>CM069135.1:99626757-100226757 GCA_035221665.1 Okamejei kenojei
ATTTTTCTTTTCTCAGTTGTTGTCCAGTGGATATTTTAGCTTTCATATGAAACTAGAAAAAGTTGGTTGAGACATTATTCCATTATTAACTTTTTCAACCTGGAAAAACTCAGTTTGAGAATGAGATTGTACACGCAGATCTGCACTGAATATATAACAATTTGTTTACATAAATTAGCAATTTGATTTGGGAGCATGGCCATAATAAAAGACTGTAGCAAAAATTAGCTCTGGGGAGAGAAAGTTTGGTGACCTCCAGGTAATTAATGTCTGGATTAGATCTACATTATTACATAATTTCATTTGACCTCGTTAGAAATTACACTGTCCTCTCAAAGCACTGATTTGCTTGAACATTATAGATGTGCATCATTAGGCTTTGGATCAAATCCTGGCTCTATTGGAATTTATTTATGAATAGGCCTTGTAAGATAAAGATTTTTTTTTAAAGAGCTGGATTTTCAAACATGCTGCAAGATCCAACTACTCCAGAAATATTCAAGCATGAAAAATATTTCTGTTGCCATTGTTAAATAAACATGCCTGACATTTACCATTAAAAAATATAATGGAAACAAAGGAGTTCAGGAAAGAGAATAGTGGTGTTTTGAAAGATATCCACATGACAAAAGAGGAGGTACTGGGAGTCTTGTAGTGCAGAAAGCGGGAGAAATCCCTGGGACCTGACCAAAAGTATTCTAGAACATTGTGGGAAGGTAGGAACTAAATTGCTGGGAAAAGGCAGCATCTCTGGATAGAAGGAATGGTGATATTTCGGGTTGAGACCCTTCTTCAGACTGAGAATCAGGGAAGAGGGAAACAAGAGATATGGAAGGGTAAGTTGTGAAAACAAGAGATCAAAGGGGATGTGGATCAAGGAAAATGTAGAATAGATCATTGTTAGCAAGGGGAAGGTGACAATGAGACATACAATGTAAGATGTAATCAGGAGGGCAGTCAGACTGGTTGGAGAACTAGGATGGGAGAGGGATGGAGAGAGAGGGAAAGCAAGGGTGACTTGAAGTGAGAGAAGTTGCTATTCATACTGCTAGGTTATAAGCTGTAAAGAATGTAGTTGCCATGGTTAATAAATTTGTGTATGACACCAATGTTGGTTGTAGAGTGCGTTGTTAATCTTAGACGGTCGTCTAAGTTTGCAACAGGATCTTGATGAACTGGGAAAGTAGGATATTAAATGGATTGCACTGGTGAATTAAACCAGAAAAGTTCAACCATTTACTGTGGCAATTTTGCTTTACCACAGGAACTGACGAAGCCCTGGCAAGTGTTGTAGAACAGAGACACCTTGGGGTATAAGTTCATTATCGATGAAAGTGTCAACACAGGTGGAAGGGATAGTGAAGAAAGTATTTGGCAAACTTGCTTTTGTTATTAGGGCAATTCATTCGCTCGCTCGTGTGTCAGACGATGTATTCTGTTTGGCTTCTGTCGGCATCCAACAAGTTGACAGAATTGGTCGCCCGACGCGTCAGAGTGCATCGTGTCGTCGTTTCCATGGAGGCTTCTGTCATGATCCCCATCAGGGCAGTGAATACAAGAGTAGGGATCAATTACCAATATTCTATTATTTTTCATGCAGTTATAAGACTGGTGCACAAGTTAAGGTTCTAAAATGTGGCAAGGCTAGTTTAGGATGGATTAGGCAGGAACTTGCAGAAGTTGGTTGGTTGAGTCTGTTTGCAAGTAAGCGGATTCCTGACTTGCATGGGAGGCTTTCAATTGTAAGATAGCAAATGTACTGGGACAGCAGGTCCTCATCAGGGTGAAGAGCAAGGCAGGTCAGTTGAGGGAACCCTGGTTGACAAGAGGTGGTAAGGCTCTGGTTAGGAAAAGGAAGGTGGCACACATCAGATTGATGTAGTTGACAAGCAAATCCCTCGGCAAGTATGATAATGCTTCAGATCATGTTCCTCAGAATCCCTCCGACATTTTTCTCACGAATGGAGATGTCTTGAGGGCAGTTCCTCTCCAATATTGAGGTGTGAGCAATGTTTATTTCTTTACTGTTTTCCCCTGATGGTTCTTGCAACATCCGTTGTGAAATAACAGTCACACAGCATTTAGATTGACTGTGTTTGTTTGTCCTTTGGGAAACTAGTATTTGTGAATTGTATAGTTACAAATGTGAACTAGATATAATTATCTAATCTATGAGAGACAATTTAATAATGATGGCCTCCAAAAAAAATAACATAAATTATATTAGTATAAAACTGATGGTGCTACATACACCCGAACCTCTTTCTGTGGTCCAAGATGATATTGCTGCAATGATCATTACCCTTTAGAGATGTGGTGAATGTTTTGTTTCAGGTTACAAAAAAATTGAATAAATGTGATTTTATCAATGTAATTTTTTTAAGGAAACAATGCCAAATAATATCTCAAGCAAAATGTGTTAAAGCTCGGTCTAGAATTGTTTTCCTTTTAAAGAAAAAGCTTTTAAATGTCAGCTTTGTTCATTTTTAACATCCTGGCATCAGCCTTGGCTGACTGGTAACATTCTTATTTGAGTCAAAAGTCATGAATTTATCTACACAATGGTGCCACTGCGCAGTGTTGGCTATATTATTATAGCAGTGTCTATAAGTACTCATGAACTTTGAAGTATTTTTCAAGTTACATGAGAATGAATGCTGCAGCTTGTTTGATGGTCAATTGAACTTGACTACAAAGATGCTGATTTTGAGCACAGATTGACTTGAAAAGATACCAGAAATAGTGTGGATGACTATTTCCTCAAGGCCAGCAGAATGGGAGAACTGCTCCATGTAATGGCACTTGTCGTCAGGAAACAACGCTGAAGTGTGAAAAATCACTGACCCTGACTGCCAACTTACCATCTGTTCTACCAAATTAAACACAAACGTACTTGCATTAGAAAGGGGTAGGGAAATTCAGACCCCCGGAGGCAAGAAATTAAAGCTCAATATTTTTTTCAGTGTTTCAATAAGCTTCGGAATGCATTTCAGCAATAATTGAGCTTTAGTCAAGCATTTACATTTATACATGCCAAATTTGGGATACCACATTGCAGAAAAACTGTCCAAATTCAGCAATCTCCAATGTTAGTTTCAAATATAGCATTGATTTATGTTATTTAGCCAGCGTACTAATTTTGCATCTTCAACCTAACAATGAAAATACATTGGTATTGAAGAATTATTAAGCTAACTAGAATGATTAGATTTCAATAATAAGTGTTGAAAATACTCTTGCAGGATCTATGAAGAGAGAAAAACAGGGTTATTGTTTTGGATCGGTGAGCTTTCTTTCTTCCACTGCCCAACTTGTTGAGTGATTTTTAATTATTATACAGACAATACAGATAAATGATATTAATACAGATAATACTAATATTCAGACACATCAAGAAATTACTTGATGTACAGTGGCTTGCAAAAGTTTTCATACCCCTTGGACTTTTCCACATTTTGTCATGTTACAACCACAAATGTAAATGTTTTTTATTGGGATTTTATATGATAGACCACACAAAGTGACGCATAATTGTGAAATGGAAGGAAAATGATACATGGTTTTCAAATTTCTTTACAAATAAAAAACTGAAAAGTGTGGCGTGCAAAAGTATTCAGCCCCCTTTACTCTGATACCCCTAAATAAAATCCAATGCAACCAATTGCCTTCAGAAGTCACCTAATTAGTAAACAGAGTCAACTTGTGTGTAATCTAATCTCAGTATAAATACAGCTGTTCTGTGAAGGACTCAGAAGTTTGTTAGAGAAGATTAGTGAACAAACAGCATCATGAAGCCCAAGGAACACACCAGACAGGTCAGGGATAAAGTTGTGGAGAAGTTTAAAGCAGGGTTAGGTTATAAAAAAATATCCCAAGCTTTGTACATCTCACGGAGCACTGTTCAATCCATCATCCGAAAATGGAAAGAGTATGGCACAACTGCAAATCTACCAAGACATGGCCGTCCACCTAAACTGACAGGCCGGGCAAGGAGAGCATTGATCAGAGAAGCAGCCATGGTAACTCTGGAGGAGCTGCAGAGATCCACAGCTCAAGTGGGAGAATCTGTCCACAGGACAACTATTAGTCATGCACTCCACAAATCGGGCCTTTATGGAAGAGTGGCAAGAAGAAAGCCATTGTTGAAACAAAGCCATAAGAAGTCCCGTTTGCAGTTTGCCACAAGCCATGTGGGGACACAGCAAACATGTGGAGGAAGGTGCTCTGGTCTGATGAGACCAAAATTGAAGTTTTTGGCCTAAATGCAAAATGCTATGTGTGGCAGAAAACTAACACTGCACATCACCCTGAACACACCATCCCCACTGTGAAACATGGTGGTGGCAGCATCATGCTGTGAGGATGCTTTTCTTCAGCAGGGACAGGGAAGCTGGTCAGAGTTGATGGGAAATGGATACAGGGCAATCTTGGAAGAAAACCTGTTAGAGTCTGCAAAAGACTTGAGACTGGGCGGAGGTTCACCTTCCAGCAGGACAACGACCCTAAACATACAGCCAGAGCTACAATGGAATGGTTTAGATCAAAGCATATTCATGTGTTAGAATGGCCCAGTCAAAGTCCAGACCTAAATCCAATTGAGAATCTCTGGCAAGACTTGATAATTGCTGTTCACAGACGCTCTCCATCCAATCTGACTGAGCTTGAGCTATTTTGCAAAGAAGAATGAGCAAAAATTTCAGTCTCTAGATGTGCAAAGCTGGTAGAGACATACCCCAAAAGAATTGCAGCTGTAATTGCAGCGAAAGGTGGTTCTACAAAGTATTGACTCGGGAGCAGAATACTTTTGCACGCCACACTTTTCAGTTTTTTATTTGTAATAAAATTTGGAAACCATGTATCATTTTCCTTCCACTTCACAATTATGCACCACTTTGTGTTGGTCTATCACATAAAATCCCAATAAAATACATTTACGTTTGTGGTTGTAACGTCACAAAATGTGGAAAAGTTCAAGGGGTATGAAAACTTTTGCAAGCCACTGTAATTGGAAGTAGAGGGTAGCACAGTGATGCAGTGGTAGAGTTGCTGCCTTACAGCGCCAGAGACTCGGGTTTGAGCCTGACAACAGGTGCTGACTGCATGGAGTTTGTACTTTCTCCCTGTGAGTTTTCTCCAGCTGCTTCGGTTACCTCCCACTTTCCAAAGATTGTAGATTAATTGACTTCTGTAAATTGACCCCAGTGTGTAGAACAGTGTAGATTGTTGGTCGCAGGGCCGGATTTAGATGAAGAGAGGCCCTAAGCTATTTCACTTGTGAGGCCCCTCTCCCAATCCCCCACCCCCAAGACTAGAGGACCATGACTACCCGACAGTGACAGCGTGACACTTTTAGATCCTACTGTATGTTGTCATTAAACAGTTGGTTTTAAAATACATATTGGATTCATCACGGAGGGGGCGATGCTTTACCTGGACCACCGTTTGAAGCTCTGGAGTGTTGGGCCTGCTGCTTCAACATCATGGAGCTGTGGTTTGCGGAGCTCCCAGCCTCAGGCCACGCTGATTTCAATATCCCTTTGCCGAGGGCCGCCAACATGAATTTCCGCCCAACTCAGCCTGTGGACATCGGGAGCTGCGGTAGGAAGTGGCCGATTCGGAAGTCCAAGCCATTGAGAATGTTCTCCCGTTCCGACGTCGGATGGTGACCCCCAAATTTCATTGCACCAATTGTTGCATGTGACAATAAGTGTCTCTTGAATTGAATCTTGAATATTAAGAAATAAAGAAACTACAAATACACTAAAGAGCAGAAATGTTTTTTTCTCGCCTTTTTCATAGCAAAATCATCCGGAAGTTCACCAAGATCTGTTGTCTAAGTTTGTCGCTCTCAATGCCCAGAATGCTCATTGCAGACAACCTCTCTTGAGACATTGTGGACCTTAATTCATTTTTAATCCTTTTGATTCTTGAAAAAGACCTCTCTGAGGTTAGTGGACTGAGGCCGAGGCGATGTCTGGTGGGGGAGTGGCGGGTGGTCAGGGGGTAGGGGGGTATGAGGACTGTAGTGTGGGTGGGGAAGAGCTGGGGTCACATGGTTAGAGGGGAATGGGGAAGACCGAGTGGAACAGCCACTGAGGTTACCAGGATTAGGGGGAGGCTAGCACTAGGACCCAGTGCAGTCAAACTCAGGGGTGTTGGAGTCTGCAGCGTGGAAACAGCGCCACCGATGGTAGGTTTTGTAACAACGCCACTACGTCAAAAGTTTTATACACCTTGGTGGAGCGGGCCGAGGCCCCCATAGATCTCGAAGTCCTAAGCTTAAGCTTGTCTAGCTTATACGTAAATCCGGCCCTGGTTGGTCAGCACGGACTTAGTAGACCAAAGGGCCTGTTTCCACGCTGCATCTCTAAACCATACTAAACTAACCTCATGGCTCATGTGCAATAATCTATATATTATACTAAAACTCTTCCATTTGTTCTTGTGTCTGTGTGGGCCAGGCTTGTGTCAGCTTTCTGTGAATCTCCTTAATTCCTATCTTCTCCCAAACGCCAGGTTCCAGCCTTCCCATTTTCACACATGCTACTCACATTTTTCCCAGGGACGCGATAAATATCTTCCCGTCGCATTTTAACCTATATTTCCCAAGTTACTAATCTTTTAAAAACAGTTTCAAAATATTAAAGTTTTTCATGCTCTCATTTTGAAGAAAAAAATTCGGACTGAGTCACAACCTATTCGTAAGGCAGCGCGGGAAGGGGACTCAAGCGCTCCAACCACACTTCCCTAATTTTTAACGTCGCAATCCTCTCGCACACTCCGGGCGCGAGGGCCACTCAAGCACTCCAACCCGCTTGGCCCAGCTGGAATCCCTCGCCCTCTCCCTCTCTGCCCCCCTCCCCATCCCTCTCCACCGCACACACCTCCCTCTCCCTTTCTCCCCCCCACCCCCTCCCTCTCTGCCCCCCATACGAGGGGCACTACAGCACTCCAACCTGCTTGGACCCGTTTGGCCCCGCTCGGCCCTGCTCGGCTCGGACCCGCTAAGCCCAGCTCCATCGGCTGCTCGAAGAGGTGAGGGAGGGATTGGGGGACTGGAGGAGAGGGAAAAAAATCCTGGTGAGTTGAGCAGGGAGAGTGGGGGGGGATTGAGGGAGAGGAGGGGATTTGGAGAGTTGTTCAAACGTCTACACTCCCTCTCATGCCACCTCCCTCTCTACCCTCCCCCCTCTCTACCCTCCCTCCCCCTCTCTACCCCTCCCTCATTACCCTCCCTCCCCCTCACTAGCCCCCCACCCCCCCCGACTTCCTCTAGATGGATAGTCCCTCCCCTCCCTCACTACCTCCCCATTCTTTCCCTTCTCTCCCCCCCACCCTTCTCCCCCTCCCTCCACACTCTTAACCCCTCCCTCCCCTACCCCATCTCCAGCCTCCCCTCCCTCCCCTTCCTCCCCTCCCTCCCCCTCCCCGACACATCTCTCACCCTTCCCCACCCCTCTCTCCTGCCCCCCCTCTCTCCTCCCCCTCTCCATCTCCCTCTCCTCACCCTTCCCACTCTTCCCCCTCCCTCCACACTCTTCCCCCTCTCTCCCCTACCCCATCTCCCCCCCTACCCTCCCTCCCCCTCTCCCACCTCTCTCTCCCTCCCCTCTCACACCTCTCTCCTCCCCCTAACTCCATCTCCCTCTCCCTCACCCCTCTCCTCACCCCTCTCCTCACCCCACTCCCCCCCATCCTCCTCCCATCCCACCCCTCTCTCCTGCACCCCCCCTTCCCTCTCCCCCACCCCCTTTTTCCTACCCCTCTCTCCCTCTTCTCCCACTCCCCCCTAACCCCCTCACCCTCTCCCACTTCCACCACTCCCCCTACACCTCTCCCCCTCCATCCCCACTCTTCCACTTCTCTCCCCCATCCCCCAACCCTTCCCCACCCCTCTCTCTCCCCCCTCCCTTCCCCCTCCCTTCCCACTCTTCCACCTCCCGCTACCACTCTCCCCCTCCCTCCACACTCTTCCCTCTCTCTCTCCCCTATCCCTCTCCCTACCCCTCTCCACATTCTTCCCCCCTCTCTCCCCTTCCCCCTCTTCCTCCTCCCCTAACCTCCCTCCTCCCCCTCCTCCCTCTCCCACCTCCCCCCACCTCCCCCACCCCTCTCTCACCCCTCCCCGAACACTCTCTCACCCCCTCCCAACCCCTCCTCCCCTTCCCCTCTCTCCCCCCCTCCATCTCCCTCTCTCCTCACCCCTCCCTCACCCTCCCCCCCTCTACCCCCTCCCCACCCCTCTTCACCCCCACCCCTCTTCACCCCCACCCCTTCCCCTCTCTCTTGCACCATTCCCTACTACTCCTCTCCCCCCACTCTTCCCCTCTCACTCCCCTCGCCCCCTCGCCCTCCCCTTTCTCTCTCCCCCTCCTCTCTCACCCCCTCTCTCTCCCCACCTCTCTCCCTCTCATCCTCCTCTCTCTCCCCCTCCACTCTCTCTCCACCTCTCCCCTACCCATCTTCCTCCCCCTCTTCTCTCCCCTTCTCCTAACCCCTCTCTTCTCACCTTCCCCTCTCCTCTCACCTTCCCCTCTCCTCTCCCTTCCCCCGCCCCTCTCCCATCCTCAGGGACATGCTGCCCCGCCCCCACTCCCCCCGCAAACGCACGTTGGGGGAACAGACCCAACGGGTCTGCACTTGGTCTAGTTAATATTAATTATAATATTAATATAATATCGGGGGGGGGGGGGGGGTTAGTGTGTGTGTGTGTGTGTGTGTGTGTGGGGGGGGGGTGGTTAGTGAATGTGTGTGATGCCACAGGCTGCCCCCCACAACCGCGTTTAAAGTTAAAATGGTTGAATTCTGTTTCCTTGATAGTTGAAGATGTTACATGGCTCTGCAGTCTCTCAAAGCTGCTCTTTATGACATCCTTTGTTGCTCCACTAAGAAGTGGGCGTTTGATATGCTTTTGACCATGGCTGTGCTGTTGTTAATATGAGAGTTTTCTTTCCCTTATTGCATGGAAGCATTTAATTCCTGGTTAGGCCTTTGCAAAATAAAATAATTTAATCAAGGACAACAATAGTATTTTTAAAATATTACTTTTGTCACGGTTGCCATATTTACCTTTCATTTCTTTGGCTTTACTTTCTACTTTTTTCTTGCTACCACCTTTTTGCTTTATTGATCTTTTACATAGTGTCCTCTCATGTGTAAGCACGGACGTCCAATATTTAATGTAGGATATAGAAAGAGTTGCTGTGGTGAAAAAACGCCAAAGATGTAACTCCCTGGTCAATTTGTCCCTTCCCACCCAAACCACTGGTACTTTCCCTTGCAACCGCATTAAATGGTACACTTGTCGCTTTACCTCCCCCCCTCCCCGACCCCATCCAAGGACCTAAGCAGTCTATCCAGGTGCGGCAGTGGTTCACCTGCTGTATTGTCTCGACCCGAAACGTCACCTATGCCTTCGCTCCATAGATGCTGTCTCACCCGCTGAGTTTCTCCAGCATTTTTGTCTACCGCAGAAAGTTTTAATGTCATTTTCATTTCTATAACCCGGACATTTTTAAAGTTGAGGCAAATTCAACATTTATTGAGGAAATTATTAAGACAGTCAGATCTGATTGGGGGGAAAAATTGTATTATGCTTCTTTGGGTTTTATTCAGTGTTTTTGTAAACGTTATCTCTGTTGTATAGGAATGAAGAATTATTTGAGAGATCTGGTTAGTTAAGAATAAAAATAGTTTCTCTTCCCAGTAATATTAATTTAATAGTAGGTTTTGTGTGACACTAAATGAAGATTACACATATACAGTTGAAGATAAATTGTCAGAGAGCAATGAGACAGTAGGTGGGAAAAATCCCTACTATTCAGCTTTTAATACATAAATACTACATTTACCATCTATGTGCAATGAGGCGAGATTCCTAAACAAAATAATGTACTAAATGTACATACAGTTCAGAAATAATCTCCATTCTGTGATTACTTCATCTGCTGTATTTCCTCTACCGTAATTTATCTAACAAATACACAAGATAAAATATAATCTTATATCATTAAATTAAAATATTTCTCTCCAATCATATTGATACCAGACAGCAACAACTTGTTTTTGTAAAGTAATTTTTTTTTTAAGAGGGCATCATGCCATAACACAGGCAAGGCAATAAGAAAACAAGGGCACAAGACAAAAGAGGAAAGTGCACTAAACCTGGAACGGAATGTTTGGAAAGTAAATGATGTGTTGGCTTTTATTAGCAGATGTTTAAGGAAAGGGAATGCTGACGCAGTGCAGGGCTTTGGTCAGTTCACACCTATAGTTTTTGTCTGTGACCCCCAAGTTAAGATCGCACTACTTTTGTAGGTACTGCAAAGTAGATTACTTCATTAAATTCTAGGCCAAGTTATAGGTGGGGATGATGTGAGGAGTGAACATAAGTGATAGGAGCAGAGTTAGGCTGTTCGGCCCATCAAGTCTACTCCACCGTTCAATCATGGCTGATCTATCTCTCCCTGCTAACCCCATTCTCCTGCCTGAGTGGTCATTGACACATCCACACCTTATCCCTGAAGAGTATTTCTGATGTGTCGGACAGGTGTTTGGGGATTTTTCTTTATTATCAAGAGAATTCTTCTGTCATCAGCTGTGGTCTTCCTTGGCCTGCCCGTCTTGTTGCGATTAGTAAGCTCACCAGTGCTCTCTTTCTTCTTAACAATGTTCCAAACACTTGATTTTGGTAAGCATAAGGTTTGGCTGATGTCTCTAAGTTTTATTCTTGTTTCTCAATCTCATAATGGCTCTTTGACTTTCATTGGCACAACTTTGGTCCTCATGTTGATAAACAGCAATAAAAGTTTCCAAAGGTGATGAAAAGACGGAAAGAAAGACTAGGTGCTGAGAGCTCTCTTATACCTGCATTAAGGAGGCAATTAAACTCACCTGAGCAATTACAAACGTCTATGAAGTCATGTGTCCCAAACATTATGGTGCCCTGAAATGGGGGGATGATGTATAAACACATCTGTAATTTCTACATGGTGATACCAAAATGTATAAAAATGCCCTTTATTAAAATCTGACAATGTGCACTTTAACCACATATGATTTTTTCTATTACAAATCTTAAATTGTGGAGTACAGAGGCAAATAAATAAATGATGGGTCTTTGTCCCAAACATTATGGAGGGCACTGCGGATAACATGATAATACAAAGATAACATTTGACAAAACTAATGGGTAACGTATGACAATACTTGTAGAAAACATATAACAACACTCATAGATAACACATAACAAACAGTTCTGGCACCATTCAATCAGATTATCAATCTCACTCCTGTACTCCGACTCATCATTTCCCATAGTTCGCCCAGCAACGGTGATGGTGTCGAAGAATTTAAAGATGTCTTTGGAACTGTGTGGTTACACGGTCATGGGTGTTGCTTGAATAGAACAGAAAACTGAGCACACAGCTCTGTGGTGCTCCTGTGCTGATGGTTATCAAGGACTAAATGTGCTAATTCATATTGATTATGGTCTGTTAATGAGGAAGTTGAGGATCGAGTTGCACAGCGATGCACAGAGACCCAGTTCCCTGAGCTTGGTAATACGTTTGGGACGAGATGGTGGTGTTGAACGCCGATCTGTAGTCGATGACCAACAGCTTGTCAGTTCTCTTATTGTCCAAGTGGATCAGTACAGAGTGGAGAGCAAGCGAGATCACATCCCCTGTTGATTTATGTGGTGGTAGACAAATTGTAATGGGTCCCGGTTCTTGCCAAGGTGGAAATTGATGTGCGCCATAACCATCCTCTCAAAGCACTTCATCACCACGGAAGTTACTGCCATTGGGGAATGTCACCTTACCCTTCTTGGGCACTGGTATTATTGGTGCCCTTTTAAAGCCATCTGAAGCTAACCTATATTAAAATAACGATTTAACAAAAAACAATGAAAATTATTTTTGTACAGTAAACTTATTTTACAAAATCATAGTTCGTACATTTCAAATTCTGTCTCTTTGGGAACTTTTCTTAAAATATATTTTTGTTCTGACTTCATATTGGTTGCGTTAGAATATGTAATTTCTCTGAATCAATACTCATTTCAGTGGAAAAAATACTTCTAGTAATTTTTTCCTTTGGTCTTAAATCTATTTAAAAACCGGGGCCCACTATTTAAGAATAAGTGGTAAGCCATTTAGAACGGAGATGAGGAAACACTTTTTCACACAGAGAGTTGTGAGTGTGGAATTCTCTGCCTCAGAGGGCGGTGGAGGCTGGTTCTCTGGATACTTTCAAGAGAGAGCTAGATAGGGCTCTTAAAGATAGCGGAGTCAGGGGACATGGGGAGAAGGCGGGATCGGGGTACTGATTGGGGATGATCAGCCATGATCACATTGAATGGCGGTGCTGGCTCGAAGGGCCGAATAGCCTACTCCTGCACCTATTGTCTATTTTCTAAAAAGAGATGAAATAGCAAATTTATTAACGGTTTCTGTTTGGATTAGATTGAGATGCTATGTGTTTATCTGAAGCACTCGTTGCAAATGTGCACAGTTTATAACTTGCAGCAGTTTACGTGTGAATTCCAATTATAATTTTCCATTTACGTAGTTCTCAAAGGAAAATGAAATTGTACTTGCCTACCAGTATTTTATTTATATTGTGATGTCTTTGTATTAATAGCGGTTCACTTTGAATACATACTTGACGATGAATTTGACTAGTTTTTTAACAGCACTTAAATAAAGCTATTCATTTTTTTAACTTCAGAAACTATCAAGATGAGAGG
Source organism: Okamejei kenojei (assembly GCA_035221665.1). Lineage (NCBI taxonomy): Eukaryota > Metazoa > Chordata > Chondrichthyes > Rajiformes > Rajidae > Okamejei > Okamejei kenojei. Next base: position 99,639,506 of record CM069135.1, read on the forward strand.
GAATGAGCAGCTATGGTTGCAGTCGGTGAACCAAATCAAACTATTATGTTGTAAAATGATTGTTGCTTTAGAGGGAATTCCAGACGAAACGAGGCAATTTTATAACTTGGCATATGAGCAATGGAGGGTAATTATGTTTATCCAGATTTATTATATTGATATGTTACATTTGAGAAGCTAACTACCTATGTTAGAATGATGATCACCTTTTATATAATTACAGCTATGTACACAGACCAAAATTGCTAGTTTAGTTTAGAGATACAGCGCGGAAACCGCGCCGACCAGCAAATCCCACACATTCACACTACCCTACACACATACTAGGAACAGTTGTTTACAGTTGTACCAAGACAATTAACCAATAAAACTATGCATCTTTGGAGTGTGTAGGAAACCGAAGATCTTGGAGAAACCCACACAGGTCAGGGGGTAAAAGTACAAACTCTGCACAGACAGCACCCGTAGACAGGATCGAACCCGGGTCTTTGGCGCTGTAAGGCAGCAGCTCTACCACTACGCCACCGTGCTCCAACTGCAAATGAAAATGCTTATTTGCTTGCAAATTGAGGTTTTGGTCTTTCACAAAATATAGCTTGCAGGGCAATGTGGTGGAAGTATTTTCAGTTGTAGGACAAAATAAATATAAGCAGTGATTGAGGGCCAATGGTTTGAAATAAAATGCTAAAAATATCTAGTCTGGATGGCAGGAGAAATGCCTTCACGCATGTATGACTGCGAAATTCACTTTGCTTGTTGGTAATTGAGATGAAACTGGTGGACTTTGAAGATTCAATTGGATATGAGATTGACGAGAGAGGGATTGAAGGAATGTGGGAATAGAGGGCTAACTAATTAACATGCTAACAAAAGCTTTTCACTATACCTCGGTGCACGTGACAATAAGCCAAATCGAACTAGTACTTCATACAGAGTGAATTGAGTTGTAAATACATAATTGTTCCTTCATCCAGGAAAGCTTTCAGCAGTTCAGAAAAATCATCCGGATTTTTACTAAAGATAGGCATTAAATGCTGACAATGCCCACAGCTCAACAACTGACAGGCATTAACATCCATTACATCATTTGAAGAATAGAATGTTTCTTGCCAAATATTTTACCCCTAACTACCACCACTCAAAGATAATCTGGTAACTATCTTATTGATGTTTGAGCTGCCTTGCTCTGAATAAAATGTCTGATTTGATTGTATTGATTTAGAAATTCTTCAGTAGCTGTAAAATTCTTCAAGATCCTAGTCTATATTCACTCTATACTCATGACTGTGTAGCCGGACATAATGCAAACTCCATTATCAAGTTCGCCAACGACACCACTGTTGTGGGACGAATCACAGATGGTAATGAGTCAGAGTATAGAAGTGAGATCAACCGATTGACCAAATGGTGCCAGCACAATAATCTGGCTCTCAACACCAGCAAAACCAAGGAACTGATTGTGGACTTTGGAAGGGGTAGGATAGGGACCCAAACTCTCTTGACTCTTGACTAGTGACTTTGTGTTGAATTAAAAAAAAATAGTTGCAGCTTTAACAAGTGATAAAGTTATTCCAAAAGATATTTGTAGTGGAAATGTAGAGCTATATGGCTTACATATATTTTTGACTTTGACTTGACGTACTTTTCCATTTCGAAGAACCAGTTACGGTTTGCAGAATGTTGACCCATCTCCTCCAACCTGATCACTAGAATGCTATTGTTAAGTGGTGTTGGAGCCATTAAGCTTAAGTAAGTTTACTATAGTCATGTCTAGTTACCTTTAGTTATTATCTGTCTGTGTTAATGTGGGTGGTATTTTATACGTAATCTGGGGCGTGTTTTTGGCTAGAGGGTTCTGGCGCAGTTTCAGATGATTTGTTTTAGTTTGATGTTGGGCCATGGGATGAAACGTTTTTTACAAGGACCACGAGCATGATTTGAGCATATATATGTTGTCAGATGATGTACTTTTACAAGAAGTAGTTTTTATGATTTATGTGACACGAGTGAAACGACAATTAAGAACGGAAATGATGAGTTTTCATTATGAGAATTATTGTTTTGTATTACTACAATAAAGAAGCTATTAATCAAGAGACAATTTCTGGTAGATTCATCTTTGCTGTTTCAAATGTGTGATGGAGTGCGTGAGACTACTTTTCGAATCATCCCCGACAAATTAGGGGCTATCGAAGGTTGAACTTTGAGACCTTGTAAAAACCGCCACTAGAAGTGGTTTCATGACTTCGCAATGGGATGGTTTGATTCAACTGCAAAACTTGCAGAACTACAAAAATTGTTCATCCCAGTTTGGCAAAAGAATAAATCGGGGAAGGTAGTGCATCCGTGGATAACAAGGGAAATCAGGGATAGTATCAAAGCAAAGGATGATGCGTACAAAGTAGCCAGAAAAAGCAGCATACCAGAGGACTGGGAGAAATTCAGAGACCAGCAGAGGAGGACAAAGGGCTTAATTAGGAAAGGAAAAATAGATTATGAAAGAAAACTGGCAGGGAACATAAAAACTGACTGCAAAAGTTTTTATAGATATGTGAAGAGAAAGAGATTAGTTAAAACAAATGTAGGTCCCTTGCAGTCAGAAGCGGGTGAGTTGATCATGGGGAACAAGGATATGGCGGACCAATTGAATAACTACTTTGGTTCCGTCTTCACTAAGGAAGACATAAATAATCTGCCGGAAATAGCAGGGGACAGCGGGTCTAAGGAGGAATTGAGTGAATTCCTGGTTAGTCAGGAAGTGGTGTTGGGTAAATTGAATAGATTAAAGGCCGATAAATCCCCAGGGCCAGATAGGCTGCATCCCAGAGTACTTAAGGAAGTAGCTCAGGAAATAGTGGATGCATTAGTGATAATCTTTCAAAACGCTTTAGATTCTGGAGTAGTTCCTGAGGATTGGCGGGTAGCAAACGTAACCCCTCTTTTTAAGAAGGGAGGGAGAGAGAAAACGGGGAATTACAGACCAGTTAGTCTAACATCGGTAGTGGGGAAACTGCTAGAGTCAGTTATTAAAGATGGGATAGCAGCACATTTGGAAAGTGGTGAAATCATTGGACAAAGTCAGCATGGATTTACGAAAGGTAAATCATGTCTGACGAATCTTGTGGAATTTTTCGAGAATGTAACCAGTAGCGTGGATAAGGGAGAACCAGTGGATGTGGTATATCTGGACTTCCAGAAGGCTTTCGACAAGGTCCCACATAAGAGATTAGTATACAAACTTAAAGCATACGGCATTAGGGGTTCAGTATTGATGTGGATAGAGAATTGGCTGGCAAACAGGAAGCAAAGAGTAGGAGTAAACGGGTCCTTTTCACAATGGCAGGCAGTGACTAGTGGGCAGGCACATGCCGTCATTGTAGGCAAGGTAGGCACTGCCTACCCTGACTAAGATTATGAAATGGCAATTATTAAATATAAATAGTAAAGGCATGGGAGAATAATGCCTATCTAAGAGATGGATCTCTTAGGTAGGCATAATTCTCCGTGCCTTTCATCCGCAGCATTTGTAACACGGGAAGCTCTCTGCAGCCCACGTGCCGTCAGCGCTGCCTGAGCCGTCAGTTTCAAGGGGAGCTGAAGGCAGCAGAAATTCTGCCTTTGCAGCACAGCGCAGGCGCAGCAGTACACTGCGCACGCCCAGCGCGAGTTTCTTGGCGGGATTTTCGAATATGGATTGCCATTATTTTAATAGTTACTCAGGAAACAAAGAGTGAAGAATGGACTTAATGTACCAATAACGTGGTAAGTGCATTTCTTGGTGCTTAATTTTTATAAATACTGTATTTCCCGGGGTGGGGGGGAGAGCTCCGTTCACAGTGTTTGGGGAGTCTGGTGTTGTGAAGGAGAGGTTCGGGGTCAGTAACCCACTTGCCACGCTCCGGTCTGAATGCTGGTAGATGGGACTAGGTGAGAGTAAGTGTTCGGCACGGAGTAAAAGGGCCGAGATGGCCTGTTTCCGTGCTGTACTTGCTAGGGTACACAAAAGGCTGGAGAAACTCAGCGGGTGCAGCAGCATCTAAGGAGCGAAGGAGATAGGCGACGTTTCGGGTCAAGACCCTTCTTCAGACTGCTATATGGTTTTATGTGGCCGGGGAGTGAATTAGCTTGGGTGGCTGCCCCAGCGCTCCGGGCACAGACAGCACAACTGGCCGCCACTTCCGAGGAAGGAAGCAGCTCGGGTGACTGTCTTTGAGCGGCCGCCGGGACCCTGCCACTTCAGCCACTTCAGCCCCGTCTGCTAGTCCCCGTCTCCTCTGGCTGTGCTCTCCGTTTAAACATCTCTCACCTGCCGCTCGCCGGCCGGCATCCCGCAAATCTTTAAATTCCGACAGCGCGTTCACGGGACAGTTGAGGTTACTCGGCTGTGGGAATTTAAGGATTTGCGGGATGTGGTTGACATGAGCGAAGCCGGCGAGCGGCAGGTGAGAGATGTTCAGACGGAGAGCACTGCCAGAGGTGAGTGGGCCGGCAGAAGGCGCTGAAGTGGTAGTCGGTTCTGTTGTCGGGTCCCAGCGGCTGCACGCACCCGAGCTGCTTCTATCCTCGGAAGTGGCGGCCAGTTCTGCTGTCCGTGCCAGGAGCACTGCGGCAGCGGTGAGTGAGTTACTGATATGATCTCTGACCCCCCTCCTTCTTAACAGTCCTGCCCTCCCCGCATCATTAACCCCTGGCACAGGCTCTCCACACGCTGTGAAAGGAACTCTCCCTCCAAATGGACCCTTGAATTAGTAATGTCATTCAATAAGATGACAACTGATTCAACGTCCCGGTGTGCTCACGTTTTTCCCACCATCTCTCCACCTGCCTTCATCCTCCGTCCCCCACCCATTCAGTGATTAGAAAATGAAGGAGATTGAGAAGCCTTGGTAAAATTGAATTGTTACTTATTTTTTATTTTTTACGAAGAGAACAATCTGCGCATGCGCGGTTTAAGATTTATTTTTAAAAAGCCGGCTGACTGCCTACCCTGAGTAATTACTCACGGCATGTGCCTGCTAGTGGGGTACCGCAGGGCTCAGTGCTGGGACCCCAGCTATTTACAATATATATTAATGATCTGAATGAGGGAATTGAAGGCAATATCTCCAAGTTTGCGGATGACACTAAGCTGGGGGGCAGTGTTAGCTGTGACGAGGATGCTAGGAGACTGCAAGATGACTTGGATAGGCTGGGTGAGTGGGCAAATGTTTGGCAGATGCAGTATAATGGATAAATGTGAGGTTATCCACTTTGGTGGCAAAAACAGGAAAGCAAAGTATTATATAAATGGTGGCCGATTAGGAAAAAGGGAGATGCAGCGACACCTGGGTGTCATGGTACACCAGTCATTAAAAGTAGGCATGCAGGTGCAGCAGGCAGTGAAGAAAACGAATGGTATGTTAGCTTTCATAGCAAAAGGATTTGAGTATAGGAGCAGGGAGGTTCTACTTCCGTTGTACAGGGTCTTGGTGAGACCACACCTGGAGTATTGCGTACAGTTTTGGTCTCCAAATCTGAGGAAGGACATTATTGCCATGGAGGGAGTGCAGAGAAGGTTCACCAGACTGATTCCTGGGATGTCAGGACTGTCTTATGAAGAAAGATTGGATAGACTCGGTTTATACTCTCTAGAATTTAGGAGATTGAGAGGGGATCTTATAGAAACTTACAAAATTCTTAAGGGGTTGGACAGGCTAGATGCAGGAAGATTGTTCCCGATGTTGGGGAAGTCCAGGACAAGGGGTCACAGCTTAAGGATAAGGGGGAAATCCTTTAAGACCGAGATGAGAAAGACTTTTTTCACACAGAGAGTGGTGAGTCTCTGGAACTCACTGCCACAGAGGGTAGTTGAGGCCAGTTCATTGGCTATATTTAAGAGGGAGTTAGATGTGGCCCTTGTGGCTAAGGGGATCAGAGGGTATGGAGAGAAGGCAGGTACGGGATACTGAGTTGGATGATCAGTCATGATCATATTGAATGGCGGTGCAGGCTCGAAGGGCCGAATGGCCTACTCCTGCACCTAATTTCTATGTTTCTATGTTTCTATGTAACTGATTATGAAGTGTAGGAGGACCAAATAAACAACGTAGTCAGATATTTTACATTACAATCACTGATAGGCTATTCATTTTCCTTTTCGGAGGCCTGGGAGCCAGCCACATCATACTGTAGAAATGTGTAGGAAGGAACTGCAGATGCTGGTTGAAATCGAAGATAGACAAAATGCTGGAGTAACTCAGCAGGAAAGGCAGTATTTCTGGAGAGAAGGAATGGGGAACATTTCGGGTCGAGACCCTTCTTCAGACTGATGTCAGGGGAATGGGAGGTATATACATAGCTGCCAGGTAGAACGGATTTTTCGTATTTCGTACGTAAATGCGATAAGAATACGGAAATACAAGTTTGCGTTGTTAAATACAGACTTTTAAAAAAAAACGACCATGGATAATCGTTACAACGAGTCACCGCTGCACCGGCCACGTTGCAGCAAAATCGCCGTGGAATGTTACATTTTTAAGGAGCTCGGGTTTAATGAGTACTGCAAAAGATTGGAGTCCTTTATCAACTGAGACGAAAAGGATTTTGTTAACTACCACTGTTAGCACTTGTTAACAGCCAGTAGTTAACATGTAGTTATACAATGTGTCACCAATACATCGATCTGCATTCCTCAGTAAATATAATTGTGTTTTGACCTTCAAGTATTAATGACACTGCGTTCCTCTGAATAAAATTCACAGGAGAATTTCTTAAAACTCACTGCCATTAAGGGCTCCGGACCGCGAGCACGGGCTTCTTCCTGGTGTGTAGGTACAGTCATTCACCAATGTTATTTTTAAAAAGGAACAGCAGGTGCAGGAACAATCGAAGGTAGATAAAAATGCTGGAGAAACTCAGCGGGTGAGACAAAAATGCTGTAAAATCTCAGCGGGTCAGGCAACATCTCTGGAGAGAAGGAATAGGTGACGTTTTGCGTCGAGACCCTTCTTCGGACCCTCCATAAATCCAGCCTGACCTGCTGAGTTCTCCAGCACTTGTTATGTTTTGCTCTTAAAATAAATCTGTGCTCCGCTGAAGAAACAACACGATAGACCACTCTGGAAGTGCAAGTTTTGCTGTACACTTCATATTGTAGAACACATCATAATACACCCTGAGTGAATTAATGGGGTTAGATTTTTTTTTTAAATCTGTTGTCTAGAATTAATCAATACCCACTCTATGTACCTTATATCAGCTTTATTGTATGAAACGTTCATAAATGCGGCGGCGCAGATGTCGTTTCCAACCATCCATAGTGTTTATGGACGTGTGTTTTCCATAGCTACTGTTTGTGACATCTGGTCGGAGTTACATCAGTTCAGATTTAAATATAAATAAAGTCCCGCTGTCCCGCTCCAGGTTTAAACAGAACGCTGTCGGTTTAACGCTTGGGAATTTAAACAAAGAGCTGTCGGCTGCAGCGCTATTTGGAATGTAGCGCTACCGGTTGGAGCGCTATGGGCTTTTAAACATAGCGCTATGGCCTCAGCGCTATGGGTCACAGACTGTTCGGGAAAATTCTTGAATAACAATGAGTCTTTGGAATTCTCTTTCTCAGTGGCTGTGCCTTTGATTATTTTTCAGGCAGTGGGAGAATTCAGGATAAGCCTAGTGGTAGAGAGAGAGAGGATGGAGAGGGGAGGGACAGGGAGATGGAGGGAGGGAGAGGGAGGGAGGGAATGAAGGAGGGAGAAAAAAAGGAAGGAGGAGAGAGGGAGGAAAGAGTGGGAGGGAGAGGGGGAGAGAGGGAGGGGAGGGAGAGAGGATGGCAGGGAGTGTTTTAAAAGCAATTTCCACCCATGAATGAATATTTTGAAAATGGGCTAAGCAAAAAGTAGCATGTTCTCTGGAAAGGCTTATCCTAAAATAATTGATCGGAAGGGAGTGATTTTCAGTACCATATGACTTTCTACGATAAACTTCTGGACAAATGCAAGAAAGCAACTCTGACATATAATACACAATAAACTGTATTACAAATACACAATAAACTGTATTACAAATACACAATAAACTGTATTACAAATACACAATAAACTGTATTACAAATACACAATAAACTGTATTACAAATACACAATGAACTGTATTACAAGTACACAATAAACTGTATTACAAATACACAATAAACTATTACAAATACACAATGAACTATTACAAATACACAATGAACTGTATTACAAATACACAATGAACTGTATTACAAATACACAATGAACTGTATTACAAATACACAATAAACTGTATTACAAATACACAATAAACTATTACAAATACACAATGAACTGTATTACAAGTACACAATAAACTGTATTACAAGTACACAATAAACTGTATTACAAGTACACAATGAACTGTATTACAAATACACAATGAACTGTATTACAAATACACAATGAACTGTATTACAAATACACAATGAACTGTATTACAAATACACAATGAACAAGTTATGTTTCTTGTACTCTGACATGGGTATGACCGCACATTAAAAAAAATGTCAGCAAAATGGCCCCACCTAAAAATACTGATTTCCTCAGCAAAATACTGATTTTTAGGTACTAGAATACTGAAATGCTCTGACAAAACTTGGCAGCTCTGTACATAGATAAGGAAGTGTAAGGTGTGAAAACAGGCAAAGGGAATGTAGAACATGGAAAATGTAGAATAGATCATTGTTTGTTGGAAGAAGGTAACAACAAAACAAACATAAAATGTAGTCGGAAACAGTAAGACGGGTCGGAGAACTGGGAAAGGGGACGGGATACAGAGGGGGAAAGCAAGGATTACTTGACGTTGTGTACTGTAGAATTGTGTATGGTCTACTTTGTACTGTAGAAAGTTACAAAACTGAAATGATGATATCAAAGTGCCGGACTAACTCAGCATCTCTGGAAAACATACTGTCTGACCTGCTGAGTGACTCCAGCACTGTGTCTTTTGTAAACTGGCTGCTGCAGTTCCTTGTGAATACAGAATTGGAAGGAGTGTATGCATATTTTTAACACGTGTAATTGTGTGTGAAATATTTCCTCATACTGGTTGAAAAATACCATCAAGAAAATATTTAGAAACACAAAACTGCAGATGCTTGTTCATACCAAAGATTGACACAAGTGCTAGAGCACCTGAGCGTCAAGCAGCATCTCTGGAGAAAATGGATGGGTGGCATTTCGGGTCGAGACCCGTCTTCAAGTCTGAAGAAGGGTCCCGAGCTGAAACATCACCCAACCTTTTTCACCAGTGATGCTTCCTGATCCGCTGAGAGTCCAGCACTTTATGTCTATCAAGGAAATACTTGATATTTTTCCGAGTTTTGTTGCATAAATTCCATAACATAACATTATTATGTAACCGTACATTGTAAGCATTGTGCTTTAAACACAATTTTTTTAAAAACATTGCATCAGTGTAATTTTCAGCAATGGAAAACTTAATAGGATTTTCTATTCCAACGTTATATTTATAAAACCTAAATTATGTGAATTATGTAAATATTCCAGATCCGTTTACGGTAATTAAAAGTGTAATATTTCATCCTTACTGTAACCCCATACATGTTCCATTCATTACTTTGCAGTTGACAAAATGTTAGAAATTGTTCTTTTTACAGCATGTGATATGATTTCCCTGTGATTAGACAGGTGAGCCTCGTGACATTATTGTTGCTGAAAGTTAGAGATTCACGAGAAGAGGAACCCGATAGTAATCTCCATTCAAGAGAGTTGTCCGTGCCACAGAGGATGTTCTTGCTGCTCTTCCTGGGTCACTGGCGACTCGCGATGTTATGCTTCCGTCTATGGTTAACATTTCTCTGCAGTTTGCATTATCTCTACACCAATGACTGCACCACCACTGATTCCTCTGTCAAGCTTATCAGGTTTGCGAATGACACAACCCTGATTGGACTGATCCAGGATGGGGAGGAATGTGCCTACAGACAGGAAGTGACACAGCTGGTGTCTTGGTGCCATCGCAACAACCTGGAGCTCAATGCCCTTTAAGGCAGTGGAATTGACTAGACTTTACGAGAGCTTCCCCTCCCCTCATCCCACTCATCATCAACAACACCACAGTCACATCTGTGGAGTATTTTAAGTTCCTGGGAACCATCATCTCCAAGGACCTGAAATTGTATATCTTTATTATCATTTTTCCTGAGTACTTACATACCCAGAGGAAACGTAAAAACGTTGCTCAACCAGTGTCCATTCAGTGTGCGTAAAAAATAAATAGAAAAAAAAAAAAACATATATCATGAGTTCCAATCGGCAGCGGCACGACAATGGCTCTGCTTCAGTGTGTTCAGGTTGGTGGTTGGTGCGTGAGACTTTGGCAGGGGGCAAAGTCCGTTTATCAGTCTTATAGCCTGCGGGAAGAAGCTGAGAAGCATCCTGCTGGTTTTGCAACTGATGTTCCTGTACCTCTTCCATTTTTGATATGCTGCATAACCAGTCGCTCAAAACACTTCATTACTATGGGTGTTAGAGCCACTGGTCGAAAGTCATTATGGCAGGCTGGGTTTGGTTTCTTCGGGACAGGAACGATGGTGGCACTCTTAAGACAGTTGGGCACTACTGCCTGGCTGAGCGAGGTGTTAAAAATGTCTATGAAGACATCTTTCAGTTGCTCGGTGCAGTCTCTTAGAACGCATCCAGGAATGTTGTCTGGCCCTGTGGCTTTGTGTGGGTTGATGCTGGCAAAGGCCTTTTTAACTCCGGCTGCTGACGGCCTGAGCGACTGGTCACTGGGAGATGGCAGTAGTGCACGTGTCTGGGTGCTGTTTTTAACCTCAAACCGTGCGTAGAACTCGTTCAGTTAATCCAGTAGAGAGGGGTCGTTTTGACATATCCACAGTGGGGGGGGGGGGGGGGGGGGGGGGGGGGGGGGGCTTGTAGTCAGTGGGGGGTCACTATCAACTCCACAGTCAAAAAGGCACAACAGAGGATGTACATCCTGCGGCAGCTGAGGAAACACAACGTGCATTGATGGTCCATTTATATACGGCCATCGTAGAGTCTGTCCTCACCTTCTCCATCATGGTTTGGTTTGGCTCAGCCACCAAACACGACATTCAGAGGCTGCTGCAGAATTGTCTGATCAGCTGAGAAGATTATTGGCTGCAACCTTCGCTCCATTGACGAACTGTACACTGCAAGGGTCAGGAAGTGAGCGGGTAAGATTATCTCTGACCCCCCCTCACCTTGGCCACAAACTCTTTGAATCACTTCCATCTTGAAGGCGACTCCGGACTATCAAATCTGCCACAGCCAGACATAAAAACAGCTTTTTTTCCACGAGTTGTAGCTCTACTCAATAACCAAAAATATGTTGCCTACTTTTGCTCTGGTATTTTATTTAATTCACATATTTAATCGATAATGTTTTATTATTAATGTTTAATGTTGTATGTGTCATTCGTAACTGTCACTGTATATCATGTTGTCACTTGCGGGCGGAGCACCAAGGCAAATTCCTTGTATGTGAATACTTGGCCAATAAACTTATTCATTCATTCTTTCTGATAAGAAATAGAATCCTAGAATTATTGCAGCATATTTAAATAAAGGCCACATATGCCTCTGTAAGTGAATGTAAATAATGTCATGGCATGTCAATTTGCTGATTGACATAAATCTAACAAACAATGCCTCGGAAACAAGGTCCTGACCCGAAACGTCACCTATCCATGTTCTCCAGAGATGATACTTGACCCGCTGAGTTACTCCAGCATTTTTACTTGTTTTATTTTGTCTCCCATCTATTTCAATGTTGTGTGTGGTATAATGTGTGTGCGCACACAGGAATGGCTCGTGGAGTTTAATTCAGATAAGTGTGAAGCTAGCATGGATAGGAGAGGTTTAGAGGATATATGGGCCAAACACGGGCTAATGGGAGAAAGTTAGATGGGGCATCTTAGTCGGCATGAACTAAAACTGACTATCTTACCCAAAACATACGTTATGTTGTTGCATTGCATGAAGGATTATTGTATTTTATCTGAGATTTGGCCCTTGTTTTACAATCAGCTGGCATCATCTTCAAGCTTTGTTAGGGGAGAGCTCCAAATGTGACAGGGTCCCTTGGGATTAACGTCCAATTCTGATTTGTGGCATGTAACGGAACTTGAGCTACAATGTGTGAATGCCAGAGTTTACAGAGTGATTCTGTTGCAGATTTCAGCCTAGCAGAAATCAATGAATCAAAAAATGAAGCATAGAAAATTACCACTTGGCTTACTCTATCCGTGCCAGACCAAAATATAAATTACTCGGTCGCGATCAATCCACTTTGCCGCTCTGGATCTATTTGGCCTTTGCAGGTTAAATCCTAATCTGCTCTCATCGATATACGTTTAAATGTCTCAATGATTTCTATCTTTTTTGATGCATTTGGTTCCAGATCCTGCGATTGTTTCGATGAAAGTTTTTGTTCCTCTTCATGCTCACTTGGCCACTTGTAGTTTTGCACATCTCAGTTAAATATCTCTTCAACCTCCTTTGTTCTAAATCGCACATTTTCCTGCTTAACCAGACTCTTCTCATAATTCTTCTTCCTCGTGTCCGGCCATCTTCTATATCACGTCTTTCCGGTCGTTCTGTGACGGTTGACGGTCGGTGGTTGCAGAATTGGCTACTTCAGTCAGTCACTGTGGTACAGTTCCTGTCGTCAGCATTGCCCGGGATGCGCCACGTGGAGGCTTCTGCTTGCATCCCTCTTCTCATAATTGAATTCTCCTGTCCCTCTCTGGTGTTATCCTTTTGCGTTATGAATGTTTTGTACTGTTCTCACTCAAACTGTGACCATTCATCTTAAAATATCAGGGTTGAGGCAGTGATGCTGGTTTTCCTAGCAGCAAGCTATTCAAAAAATAAATAACCCACATTTAGAAGGTAATACTGCTTTGATTATTTATTCCAATGGTTTTATGATGCTTATTGGTATATATTATTCATATGGGCAAAGTAGTCAATCATTATAAATTGCTAACTGCATCCAGACATTTTGTCTGTTGTTGCAATTTTCTGCAATCAGAAATCCATAAACATGAGCAATCCTATCTTTGGGAGATAGAATCATAGAAACATAGACAAAGACTATTTGCCCTCTCATTAATCTCATATTTCGCTTGGGCACCTTACAGCCCAGTGGTATGAATATTGATTTCTCTAACTTCAAGTAACCCCGGCATTCCCTCTCTCTTTATCCTTCCCCCACCCACGTTGCACCAGCTTCTCGTTTTCACGCAACAGCTAACAATGGCCTGTTTCCTTTATCACCGTTACTTTTTTGCATATCTTTCATACACTGTTCTTTATCTCTCCACATCACCGTCAGTATCTCTCGTTTCCCCTTTCCCTAACTATTCTGAAGAAGGTTCTCGACCTGAAACGTTACGCATTCTTTCTCTCCTGAGATACTGTCTGTCCCCCTGAGTTACTCCAGCTTTTTGTGTCTAGCTTTACCCTATTGAATCTGTACCAGTTTCCTAGCAAAACATCCATGTTAGTCCCATACCTTGCTCTTTATTAATAGGCATTTTGATTATGGAATGAAAACAGAAGAAGGATAATATATCAATTTTGATATCTAATTGATGGTATTTTAAAACCCTTATTAATAGCTTCAGCCACCACTTGCTGGGTGGTATTTCCAATTTAGACCTGTCTTTATTTTGAGGTGAAATGGAGACCAATCAGTAGAATTGCCAACTCCAGCTGGAGATAATTCTGGATGTCTGACTACATTGTATTTGAAAATGTTATTTCAAAGAACTGAATATGACCTCGGTTGCATCGCTATTGTTGAGTATCTTCATGCAGCAGAAAGATACAGCGTGGAAACAGGCCCTTCGGCTCACTGAGTCCATGAAGAGCAGTGAACACCAGTGCACTAGTTCCAGCCTGCACACTAGGGGCAATATACAGAAGCCAATTGACCTTGTTCCTAACTAGTCTGAAGAAGTCTCATCCCGAAAGTCGCCCATTTCTTCTCTCCAGAGATGCTGCCTGCCCTGCTGAGTTACTCCAGCTTTTTGTGTCTATCTTCGGTTTAAACCAGCATCTGCAGTTCCGTCCTACACATTTAATCTACAAACATGTACGCCTTTGGAATGTGGGAGGAAACAGGAATACACGGAGAAATCTCAGGGTCATAGGGAGACAACACCTGTAGTCAGCATTGAACCAGGATTGATTGGATTGAACAATGCCACTGCTAAAAGATCTCAATTGGCTACTCTGTTCAGATACTTGATTTTCTTTTTTTTTTTTTAATTACAAATTAAAAGGCACTACCAGAAAGGTTGACTTATTTTATCTTTCCATAAATGCTGTCTGACTGGAGTATCTCCAGCATTTTATACTTATATTTCATTTTGCAGATTTTTAGATTTTTTTTAATGAGGTCCTAATATGCTACAGTGCCCTCCATAATGTTTGGGACAAAGACCCATCATTTATTTATTTGCCTCTGTACTCCACAATTTCAGATTTGTAATAGAAAAAATCATGGACAAAATAATAGACATTATGGAGGGCACTGTATGTACTAATTATTTTACCTTTGTTTTCTTTAAGGGAAAGCCAGTTGGTGACTGTGATTTTAATGTCCGATTAAGCTGCATTGAGAAGGAGATAATACAGCCACGGCATGAGAAAATGAAGACTGGCCTTATTGACAAAACTAGGGAACCATTTAGTGTTCGAAACAAGCCATTCTTTGACATCCATGCTGCAAGAAAGGTAACAAAAATTTAAAAAGCAAAAACTATGATAATTCTGTAGAAATGTATATAAAGCTAGTATAATGATATAGTATGCCGATCATATAATGATAAAATACTTGATGTTTAAGCATTGTTCAATTGCAAATCTTTTTGCATTTTCATTCATTTTTTTTCAGGGTGTAAAATTTTACTACCAACAATGAACCATTTTCAAGCTCCTGCTAAACTCTTTCAGACTATTTAACCAATTTTCACATGAGAGAACCCTTGAGGGGCCGGAGACAGACGATCGGGCCTCCCCGGAGAGGAGGTCGTCCCCTGTGACGGGTAGAGAGGAGTGGGGAGGGAGGAGAGGGGAGAAGGTGAGAAGAGGGGGGTGGGGGGGTGGGGGGAGGGGAGCCGGGCGAGTTAGTGCGCTGCGAAATGCGGAGACAGCACCGGTTTCTGACTCTCTGAAACCCACAGCTGGAGAAGGCAGGGGGAGGGAGGGGGGGGGAATGGGAGGAGCGGGGCTTCACGAGTTGCGCCGACAGAAGATTTTTCAGCGTGGGTGAGCGATCAGCAGAACAAAGATCCTATAGCGGAGCTGAGCTGTAAGGTCACAGTCACAGAGAAACAATAAAATTAAATGCTATGAAAAAATAAAATAAACATATTTTCATTAGAGTATGTAGACAGTGACTTAGCAAACACATGTTTTGATAGCAATATTTCATGTACAACGGTCATACATTATTAATATTGTCTAGTGAATCATTTTTACTAATAATTTTTTTTTTAAAGAGAGGAAAACAGAAAGAAAAATAAAATAAAAGTCAACATCAAAAAAGAAAATCATAAAGAATGGAATAATTTACTATTAATACATCATAGGAGATAAGATCAAGGAATATAAAATATAACTTTTCATCTAATCCTGAGTCCAAGTTTCAGTTAGGGTTCCCTGCCGAACCAATCTACCCTTTTAAGTAATCAATGAAAGAAGACAATATTCTAACGAAAACTGTGTCCCTCTTGTTTGTCCATTAGGGCAAATCTGATTCTTTCCAGGTGTAGGGTCTCCGACATTTCCGTAATCCACATTTTAATTGTGGGGGATATAGGGCCTTTCCAAAATTTTAATATTAATTTCTTCCCAATTATTATACTGTAATCTAGGAAGTTTCTTTGACGTTGTAAGAGTTAAACTTTGTTCTGATGTTCCAAGTATTATTAATTTTGGGTCCGGATCCAGTTTAGTATTAATAACTTCAGAAATTATTCTAAAAATCTCAATCCAGAAATTCTTAATTTTTATACAATTTGCAAAAGTATGTGTTAAATTAGCCTCTGGATGTTGACATTTATCGCAGGTAGAGGATATCTGTGGAAAGATTCTATTTAATTTAACTTTGGAGTAATGCAATCTATGTAATACTTTAAATTGTATTAAGCATGTCTGGAGTTTAGCGAGCATTGATGCATATATTGTAAACTTTTGTGCCATATATCTTTCGTTATGGATTGATTTATTTCATTTTCCCATGTATGTCTGTATGATTCCGTCAATGATATCTTGCTATCTAAAAGGGTATTGTAAATATAAGATGTTAATTTTTCTGTATTATGATGCTTATTCAGACATTCATCAAGGATTTCTGGTTCCTTATTCATATAATCTTGTGTATTTGATTTAACATAATCTCTGAGATATCGAAAAAATAATTTGAGTGTAATCCATAAATCTGTTGCAGTTCCTGAAATGAAAGATAAGTGCCTTTCTTATAAAGGTGTTCCATCTTTTTGATTCCATAGTTTTTCCATTGTGTCAATTATTTTTTTAAAGTGAGTTTTGTGAACAATTTTATTCAGTATCTGGGGAAATAATTGACCAAGGAGTGGATTTCTGAACTCATAAGGTAAATCCTTGCCGGAATATGTAAAGATCTCTGCGTTTTTGCGCCTGGTTTTCGAGGAAATAAGTTTCAAAGCCAAAACGACACACAAAATGACACACAAGCTGTTCCCGAACCTGGATGGTATGGTATGGATCCTTGATGATGCTGTCAGCCTTTTTGAGGCAGCGACTGCGATAGATCCCCTCAATGGTAGGGAGGTCAGAGCCGATGATGGACTGGGCAGTGTTTACAACTTTTTGCTGTCTTTTCCGCTCCTGTGCGCTCAAGTTGCCGAACCAAGCCACCATGCAACTGGTCAGCATGCTCTCTACTGTGCACCTGTAGAAGTTCGACAGAGTCCTCCTTGACATACCAACTCTCCATAATCTTCTCAGGAAGTAGAGGGCACTAATGTGCTTTCTTTATAATAGCATCAGTGTTTTCGGACCAGGAGAGATCTTCAGAGATGTGCACGCCCAGAAGCTCTTGAGCCTCTCCACCATCGACCCGTTGATATAAACGGGACTGTGGGTCCCCATCCCACCCCTTCCAAAGTCTACAATCAGTTTGTTGGTTTTGCTGGTGTTGGGAGCCAGGTTATTGTGCTGGCACCATTTGGTCAAACGGTCGATCTCACTTCTATACTCTGACTCATCTCCATCAGTGGTGTCGTCAGCGAACTTGATGATGGAGTTTGCATTATGACCGGCTATGCAGTCATAGGTATAGAGTGAGTACAGCAGGGGGCTCAGCACGCAGCCTTGAGGTGCTCCCGTGCTGATTGTTATCGGGCTGACACAGTTCCACCAATATGGACAGACTGTGGTCTGTGAATAAGGAAGTCGAGGATCCAATTGCAGAGGGATGAGCAGAGACCCAGTTCTGCGAGTTTGGTAAACAGCTTGGAGGGGACGATTGTATTAAATGCCGAACTGTAGTCAATGAATAACAGCCTGACATATGAGTTTTTGTTGTCGAAGTGGTCTAGAATGGAGAGCCAGCGAGATCGCATCAACCGTTGATCTGTTGTGGCGGTAAGCGAACTGCAGTGGGTCCAGGTTTTTGTCGAGGTATGAGCTGATTTGCGCCATGATCAACCTCTCAAAGCACTTCATCACCACCGACGTTAGTGCCACTGGTCGATAGTCATTGAGGCACGTCACCTTGCTCTTCTTGGGCACCGGTATTATTGATGCCCTTTTGAAGCAGGTGGGAACCTCAGATCTCAGAAGTGAGAGGTTGAAAATGTCCGTAAAAATTCCAGCCAGTTGGTCCACACAGGTTTTTAGAACACAACTGGGTATACCATCAGATCCAGGCGCTTTCCGAGGGTTCACCCTCTGAAGGATTTTCTGACGTCGGCCTCTGTGACTGTGACCGAAATACCATCACAGCGAACGGGGGCTCGAGAAGGTACATCAGTGTTCTCCCTATCAAAGCGTGCGTAAAACGCATTGAACCCGTGAGGGAGTGATGTTTCGCTGACATGCGAGCTGCATCCTGATTTTGCCTTGTAGGAGGTGATTGCATTCCGGCAGCACCGCCAGTGGCTGGAATGTTAGCGTCGCCAGCGGCTGGAAGCTCCCGCTGCCCGAGGCTGGAAGCTCCACAGACCACAGCTCCACGGTGTTCAAAGTTGGCAGTCCCTGCATGAGGCTTCTTCTATGTTCCTTTGATTATTTCAACAAAATCAAAACCGGCCTCGACTAAAAATAGGTTGCCATTTGGTCGAAGCCAGTGGAGTGGGGTTGCTATTTACTTACAGGCAGTCGAAGGCAATCTCCTTCGCTGACCAGCCATTTTGATTGGCTCATTGTAGTTTTCAGGACCTAGAAGATCTGCCAGAAGATAAAATGCCCGCTAACTTTATTAAACTTCTTAAAACTGTCTCCACTCCTTCTCCCCCCCCTTCTCTCCCATTCTCCCCCCCTCCCCTCTTCTCTCCCCCCTTCTCTCTCCTACTCTCCCCTTCTCTCCCCCTCTCCCGAGCTCTCTAAAGGACTTACCGTGCTCTATGGCAGCCGTTTACCTTCCTCTTCATCCCGCAGACAGCGCTCCTCCGCCGTCCCTGGCCCCCACCTTCGCGATGTGTGTGTGTGTATGCGGTCGGTAGCAAAGATCCTGTGGGATCTTTGGTCAGTAGATGCAGCTCACGCTTCGGTCGAGGCTTTACAGGCGAGTGACCAAAACCTCCGGCGACTCATGGAAACCTTGGGAGGGGCGCAAGGTCACCAGAGGTTTCCGTTCAGGTTTCCTAACTGGGACAGGGGCATAAAACAGACTAAAAATAACAAAAAGAATGAAAGAGACAACTGCAGGTGAGGCAGCCGCACTCGATAGCGCCACCACTTTAAAGTGAGAGGGAAAAGATTTAATAGGAACCTGAGGGGTAACTTTTTAGGGCAAAGGGTAGTAGGTGTATGGAACAAGCTGCAGGAGGAGGTAATTGAGGCAGGTACCTTTGCAACGTTTAAGACACATTTGGACAGGTACATGGATAGGACAGGTTTAGAGGGATATGGGCCAAATGCAGGCTGGTGGGACTAGGGTAGATGGGACGTGTTGGCCAGTGTGGGCAAGTTACGCCGAAGGGCCTGTTTTCACGCTGTAAGGCTATGACTCTATGACTAAAGTTAATAGAACAGCTAACTGTGGACTGGTGATCTGTTTTTAATTGTGATAAATTTGAGAGGGATAAATGCTAGGATATTGGATGAAACAGCTTGCAATTCTTTAAGTTTGCTCAAATAAAAATAAAAAGTGGAATGACAATATCTTAAAGTCCATACTTCAGATTGTACCGTGCTCCCTCAATACTGTGTTTATGAGTGGAGTGAACCCTGAATCCTTTGACTCTGTTAATTATTTGGTATTGGTAGAGTTGAGGTACTGAATAAATGGAGTCTAGAAGCAGATGAGATACAGAGTTTTGAACTAATGAAAGTTTATGTCGGCTTGCGCTGAGAAGATTGATGAAATAATTGAATCACAAAGGATAATGGTTTCAGTGTTTCAGCGGGAGGGGCTAGTTTGTTGTGGTTGAAACCCTTCTAAATTATATCAATAATCGCGGAATACTATTTTTCACCTCCAGTGTGAATGTCAACCTCAAATGTCGAGAAAAACAATCTTCGTTAATGAACCACATTTCCCCTATTTTAAACACTGGCATTGAAACTGTAATCTTTGCCACATTGGGTGACAGAACTTTGCACTGTACTGTATCATTCTGAGCCATTGCTACTCATTATGCAAGTCTGAGCATTTCTCATTTCCACGACTATGTCCCTTCAGTCAAAACTGACTTCCAAATAGTACTTGTTTTTCCAAGAGTACATTAACACCTGAAAATGGGAGCAGGATGAGGCTTACCTGGCCCTTCAAGCCTGCCCTGCCATCTAATATGATCATAGCTGGCCTGCCTCAGGCTTCAACTCTTCCTCTGTGCCAGTTTCCCTTTTCCTTCAGTTCTTTTTGTGGTAGTGAAATCCCTAACGTTTTTCTTGGTGGATGGCATGGAGATCACAGGTACCAGAGACTTCACAGCAGTTCCAGAGACCATATGGAAGGAGGAAGAGAATAGCTTGTTATCGAAGACCTGATCAACCCAGAGTTTACAGGGACACATCTTCGCACCTTGATAATGATGATCAATGTCCATACAGGCCCGTTTCATTGAGATCTGCCAGCTCTAGTAGCCTTAAATATAAATATGCATTGCACGTGTTTCTTTGAAGCCTGGCTTCCAGGGTTATGTGTGCAAGATTTTAGATTTAAACTATGCCACTTGCATTAACCGACAGTGCAGTGTGGGAACCCAACAGCGTCATTATATGGTTGTAAGAAAAGAGTGTGTTCTTTGTGGGACTCTTTTAAAAATAGCACTAACACGTCATTCAGCACTTTCAGTGCAAGTGGGGAGAGTATTTCATCCTGCAAGAATTCCGACGAAGGGTCTTTGAACTGAAGCATTAAATGTGCTTCTCTTTCTAGAGACAGTGCCAGACCTGCTGAATATCACCAACATTTTCTGTTTTGATTTCAGACATCCAGTATGTGCAGTTTTATGCTTTTAATTTAGGGCAATTATAGCGTAGCTGGCATTTCAAAAACTGAATTGACTTAAATAAAAACTAAGAAAAATGCATAAAATGTGAATTAAGAATTTTGATTATGATTGTAAGCTATGAAATTACATTTCTATTTTGAGGTACTCTAGTACCAATAGATATATTAAATTGACATGAAAATTATGTATTAACTTGCAAAATAATTCATAGTGAATTCTGCATAGCATTTCCATATTTACACTTCATCAGAGATGCACATGAGGTTATTTGGGCAATGGAGCTTTGATTAATTTTGATTTGGAGAAATGTGAAGCAGTTAGAAAAGAAACTTTAAACATAGTAAAACATTTTATCTTGAGAAAGTATAACCATATTAATTTGGTTTCAAAGGGTCTATTTTGATAAATCTTACAGCTCTATACATTTGCATGGTTTAGTGAGCAGATCATTGGTGGGCAGGTAATGGTTTTGGGTAGACTGATGGGACTGAAGGCTGATAAATCCCCAGGGCCTGATGGTTCGCATCCCAGGGTACCAGTGGCTCTAGAAATTGTGGATGCATTGGTGATCATTTACTAATGTTCTTTTGATGCAGGATCAGATCCTGTGGATTGGAAGGTGGCTAATGTTATCCCACGTTTTAAAAAAGGCGGGAGAAAGAGAACGGGGAATTATAGACCAGTTAGTCTGACCGGTGATGGGAAGATGCTGGAGTCAATTATAAAAGGTGAAATAGCGGCACGTTTGGATAGCAGTAACAGTATCGGTCCGAGTTAGCATGGATTTACAAAGGGGAAATCATGCTTGACTAATCTTCTGGAATTTTCTGAGGATGTAACTAGGAAAATGTGCAAGGGAGAGCCAGTGGATATAGTGTACCTGGACTTTCAGAAAATCTTTGATAAGGTCCCACATAGGAGATTAGTGGGCAAAGTTAGAGCACATGGTATTGGGGCTAGGGTACTGACATGGATAGAAAATTAGTTGGCAGACAGGAAACAAACAGTAGGGATTAACGGGTCCCTTTCAGAATGGCAGGCAGTGACTAGTGGGGTACCGCAAGGCTCAGTGCTGGGACCGCTGCTATTTACAGTATACATTCATGATTCAGATGAAGGGATTAAGAGTAACATTAGCAAATTTGCATATGACACAAAGCTGGGTGGCAGTGTGAACTGTGAGGAGGATGCTATGAGGATGCAGGGTGACTTGGACAGGTTGGATGAGTGGGCAGATGCATGGCAGATGCAGTTTAATGTGGATAAATGTGAGGTTGTCCACTTTGGTGTCAAGAACAGGAAGGCAGATTATTATCTGAATTGTGTCAAGTTTGGAAAAGGGAAAGTACATCCTTGTTCATCAGTCACTGAAAGTAAGCATGCAGGCACAGCAGGCAGTAAAGAAAGCGAATGGCATGTTGGCCTTTATAACACGAGGAGTTGAGTATAGGAGCAAAGAGGTCCTTCTACAGTTGTACAGGGCCCTAGTGAGACCACACCTGGAGAATTGTGTGCAGTTTTGGTCTCCTCATTTGAGGAAGGACATTCTTGCTATTGAGGGAATGCAGCGTAGTTCATGAGGTTAATTCCCGGGATGGTGAGACTGTCATATGTTGAAAGAATGGAACGACTGGGCTTGTATACACAGGAATTTAGAAGGATGAGAGGGAATCTTATTGAAACTTATATAAGATCCTCCTTTATGTCTAGAAAGCCCTTAACGGGCTTGCCCCCACCTACATCAAAAGTCTGCTTACCCACCACACCATCTCCAAGTCCCTCAGATCGGCCGACTTGGGGTAACTGAACATCCCGCGGTCTAGACATAAGCTCAGGGGTGACCGCGCCTTTGCAGTTGCAGCTCCTGGACTGTGGAACAGCATCCCTCGTCCCATCAGAACTGCCCCCTCCATCGACTCCTTTAAGTCGAGACTAAGAACTCATCTTTACTCTCAAGCCTTTCTTGACGTCCTCTGAGTGAGGGCTATATGTATGCATTTATGTATGTAATTACTCTATGAACCACTGTTGTATAACGTTAGTACCTCCACCAATGTAAAGCACTTTGGGCAACGAGAGTTGTTTTGTAAATGTGTTATATAAATTAATGTGACTTGACTTGACTTGACTTGATATAAGATTATTAAGGGATGGACACGCTAGAGGCAGGAAACATGTTCCCGATGTTGGGGGAGTCCAAAATCAGGGGCCAGAGTTTAAGAATAAGGGGTAGGCCATTTAGAACGGAGATGAGGAAAATCTTTTTTCACCCAGAGAGTTGTGAATCTGTGGAATTCTCTGCCTCAGAAGAAAGTGGAGGCCAATTTTCTGGATGCTTTCAATAGTTAGATAGAGCTCTTAAAGATAGCGGAGTCAAGGGATATGGGGAGGAGGCAGGATGATCAGTCGATGATCAGCCATGATCACATTGAATGGCGGTGCTGGCTCAAAGGGCCAAATGGCCTACTCCTGCACGTATTGTCTTTAATTGTGCAACCATTATAGTAGTGATTCCTACCAATTTTAAGTTACTTTATTATTAGTATCTATAAAATTGGAAATGTCAGATTGGTTTTGGGTGATCAGGTTAACTATCAGTTCAAGTTCGTCATACCTTTTCATTTGTGTCTATTTGATGCAACATATATATTTGAAGCAACTTTTTCTAGTGTATATATTTGAAGCAACTTTTTCTAGTGAGAAAGGTAGTGTATCAATTTGTCTAAAAGCGTTGTACCATCTAATTCGAATGCTATGGTTAAACTTGAAGCATTTGGAAGGCAAGGGATTATACAATAAGTGAACAATATTGGAGAAACTCAGCTGGTGAGGCAACATTTGGGTGGAAACCCTTCTTCAGACTTCTAAATTCTGACATTTTGACCTTCAGACTGAAGAAGGGTTTTGACCCAAAACGTTGCCTATTTCCTTGGCTCCATAGATGCTGCCTCACCAGCTGAGTTTCTCCAGCATTTTTGTCTACTTTCGATTTTCCAGCATCTGCAGTTCCTTCTTAAACAAGTGAACAATATTGCTGCTTTAACCTAAATGAAACCTCATCAAATGTTATAATTCATAATATATACACTTAATACAAGCTCTTTTTGATAGATTGTGTGTATAAATATAGGGAAAACATCAAAAAAATGTTTGGCTATTTTGATAGTGAAATAACTATAAATAAAACATCGAACTTAAATTCTAAAGCAGAGATATTTTACTATGTTAAGTATTAACTTGAAATTAGTTACTATGTGAAGTATTAACATATTAACTTGAAATTAGTTAACAATCTTCTGTGTACTCTCCGTTAATGGACTAAAATTAACTCTACCATCATGCTCCCTGTAGGATGTTTGCTTAAAAACCATATGAGAATATGAGAGACACTAAGTTCTGAAAATGTACATAGTTTCAATTAAGAAATGTGGTGATTTTGACCCAGCTATTTTCCCATGAAAGCGTTTATTATCTAAAAAGTAGGAGGAAGCAATTCAATTTATTGCCCTGTTCTCACTTTCATTGGGACCAAAAGCCATCTTAACGTTATTTTTTCTCCTACTTTTTTTGTCGTTGTGCTTTATTTGTTGTTCTGCACCATTTGCTTTCAGGAAATTTCTACTCGTGTTTCTCCCTTTCACCATATGGATAAATAACACCTTTTAAAAATATACATCCCTGACTCACCCAGTTCAATCTCTGCAAATAACGTGTGAAGGGTATCCATATACTTAGCCAAATGGTAATTTCATTCCGTACCTTCCAGAACTCTTGCAGTCTGGAAGTTGGTTGTTTCAAATCCCATTTGTATCTATTCAGTCGGCTAATATGCAGAAGCTGCTTTGACAGACGAGATTAAACAGAACCTATGGAAATTGCAGGTGGACTGGTGTGATGCGACTGATTAAAGGCATTAATGTTGCGGTGGGAGGGTGTCACATTTTAGGGAAAGAATGTATCGGGATGATGGCAAAATAGGACGTTGGCTAGAATATTATCATGCAAGAATTGGGTGTAATAGGAGATTGGGAATAATGGTGCAGTACATTATTTGTCACGTGAAATTTATGTTTGTGTACTTCGTCCAAGTATCACTAAACATAAGACTTTCAATACATATTAGATAAGCATCTCAGATACAGTACAAGTGTATAGCAGGAGTGCACTGAGAGGATACAGAGACGCCAGTTTGGTGCCATTTTCTAGTCCCAGTTGTTGTAAGTGTAGGGTTCTTGATCTGACCATGAAGGCCCATTGTCCTGGGTCGGCCTGGTCAAGCATGGAAGATTGGAGCTTGGGCGGTGACCTATCCTATCATAACCAGAGACCATGTAAATCCAGGAGGATTAGCGTTACCTAATTTTTTATATTATTTTTGGGCGGTTCAGATTAAGATAAGAATTTTTGGTTGGTAAAATTGGATCAGGAACCAGCTTGGCTAAAGATGGAAAAGGAAGACTGTTTACCGTTTGATATAAGTTCGATTCTGCTTGCTCCAAGTGAAGTACAAAAAAAACTTATGGGGAAAACCCTATAATTTATAGCAATATACGTATTTGGAAACAAATAGTTAAGACTTTACATTTGGATAATATGTCACTTTGTTTACCAATTATGAATAATCCCTTATTTAAACCTTCTATACTGGATAAGGGGTTTAGGCACTGGAAAAATTTAGGAATTATAAGGATGGAACACCTTTACAGGAAAGGAAAATTTATCTAATTTCAAGAGTTAAAAGATATCTATGGATTACACCCAAATAACTTGTTTAGGTATTTACAAATTAAAGACTATATCAAGTCAAACATGCAAGACTATAAGAATAGAGAACCAGGATTACTGGATGAGTGGTTTAACAAGCATCCAAATACAGAAAAACTAATAGCGTACATATATAATACTCTTTTGGATAGGGAGGTCCCAACAACAGAATCATACCGACAGATATGGGAAAATGAAATAGGTCCAGCTATAATGAAAGACACTTGGGAAGAAAGTTTACAACGTATACACCGATGCTCATTAAATGGCAGACATACTTTGGCACAATTTAAAGTATTACATAGATTACACTACTCAAAAAAGAAATTAAATAGAAATTTTCCTAACATTTCTTCTATTTGTGATAAATGTCAGAATTTAGAAGCTAACTTAACATAAACAGTCAAAATACAGCATTTTTAAATAAATGGAATAAAGGCAAAAAAACATTGAACAGAATGGATCACATTTGGATTGCTGTGCACAGATTTGGTGAAACCTTCAGAAACACACCACGTGTTTACTGGAGAAAGTGCAGGAAATGTTTACTTGTCTTACATGTGAACTAAGAAGCAAAACGCAATCACAAAAAATCTCTGTTGGCCATTTTCTCCATCAAAGGCATGCTTGAGAGATAGAAATCTTTGCATGATAAATGTTTCAAATGGGGAAGTGATTATGTTTCTACTGCCAGAGAATACCAAAACAAGAACAGACACAAGATGGTTAGTGGTAAACTGAAAATTAATCCAGCAACTTTTCCTTACCTAGAAGTAATTCATTTCTCAAAGGAGTGGTAGAGGTGAGGAACATAAATGCATTTATCAGTTGGTTAGATAAGCAGTGGAGGGAGCAATACATCAGGGGGTAGATTGTTCAGATGAACAAAGCTGGGACAGGACTTGCATGAAACATGAGTACTGGCATCGAGATTTTTGCTCCAAATGGCTTTATTCTGTATTCATAAAATTGTATGTGATGAAACACATTAAAAATACAACATCGACCTCGGTCACACTGACTTATGTGTCTCATTTTATATCAGATCGTCCTTATGTGTACGCTTCTGCACTGTGCTTACGAGTCAGTGGCTGGGATTTGTTCCAAGTTCAGCTCACGTACAAAATAAACAATGTACTTGACAACTTTACTGATGATCTCATAGTGCAAATCTGAGCCACCACATTACGTTTTATATATTGTCAGCGGCTTTGTAATGTGTAAATGCCACAATGCTTTAGTCTGCCCTTGTTGAGAGTTGGAATCTAAATTTGATTTTTTTTTTCCTGTGACAGATATATCGTACCATTAAAACCTGTAGTAATAACAAGCAAAGGAAGAGTAAGAAGAATGAATCAGTATTTCTACACTTGGCTTAATTTGTTGTTAAAGTTGTGTCGTGTCCCAAGTGTAGGTTTTTGTGAGTAGGATGGGTAATGGTCGTGATTGCTTCAGACGTCACGTCAGTGTGATGTGTCTTTAAGATTAATAGTTGACATGACTGCTGAACGGTGTACAATAATATGGTTTTGCTTCTGTATTTCCTTGTTTACTTGCTATATATTAATGCATAGGGTCAGAAGTTTTGATCATTCATTACAGTGCATTCCATAGTGTTGTGACTGAGTCACAAAGTCAACGTCTCAGAGTCACAGAGTCATAGTCACAGAGTATGAAAACAGGCCCTTTGGCCCAACTTGCCCTCACCAACAAACATTTCCCATCTACACTTGTCCCACCTGCCTGCGTTTGGCCAATATCCCTCTAAACCTGTCCTTTCCATGTATCTGTCTATTGTTTCTGAAATGTTGTAATAGTCCCTGCCTCAACTGTCCAGCAGCATGTTCCATACACCCACCACCCTTTGTGTGGAAAATAATTACTCCTCATATTCATATTAAATCTTTCCCCCTTCACCTTAAACGTATGTCCTCTGGTTCTCGATACTCCTACTCTGGGCAAGGGACTCTGTGCGTCTACCGAATCTATTCCTCGTATGATTTTGCACACCTCTATAAGATCACCTCACCCCTCACCCTCCTGCACTCCAAGGACTAGAGTCCCAGCCTGCTCAACCTCTCCCTATAGCTCAGAGTCCTAGTAAGTACATTTGTTAAAGGAATGGATTGGGGCATCTGGTCTAAGTCTTTGAATAATGTGTACATAAAATGTTGCCATATATATACACATATATATATATATATATATATATATACACACACACATATATATATATATATATATACACACACAACAACACAACACACATACATATATATATATATATATATATATAAAAATAATAATGTACATTTATATCATGCATTGTACTGGAGAAGAATGACGTAACCCTGAGGTCAAAACAGTTGCACATAATTCGTATGCTGTGGTAAATGATATTTCAGAATAGTTTTGAAAGTATTGCTATTTGGTTCCCACTAGACACATTATTCAAACTTTCATTACATTTGCAATACATTCTTTTTGATAACAGCTGTTTCCTATGAAGTGGTTGTTGCTGATCCGAATTTGAATTCTCCAACCAGTACTGAATGCTTACAACTAACCTTCAATTTAATAACATATGCTCACCAATGAAGCACAAAATGAACATCTGCTTGCAGTAACTCAATATGCTGAAAAACAGAGGCATTTTGCCATTGTTTTATTGCAGAACACTTGCTTCATATTTTTTTTATCCATAATGTTAAGGCCTTCATTGGTTTTAATTGTACATCTGTTGTCTCATAGTTAGTTTGACCTTTCTGCTGAATAGTTTGCCCTTATGTGCCTTATCCTGCAGTTATGCTGCATAGGGATCAGTTTCTATGAAATACTTAATGTTCGGTTGTGTACGCGCATGTCGCGCATTGCAGTAAGATAAATCATTCTCTGCGCATTTTTCAGAATATTATGTGGGACAAATCTTAGATTATCAGCAGAGATTAATCTGGGATACATTTCCTTCTGTAAAGGAATTAAAAGCTCTATGAAAGTTTTGTTAGGTGACTGTTGTAGTTTGTATAAATTACTTTACCAGTATAGAAATTAACCATTAATCGCAAATTTAAAAACTTGCTTAATTGCCATAGGAATAGTTATTTTGTGCAGACAGTTTTGGGATACTGATGGTGAGCCACTTGAACTACTGCAATTCTTCAGGCGAAGATACTTCCACAATGTTGTGGGGTATGGCATTCCAGCATGTGGATCCCATGATAATGAAACTTTGTCACAAAAAGCTGGAGCAACTCAGCGGGTCAGGCAGCATAAGGTCGGAAGAGATAGGAGCAGGATATGTTCATTCAGCCTATCAAGTCTACTCCGCCATTCAATTATGGCTCATCTATCGCTCCCTCTTAATCCCATTCTCCTGCCTTCTTCCCATAACTGCGGATAACCGTACTAATCCAGAATCTATCTATCTCTGCCTTAAAAATATCCACTGACTTGGCCTCCACAGGCTTCTGTGGCAAAGAATTCCACAGATTCACCACCCGTTGACTAAAGAAATTCCTCCCCATCTCCTACCTAATGGAAAATTCATTAATTCTGAGGCTATGACCTCTAGTCGTAGACTCTCCCATTAGTGGAAACATCCTCTCCACATCCACTCTATCCAAGCCTTTCACTATTCGGTAAGTTTCAGTGAGGTCCCCACTAATTTTTCTAAACTTCAGCAAGTACAGACCCAGTGCCATCAAATGCTCATCATATGTTGACCCACTCATTCATGGAATCATTCTTGTGAACCTCTGGACTCTCTCAAAGCCAGCAAATCCATTGATGAACTGTACACTGCAAGGGCCAGGAAGCGAGCGGGCAAGATCATCTCTGACCCCTCTCACCCTGGCCACAAACTCTTTGAATCACTTCCCTCTGGAATGCGACTCCGGATTGTCAATGCTGCCACAGCCAGACATAAAAACAATTTTTATCCACGAGTAATTATTATTAATGTTTAGTGTTTTCAGAGTCATTTGTAACTATCACTGTATGTCATGTTGTTACTTGTGGGCGGAGCAGCAAGGCAAATTCCTTGTATGTGTATACTTGGCCAATAAACTTACTTCCTCAGATAAGGGGGAGGGGATGGAGACAAAGGGAAAGCAAAGGCCCCCCTCTCCACTCTTTACCCCCCCCCTCTCTCCGTCCCCTCCCCCTTCCCAGTTCTCCCACCAGTCTTACTGTCTCCAACTACATTCTATCCCTGTCCCGCCCACTCCCCTGACATCAGTGTGAAGAAGGGTCTCGACCCAAAACACCACCCATTCCTTCTCTCCAGAGATACTGCCTGTCCCGCTGAGTTACTCCAGCGTTTTGTGCCTACCTTCGATTTAAACCAGCATCTGCAGTTGTTTCCTACACGAGAGATATAGATGTTGATATAGAGAGTTATAGAAGAAATGAATGGAAGATATGCAAAAAGCAATGATCAAAGAAGGGTGGAGCCCACAATGGTTCCACAAGTGATCTTGTGATTGAAGAAAGATTTGTTAAAATTTCTTGTCTAGGAAGGAACTTACGATACATGTATATACCAAAGATGGATACAAAATGCTGGAGTAACTCAGCAGGTCAGGCAGCATCTCTGGAGGAAAAGAATAGATAATGTTTCCGGTCGAAACCCTTTAGTTTAGAGATACAGACCCTTCGGAAACAGGTCTTTCGGCCCACCGAGTCCGCACTGACCAGTGATTCCCGCACGTTATAACTATCCTACACGTACTAGGGACTTTGGAGTGTGGGAGGAAATCGAGTATCTCAGAGAAAACCCATGCAGTCACGGGGAGAATGTGCAAACTCCATGCAGACAGCAACCGTAGTCAGAATGAAACCAGGTCTCTGGCGCTGTAAAGCAGCAACTCTACCGCTGCACCATCGAGCCGCCCTAAAAGAACAGAAAATAGTAAAGAAGCTTGCTCAGTAACGTGCTTCATCAGTAAATACGCATCTGTCCAAATCACTTGATGAAAAACATTTATAACTTTGTGATATTACTTCCCTAATTTAGGATTACTGGAGAGATTGTTTTACCCAGCAGATTGTTCATCTAAATTGAAAAGACGCAAACTGTATTCATAGCCAAGTGGTGTAGGCAATAGAAGCTACCATATGGGTCTTAGTAAATGAATAAACCATCTGCATGGAAAGAATGCTACAAGTTTGTTTTGATTGAGTGCCTAAGTTCAAATATATTGGACCAGATTTTGCTGCAGCAGGACATCGCAGGGCGCCTGCTGTTAAGCAATTAGGGTTTTAATTTATTTGTCTGGCTAAATGCTGAGATTGCAAGTTGATGATGCATTTAAACCAGTGATATACTGTGCATATATATGGATGTTTGATGCCATTATAGTTGAATGTAAGGAATCGGTAAGTGTACTAGCTCGAGTATAAATGCTTTGCTGTATTAAGTCATCTAAACGTAGGGAGATAGACACAAAAAGCTGGAGTAACTCAGCGGGTCAGGCAGCATCTCTGGAGGATAGCAATAGGTGACATTTCGGGTCTAGACCCTTCAGACTGAAGGTCAGGGGAAAGGGAAACGAGAGATTATGTTGGTGATATAGAAAAAATGAATGAAAGACATGTATTCTCAGGAATTTAGAAGGATGAGAGGATATCTTATAGAAACAAAAAATTCTTAAAAGGTTGGACAGGCTAGATGCAGAAAAAATGTTCCCGATGTTGGGGGAGTCCTGAACCAGGGGTCACAGTTCAAGAATAAGGGCATTTAGGACTGAAATTAAGAAAACAATTTTTACCCAGAGAGTTGTGAATCTGTGGAATTCTCTGCCACAGAAGGCAGTGGAGGCCAATTTACTGGATGTTTTCAAGAGAGAATTAGCTCCTGGGGTTAAAGGAATTAAGGGATATGGGGAAAAACAGGAATGGGGTACTGATTTTAGATAATCAGCCATGGTCATATTGAATGGCGGGTGCTGGCTCGAAGGGCTGAATGGCCTACTCTGCAATTGTTTTTCTATGTTTTTAAGCAGCCTAAGCAAAATATGAGGTGCTGTTCCTCAAAGTTGCCTTTGGCCTCACTCTGACAATGGAGGAGGCCAGGACAGAACGGTCAGTGTGGGAATGGGAAGGGGAGTTAGAGTGTTTAGCGATTGGATAAAACCAGCATCTGCAGTTCTTTCCTATACATAAATATAGGGAGACTTGGATTTGTGCCGGGTAACAACAATGAAGGATGCCTGCTGATCATCATATATCTATCTATCTATCTATATCTATATCTATCTATCTATCTATCTATATACTTTTAAAACTCTGTGTGTGTCTGCCGACTGCCGTCCGGCCGCCGGCTGGCTGTCACATTCCGTTTTTTTTTTCAGATTAGATTTTCGCCCTTTGATTCCCTGCTCCGCCAAAACCGGACTCTCAGACGCCGCCATTTTTTCCATTTCGCCAGACATTATGCTTGTACATTCACAAAGGCGCTCCTCATTACGTTTAGACGTTTTTACGTGCACAATTTTAAATAAAATCCTCCCCCCCCCCACCCCCCCAATTTTTCAAAATCTTAAAACAATCAAACTGCTCTCACCCATAGAATGTTGGTGAACGTTCCATCGTGTGATGTCACAATGCCCAATGCTCACAGATGTCCAATCGGAATGGATCTCATTTACATCTGCCCTTGCCCCCCCCCCCCCCCAGCCCCCCCCCCCCTGCGCGAATAGCGAAAGAGGATTGGGGTGATAGGGAATGGGGAATAGATGGACTGTCCCTACCCCTCCCCCTGCCTCACTACCACCCCACTCTTTCCCCTCTCTCCCCCCACCCCTCTCCCCCTCCCTCCACAGTCTTTCCCCCTCCCTCCCCTACCCCATCTCCGTCCTCCCCTCCCTCCCCCTCCCCCACACCTCTCTCACCCTTCCCCATCCCTCTCTACTCCCCACCCCTCTCTCCTCCCCCTCTCCATCTCCCTCTCCCTCTCCTCACCCCTCTCCCTCTCCTCCCTCTCTCCTCCCACCCCCATCCCTCTCTGCTCCCCACCCCTCTCTCCTCCCACCCCCCTCTCCATCTCTCTCTCTCCTCACCCCTCTCCCTCTCCTCCCCTCCTCCTCCCACCCCATCCCTCTCCCACACACCCCCCTTGCTCTCCCCCACCCCCATTCCCTCTCTCCTCCCCACCCACACTTCCCCTCTCTCTCCCCTACCCCCCCTCCCCCCTCCCTTCCCTTCCCTCCCCCCATACCCCCTCCCCCCTCCCTTCCCTCCCCTTCCCCCCCTCTCCCACACCACTCTTTCCCTCCCCTCTCTCACACCTCTCTCCTCCCCCTCTCCATCTCCCTCTCCTCACCCCCTCTCCCTCTCCCCCCCCCCCTCCTCCTCCCACCTCATCCCTCTCTCCCCCCACCCCCTTCCCTCTCCCCCACCCATTTTTTCCCTACCCCTCCCTCCTTCTACCGCTCCCCCCTAACCCCCTCCCCCTCCCTCTCTCCCACTTCCACCACTCCCCCTACCCCTCTCCCCCTCCCCCTCTCCCCCTCCCTCCCCACTCTTCCACTTCTCTCCCCCATCCCCCACCCCTTCCCCACCCCTCTCTCTCTCCCTTCCCCCTCGCTCCCCAATCTTCCCTCCCCCCTCCCCCTACCATTCTCCACACTCTTCCCCCTCTCTCCCTCTTCCCCCTCCCCCCTCCCTCTCCTCCCTCCTCCCCCCTCCCCCCTCTCCCCACCTCCCCCCTCCTCCCTCCCACCTCCCCCACCCCTCTCCCACCCCCTCCCTGAACCCTCTCTCACCCCCTCCCCAACCCTCCTCCTCTTCCCCTCTCTCCCCCCCCTCCATCTCCCTCTCTCCTCACCCATCCCTCCTCCCCTCCCACCCCCTCTCTCCCCCCTCCCTTCCCTCTCCCTCCCCACTCTTCCCCCTCTCTCCGTTCTCCCCCTCCCTCCCTCTCTTCCCCCTCCCCTACCACTCTCCCCCTACCTCCACACTCTTCCCTCTCTCTCCCCTACCCATCTCCCTACCCCTCTCCCTACCCCTCCCCCCCTCCCCCCTCCCTCCACACTCTTCCCCCTCTCTCCCCCCTCCTCCCTCTCACCTCCCCTCCCCCACTACTCCTCCACCCCTCTCACCCCCTCCCTGAACCCTCTCACACCCTCCTCCACCCCTCTCATCCTCCCTCCCCATCTCCCTCTCTCCTCACCCCTCCCACCCCCTCTCTCCCCTCCCCTCTTCACCCCCCATCTCCCCCCCACACCCCTCCCTCACTCTTGCACCACTCCCTGCTATCCCTCTCCCCCCACTCTTCCCCTCCCTCCCCTCACCCTCCCCTTTCTCTCTCTCTCCCCCCTCCTCTCTCACCCCCTCTCTCTCCCCACCTCTCTCCCTCTCATCCTCCTCTCTCTCCCCCTCCACTCTCTCCCCACCTTTCCCCTACCCCTCTTCCTCCCCCTCTCCTCTCCCTTCTCCCTAACCCCTCTCCTCTCACCTCCCCCTCTCCTCTCCCCTCCCCCTTCCCCCACCCCTCTCCCACCCTCAGGGACATGCTCTCCCATCCATCCCCGCAAACGCACGTTGGGGGAACAGACCCAACGGGTCTGCACTTGGTTTAGTATTTGTATAAAACTCAATTGAGAACAGGATCCGATATAATTGTGAAGTGGGGAGTGGTTTTTGTCTGGAATGTATGGTCGGAGGTGGTGGTGGAAGTAGATTCAATTGTATTCAAAAGTGAGCTGGATAAGTATGCAGCGGAAAGTGTTTACAGGGATATGGGTGTGGGTAGGAAAGTGGGATTAACTGAATTGTTGTTATCAAGAACTAGTGCAGAGCTGATGGGCCGAACAGACTCCTTCCGTACTGTTTTGATGTTTTGCAATGGTCTTTCTAATTGAAAAGCTTGTTAACTCTTGTTGTTTAAGTCATAGTTGTTTAAATGGGGAAGGTTTAACTTTAATAGAGATGGGATAGGCAAGCTACCTCGTGCCAGAAAGGTAATAAAAGTATTTTGTAGTGGTAAGTTTCTGATCCAGCAAGGGCTTTGTTGGTGGTGGGGGGGGGGGGCAGGGGCAGCTGGCCAGATTGATTAATAATAGATTTTGCTAGAGGGCGGCATAAAACATTACAACAGAGTTGCTGGATGGAAGCGTTAAAGACCCAGAATCAGGATCTCGAGCAGCAGTTGCCATAACATAGTTGTTTTGAAAGTTTGAATATTGCATAGATAATCTCTTTCAGGAGATGATCATTCTGCAACTTGACCACAAAAAAAAAAATCATAAGCTAGCATCAGGGGTATGTCATTCCATCTCTTGAATCATTTAATAGTATGATACATGAACCAATATTCCTTAAATCCACTAAATCCACTTCCCTGCTATTTTCCCAAACCCTTACTTCCCATATTGATTGGAAACTTGTCTACCTTTGGAATATAATAAACAATAGACAATAGGTGCAGGAGTAGGCCATTCGGCCCTTTGAGCCAGCACCGCCATTCAATGTGATCATGGCTGATCATCCCCAATCAGTACCCCGTTCCTGCCTTCTCCCCATATCGCCTGACTCCACTATCTTTAATGAAGGACAGTTCTCTGTGACAAGGAGTACCCAAAGTGTCTTTGAGCTCCAAGAGAATCTTCCACATCTCGATCTTAAATGTGTGCTCCCTCAATATGTGACCACGTGCTCCAGTTCTGGCAACATACTCTCAGCATTTCCCCTGCCCAGCCCACCAAGAGTCTTATGTTTCAATAAGATTGTCTCATTTTTTAAACAATAATAGAGTCTGCAACATTTCTCCATACAATCATTTATTAATTCTTGGGATTAATCCTAGTAAACCTTCTCTGAACCATTTCTAATATTCTGTGTAAATATGGGGGCCAAATTTATTCACATTATTGTCAATCGGGTTTTACTAATGTTTTGTAAGATTGCAGTAGACTTCCCTTTTATATTTTTTTCCTCTTTGAAATAAGGGATGACATTCCATTAGCCCGCTATATTACTTATGTGCTACTTTGCTGTGTTTATGCACACGGTCTTGCAAATCCCTTTGTGCTGCAGCTTCCTAAAATTTCTCTCAATTTGAATACTTGGGTCTTTTGCTCATCATTACACAATCTAGAAGTTCAGTTTCTACCATTAAACTCCATTTGCATTAAACTTTTGGTCATTTGCCTAACATCATTATCTCTTTGTAAACTCTATTATCTTTGCAACTTGCCTTCCCATCTATTTTTGTGTCATTTATAAATTTGGCTAATGTACATTTGCTTCCTCCCTCCAATTCATTCATCTGTTTGCAAACAGTTATGGTCCCATTACTGATTCCTGAGGAATTTCACTGGTTACAGATTGCCAGTCTGGAAATGATCCCCCTTATCCCTAGGAAGGAACTGCAGATGTTGGTTGAAACCAAAGATAGATACAAGATGCTGGAGTAACTCAGCGGGACAGGCAGCATCTCCAGAGAAGGAATGGGTGACGTTTCGGGTTGAGACCCTTCTTCAGATTTCTGAAAAAGGATCTCGACCCGAAACATCACCCATTCCTTCTTTCCAGAGATGCTGCCTGTCCCGCTCTTATCCCTACTCATTGCTTCCTGCCTATTAGCCAATTGTCCTTCCATGTCTGTATGTTATATCAAACTACATTGCTCTGGTCGTGATTTAGCCTTTTGGACGTCCAGTTTTATTTAACAATCTCTAATGTGGCACCTTATTAAAGGCCTGTGCACCTTTCATTAAGAGTTCAAGAAACGTTTATTATCGTATGCACCAATTGGTACAGTGAGTTTTGGATTACCATACAGCCATACGAATAAAAAGAACACAATACACGATAGAATTTAACATGAACATCCCCCCACAGCGGAATCAACGTTTCCCACTGTGATGGAAGGCAATAAAGTTCAGTCCTCTTCCTCTTTGTTCACCCGTGATCGGGGCCTTTTGAGCCCTCCACAGTCGTCGCTACGGGCGGCCCGATGTTTCACACCCTCACGCTGGGATGATCGGAGCTCCGGCGTCGGAACGGAGAACACTCTCAGCGGCTTGGAGTTTCCGAATCGGCCACGGGTCCCGAAGTCCACAGGGCAAGTTGGGCACAGATTCATGAGGTGCCCGGGACTCTGCGATGCTAAAGTCAGCGCCGCCCGTGGCTGGAAGCTCCGCAACCACAGCTCCACGGTGTTAATCAGCCGTCCAAACACTTCTGAGCTCCACACGGTGATCCCCGGTAAGGCATCGCCCGCTCCGCGATGGTAATTCAGCGCTGCGCTGCTGCTGAAGCTCTGGCCGGTCTCCGGCAGGAAAGGCCACGCCAATCCAGATGATAGGCCGCAAGGAGGGGGCGAAGATGCGACTCATGGAAAAGACGCATCCTCGACCAGGAAGTGACTGAGAAAATGGTTTCCCCCTTCCCCCCCATCCCCCCCCCCATCCCACACATAAATAAGACCAAAAGAAACATACTTTTAGACAGACTAAAAATAACAAAAAGGATGAAAGGACGGACAGCTGCTGGCGAGGCTGCCGCACACAGCGCACCACATCCATTGGTTCACTCTCATCATTCAGGTAAAACCTGAGGAAATTTAAACAGATTTTCCAAATATTCTATTTCATGGGTCTACATTGACACAATCCTATTACAACTTTCCAAATGCCCTGTTACTGCTTTCTAAATTGTAGATTATTGATATGTGATGTTACGCTAACTGGTCTGTTATAACCTGTTCTCCCTCATTCTTTGTTTTTAAATAATGACCCAATATTTCCTGCCTTCCAATCAGTAGGAATGGTTCTGTAATCTATCAATGTCTTGGTCATCCTTTGCTCATTTGTGAAATTTACCGACTTGTCAAGTTTAAGACTCCTTTTGGCAGCATCACAATTCTCTTCCTTTAATTCTACTGATAACCAAACCTGAACCACTTTTCCTTTTGATTTTCTTTTTGCCTTAAAATGATATATATAAATTGTGTATTTAACTTTTTTTGAAGTTAGCCATTTTTCATTTAATACCTTATTTTAAGGTAATTTCCCAACTCTACCTCTTGCCTTTGTAGTCTGCTTTATTTAGACTGAATGAATGTTTAAAAAGAACTTAAAGAATGTTTAAAAATCATGAAGGATTTGGGTATAATGAATGGTCACAGTCTTTTTCCCTGGGATATGGGAATCAAAAATTAGAGGACATAGATTTAAGGTGAGAGGGGAAAATTTTTAAGTGCACTTGATAGACAGATTTTTCACACCAAGAGTGGTCATTATGTGGAATGAACTGCCTGAGGAACTGATAGAGGTGGCTACGATTACAATGTTTGCAATGTTGGATAGGTACCTGGACGAACAAGGTTTAGAGCAATATGGACCAAATGCAAGCAAATGGAATTAGCTCAGGTATGGATGAGTTGGGCAGAGGGGTGTTTTTGTGTGGCGTGTAACCCAGAATCTCTCAGACCCTGATTCAGACTGAATTATCCCAGACTGAATTTGGCTGAATTCCAAAGCCAGTCCCAATTATATATCTCCCTCTTTCCCAGCCATGCCTGCCCATCATAAATTGAAAGCAATTTATCTCAGTCTTTCCGTTATTTGCTCACCTATTTAATTCTGTCATCAACTTACTAAAATTCTTTAATCAACAAAGTTCACGGTGTGGAAGGTACAGTTGGAGAGCATTCTGTCTTTAGTCACGGACCGCAGATTTGAATTCCTGAGGGTTGTACCGCTAAACAGATGAGGACGACAAAGCTGGTAGTGCACTTGTTTCTTTTGGGTTAATTCTGTTGAACCAGTATTCATCCCAGATTCCGATGGGCTAGAAAGGAGAGGGGAGCTCCAGTGATTGCGGGTACAAAAATTAGTGGGAAGATGTTTGTGATTCCAGGATGATCTATTTCATCTACCTTGTGCCAGTCGAGGATTTAATTTAGCAGGTGCAGAATATTCTAAGGAATACAGCGTAAACAGCTGCAGGTTTAGTATCAGTATCGAAGATAAAGGAAGAAAGAGGCAGGTTGTTAGGAACAAGGGAAGGGATGGGATCTCAGTTGAAGTGGTGCCACATACCAATGAGCCCAGTTAAAGGAAGTGAGGCGAATTGAATGCTGAAGAGATGGTGCTAGAGGGAGGGCGTTAAATTACTTGAGCATAGCGACGACAACTTGCGAGGACGAACATGGACAAGCTGCACAATTTGCATCTGAATAGATCGAGAATCAGTGTCCTTGCAGGGAGTTTTTAATTGTGCCACTGGGAAATGTTTAAACTTTTTTGGCAGGATGGAAGGAATTTAACAGGAATTTCAAAAGGACGAGAAGCAGAATTGGATGTACAAGATAGAGAGTTAGTAAATGAGACTGGCTGGCAACGGACTACTGGTTGGAAGGTTCGGAAAGTAAAAGATCTGAAAAACAGGAACTCTAGTTTGGCAATGGGTAATCGCTACTGCTTTCATGCACACGGCCAAGAAAATGAAGATTGGAGGATAGGTAGAAGAAACGGTTTCATATTGTGGTGATTACTGAAACACAGTAATCACTATAATATCAGACAACTATAGCACAATGGCAAAGCTAATGGAGCTAAACATAAACTGCTGGGAGAACTCTACAAGTCAACCATCCCTTTGCCACCACAGATTGCCATCTGACCCACTGAGTTCTTGCAGCTCTTCATTTTTTTGCTTCAGATTCCAGCATCTGCAGTCTCTTCTATCCACGAGCTAACAGTGCTGCTGCTTCATAGCTCTTTCAGCTCCTTACCCATTGTTGGGCTACTCCGTTTCTTCCAGCGTAGACTTGGCAATGTTCTTCCCGGAGGAGGCTGTCTTTAAGCATACTGGCATTGCCCCTGAACAAGTGGTCACATGAACTGACTGAACGGGTTTGACAGACTGATGTTCATAGGGATCACTTAAATTGAATACTTGTTTATTTATTTGACTTTCACAGCAATCAAAATATTAAAAATTGAAAATAATTAAGATTGAATTATTAAAACAAAATTGAAGTATTAAACACACATTTAAAACAATTAAATACAATTAAACTAACAAAATGTAGTTAAACATCCTTGTCTTGCTAGCAGTTTGATCCCATTGATATGAAGGGGGCTTGTATGTAGCTTGAGTTTTAACCGTTTACAGACCCAATGGGCAGGTTTCCTCACCTGAGAATGATTGAACCGCTTCTAAACTTTCAATAATAATACTATACTTTGATTGTAAATACATACAACAAATTTTCAGGCGCACTGCCTGAGTGGAGCTCCAACGTATCCGATCAATAATAACGACAATGGAAACAACAAAAACGGCAAGAAAAGCGTCGTCAAGTCAGAATATGCAATATTCACAGCATAGTGTGTGGTAGCACAAAATATTGGCTATGAGTGGTGTGTGTTCAGTTCAGAGTGGTGATGGCCCTGGGGTAGAAACCGTTTGTTAATCTTGTGGTGGGTGATTTGATGGCCCTGTAACACTTTCCTGAGGGCAGAAGGGCAAACAAGTGATGTGGGGGATGAGATTAATCCTTTAGTATGTGTGATGCCTTCCGCAGGCAACAAGAGCTATAGATCTCTTCCAGGGCAGACTGATGTGTGTTGGTGATCTTCTGGGCTGTGTTGATGACTCTCTGCAGAGCCTTTTTGTAGGCCGCAGAACTGTTGGCATACCACACCAGGATGCCATGTGTCAGGACACTCTCTAAGGAGCAATGGTAGAATAACACTAGCAGCTGTTGTGACAAGTTGACTTTCCTGAGTGATCATAGGAAGTAAAGCCGTACTTGTGCCTTCTTTACCAGGGAGTGCGTGTGAGTTGACCACCTGAGATCTGCTGAGATGTGGGTGCCCAGGAACCTGAAACTGGAGACTCTGTCCACTCCGTTTATGTGCAGTGGGGGATGGTCACCCTGCTTCTTCCTGAAGTCAATGATGAGCTCTTTTGTTTGAAGACACAAAGTGCTGGAGTTAATCAGCAAGTCAGGCAGCATCTCTGGAGAACATGGATGGGTGACGTTTTATGCTAAGACCCATTTTCAGATTGATCAGTCTGAAGAAGGATCCTGACTCAAAACGTCACCTATTCATGTTCTCCAGAGATGCTGCCTGACCTGCTGATTTACTCCAGCACTTTGTGTCTTTTTTTGTAAACAAGCATCTGCAGTTCCGTGTGTCTCGATATTTACATCTAATTGAGGGAATCCGCACATAATTTGTTTATTCACGTTCTATTGCACATGGCATTTATGCTTGCTCATTTATTAATTCCAGCTATTAATTTTAATTTGAGACTAATAGAGGTTGTTAAACAAAACCAAATTGCTAAATATGTATCAAGTCAGGGACAGGGATTTATGTATGCACAAAGAACTTCATATGCTGAAATCTTGTGTTGAACACAGGCATGATATTCTTCCGATTTAAATCGCAATTCCGATTCTTTTTGTTTTCCTAGCAATGAATCCGATTTTTCTATTATTATTATTATTATTATTATTATTATTATTATTATTATTCTCTGACCTGAGGCGAGTCAAGGCTTCTCACCTGGAGACGGCGGCTGGGGAGCCGGGTGGCGCGGTGCTCGCCGGGAGTTATAGTGCGGCGGGACAAGCGTGACGGGCGGGGCGGGGTATTGGGGGGGAGGCGCTGGTTGGGACTACACCTCCCAGCAGCGCTTGCGGCGGCGCCCGGCCAACGGTTGTTGCCAGCGCCATGTACAAGAGGAGAGGAGAAACCCGCGCTCTCTCCCGGTGCTAATGTGAGCGGCCATTGCGTCCCGTTCTCCTTCTGCAACTATCCCCTCCCCCCTCTACCTCACCCTCAAAAGCAACAATACAAAACCACGACGTAATGGGAAAGTTGGAGGAGATCGTGTGCATTGCCAAGAAGATGGATAAGATGGTGCCGAAGAACACTGTGGGTGATGGCGCCGGGCTAGGGATGGCTCCTGGCCGCAGTGTGGTCTACGGC
This sequence comes from Okamejei kenojei, assembly GCA_035221665.1. Lineage (NCBI taxonomy): Eukaryota > Metazoa > Chordata > Chondrichthyes > Rajiformes > Rajidae > Okamejei > Okamejei kenojei. The sequence goes on from CM069135.1 coordinate 99,680,938, forward strand.
CAGATGGAAGCACTAACTGGACTACCCGCTCTGGAGAAGGCTGACAGAACGATGCATTGATATTGACTTTGTTAGGGATGAGTGGATGGTGCCACGCTTGCAATGTTTGCAGTGTGAATAAACTTTGAGTTGGAATGCCAAAGGGGTGAATTTTAATGCTTATGGATTTATTGGACTGTAATCCAAGGAACCCTGCCAAGAACTGGAATGCTTCTGGACTGGATTTTAAATCTCAAGAGTGCTCATTTGTTTTCTGAACTGGAACAATTATTTTTTTTAACTTGCTGTAGGAGAAGCAACAGCGATACATATGCAGTAAATTATTGGTTATTCTAAGTAAGCTAGATCATGGTATAAAAACCAAAGTACTTATGATCAACGACAGTGATGCAATGGAGAGACAAAGAACTGCCGAATTTGGACTCTTGACCAAAACACAAATTACTGGAGGTCAGTTCAGTTTGCTTTATTGTCAGTTCTGAACTGAACTGACCTGCTGAGTTCCTCCAGCACTTTGTTTTTCTCAAAATCCAGCAACTGTAGTTCTTTGTGTCTCCATTGTCTTTCAGGCAGTGTCCATGGAGGGAATGGTCAGTTGGTCTACTAAAGGACCATAATCTGAAATATCATCTGTCCATTCCTTCCAGAGATACTTCCTAACTCGCTGAGTTCCAGCAGCACTTTGTGTTTTGCTTAATACAAAAGGAAAGTGTCAGGCAAAGAGGAAGTAAAACTGGAGTTTAGGTAATGTCACTTATGGCATAGGTTTATCAATCACTTTTTCTGTGCTGTTTGCACACTGTGTTAGGCAAAGAGACATTTCAGATAACATTTTTTGTAAAGATTCTTTTAGCTGAATGAAGTCATTTATTTCATGAAATGTTTATCTTTTCGGGGTTATTTTACTGGCTATGTGTTAGAAAAATTCTAAGCTTCTGTTATGTAATCTACCAGCAGAAAGCTTGGGAATCACTTTCAATTTATTGAAAATGCAGGAGCTTCAGGGGGTGTTGCCCCTTGGATCCCCAGCTGCCCCTGGACCCCGCCGTGGGCAAAGCTGGCCTTCTGGACCGCCGGCCTATACTTCCTACTTTTTTGCTGGAGGTGAATATCATGCCTGTGAACACAGGAAGTGCTGGAGTAGCCATTTGTGTCGCACATCTGCCATTATCTTAATGAAGTTGGAATACCCTCGAGGAGCTAAATGGTCTAATTTATTTCAAAAAAGTTGACAACTCAAGATCAGTACTGAATAAGATCTCATGTAATTTAATTGCCTTAAAATCTGATGAGGATAGGTTTGGCTAAATATTCTACCCATCCATGCTTGCATTTGGAAACTCACGGGAAAATAATTCCCTGAACTCTTTTGTTTAAGAAAGAACTGCAGATGCTGGAAAAATCGAAGCTAGACGAAAATGCTGGAGAAATTCAACGGGTGAGGCAGCATTGAGGAGCAAAGGAATAAAGGGGCTGTTCCACTTGGGCGACCTAATTGGCGAGTCGAGAAGAGTTTGAAAAAATGACATGTTGAAGACCTCCTTCGACTATGTTGAAGACTAGCTACGACTAACTTCGGGAAAATTGGACACCGAATAGTGGAGAGTGAAGACGACCTCCTTCGACCTCCGTTCGACCTCCGACTATGATGAAGACTACCTACGACTACCCTCGATTACCTGCGACTAACATGTCGACCTACTACGACTAAACCTATGAGTTAAAAAAGTATCGATTTTTGCCATCGCAACCTTCTTTTACTCGCGGGCATTTTTTTAACATATTGAAAAAAACGCCGTGACCTAGCTGAGGCCTCGAGTACGCGGAGACCACTCTCGAGCACGAAGGAGAGTTACGAAGACCTCCTACGACCTCGTGTCGACCATGCTGCGAGTATGAGTCGAGGGCAAACTCGCCAGAACTCGCAGATTAGGTCGCCCAAGTAGGACGGGCCCTTAAGGGTCTCGACCTGAAACGTCACCTATTCCTTTGCTCCATAGATGTTGCCTCACCCGCTGAGTTTCTCCAGCATTTTTGTCCACCCTGAACTCTTTTGTTCCGTTATGATGCAGCACGTACTGATATTCTTTAATATAGTAGTTGATTATTTTTGTGATCGTTGGCCCTCCTTTTCTAGCCGTGTCACTGTTCAGCTCATCTTCCCTGCGTGCACTACTATTCTTATGGTAATACAAGGAACTGCAATGCTGGTTTACAAGAAAAAACACAGTGCTGGAGTAACTCGGCAGATTAGGCAGCATCTCTGGAGAAATAGATAGGTGGCGTTTCAGGCTGGGACTCTTCTTTAGGCTGATGGTAAGGATGGGGAAAGGGCGAAAGAAGGCTGGATGAGAGGAGGGGCAGGATAAAGCCTGGCAGGTAATAGGTTCTTATGTTCCCTTTTCATCCCTCACTCCACTGAACTCCTCTAGCCTACATCATTCATTGTCCATATTTCTCGCCCGCTCTTCCTCCAGCTCACATGATCTATTATAACCTGCCCTTCCACCTCTGGACATTTATTAGTCTGTGGGTAGGAATTCCTGAGGTTTGAAAAGAACAAGCACAGGATGGGAAATTATAGTCGCAACACAGAGAACCAGTCATTAATTTCTAATTTAACTTTCACTTTTTTAGTTTAACTTAAATTGCTTAATTTGAATTAATGTCAAGGTCTGTTTTGTTTGGGCCAATTTTATTTGTGGTATTTATATTTTAATTACCAGAAATAGAATAAACAAATTTCTTATTGATGTTGAAATGTTTTCAATAATTATTAGGCATGGTTCAGCGTGAGATTTGCAATGACACTGACAAATTGGTAGTTAAATGTTAATCTTTCACTGCAGAGTTAAAAATAAATAAAAACAAAACATTCTGGAACCACTCAGCAAGTCAGGGTAAGGTTAATAAAGTTTCAAGTTGAAGACCTTTTGTCAACATCATTCTTTTCAAAGCTTCAAATTCCAAGGAATAACTATCATCAACAACTTCTCCTGGACCACCCATATTGAACCAATGGTCAAGAGAGCGCACCAACAGCTCTACTTCCTTGGAAGGCTTAGGAAGTTCGGCATATCCCCCACAACTGTTACCAACTCTCACCAACATCTACTTGCACCGTAGAAAGGTTTTTATTGGGATGCATTACCGCATGATTTGGGAACGGCTCCATCCAAGACCGCATGAATTTGCAGAGAATTGTGAAACCAACTTCCCTTCCATTGACTCCATTTACACCTCACGCTGCCTCGGGAAAGCCAGCAGCATAATCAAGAACGAGTGACACCCTGGCCACTCCCTCTTCTCCCCTCTCCTATCGGGCAAAAGGTGTTGGTGCGAAAATGCACAACTCCATATTCAGGGACAGTTTCTACCCAGCTGTTATCAGGCAATGGAACCATCCTACCAACAACTAGAGATTGTTTGATTAGGGACGTCGTCGAGTATGGCTGCCCAGCCTGCATCTGTTCATCCTTTTACCCTTTTTTAATTTTAATTTTAATTTTTAGTATGTTCAAAAGTTTTGTTTTGGAGGTCTAGTCTTTTTATGTGGGGGGGGGGAGGGGAGAAACTTTTTTTCTCAGTTCCTACCTGGTCGGAGATGCGTCTTTCCTCCGAGCTGCATCTTCGCCCCTTCCGAGCTGCCTACCAACGGGACTAGAGCGCCGTTTCCTGCCGGGACCGGCGGCGGCGCAGCGCTGAAGCACCATCGTGGAGCGGGCGAAGCCTTACCGAGGGTCGCCGTGTGGTAAGCTGCGGAGCGTCCAGGCGCGGGCGGTGCTGACTTTTAAACACCGCGGAGCCTGGGATCGTTCGCCGAGATCGCCAGTGTTGGAGCTCCAACCAGCACGGCCTGTGGACTTCGGGAGCCGCGGTCTCCGGTGGCAAGTGGCCGTTCCACACACTCCAAGCCCTTGAAGAGTGTTCTTCCAAAGCCGGAGCTCCATCATCCGGTGAGAGGGCCTGAAAACATTGGGCCGCCGTTGCGGCGAATGCGGAGGCCTCAAAAAGGCCTCGATCACGGGTGAACTAGAGGAAGAGGACTGGACTTTGCTCCCTTCCCTCATAGTGGGAACCATTGTGGGGGGATGTTTTTTATGTTTAATGTTAAAATTATTTTTTAATGTTGTGTTTTATTTTTTATTGGTGTGCTGCAAATGGCAACTAAAATTTCACTACACCAATTGGTGTATGTGACAATAAATGTCCCTTGACCTTTGTCCTTTGAAGAGCAGTCCTGAGCTACTATCTACCTCATTGGAGACCCTTGGACTATCTTTGATCGGATTTTACTGGACTTCATCTTGCACTAAAAGTTATTTACGTTATTCCCTTTATCATGTGTCCATACACTGTGGATGGCTCGATTGTAATGTATTGTCTTTCTGCTGACTGGTCAGCATGCAACAAGAGCTTTTCACTGTACTTTGGTACATGTGACCAAAAACTAAACTGAATTAACTCTTTTCACAGATGCTTTCTGCGTTGCCAGATGTTAAGTGTTTTTATTTCACACTTCCAGCATCCTTTGATCCTGCTGAGGATAATAATTTTAGTGTAGTGTGCCTGATTTCCAAGCAAATTACTGCAAATTACTTGTCATCAAATGGTCATAATTGTGTGGTGCAGGTGAATGGAACATGTTGGATCATAAACTTTCTAAAGTTAATTCATGCTTGAATCCATTTAAGATCCACCTGAGAGTTTGGAAATTGCCTTCTTCAGTAGCGTGAAAAAGATCTATGGGGAGAATGCTTTTCTATGAAGTACTTTCTTGATGTATTTTAGATGATATTTTGATTTGAATGCCATGAGTTGCATTGTGCTTAACTAGGCCTGCAGACTGGAATTGTGCCAGCAGCCCCAGCCTATACTGATTAGCCCAGAATGGGGGTAGATGGCTAAACCCGCTTACTTTCCAGACCTGAGCATTAGGTGGTGAAAACTTCTCTGTTGCTTGGAGCCCCGGTGCTGGAATGCAGAGGTGACCCTGCCCCAGAACACACTCTAAACTTGGACTGAGATAAAGCTGGAAATTAGTTTTTGTCACGTCAAATCCCATGAAACCTATTAAACAATTTTTCAATGTTCTCGTTGTTCAGAAACAAACTATCTAGGGTCTATAACTAATTATTAGTAAAGATTAATTAAAATACCTTAAAATATTCCTTAAAAACATGTTAAAATCTTCTGCAGGCTGAGAAGCCCAATGGAAGTGACTGGACTTGGTCAGAAGCTAAATAAGAGCACAAGACATACAGTAGGAGAAGAATTAGGCCACTTGGCCCATCAACTCTGCCATTCGATCATGGCTAATCTATTTTTCCCTCTTCAGGAGAAGTGATGCCCTTACTGGTTTTCCGCTTATCAATTTCCACTTTAAAAATACCCATCGACTTGGCTTCCACAGCCGTCCGTGGCAAACAATTCCACAGATTCACCACCCGCTGGCTAAAAAAATTCCTCCTCATCTCCGTTCTAAAGGTACATCCTTTTATACACCAGTATAATGTTAGAGAATCGTAACAAGTCTGTAATCCATAACTGGATTCCATGCAAAGTCTGACGACAGACCTGTGTGACTGATTTGACAGCATCTATCACCCTAGTGGTCAGATTTGAAGCTAATCTGTACAATTTCAGGATTCGTGCAGAAATAGCTGACTGTCAAGTTCTTTTGTAAGTTCTGGGCACATCTAGCATGATTTGGCAAAAGAGCCAGATGGTCATGTTTTCTGTGGTGATCAATCTCTAGTTTGACATTATTCGTTCTATTGAAACCCATAGACCATGTTAAAGCACATGCCGATCATAAAATCAGTCAAGAACAAAATGACTGAGCTAGTGGAGAATATTTTAAGTTTTATTCTAAATGAAACTCAGAGAATCACAGACATTTTGTTTGCTTCTTGAAGTTGTTTTTTTTTTCATTTTAAGTCAGATTGTCTATTTACACTGGCCATTTTTTTTCTGAAATGTATAATGCCAATAAAGGACATTGTGGAATAATAACAAGCTAATAAAAAGTCATGATGTAGCTTTATAGCACTTTGGTTGGGCCGCATTTATTGTGTTGTGTGCAGTTCTGGTTGTCCCATTAAAGGAAAGATGTGGAGGCTTTGGAAAGGGTGCAGAGGCGGTTTACCAGAACAATGTCTGTATTAGAGGGTATTGGCTACAAGGAGACATTGGACGGACTTGGATGGTTTTCTCCAGAACGCCGGAGGCTGAAGGGAAATCTGATGGAAGTATACAAAATTATGAGAGGCACAGATAGGATCTGGCAGTCAGAACCTTTTCACCAGGATGGAAATGTCAAGTACGAGAGAGCAGAGCTTGAAGGTGAAAGGGGCAAAGTTTAAAGGAGATGGAAAGGCAAGCTTTTTTTTAAGAGGTTGGTGACACCTGGAACACATAGCCAAGCATAGTGATGGAGGCAGATATGATACTGGCATTTAAGATGCTTTTGGATGGACAACATAGATATACAGGGAATACAGGGTTATTTACTTTGTGCAGGCAGACAAAAGTTTGACTATGTTCTGCACAGATATTGTGGGTGAAGAGTCTGTCCCTGTGCTGAATTCTTCAATGTTATTTGATTCTAAGTCACTTGATTAGAATTTGTGTATTGAGGGTATTCTTCTGGAGGCCAGTGTTGAATATCACCATGGTAGTGGGAAAATTTAAACTCAGTTAACAACACTATATACTTGAAATCAAAAGCTAGTATCAGTATTGGTGACCATGAATTTGCTGGCTTGTCATAAAAACCCATTTCATTTACTTGCAGGAAGGGGATCATGCATTCTTCTAAAAGCAAAAAATTGCATTTGCTGGAAATAAAAAAAATTAAGACCTGACATACTGGAGATACTAAGCAGATCAGGTAGCATCTGTGATGAGAAAAACAATCTGGTGAGCTTGCATCCGCTCTGATGAAAAATGATGTACCTGCAACATTAATTTTGCTTTTCTCTCTATGGATGTTGTCTGACTTGTCGTGTATTTCCAGAATTTCTTGGTTTTATTTCATTGGCATTTGTTCCTCTGGACCCACCACATTATCCATTTAAACTCTGTGCACTTTGAAATTACTTTGCAAGTTGCTTGGTTCTGTGTGCTGGCATCCTTCCATCTGCAAGAGATAATGGTGCAGCTTTGACGCTGTCCTGCTTGGACAGGGGAATGTTTCATCGGTGTTTGAATTTCCCACTGTGGCTGACTCGGACTATCCTTGACCGGCAGACCCTTCCACAGGTGAAGTTGTCTCTGGCCGTTGGATTGTGGAGTGTGTTGCTGTAACCGTTGACCATTTTGTGGCGTTGGCATCTGGCCTCCAAGGTCTTGAATCACTTGCTATCATGGTGCTTCATACCTGCCTGGAGGTCCTTTCTCCACCTCCCCAGATCATCAGCAGCCCCCTCCCGAGGTGTCAGTGCCAATGTTAAAAGTTGGCACATCTCTTTTAATCGTATGCTTGTGGCGAAGTTTTGGTCTTTGTGCTAAAACTTCAGACCAAAGCTTTGGTTGGTAGGTTCAGGAGTGGACAATGATGAGTAAACATGTCCTGTGAAAAATAAAACATGCCTTCTGGCAAATTTCTGAAGATTTTAAATACAAGCCAAACAATGAGCCAGTCTGGAGAACCAACACACTGCAACTTATAATGGTCTTGCGATGTTTGGATTAAAATATGTGTGAGCACCACGTCTTTACTGTGGATCATTTTTAACTGTCTTTGGAGTGCACCCATTCTTCAGTTTTAAGGTTACTTGGCTAAGACACCATAAAATAATTTCTATCCATAAATCTAATCTTTGGTCAATTTTTTGAGATAAAAATGATAAATGTGTTGAAATTAGCATTGTCCCCAACAATCTCCATCAATATCCTGAATCCTCGTGCGTTTTTTCACGACCCAATAAGCAGGCCATACATTAGTTTTAAAGGTGCCCGGTGTCTGACAAACATAGGATGATAGATGGATATTTTGAAAGCATCGGCCAATTATGGATCTCCAGTTTTTCCTGTTTTTATTTTAGATTTCCAGCAACTGTAATTTTTTTCCTTTTGTAAAGTGAACTTTTGATTCTTTACCAACAGAGCAACATGAGATTTAGAAGACTTAAACTGCAAGAGAGCTGCTCACTGTTGAAATATTCACCAAATTTGCTTTCCTCCTAATCAGAACCAGATAACACATCTGCTCACTGTGTAATTCTACTAATACTTGAATATATTTTCACAAATGCTTAAGAGAGGATGGCCATTCCTGATTCAACTGAAAAGCACTGATGTTGGTCTAATTTGCAAGTCCCATAAACAGCTGGAGCCGGTCTGCAGTGATTATTATCTTTGTACATTGTTTAGAGCAAGACCAATGAAACGGATATAAGCTCATGATAGCAGATGTGTAAGTGCACACCAATATAGTGCAATTATCTAAGTGTTCTTTCTCTGAAGTGATTTTGCGGTGGCCTCTATTAAATGCTTTTTTCTATTGTTTTAAAACAGTTACATCAAAAATTCCTTTACCGTGAATGTTTCCATAGATTTGCCAACCTTGAACATGTCAGTATTTTTCATCTCTATGAATAATGACAAAGCAACCCACCACAGTGTGAAGAAAACAATGTTTGAATAATTGAGATAAGGTTCGCTGTGCTTGTATCATCACTATCAATCATTTTATTCTCCATTGGCTACACCTTCGAATACCTCTAAATTAACCCCTGTATATCTATCCCACATACGACCCGCTAAGTATAATGAATACTTTGTTCTGTATGCCAGCCATTGACTTATTATGTACAATTATGTTGGGGAAAATATACTTTAGTGGCTTGTTGGGGAAAGAAAAGAGTTTAAAATACAAGGGAATCTGGTTTGTTACTATTTGCAAATATTTGCAAATAAATAATATTTATTCCACCTGCATAATTAACTTCATTGTTGATTTTATTCATAAGAGGAATTCAAATGAGGAATTTTATGAGATGGATCCTGATATCCTTTATGCTAGTGTTCTTGATTAGTACTGGTGTCAGAGGTTATGGGGAGAAGGCAGGAGAATGGGGTTAGGAGGGAGAGATAGATCAGCCGTGATTGAATGGTGGAGTAGACTTGATGGACCGGAATGCCTAATTCTACTCCTATCAATTATGACCTTATGACTACTGATACCAAAGAAAAGTGTAAAGATCACATTCAGTAAAGTGCTCATTCGATCCCAAAGTTCAAAAGAGAAAATAAAATCCAAATATTTATTCTGCTGCATAATTTAGTTCATTATATTCATAGGAATCATCAAATGAGGAATTTTATGAGATGGATCCCAATATTCTTTTATGTTTTAATAACGACATCAAGTGGATGTTGAACCTCCAAATATTTGCTAAAATTATAGCCAAATATGGGACACCAGATGTTGACCTCTTTGCATCCAGGTTGAACCATCAGATACCAACATATGTCTCTTGGGAACCAGATCCTGGGGCAGTGGCGATGGGCGCATTCTTGCTACGTTGGGGGGGGAAATGCTTTCCCCCATTCTGCTTCATCAGTCGGGTATTGCAGAAAATTCAACCAGATTCTGCAACAGAAAGGACCATGGACATCATACAGTATCGTCCACTAGGAAGCAGTACCTCACCCACATAAGGAAATGGGAGGATTCTGTAGTCGGACCAAGACCACCTACAAATCTGCTACGATCTCCAATGTGCTGGAATCCTCGCGGGCCATTATGATGAGGCACTCAGTTACAGTGCCATATACAGTGCCAGGAGTGCACTGTCATCCTATCTCAACATTGGAGTGCGATCTCACCTGCTGGTATCCAAACTATGAGGGGTATACCAGCTCTCCGACCACGATATTATATTATCTGGGATATAGGGATGGTGTTGACCCTACTCAGGAGCTGGTCGCCTATGACGGATTTACCACTTTACTAACTCACCTTCAAAGTGGTGATGTTAATGGCACTGACCACAGCTCAATGGGTCCAGACTACAGGAACTAAAACTGGATAGAATGGTCTTGACCCCAATAAAGTGACTTTCTTCATAGATGAGTTGTTTAAACAACACAGACCTGGGTCTACAGGTCTGAAAATGGGCATCAGGAATATGGAGACGGGTCTGTTATCAGCCATGAAAACCCACATCACAGGGTGACGGTGCAGACTATCTCCAGGTGGCTCAGGGTGGTATTCGGTGCAGCAGGTAAGACACTAACATTTTAAATCTCATTCTACTAGGGCTGCATCCACATCAGCGGCGAGGACCATGGAGGTACTCATGGACCATGGAGGTACTCATGGATCATGTCCTCACAATAGCGGGCTGGGCCAGTGAAACTACATTTCAGCGTTTTTATAACAAACCTGTGGCCGCTCCCGCAACGTTTGCGGAGTCAGTTTTAAGTGCTGTTCACTCAACGTTTGTCCCCGGATTCAGGGGTTTATTGTTTGTATTAACAAATATGTTATTATTTTTCAGCTTGTTCAAGTCTGAAATATGCTAACATACTTCCTCCATCAGTATTACAGCAGTGTGTGAGCATGGACGTGGTCCAAGGCATGGAATCACAGAGCTTTGAAATCTTCACGAAGTCACTCACGTGACTCCGAAGTAAAATAGTAAGATTAAATGAGAACTTACCAATTTGAAGTTTGATCTTTATTTCATGAGGAGTTGCGATGAGGGATTTTGTGCCCTCTGCTCCCAACCCTCTATCATAAGGTCAACTGGTATATTAGAGTCTCTTTAATCTTACTATCTTCAGTCATTGTTGTTATCTGTGATTCCACACTGTTGCTTTGAAGAATGTCGCGCATGCGTGCCTGGCGGGGTCTTCACGAAATCCCTCATCGCAACTCATAAAATAAAGATCAAACTTCAAACTGGTAAGTTCTCATTTAATCTTACTATTTTATTTCTATCTTTAGTATAAAACAGCACCCGCAGTTAATTTTTATTTCGTAATATTTTTATTTTTAACTGTTTCTTGAAGTCTGCTTGGGTAATTGCAGTGTTCTTTCTTGCATGACCTATACAAGCCTTTTTTCTTGCCCAAAAGAAACCTTTAAATGGTGTATGATTATGCAAAGGACGTAGCTTAGTTATACATTTTTGAAGAAGAAAGTGACATCCTGAATATGACCATCTACCAACAGGACAACTAAACTTAATATTAGGTAGACACAAAATGCCGGGAGTAACTCAGCGGGTGAGCCATCATCTCTGGAGAGAAGGAATGGGTGACGTTTCGGGTCGAGACCCTTCTTCAGATTGATGTCAGGGAAGGGGGCGGGACAGAGATAGAATGTAGTTGGAGACTAAGACGAGTGGGAGAACTGGGAAGGGGGTGAAGAGAGAAAGCAAGGGCTATCGGAAGCTAGAGAAATCGATGTTCATACCACTGTGGTGTAAATTACCCAAGCGAAATATGAGGTGCTGTTCCTCCAATTTGTGCTGGGCCTCTCTCTGACAATGGAGGAGGCCCAGGACAGAAAGGTCAGATTGGGAATGGGAGGGGGAGTTGAAGTGCTGAGCCATCGGGAGATCAGGTAGGTTAAGACGGACTGAGCGGAGGTATTCAGTGAAACGATCGCTGAGCCTGCACTTGGTCTCGCCGATATAGAGAAGTTGATATCTGGAACAACGGATTCAGTGGATGAGGTTGGAGGAGGTGCAAGTGAATCTCTGCCTCACCTGGAAAGACTGGATGGAGTCGAGGGGGAAGGTAAAGTGACAGATGTTGCATCTCCTGTGGTTGTAGGGGAAAGTACCTGGGAAGGGGGTGGTTTGGGTGGGAAGGGACGTGTTGACCAGGGAGTTGCGAAGGGAATGGTCTCTGTAGAAAGCAGGTAGGGGTGGAGATGGGAAGATGTGGCCAGTAGTGGGATCCCGTTAGAGGTGGCAAAAATGTTGGGAGGATTATATGCTGTATGCAACGGCTGATGGGGTGGAAGGGGAGGACAAGGGGGACTCTGTCCTTGTTACGAATGGGGGGAAGTGGAGTAAGAGCGGAGCTGCAGGATATCGAGCAGACCCTAGTGAGACCCTCATCTATAATGGAAGAGGGGAACCTCCATTCCCAAAAGATTGAGGACATCTCCAATGCGCTGGTATGGAACACCTCACCCTGGGTGCAGATGCGGCGTAGACGGAGGAATAGGGAGTAGGAGATAGAGTCTATCCAAGATGCAGGGTGGGAAGAAGTGTAGTCAAGATAGCTATGGGAGTCAGTATTAAATATTAAGTAAACTTAATATTACATTTCAAAGAGCCAGGAATCCCTTTTCATCACATTCCACCTATATAGTTTTCCGTTCAAAATCCCACCTGTCATAATTTTCTCAATTCTCAATTCTCAATGAAATTCCATCACAAGACGTGTCCTTTCTATTAATGTACTGAAAGGAGTGTTTCTCGTGTGTCTCCTTGATTTCCTCTTCTATCTCCATCAGTCGCTTTCCTTTTCATGGCACTTCCCTATGTATCCTTGAAATGCAACATCTGCCTCTTTACCCTTTTCCTTTCCCACCATCCAGTGACCCAAACCATCCTTTCAGAAGTCCTTGTGCATTTGTGGATAGGAAAGGATTAGAGGGAAATGGGCCAAATATGGGCAGGTGGGACTAGCATAGATGGGGCATCTTGGTCAGTATAGGCAAGTTGGGCTGAAGGGCATGTTTCCATGCTGCATGACACACGGAACTACTGCTTACTGGTACTGCCATCGCAGTATAGATGAGAGACATCCAGGGATCTGCCAGGTCTGTATGGTTCATTAGTAAACAAAAACTAGTGAAAGAACAGCCAGCAGGATCAGGACTTCTATATTCCCATAGGAAACCTGTATTACAAGGCATACCAGGCAAAGTTGAGAATGCCTTTTATCAACTTTTGGCACATTGGCCTTCATCAGTCAGAGTGTTGAGTATAGAAGTTGGGAGGTCATGTTGCAGTTGTATAAGACGTTGGTGAAGCCGCATTTAGAGTATTGTGTTCGGTTCAGTTCAGTTCTGGGCACAAGCTATAGGAAAGATGTTGTCAAGCTGAAAATGGTACAGAGAAGATTTACGAGGATGTTGCCAGGACTGAGCTATAGCGAGAGGTTGAGTAGGCTGGAACTCTATTCCTTGGAGTGCAGGAGGATGGGGGGTGATCTTATAGAGGTGTATAAAATCATGAGAGAAATAGATCCGGTAGATGCACAGAGTCTCTTGCCCAGAGTAGGTGAATTGAAGACCAGAGCGCATAGGTTTAAGGTGAAGGTGAAAAGATTTATTAGGAATCTTAGGAGTAACATTTTATACAAGGGGTGGTGGGTGTATGGAACAAGCTGCTAGAGGAGGTAGTTGAGGCAGGGATTATCCCAACATTTAAGAAACAGATAGGTAAATGGATAGGACTGGTTTGAAGGGATATATGGACCAAACCTGGGCAAGTTGGACCAGTGTAGCTGGGACATGTTGGCGGAAGTGGTCAAGTTGGGCCGAAGGGCCTGTTTCCAAACTGTATCACTATGACTAAACATTTAAGAATCCTCTGGGTTCAAATTGTTGATGGGACAATGATCTAACAATAAAAGGCAAAACTCATGGTTTTGCAGATGGAAAAAGTGGATTATTAGGTACATTTGAAGTGCTTTGATAAAAAGCTAATGATTGAAGAGATTTGATTGCAGTAATCAGATTGCTAAAAATGATATCTAAATAGATCACCATAAATCATTTATCTTTGGCCAGAATATTTCAACCTCAAAACATCGCTGCATTTGCTTAGAGAAGCAGGTAAGGTCAGAGAGCGAAGAGAGTACTCTAGGAAATCAGAAAACGGCAATAAAATGTTGGTAGGGAGGACACAAAATGCTGGAGTAACTCAGCGGGTCAGGAGGCATTCCTGTTTATATACTTGTTTATTATTGAGGTACAGTGAAAAGCCTTTGTTGCCTGCTGTCCAGTCAAAGAAAAGACTATACGTGATTACAAATCAAATTGCCCACAGTGTAGAGATAAAGTTGACTTTTAACAACTTCTTAACAACTTCTCCTTCGACTCCTCCAACTTTCTCCAAATCCAAGGCATAGCCATGGGTCCTAGCATAGGTCCCAGCTATGCCTGCTTCTTTGTAGGGTACGTCGAACAATCACTGTACCAGGCGTACACTGATCCTATCCCTGAATTCTATCTCCGCTGCATTGACGACTGCATTGGTGCTACCTGCTGCACCCATGCAGAACTCACTGACTTCATCAACTTCACGACTAATTTCCATCCTGCACTCAAATTCACTTGGGACCATCTCTGATATCTCCCTACCGTCACCATCACAGGAGACAAACTATTGACTGACATCTATTACAAACCCACTGACTCCCATAGCTATCTAGACTACACTTCTTCCCACCCTGCTTCCTGCAAAGACTCTACCCCCTCCTCCCTATTACTCTGTCTACGCCTGATCTGCGCCCAGGATGAGGTTTTCCATACCAGGTCATCGGAGATGTACTCATTCTTTAGGGAACAGGGAATTCCCCTCTTCCATTATAGATGAGGTTCTAACCAGGGTCTCCTCAATATCCCACAGCTCCGCTCTTGCTGCCCCTCCTCCCATTCGTAACAAGGACAGAGTCCCCCTTATCCTCACCTTCCACTCCATCAACCATCACATACAGCACATAAACCTCTGACATTTTCGCCACCTCCGACAGGATCCCACTACTAGCCATATCTTCTCATCTCCACCCCTTTCTGCTTTCCGCAGAGACGGTTCCCTCCGCAGCTCCCTGGTCAACTCGTCCCTTCCCATCTCAAACCGCCCCCCTACCCAGGTACCTTCTCCGACAACCGCAGGAGATGCAACACCCTGTCGGTGCTGGGGCTGCTTCTCTTCACGTTGTATATTAATGATTTGGATAAGGGGATTGAAGGCTTTGTGCCCAAGTTTGCAGATGATGCTAAGATAGGTGGTGGGGCAGGCAGTGTAGAGGAAGCAAGGACAATAGATAATAGGTGCAGGAGTAGGCCATTCAGCCCTTCGAGCCAGCACCGACATTCAGTGTGATCATGGCTGATCATCTCCAAACAGTACCGCGTTCGTGCCTTCTCTCCATATCCCTTAACTCCGCTATCCCTAAGAGGTCTATTTAACACTCTCATGAAAGTATCCAGAGAACCAGCCTCTCACATACTGAGGCAGAGAATTCCACACACTCACAACTCTCTGTGTGAAAATGTTTTTCCTAGTCTCCGTTCTAAATGGCTTACCGCTTATTCTTAAACTGTGGCCCCTATTTCTGGACTCCCCCAACATTGGGAGCATGCTTTCTGCGTCTAGCATGTCCAAACCCTTAATAATCTTATATGTTTCAATAAGATATCCTCTCATCCTTCTAAATTCCAGAGTATCTATCAACATATGACAGTCCCGTCATCCCGGGAATTAACCTCGTGAACCTAAACTGCACTCCCTCAATAGCAAGAATGTCCTTCCTCAAGTTTGGAGACCAAAACTACACACAATACTCCAGGTCTGGTCTCACTCGGGCCCTGTACAACTGCTCCTATACTCAACTCCTCTTGTTTTGAAGGCCAACATGCCATTTGCTTTCTTCACTGCCTGCTGCACCTGCATGCTAATTCGCTGCCTGCTGTACCTGCATGCTAAAGGACTCTGCAAAAGGACTTGGACAGGTTAGGAGAGTGGGCAAAGAAGTGGCAGATGAAATTCTATATAGCAAAACGTGAGTAATGTATTTTGGTAATGAGAATAAAGATGTAGATAATTTCAAAATGGAGAGAGAATACAGAAATCGGAGGTGCAAAGACGATTCAGTAGTAAGGAAGGCAAATTCAATGTTAGCATTTATATCAAGAGGACTGGAATAGAAAAAGAGAGATGTAATGCTGAGGCTCCATAAGGCACTGTTCAGGCCGCATTTGGAGGACTGTGAGGAAATTTGTGCCCCATATCTGAAGAATGATGTGCTGGCTCTGAAAAGGGTCCAGAGGAGGTATACAAGAATCATTCCAGGAATGAGTGAGTTAGCATGTGATGAGCATTTGACAGCACTGGCTCTATTCGCTGGAGTTTATAAGGTTGAGGGGAACCTCATTGAAACTTACAGAATAATGAAAGGCATAGATAGAGTGGATGTGGAAAGGATGTTTCCACTGGTGGGAGAGTCTAGAACCAGAGGTCATAGCCTCAGAATTACAGGGTGTTCTTTCAAAAAGAAGGTGAATGGGAACTTCTTTAGTCAGAGGGTAGTTAATCTGTAGAACTCATTGCCACATAGGGCTGTGGAAGCCAAGTCAGTGGATATTTTTAAGGCAGAGATAGGCAAGTTCTTGATTAGACAGGTGTTGAAGATTATGGGCAGGAAAATGGGACAAGGAGGCAGAGATCAGCCATGATTGAATGGCAGAGTAGACTCGATGGGCCGAATGGCAGAATTCTACTCCTATAACATGTGAACTTGTGAAATCCGGTAAAATAGAGTTAGGTCACAGATTATCTGTGACTTATTGAATGAGCAAACGGACAGAGTTAGGTGGCTTAATCCTGTTCCTCTGTTTCCAGCCCACAGGCTCCCTTGGGGAAACGCTCAAAGCATTTAGTATTGATTCATTCAAATATAAATTCCTTTCATAAAATAACGTTGTAATTTGTAATGTAATTTGGGACAATAATAGATGTGTGCTAGGTTTGGAGAGACAAGGTGATTTTTGAACAATAGTTACCAAATTCCCAGACAGATCTTAGCCTTTTTTTTTACACTGTTTTGACTATGTGCTAAGTAATCATATCAATTATTTTCATGCCCTATCACTGTTTCTTGGTTCTTCCATCTCAGAGAGAAGAAATAAATAATCAGCAAAATACTGAGCATATATTTCCTGCTGTTTAAGTAATCAGTTATTTAACTCCCTCATTCTACTTTATACAACTGTGTGTGGTGTACTTAGAAGAAAGAAAGTATAATTCCGGATATATTTAACTGGCAAGCTGATGAAAAGACTCATTGACATAATTTAAAGTTTAAATGGAGAAAAAAAAGACAAATTGCAAACCTTCAGCAGCAAACTCAGGATGGTTAATCAGTGTCTTAAGTAGCATCCCTGATGAGTTCACGGATGTCAATACATATCTCCAGTAACAGGAAATAACAAGGCAAAATACAAATTACCTCTGATGCACTGGTTAGAATTGATTTTTTTTTAAGACAAGACCTTCTATAATATCCTGCAAAAGGCTTTTTTCTTTACTTGTAAACCTTGCTGCTCTGCAGTAGAGTATTACTTCAGTTATTTCCTTGCATTTACGTATTGCTCGGTGATAAAGCCACAGTCATACAGCGTGGACACAGGCCCTTTGGCTCAACTTGTCCACACCGACCAACATGTCCCATCTACACTAATTCCACCCGCCTGCATTTGGTCCACATCTTTCTACCTGTCTTATCTATGTACCCGTCTAATTGTTTCTTAAACATTGCAATAGTCTCTGCCTCATCTACCTTCTCTGCCAGCTCACTCCATACACCCTCCACCCTTTGTATAAAAAAGTAACCCTTCACATTTGCAATTACATTTTTCCCCCCTCACCTTTAACCTATGTCCTCTGGTTCTTGATTCCCCCACTGTGTGTGTGTGTGTGTGTGTGTGTGTGTGTGTGTGTCTTGCCACTTCCAAGCGTGGCAGTAATTACCTATGCCTTTTCAACATAACATGGGTGAGAGAAGTATATATGACCATTTTAATACCTAAGCTGTATACATTTGTAACTTTTGCAGAGAGCATTCTATGTGAGATACGATCAATAATTGGATTTGGATATTACTTTAGAGTCTTGTTGATGTTTTTAACTAATCTAATGTTAGGAGCACTGCAGAACAACCTGGTGGCACAGTGGTTCATTCGTACAGCTGCTACAACACAACTCCAACCTGGATTCAATCTTGATTCCAGGGTTGTCTATGTGGAACTTGTACATTCTTCCTGTGACTGTGGTTTCCTCTGGCTGCTCTAGGTTCTTTTAAATTCCCAAAATGTGTAGATTGGAAGATTGGTCTGCTACTGTAAATATCCCTGGCTCTGAAAGTGAATGGGGGTGGGGAGAGAGACTTTGATGGAATTGCGGGGAGCACACATGTGATTCTTGCAGGATTAGTCTGAATACATGGCATTCTAATGGGCCTGTCCTACTTAGGCGGTTCCATGGCGTCTTCATTCTAGTGGGGCTCCGATATCTTCTGTATAAATGTGCTAACAACACCACAGTGGTTGTCCGGATTACCGGTGGTGATGAGTCAGCATACAGGAGAGATAGGACACTTGGTTCAGAGGTGCTGCAACAACAACCTCTCGCTCAATCTCATCTCACTGAGAATGAAGTGTTAAATTTAAACAGAAGAATTCATGAGACATGCATCAGTTTTGTTGGTGGTGTGGAGAGTTACCAGCGTCAAATCCTTTCTTTCTTTTAAAATCTTTTTATTCGTTTTTTTGCAAAGCAAAAACAAAACTACAAAAAATTAATGATAAACATAACAGTGATATAGATACATAGGGATCAGGGTTACATTAATGGCAGGTATAACCTAAATATGAGTCAAAATACACATTGAATATAGACCTACCAGTCTCTATGTAAATATAGTTAAGTGTTTAAAAGAGAACTTATGTATAAAAACAAAAGGATAAAAAGGAAAAAAAAAAGAAAAAAAGAGAAAAAACAACAACAAACCACCCCCCCCCCCCCCCCCCCCACTAAAAAAGAAAAAAAAAGAAAAACAGAATCTGGGTTACAAAGAGTTTCAACAATTTAAGTCCCTGTTTGTCGTCAAGTCAATTCCACCGTATATACCTGTAAAACAATATTATAACAGTTGGAGAGGGGACAATTTACAGTGGCTTGCAAAGGTTTTCATACCCCTTGAACTTTTCCACATTTTGTCACGTTACAACCACAAACGTAAATGTATTTTATTGGGATTTTATGTGACAGACCAACACAAAGTGCTGCATAATTGTGAAGTGGAAGGAAAATGGTTCCACTTGGTTTCCAAATTTTATTACAAATAAAAAACTGAAAAGTGTGGCGTGCAAAAGTATTCAGCCCCCCCCCTGAGTCAATACTTTGTAGAACCACCTTGCGCTGTAATTACAGCTGCAAGTCTTTTGAGGTATGTCTCTCCCAGCTTTGCACATCTAGAGACTGACATTTTTGTCCATTCATCTTTGAAAAATAGCTCAAGCTCAGTCAGATTGGATGGAGAGCATCTGTGAACAGCAATTTTCAAGTCTTGCCAGAGATTCTCAATTGGATTTAGATCTGGACTGACTGGACCATTCTAACACATGAATATGCTTTGATCTAAACCATTCCATTGTAGCTCTGGCTGTATGTTTAGGGTCGTTGTCCTGCTGGAAGGTGAACCTCCACCCCAATCTCAAGTCTTTTGCAGACTCTAACAGGTTTTCTTCCAAGATTGCCCTGCATTTGGCTCCATGCATCTTCCCATCAACTCTGACCAGCTTCCCTGTCCCTGCTGAAGAAAAGCATCCCCACAGCATGATCTTGCCACCACCATGTTTCACAGTGGGGATGGTGTGTTCAGGGTGATGTGCAGTGTTAGTTTTCTGCCACACATAGCGTTTTGCATTTAGGCCAAAAACTTCAATTTTGGTCTCATCAGACCAGAGCACCTTCCTCCACATGTTTGCTGTGTCCCCCACATGGCTTGTGGCAAACTGCAAACGGGACTTCTTATGGCTTTGTTTCAACAATGGCTTTATTCTTGCCACTCTTCCGTAAAGGCCCGATTTGTGGAGTGCACGACTAATGGTTGTCCTGTGGACAGATTCTCCCACCTGAGCTGTGGATCTCTGCAGCTCCTCCAGAGTTACTATGGGCCTCTTGGCTGCTTCTCTGATCAATGTTCTCCTTGCCCGGCATGTCAGTTTAGGTGGATGGCCATGTCTTGGTAGGTTTGCAGTTGCAGCCATACTCTTTCCATTTTCGGATGATGGATTGAACAGTGCTCCATGAGATGTTTAAAGCTTGGGATAATTTTTTATAACGTGACCCTGCTTTAAATTTCTCCACAACTTTATCCCTGACCTGTCCTTGGGCTTCATGATGCAGTTTGTTCACTAATGTTCTCTAACAAACCTCTGAGGCCTTCACAGAGCAGCTGTATTTATACTGAGATTAGATTACACACAAGACTCTATTTATTAATTAGGTGACTTCTGAAGGTAATTGGTTGCACTGGATTTTATTTAGGGGTAGCAGAGTAAAGGGGGCTGAATACTTTTGCACGCCACACTTTTCAGTTTTTTATTTGAAAATTTGAAAACCATGTATCATTTTCCTACCACTTCACAATTATGTGCCACTTTTTGTTGGTCTATCACATAAAATCCCAATAAAATACATTTACGTTTGTGGTTGTAACGTGACAAAATATGGAAAAGTTCAAGGGGTATGAATACTTTTGCAAGCCACTGTATGTCGTATGAAAATGTTGAATAAATCTTCCCCAAGTCCTATCAAATTTAACCAAGGGTTCAACAATGTCACTCCTAATTTTTTCTTAATTCAAACATGATATCGTTTCAGAGTACCAATGGAGTGTGGTCGGAGGATTAGAATCTTTCCATTTAAATAAAATACATCTTCTGGCAATTAATGTGGTAAAAGCAATCAGCCGATCGGCGGAATGGGACAGATGAATAGAGCCTAACATTGGTAGCCCAAAAATTGCAGTAATACGATTGGTTGTAAATCAATACCTAAAACTACAGAAATAGTATCAAAAATATATTTCCAATATTTTTCCAAAAGTGGGCAGGACCAAAACATACGAGTCAATGAGGCCACTTCAGAATTACATCTGTTACAGGTAGGATTTATATGACCGTAAAAACGAGCTAACTTATCTTTTGACATATGAGCTCTGTGAACCACCTTGAATTGTATCAAAGCGTGTCTTGCACACATTGAGGAAGTATTAACTAATACTAGAATCCTCTCCCATTTCTCTATAGATAAAGAAATTTGAAGTTCTTTCGCAGTCATTCTTAATTTTATCAAATGTATCTTTTTAAAATTTCAAAATCAACTCATAAATAGTCGTTATCAAGCCCTTCTGATAAGGGTTCAAATATAAACATTTTCCAAGATATCGGTTTCATGTGGTAAGAGAAAAAAGGGTAGAGTAGTCCTCAAAAAATGTCTAATTTGTAAATATCTAAAAAAATGTGAGTTAGGTAAATTATATTTATTTTGCAGAGTTGTTCAAAAGACATAAAACAACCATCTGAAAACAAATCACGAAAAGCTGCTAATCCCTTCCTCTTCCATAACAGAAAGGCTTGATCAGTGCTAGAAGGTTGGAAGAAAAAATTAGATATGATAGGACTCGATAAAATAAAATCATTCAATCCAAAAAACTTACGAAATTGAAACCATATTCAAATTGTATGTCTTAATATTGGGTTAGTCGTATATTTATTTAATCTCGTAATTGTGAAAGGTAACGAGGCCCCTTAAATAGAAGCCAATGATAACCCTTGCATAGAATCACGAATCATGTCCATCCTGGACATTGGGTATCTTCTAAATCTTTTGTCCAAACATTAAATAGTGAGCATTAACTGCCCAATAGTAAAATTTAAGGTTCTGCAGTGCCAAACCAACATCTCTTTTTGATTTCTGTAAGTATTTTTTACTTAGTCTGGAATTTTTATTTTGCCATATATATATAAGGGTATTTTGGAGTCAATACTATCAAAGAAAGATTTAGGAATAAAAATTGGTATTGTCTGAAATAAATATAAACATGTAGGTAAAATAAACATTTTAATAGCATTGATTCGGCATATTAGAGATAAGGACATTGGTGACCATTTAGTGAACTGTTGTTTGATATGGTCAATTAAAGGCATAAAATTGGCTTTAAATAAATCCTTGTGTTTCTTGGTAATCTTAATGCCTAAATAAGTAAAACATTCGGTAGTCAATCTAAATGGAAACTGTTCATAATTCAAAACAAGATTGTTTAATGGAAAAATCTCACTCTTACTAAGATTTAGTTTATAACCAGAAAAACTTATTTTAAATTGATTAAGTAGGGCTACTATTGCCAGAATAGATTTCTCAGCGTTAGAGATGAATAATAATAGATAATCTGCATAAAGAGATAACTTATGTGCCTTATTCCCATGGACAATACCAGAATTATTAGGGGATTCCCTAATAGCGTTTATCAAACAGTAAAGGACTTAAAGAACAGCCCTGTCTAGTACCTTGAAAGAGCCAGAAAAAAAGGGGATCTCTGATTATTGGTAAGTACAAAATTCTGAGGTATATGATATATTAGCTTGATCCAAGAAATACATTTTGGACCAATGTTAATTTTATAAAGTATTGAATAAGTATTCCCATTCTACTTTATCAAATGCCTTCTCAGCATCATAAATGATACATTCTGAAGTTTTATTTGACCCTGTATATACGATATTCATTAATCTAACGTTAAAGTATGAATAAAGATTTTTAATAAAACCTGTCTGATCTTCATAAATAATTTGCGGTAAAATATTTTCCAATCTCATCGCTAATATTTTGGAAAGAATTTTGGAATCTACATTTAACAGTGATATAGGTCTATATGATGTCACCTATAGGATCTTTGTCTTTTTTACGAATTAAAGAAATAGATGTTTCATAAAAGGATTGTGGTAATTTATTCATTAAAAAGGCTTCTTTAAAAACCTTGCATGGCCAGGGAGACAGTAAGCTTGAGAAATACTTTTAAAAATTCCAATGTAAACCCATCTAAACCAGGAGCTTTGCCAGAATTAATCAAAAGGCTTGCTTTCTGTATTTCTTCATCCGTGATGGGTTCGGCCAACAACAGAGACTCATTAAGTGGTAAATTTGGCAAGTTCAGTTTCTTTAAAAACTCATGCATTATATTGGAATCAGTAGGAAATTCTGATTGGAAAAGGGAGGTATAGAATTCCTGAAAGGATTTATTAATTTCATCATGGTCTACAGTCAATGTACCATCCCGTTTACACACTTTAGTAATCTGACGTTTGGCGGACACAGCGTTCAACTGATTAGCGAGCAATTTACCAGATTTTTCGCCATGTATATAAAATTGACTTTTGGTTTTAAGTAACTGATTCTCAATCGGTGATACTAATAACAAATCATGTCTCAATTGAAGTTCAACTCTATTCTTATAGAGCCCTAGACTAGGAGCTTTTGAATATTTTTTATCAATTTCTTTAATCTCATCAGCCAATATACGTATTTCATTTTGAGTTTGTTTTTTTTAGTCCCGCGGAGTATGAAATAATTTTTCCACGAATGTATGCCTTAAAAGCATCCCAGATTACACCATTGGATATTTCTTCAGTAGAGTTTGTTAAGAAGAAAAAAACAATCTGATCCTTAATAAAATTAACAAATTTAGATCTTGAAGCAAAGTAGCATTAAATCGCCATTGTATAGCACTAAACTTGGAATCAGGTAGTTTGATTGATAGTTTCAATGGTGCATGATCAGAAATAGCAATTGCATCATACTCACATGCTGTGACCGATGAAACTAGCCGAGAATCTATTATAAAGTAGTCAATCCTAGAGTAACTATGATAAACTAGAGAGAAAGAAGAAAATTCTTTGTCATTTGGGTGTAAGAATCTAACATTCCTGAGTCAAGTAATAAAGAATTGATAAAACTAGCTGATTTATTTGGAAGCACATGATCAGATGCAGATCTGTCCATCGAGGGGTTCAAACAGCAGTTAAAATCTCCTCCCATTATTAAAAGATGTTCATTTAAATTAGGAAACGATGCAATTAACTGTTTAAAAACCTTAGGGTGATCAATATTAGATGCATAAACATTCGCCATAACAACTGTTTGGTTATGAAGAACACCAGTAATCACCAAAAATCTACCATATGGATCAAAAATTGTTTCATAATGAACCAACTGAATTGAGGTCAATAAAAATAGAGACTCCTTTCACCTTAGCCTGTGAATTTGAATGAAACTGCTGTCTTCTCCAAAACTTAAAAAATCGTTGCTTGTCATCTTGTCTTACATGAGTTTCCTGAACAAAGATAATCTGAGCATTTAGTCTACGAAGAACTTAAACAATTGTTTTCCTCCTAATGGTTCAAACCATTCACATTCCATGAAAGGAAGTTAATAACTTTATCCATATTGTTTGTAAAAATCATGTGGAATATAAAGGATTAATTTCTTAAAGCATAATAGTTCATGGTTTTTATGCAGGTCACATTTTTGTAGTTCAAATTCTGCCCAGATTGAAGAAACTAAGCTAGAAGCGAAAGACCCCCCCCCCCAGCCCATGCAAAGCCCGAAACTGACCAGTACGCTAGCTAATCCCTACCCCCATCTCTCCTAACGACAGCACCCAAGGTAAGAAGAAGGCATATTTAACACTCAATAGCCAAAATAAAATTAATGTTATGGTTAAGAAATACATGTTAACTGTGGAACACAAAAGCTACTTCATATTATTTATCCAAGGTCAAAATATGAAAAGCAAGAACTGCTTCACTTTGCTCGTCTAAAGACAGGGAAAAAAATTCCTTTGATTTTAAAAATAGAAAAACTAACAAAGAAAATCTTTAAAATTAATTTATACCATTACATTAAATTAACAGTATCTTAGAGAAGGTAAAAGTTGTTGTTTGATACCATCATACTAACATTCTAAAAAGTAATTAAAGAACAACTCATCCAATTAAATTCTTAATCATTTACAAAATGATATATTGTCAAAATAGGAACAATAAATCTCCAATTGTAACTTAATCAGAGAAGGTAAAAGTTGGTGTTTGATACCATCATACTAAAATTCTAAAAAGTAAATTAAAGAACAACTCACCCAATTAAATTCTTAATCATTTACAAAACGATATATTGTCAAAATAGGAACAGTAAATCTCCAATTGTAACTTAATCATCTATCGGTCGCGGCTTCACCCCCATAAGCCTCCAGAAAGCTGGAAGCGCCTTGAGGATTTAAAAAAAATCGGTTGTTACCATTAAAGAGTCGTATACGCAGTCTAGCTGGATAAAGTAAGGCGGGGTGCAACTTTTTCTTAAACAACACATTAGTCATTACATTATGGAAAGGCTTTCTCAATTCCAAAAGCTCATGGTTGTAATCAGGAACAAACCGAAACTTGCATCCTTTTCACAATGGCAGACAGTAACTAGTGGGGTACCGCAGGGCTCAGTGCTGGGACCCCAGCTATTTACAATATATATTAATGATCTGGATGAGGGAATTGAAGGCAATATCTCCAAGTTTGCGGATGACACTAAGCTGGGGGGCAGTGTTCGCTGTGAGGAGGATGCTAGGAGACTGCAAGGTGACTTGGATAGGCTGGGTGAGTGGGCAAATGTTTGGCAGATGCAGTATAATGTGGATAAATGTGAGGTTATCCACTTTGGTGGCAAAAACAGGAAAGCAGACTATTATTTAAATGGTGGCCGATTAGGAAAAGGGGAGATGCAGCGAGACCTGGGTGTCATGGTACACCAGTCATTGAAAGTAGGCATGCAGGTGCAGCAGGCAGTGAAAAAAGCGAATGGTATGTTAGCTTTCATAGCAAAAGGATTTGAGTACAGGAGCAGGGAGGTTCTACTTCAGTTGTACAGGGTCTTGGTGAGACCACACCTGGAGTATTGCGTGCAGTTTTGGTCTCCAAATCTGAGGAAGGACATTATTGCCATAGAGGGAGTGCAGAGAAGTGCTGATTCCTGGGATGTCAGGACTGTCTTATGAAGAAAGACTGGATAGACTCGGTTTATACTCTCTGGAATTTAGGAGATTAAGAGGGGATCTTATAGAAACTTACAAAATTCTTAAGGGGTTGGATAGGCTAGATGCAGGAAGATTGTTCCCGATGTTGGGGAAGTCCAGGACAAGAGGTCACAGCTTAAGGATAAGGGGGAAATCCTTTAAGACCGAGATGAGAAAGACTTTTTTCACACAGAGAGTGGTGAGTCTCTGGAACTCTCTGCCACAGAGGGTAGTTGAGGCCAGTTCATTGGCTATATTTAAGAGTGAGTTGGATGTGGCCCTTGTGGCTAAGGGGATCAGAGGGTATGGAGAGAAGGCAGGTACGGGATACTGAGTTGGATGATCAGCCATGATCATATTGAATAGCGGTGCAGGCTCGAAGGGCTGAATGGCCTACTCCTGTACCTAATTTCTATGTTTCTATGTTTCTATGTTTCATATTCAACCATGCCCAACTTTTTTGTTGCCTGGAGGATATTCTCCTTCATCTGCAAGAAGTGAAACCGAACGATCAAATGTCTCGGTTTATCTTGGGGACCAGGTTTCTTCCCGATCCTGTGTGCGTTATCTAAAATTGGAAGATTTTCATAGTGCTCGATGTTGAAAGTCTCCTTTATCATTTTAGAAGCATATTTTATAACATTATCTCCTTCTTGACCTTCCCGCAAACCAACAATTCGCAAATTCAGTTGATGGCTTCTGTTTTCCAGATCCATATTTTTAATCTTGTATTGCTGGAGTGCCCGAGTATTTTCATTCATTTTCCGTTACAGTTTTTCAATCTTAAAATCTCTCTCCTGGCCCAAGGTTCGCAAGTTGGGGTTCATCTTGTAACATAATCAGCTTATCTTGAACTTCCTTCAATTTGCTCGAAATTCCTTTCACCATTTCTTCCAAACTGCAAAATCATGTTTTCAGTTCATTTTTCATTTCATCGTTCATTTTCGATATTGCTTCTAAGATACCAGAGTCAGAAGCTGCACCCTCCCCACGCTCCTTCCTTGGAGAAGTTCTTTTCCCTCTTGTCTCCATCCTTTACATGATTAAAGCGTATAAAAGTGTTATCAACACATTAAAAAAAGTTAGATCGTGCCTTGAAATCAAGTAATAAGAAATAACATTGAAAGAGTGGGACGCAAAAGTTAAAAGTTAAGGGAGCAAACAAATTTACAACCTTTACAGCATGCCGCCACTAGGAGAGTTCCAGCAGCATCAAATCAAATCAGTTCAATTCAATTCAATTCAATCTTTAATTGTCATCGTGCAGTGTACAATACAGAGACAACGAAATGCAGTTGGTATCTCCGAAGGGCGAATTTACGAATAAACAAGTAATACATATACATATACAGTGGTATCCGTGCAATTTGCTGATGATTGGATAGTCCTGGGGGGGGGAGGGGTGGGGTGGACACAGGCAGTCATTGAGGTGCAGCGTTGAGAAGTGAGCCGCAGGGAAGAAGCTGTTCTTGAGCCTGCTGGTCCGGCAGCGGAGGGACCTGTAGCGTCTCCCGGATGGGAGGAGGGTAAACAGTCTGTGGTTGGGGTGTGAGCTGTCCCTGGCAATGCTGTGCGCCCTGCGCAGGCATCGTTTACTATGGACAGACTCAATGGAGGGGAGTGAGGAGCCTGTGATGCGTTGGGCGATCTTCACCACCCTCTGAAGAGCTTTCCGGGCGGCGACAG
Organism: Okamejei kenojei; assembly: GCA_035221665.1. Lineage (NCBI taxonomy): Eukaryota > Metazoa > Chordata > Chondrichthyes > Rajiformes > Rajidae > Okamejei > Okamejei kenojei. The sequence continues at coordinate 99,708,508 of CM069135.1, forward strand.
AGCAGTTACCATACCATACTGTGATGCAGTTGGTAAGGATGCTCTCGATGGTGCAGCGGTAGAAGTTCACCAGAATCTGGGGAGACAGGTGGACCTTCTTAAGTCTCCTCAGGAAGAAAAGACACTGGTGAGCCTTCTTGATCAGCGAGGATGTGTTGTGGGTCCAGGAGAGGTCATCGGAGATGTTGACCCCCAGGAACCTGAAGCTGGAGACACGTTCCACCTCCGTCCCATTGATATGGATGGGGTTGTGCGTGCAGCCTCTCGATCTCCTGAAGTCCACAATGAGCTCCTTGGTCTTCTTGGAGTTGAGGGCCAGGTTATTGTCGGCACACCATGCTGTTAGGAGCTGCACCTCCTCCCTGTAGGCCAACTCATCATTGTCGCTGATGAGGCCAATCACCGTCGTGTCATCTGCATACTTGATGATGGTGTTGGTACCATGTACAGGTATGCAGTCGTAGGTGAAGAGGGAGTAGAGGAGGGGGTTCAGCACGCAGCCCTGGGGTACGGCAGTGTTCAGGGTGAGGGTAGAAGAGGAGTGGTTATCCAACCTAACAGACTGTGGTCTGTTGGTTAGAAAGTCCAGTAACCAATTGCAGAGGGAGGGGTTGGTGCCCAGGTCATCAACTTTGGCGATCAATTTCGAGGGGATAATGGTGTTGAATGCTGAGCTGTAGTCGATGAACAGCATTCTCACATAAGTGTTTCTGTTGTCGAGGTGGGAGAGGGCGGAGTGGAGTGCCGTTGAGATAGCATCCTCCGTGCTCCTGTTCTTGCGGTATGCAAACTGGTAGGAGTCCAGAGTGGGAGGTAGGCAGCATTTGAGGTGTGCCATGACCAGCCTTTCAAAGCACTTGGCGATGATAGGGGTGAGTGCAACTGGGCGGAAGTCGTTGAGGCTCGCCGCAGTGGAGTGTTTTGGCACTGGCACGATGGAGGTAGTTTTAAGGCACGTGGGGACAACTGCCTGGGCAAGTGACAGGTTGAAGATGTCAGTCCAGACGTCTGTCAGCTGTGCAGCGCAGGTCCTGAGGACGCGCCCGGGGATGCCGTCAGGGCCGGCAGCCTTACGTACATTGATCCTACTCAGTGCCACGTGCACGTCGTAGAGTTGAGTGTGAGGGGCTGGTGGTCATCGGGGAGCACAGCCTTGATGGCCAACTCTTGGTTGAATTCTCTGCCTCAGAGGGCGGTGGAGGCCGGTTCTCTGGATGTTTTCAAGAGAGAGTTAGAGCTCTTAAAGATAGCAGAGTCGAGGGATATGGGGAGAAGGCAGGAACAGGGTACTGATTGTGGATGATCAGTCATAATCACATTGAATGGTGTTGCTGGCTCAAAGGGCCAAATGGCCTACTCCTGCACCTATTGTCTATTGTCTATTGTTACAAACAGATAGGAGGAACAGAAGCCTGAAGTTCCACACCAGCTAGTTCAGGAGCAGCTCTTTTCCTGCAACGATCAGGTTCTTGAACCAGCATGCACAAGCCTAATCTTAGTTTGATAACAGAACATTCTAGTCCAGCTCTTGAAGCACCATGAACATTTTTTTCTCATTATGCTTTTGCATTAATATCATGTTTCTTGTGCTTTTTCTTTATTTTAGGAATGTTATATGTAATTTGAGTACTATTGTTTTTGTGTGTTTGTCTATGTTCCTGTGATTTTGCATTGTACGTGCACCTCACTGTATGTGCATGGAATAATCTGGAATTTCGGCACTTTAATTGTCAGACCTGTTTCCATGCTAAATGACTCTGACCCCAAGTTAATTATTATTTGCTTTAAATAGTTTTGGTGATTGCAGAAATGTTAGCATTAGCATACTTATAAAGATTGAATTTTAACCATCATATCAGCATCTTGGATGGTGTTCAGCAATTATTTGTTAGAATTTTAAGGGAAGCAGTACAAATGAATTTATGTCTGGTTTTATGAAATCTTGTTTTCCTTTCCTCTCTATTTTTTGTCTTAATTGGAGATACTTCGTATTCAAGTGATGTCCTTGTGTTGAAGTCACGGTTTGTTGATGCTTTGATCGCCAAGATGCAGCTGTTGATAGATGGAAATTGGAGAGAGCAAACAGTATGCGCTGAACATCTGTGTTTTCATGTCAGGAACTGAACAGGAAGGATAAATCCACATGTCTTCTCTTGAGTGCCTTTCCATTATTCTGATGCATTACAAATTTAGCCTGTCGGAGATTACTGCTGGGGTATAAAAGTGACATGCCTGGTTGTAAAGCAAATTCCCAAAATTCAGACCTGCTTGTTAATTGTCCAAGTAATGCGTAACATTATTATTAACCATTTAAAAGACAAATTTAAATGTTGTACATGAAAATCATTGAATGAATGAATAAGTTTATTGGCCAAGTATTCACATACAAGGAATTTGCCTTGGTGCTCCGCCTGCAAGTGACAACATGACATAGTGACAGTTAGGAATGACACATAAAACATTAAACATTCATAATAAAACATTATTGATTAAACATGTGAATTAAATAAAATACCAGAGCAATCTTCTGGAATTTTTTGAGGATGTGACAAGTAAAATGGATGAAGGGGTGCCAGTTGATGTAGTGTATCTAGACTTTCAGAAGGCCTTTGATAAGGTCCCGCACGGGAGACTGGTGACTAAAATTAGAGCGCATGGTATTGGGGGTAGGGTGTTGACATGGATAGAAAATTGGTTGGCAGACCGGAAGCAAAGAGTAGGAGTGAACGAGTCCTTTTCAGAATGGCAGGCAGTGGTGAGCGGAGTGCCGCAAGGCTCGGTGTTGGGGCCGCAACTGTTTACCATATATATTAATGATTTGGAAGAGGGAATTAGGAGCAACACTCGCACGTTTGCGGATGACATAAAGCTGGGTGGCAGTGTGAACTGTGAAGAGGATGTTAGGAGATTGCAGGGTGACCTGGACAAGTTGAGTGAATGGGCAGATGCAGTATAATATAGATAAATGTGAGGTTATCCACTTTGGTGGCAAAAACAAGGGGGCAGATTATTATCTCAATGGGGTTAGGTTAGGTAAGGGGGAGGTACAGCGAGACCTGGGTGTCCTTGTACACCAGTCACTGAAAGTTGGCGTGCAGGTACAGTAGGCAGTGAAGAAAGCTAATAGAATGTTGGCCTTCATAACAAGAGGATTTCAGTATAGGAGTAAAGAGGTTCTTCTGCAGTTGTATAGGGCTCTGGTGAGACCACATCTGGAGTATTGAGTACAGTTTTGGTCTCCTAATTTGAGGAAGGACATCCTTGTGATTGAGGCAGTGCAGTATAGGTTCACGAGATTGATCCCTGGGATGGCGGGACTGTCATATGAGGAAAGATTGAAAAGACTAGGCTTGTATTCACTGGTGTTCAGAAGGATGAGGGGGGATCTTATAGAAACATATAAAATTATAAAAGGACAAGCTAGATGCAGGAAAAATGTTCCCAATGTTGGGTGAGTCCAGAACCAGGGGCCACAGTCTTAGAGTAAAGGAGAGGTCATTTAAGACTGAGGTGAGAAAAAAACTTTTTCACCCAGAGAGTTGTGAATTTATGGAATTCCCTGACACAGAGGGCAGTGGAGGCCAAGTCACTGGATGGATTTAAGAGAGTTAGATAGAGCTCTAGGGGCTAGTGGAGTCAAGGGATATGGGGAGAAGGCAGGCGCGGGTTATTGATAGGGGACGATCAGCCATGATCACATTGAATGGCGGTGCTGGCTTGAAGGGCCGAATGGCCACCTCCTGCACCTATTTTCTATGTTTCTATGTTTCTAAAAGGAGGCTACAGATTTTTGGTTATTGAGTAGAGCTCCTTGTGGAAAAAAGCTGTTTTTATGTCTGGCTGTGGCGGCTTTGGCAGTCCGGAGTCTCCTTCCAGAGGGAAGTGATTCCAAGAGTTTGTGGCCAGGGTGAGAGGGGTCAGAGATGATCTTACCCGCTCGCTTCCTGGCCCTTGCAGTGTACAGTTCGTCAATGGAGGGAAGGTTGCAGCCAATAACCTTCTCAGCTGATTCGCTGCAGCCTCTGGATGTCGTGCTTGGTGGCTGAGCCAAACCAGACCATGATGGAGAAGGTGAGGACAGACTCTAGGATGGCCGTATAGAATTGGACCATCATTGCCTGTGGCAGATTGTGCTTCCTCAGCTGCCGCCGGAAGTACATCCTCTATTGTGCCTTTTTGACTGTGGAGTCGATGGTAGCCCCCCCATTTAAGATCCTTGGAGATGATGGTTTCCAGGAACTTAAAAGACTCCACAGATGTGACTGTGGTGTTGTTGATGGTGAGGGGAGGGGGAGCTCTCCTATTATCAAAGTGACACAGCTGGCACCAGGACACCAGCTGTGTCGCTTCCTGTCTGTAGGCAGATTCTTCCCCATCCTGGATCAGTCCAATCAGGGTTGTGTCGTCCGCAAACTTGAGAAGCTTGATAGATGAGTCAGTGGAGGTGCAGTCATTGGTGTAGAGGAGAGGGGAAAGTACGCAACCTTGCGGTGCTCCTATGCTGATGGTTTGCGGGTCCGAGATGTGCTTTTCCAGCCTCGCTGCTTCCTGTCTGTCAGGAAGCTGGTGATCCACCGACAGAGGGATTCACGCACAGTCAACTTCGAAAGTTTGGAGTGTAGTAGTTCTGGCACAATGGTGTTGAATGCAGAGCTAAAATCAACAAACAAAATCCTCGCATAGGTCCCCTGGCGGTCTTCACCAAACAGGATCCTCGCATAGGTCCCCTGGCGGCCTAGGCGCTGTAGGATGAAGTGCAGGCCCAGGTTGACTGCGTTATCCACAGATCTATTGTCCCGATATGCAAGCTGCAGAAGGTCCAGCAGGGGGTTTGTGATATTTTTCAGCTTGGCCAGCACAAGCCTTTCAAGGGTCTTCATGACTACAGAGGTCAGTGTGACAGGCCTGTAGTCATTAAGACCAGTAATCCTTGCCATTTTCATAAAGGGACAATAGTGCAGACTTTGAAGCAGGTAGGGACAGTACAGGTTTGCAGGGACTGGTTGAAAATAGCTAAGATTTCAGGGTTGACACAGAAATAGAAAACTGCATGGCAGGGAAAATTTTCTGCAAGGGAATATTTAATGCAAGGGAACTGAGTCATGAGACAACAGATGCTGGAATCTTGATTATTGTGTGGTTTTCCGCTTTCCACATGTACCATATTTTGGTCTGTTTCTTTTGTGTGAGATCAGGTGGCACACTTTGATTATGATTAATATCCCTTGCGATTTGATGTCTCCAAAGCAAATGCGTATCGTTTGTTGAGATTTCCGATTTCTGTTTCCATAATGAAATCAGGATGTCTATCAGTTTAGTTTATTGTCATGCATACCGAGGTACAGTGTAAAGCTTTTGTTGCGTGCTATCCAGTCAGCCGAAATACAATATACGATTGCAATTGAACCATTAACAGTGTATAGATGATATGATGTTACCTGCATTTGGTGACTGTTTAAAGCTGATTCACTTCAGCCTTTTTGGAATTTTAATGCTGATGTTCTTGTTGCTGTTATTTTCACTTGCACACAATTCCTAAATATATTGTTTCAAAAAAGATTTAGGTTTAAGTCCCTGGACAAATAAAAACAGAACATGCTGAAAATACCTGAAATGGCCTGAAGTGTTAACTCTGTTTTCTGCTCACATGCTGAAAGCAATTTTTTTCTGTTTTCCTTTTTCAATAATGTTGGGAATACTTTTTTTAAATTAAAAAGCAAGTGTGTTGCTTAATGATTCTCTGAAGAAGTTTGCCTGGAATTTTATGGAACCCTTTTCTCCACATCCGGGGAGTAAAGGGAATTAATGTTATTCAGTATCTTCCTCTTCACACTTAGTTCATATGCGCTCCCTATTCTATGGGTAAATATGTAATGTACATCCATAATCTGCACATCCATAATCTGCAGTTCTAATGTTACCACAAGACATTCACAAATCTGATCCCCCAGAAGCTCTATTTCTATTCTTGCCCACAACTCTCGCCACACTCGCCCATTTCTCACCAATGTCTTAACTCCTCTAACTTCTATCAGACCCGATTGTCCTGTTTTCAAACTACATGATATAATCATGTAAAGTAAGATTTGCTTGGAAAGCTCTCAGAATATAGGTTTTCGCTGTATCTTGGTTCACGGGACAATAATAAACCAATACCAAAAATCTATTTTCCTCTCCTACTTGTTCCAAAAGATGGAATTACTCGACATCCTCCTGTTTATATCATTGCATTAGAGAGACCTTTGGATCTGAGCAGTCTGTCAGTGCATTGAGCAGGTGCTCCCAGCCCCAAGCCGTTGCCCACATTAACTCTGCTGCCAACTTAGCACAACTCAGCGCTGAGCAACTGCAGCTAATCCTGCAAAACACCATCCATCGCAGGCAAACTCTTACACTTTGAGCGGTGCATTGTTGTAAGAGAGAAAGCTGAGGGCATTGGTTCATGCCAGATTCCTGGCATACCAGTGAGCATCAAGAAATATCTGATTGGGCTCTAGGGATTTGAGTGCTATCGTGAATCAGTACTCTGTGAGCAAGCTTATGCCAACAATCCATGTTATTAGACCTAGAGCCCTCGGTAGTAGTGAAGGGGCAGAACCCTGCATTAATGGGGTGATGCTGACCAGAAAATATCAATTTGGACTGGGGAGAGACCATCAGCTGGCAAGGCAGAGAAAGTGTCCTCGACATGTACTGCGGGAAGTTTGGATAGAGGGTGGTGGTAGGAGATACAGATTTAAAGGCCAAGATCTACAAGGATGAAGAAGCCACTCCCTTCTTCCATCGCCTAGACTTGTACCCTTTGCCTTAAAGAGAGGTGTTGAGAATGAACTTGATCATCTAGAGAAATATGGGATCATGTATTCCGCAGAGAGAAGTCATTGGACAGGTCTTATTGTACTTGAACCAAAGCATGACAAGACAACGAGGCTATGTGATCAGTAGAATGCCACAGTAAATTGCTGTTTAAAAGCAACAACATGGATGGTACCAATGTAGAGGCTTTATTTGCTAACTTGGCAAATAAAGGGGCTTCAGTAAACTGGATTTATTCTTTGCATCTCAACATCTGGAGAAGAATCCAGAGATGCAAGTCCAGCTCACCATTAACATCTACAAAGATATCTACATCCTTGTCCACCCTATGAAGTTTCAACAGCACCTACAATTTTAGCATATTTTGGACCAGATTTTGCATAGGCTGGACCATGTCACTTGCTTCATGGATAATATCTCAATATCAGAAGCTACAGTAACAGAGCATCTGACAGACTTTGGAGAAGATCGGGTCCAGACTGTAGTGAGGCAGAATCAGACGGTTTAGTTTAATTTGGTTTATTATTGTCACGTGTACCGAGGTACAGTGAAAAGCTTTTGTTGCGTGCTAACCATTCAGCGGAAAGACAACCCAAGACTACAATCAAGCCATCCACAGCATACAGATACACGATAAAGAGAATAACGTGAATAAAGTTTAGTGCAAGATAAAGCTAGTAAAGTCCGGTCAAAGATGGCTAGTGAAGTACAAATTCCTGCAAAGATTAGTGGAGCAGCTTGGCAATGGAACTAAATGTGCATGACCCGCATTCAACCTGATTGTCAGCACCCCAGCACCAATTAATGTAGCTAGGGTTTGTTGAATTATTATGGATGTTTCTTCACTAGCCTAGCCAACTTTGCCACAGCCACTACATTACCTTTTTTTTTGCAAGCTGAGAACATATGGAATAGGTCTCTAAAGTGTGAAGAGGCATTTCAACAAAGCAAGCAGTGCTTTTTGAATAACAAATGGCTAGCACACTGTGATTCAGAGAAGCCACTAAGACTTGCCTGTGATGCATCCCCACATGGAGTCAGTGCAGTCATCTCTGTCACTTAAGGTGTAGAACGTCCAATTGTTTTTACTTCCTGAATCTTGACACCAACTGAACAAGTTATGCTCAAATTGGAAACAAAAAGTTCTGAGTATAATCTTTAGCATCAAGCAATTTCATGAATATTGAGATGGCTGAAAACTAGTTTGCTGACAAATAAAACGCCTCACTTGAATTCAAGTTCTTCCTGAAACAAAAGGGGTACGCCATATATTTTCCCGTAACCATATCATCCTGTAGCTAATAGTGCAGTTAAGTGGGCTGTATACACTGCAGGAAGAGATGGACAAATGGGCTGGAATCATACAAAATGGTGCCAGAAATGTGACTCTTGTGCACTGTTTCAATGTAATCTACTATCCCTACACATTTTTACTTAAGAGAGACACAAAATACTGGAGTAAGTCAGCGGGTCAGTAGCATCTCTGGACAAAAGGAATAGACGATGTTTCGGGTGAGACCGTTCTACTCGACCCAAAACGTCACCTATTCATTTTCTCCAGAGATGCTGCCTGACCCTCTGATTATTCTAACATTTTGGGTCTCTCTTAAATAAAAGAGTGTAAACCAGCAATCGCAGTTCCTTCCTACACTCTTTTACTGAAGTTTGATTATGCCAGTGTATAGTAAGATTTTTCTATTGAATTAAACAATAGACAATAGGTGCAGGAGTAGGCAATTTGGCCCTTCGAGCCAGCACCGCCATTCAATATGATCATCCACAATCAGTACCCCGTTCCTGCCTTCTCCCCATATCCCCTGACTCTGCTATTTTTAAGAGCCCTATCTAGCTCTCTCTTGAAAGCATCCAGAGAACCCGCCTCCACCACTCTCTGAGGCAGAGAATTCTACAGACTCACCACTCTCTGTGAGAAAAAGTGTTTCCTCATCTCCGTTCTAAATGGCTTACTCCTTATTCTTAAACTGTGGCCCCTGGTTCTGGACTCCCCCAACATTGGGAACATGTTTCTTGCCTCTAGCGTGTCCAAAATTTCAGGCAAAAATGAAATTTCACTGTACACTGGTACACGTGATAATAAAGTATCATTGAATCCGTCCCATAAGTTGCCAACGTTCTTGCTTGTATATCGTTGCATAGCTCACACTGTAACTGAAAAGCCACCTTGCTAAGTTGATTTTGAAATATGAACCTTGCACATGAGTAGACTAGCTTGAATCTGATTTGGCCTCCAGTGGTTCCAAACATCTATGGCAGGAATTGCAAGCTACTGATAGAAACATAGAAAATAGGTGCAGGAGTAGGTCATTCGGCCCTTCGAGCCTGCACCGCCATTCAATATGACCATGGCTGATCATCCAACTCAGTATCCCGTACCTGCCTTCTCTCCATACCCCCGATCCCTTTAGCCACAAGGGCCACATCTAACTCCCTCTTAAATATAGCCAATGAACTGGCCTCAACTACCTTCTGTGGCAGAGAATTCCAGAGATTCACCACTCTCTGTGTGAAAAATGTTTTTCTCACCTCGGCCCTAAAAGATTTCCCCCTTATCCTTAAACTGTGACCCCTTGTCCTGGACTTCCCCAACATTGGAAACAATCTTCCTGCATCTAGCCTGTCCAACCCCTTAAGAATTTTGTAAGTTTCTATAAGATCCCCCCTCAATCTTCTAAATTGTAGCAAGTACAAGCTGAGTCTATCCAGTCTTTCTTCATATGATAGTTCTGACATCCCAGGAATCAGTCTGGTGAACCTTCTCTGTACTCCCTCTATAGCAAGAATGTCTTTCCTCAGATTTGGAGACCAAAACTGTATGCAATACTCCAGGTGTGGTCTCACCAAGACCCTGTACAACTGCAGTACAACCTCCCTGCTCCTATACTCAAATCCTTTCGCTATGAATGCTAACATACCATTCGCTTTCTTCACTGCCTGCTGCACCTGCATGCCTACTTTCAATGACTGATGTACCATGACACCCAGGTCTCGTTGCATCTCCCCTTTTCCTAATCGGCCACCATTCAAATAATAGTCTACTTTCCTGTTTTTGCCACCAAAGTGGATAACCTCACATTTATCCACATTATACTGCATCTGTCATGCATTTGCCCACTCACCCAGCCTATCCAAGTCACCTTGCAGCCTCCTAGCATCCTGCTCACAGCTAACACTGCCCCCCAGCTTCGTGTCATCCGCAAACTTGGAGATGTTGCATTCAATTCCCTCGTCCAAATCATTAATATATATAGTAAATAGCTGGGGTCCCAGCACTGAGCCTTGGGGTACCCCACTAGTCGCTGCCTGCCATTCTGAAAAGGACCCGTTTACTCCTACTCTTTGCTCCTACTCTGATAAGAGGACTGGGGCTGTTTAGATTTTCTATCATGGGAAGAGGCTAATGGTCTAGCATTTAAGGGAGGAGGAAAGAAGATAAGACTTTATTGCCTTCCATCACAGTGGGGAATGTGTGGAAGCCGCTGTGGTGGATGTTTATATCAAATTTTATGTCCTTGTGTGTCTTGTTGCTTTTTATGTAATGACTATGGCAAATCAAATTTCTCATATGTTGCAAAACATACTTGGCTAATAAATTATGATTATGATTATTATAATTATCATTAAGACATTCAAAATGCCTATGGATGTCAAACAAAGTTGTTAAATGTAAGGGACCTATGACCTACACCACTCAAATGCTGGTGTAGGTCAAGTGATTCTTCATATCAAGTTATCCTTCATATCAAGCCAGGCACATAGAAGACTTTGTTCTTGCTCTTTAGACTGCGGCAGAACCTTAACAGCATCCATTACCTCTGAATGAAGGTGGCATCTACAAGAATGGAAAGCACCAGAATGGCATGACATTTAACAAAATAGCTAGAAAAGTCCAGTTTAGTGGTGGAATAATCCTCCAAACTTGTTTGCATTGTATAGTCTATTTTACCTCAGGAGGAGTTAAATGTTATGTTTGTGTTGATGAGCAGAGTTTTAATCTGCAAACTCTTCCTTAGAAATGTTTAATCAAAGGAGGAAGAGTGCAACGTTTAGACCTGTGCAACTTGTTTGTTATATACCTTTGGGTTTGCTAAAGTAGTGGCTTCAAAGACTTTACCAGTTGGGGTAGCTGGGAATATAAAAACTAAATAAGATGGCTGCACACAAATAAACAATGCACATGGCTCTGGCTCTCTCTGTTATTATAATTGTGGCTTTTACAGGGCATGCAGTTGACATAACAAAGAGAGTGACTGGGCTTATAATGAATGTTGGTAGATAACCCATCAGCTTAGATGGATATAGAGATGTCAGAAACAACATGAGATCGGACAGAAAATTGGCAGCAATGGTAATTGCATATTTGAATTCTGTACAAGTACAGGAAGCGGTACCAATACTGACATCAGTGTAGCGGATAAAGAGTTGAGGGAGGAGGACTGAAAAAAGGCTGAAGTAAGAACTTAAAGGGTAACTGGCCATGAGAATTATTTCTCATGTGGCCTCAGTAAAGAATTCCTATGGATTCCCAGGAAGGAAGAATACTTCTGGAAAGATTGTATTTGCAGAAAGCAACGTGAATATGAAGAAATACAAAATAAACGGAACAGTTTGGAGAGTAGAGAGATGATAGAATTTGTCTTTAACACAATTTCCACTTTTCAAATAAAAACAATTGATCCAGTCTAGTAGTGCTTTTTACCCCATTGATTCTAATTTTGCTTCACTACATGTTACACTATATTGTCACAATATCTTGTTTCATCTTTGTAAACCCTTAAGTTAAGGATTTCCTTTTTTGCTGTAGGGCCATTCTTTGGAAAAATGAACCAAAATGTCACACACGTGGCCAGATGGCATCACTTACAGTAATACATTAAAAAAATATTGTAATAGGTTAATCTTATTCATTGCTATTTTCCTATCTACAGAACTATAATGCATGTCTGCTAAAGATATGAACATTCTAGCTTTTTAAAATTCACAGAGTTTGTAAGATAAAATTGAGTTATGAAAAAAATGCTTCTGAGGCCACACACGTGACCAGCCATATTTGACCTCTGACCCTAAAAAAACATTGTCAATAGTTCTGTTTAAACTAGAAAGACTGGGGGAGGGACTCGGGTAGAGGGGGCTAGGGGTCAGGGTGTGGGGCAAGAGGCAGAGAACGGAAGCACTCGGATCCAAAATGTAGGCGAGAAAGATGAAAAAGATAATAGACAGAGAATAAGGGATGGTGGGTTTCTAAAATGTGTATATTTTAATGCTAGGAGCATTGTAAGTAAGGTGGATGAACTTAGAGCCTGGATTGACACCTGGAAATATGATGTTGTGGCAATCAGTGAAACATGGTTGCAGGAGGGCTGTGATTGGAAACTAAATATCCAGAATTTCGTTGCTTCAGGTGTGATAGAATTGGAGGGACCAGAGGGGGAGGTGTTGCATTGCTTGTCAGAGAAGATATTACAGCAGTGCTTTGGCAGGATAGATTAGAGGGCTCGTCTAGGGAGGCTATTTGGGTGGAACTGAGAAGTGGGAACGGTGTAGCAACACTTTTAGGGGTGTACTATAGACCGCCAAATGGGGAGCGAGAATTGGAAGAGCAAATATGTAAGGAGATAGCAGATATTAGTAGTAAGCACAAGGTAGTGATTGTGGGAGATTTCAATTTTCCAAAAATAGACTGGGAAACACATTCTGTAAATGGGCTGGATGGTTTAGAGTTTGTAAAATGTGTGCAGGATAGTTTTTTGCAGCAGTACATAGAGGTATCAACCAGATAAGGGGCAGTGCTGGACCTCCTGTTAGGAAATGAGGCAGGTCAGGTGACGGAGGTATGCGTTGGTGAGCACTTCGGGACCAGTGATCACAATACCATTAGTTTCAATATAATTATGGAGAGAGTCAGAACTGGACCTAGGGTGGAGATTTTTGATTGGACTTTGAAATGCGTAAGGATTTTAAAGGAGTGAATTGGGACACTTTGTTTCATGGGAAGGATGTAGAAGAGAAATGGAGGACATTTAAAGGGGAAATTGTAAGAGTACAGAATCTTTATGTCCCTGTTAGGTTGAAAGGAAATAGTAAAAATTGGAAAGAGCCATGGTTTTCAAGGGAAATTGGACACTTGTTTCGAAAAAAGTGAGATATCTACAATAATTATAGGAGGCATGGAGTAAATGAGGTGCTAGAGTATAAAGAGTATAAAAAAGAATGAGAAAAAAATAATCTTAAGAAAGCAAAAATTAGATAAAAAATTAGAGAACCAGAATAGACAGCTATCTGCAGAGCCAAAAGAGATGGGGGAGATATTGAACAATTTCTTTTCTTCGGTTTTCACCAAGGAGAAGGATATTGAACTCTGTGAGGTAAGGGAAAAAAGTAGAGTAGCTATGGAAACTATGAGATTCAAAGAGGAGGAAGTACTGACACTTTTGAAAAATATAAAAGTGGATAAGTCTCCAGGTCCTGACAGGATATTCCCTAGGACATTGAGGGAAGTTAGTGTAGAAATAGCAGGAGCTATGACAGAAATATTTCAAATGTCATTAGAAACGGGAATAGTGCCGGAGGATTGACGTACTGCGCATGTTGCTCCATTGTTTAAAAAGGGTTCAAAGAATAAACCTAGCAATTATAGACCTATTAGTTTGACGTCAGTGGTGGGCAAATTAATGGAAAGGATACTTAGAGATAATATATATAAGCATCTGGATAAACAGGGTCTGATCAGAAGAGTCAACATGGATTTGTGCCTGGAAGGTCATGTTTGACAAACCTTCTTGAATTTTTTGAAGCGGTAACTAGGGAAATTGATGAGGGTAAAGCAGTGGATGTTGTCTATATGGATTTCAGTAAGGCCTTTGACAAGGTTCCCCATGGAAGGTTGGTTCAGAAGGTTCAATCTTTGGGTGTTAATGGTGGAGTAGCAAGATGGATTCAACAGTGGCTGAATGGGAGATGTCAGAGAGTAATGGTGGATGGCTTTTTGTCAGGTTGGAAGCCGGTGACCAGTGGGGTGCCTCAGGGATCTGTGTTGGGTCCACTGTTGTTTTGTCATGCACATCAATGATCTGGATGATGGGATGGAAAATTGGATAAGTAAGTATGCAGATGATACTAAGATAGGTGGTGTTGTGGATAATGAAGTAGATTTTCAAAGTCTACAGAGAGATTTGGGCCATTTGGAAAAGTGGGCTGAAAGATGGCAGATGGAGTTTAATGCTGTTAAGTGTGAAGTGCTACATCTTGGCAGGACAAATCAAAATAGGACGTACATGGTAAATGGTAGGGAATTGAGGAATGCTGTGGAACAGAGGGATCTAGGAATAACTGTGCATAGTTCCCTGAAGGTGGAATCGCATGTAGATAGGGTGGTAAAGAAAGCCTTTGGTGTGCTGGCCTTTATAAATCAGAGCATTGAATATAGGAGTAGGGAAGTAATGTTAAAATTGTACAAGGCATTGGTAAGACCAATTCTGGAGTATGGTGTACAATTTTGGTCGCCTAATTATAGGAAGGATGTCAACAAAATAGAGAGAGTACGGAGGAGATTTACTAGAATGTTGCCAGGGTTCCAGCAACTATGTTACAGAGAAAGGTTGAACAAGTTAGGTCTTTATTCTTTGGAGCGCAGAAGGTTAAGGGGGGACTTGATTGAGGTCTTTAAAATGATGAAAGGGATAGACAGAGTTGACGTGGATACGTTTTTTCCATTGAGGGTAGGGAAGATTCAAACAAGAGGGCATGACATGAGAATTAAGGAACAGAAGTTTAGGGGTAACATGAGGGGGAACTTCTTTACTCAGAGGGTGGTGGCTGTGTGGAATGAGCTTCCAGCAGAAGTGGTGGAGGCAGGATCGATTTTAACATTTAAAAGTAAAGTGGACAGGTATATGGATGTGAAGGGAATGGAGAGGTATGGTCTGAGTGCAGGTAGATGGGACTAGGGGAAAATAAATGGTCGGCACGGACTGGAAGGGTCGAGAGGGCCTGTTTCCGTGCTGTAATTGTTATATGGTTATATGGTTAATAGAAGTCTGAAGATGGATTTCCTTCGCTCCATAGATGCTGCCTCATCTGCTGAGTTTCTGCAGCATTTTTGTCTACCATCTAACATTACATGGCAACTTTGATAATGTCCATCCCTTGAATGAAACTGCCAAGATAGCAAATGCCTAGCCCAATTAACTTTGCATGTTTAGTTTTTGATCTTTTAATTAACATTTGCATTTTAACATTGTTTAGAGGCTCAACTGTGTGCATACTTTAATTTAACTACCCATAGGATGAATAATTCATTTGTGCAGATTAATCAATTCGAAGATGCTGTACTCGTTAGTAATCAGTGGAGTTTAAAGAGTTTACAATACAATTTGACCAGAAGATAAATGACTAAATTGAATTGTTTACTAATTTTAATACATTTTTGGCAACAGTTAGCCAAAAGAAGACTGGACAAAAAAACACATTTTGTATGTGGTATATCAAAATTTTAGTGAAATATATGCATTTGAGCTTGAATGCATTTACCTCCGTAAAAAAATATAATCTGCCCTTCCCTCTTGAACATCACCTGTTGAAATATAGTTCTCCAAATTACTTGTCCAAATAATCAAGGAGAGAAATCGTCACTAGGGTGTACAACATTGTGTGGAGGAATGAGCCCTGCTTTTTTTCTGATGGCTACAGAAAACAGTTTACTGGATTCTGTTCAGGATCAAAACCTCTGTATGATGATTTCCTCACCATTCAACTGCAGATGCTGGTTTACAAAAAGAAGCTAAGTAAATCACTGGACCAGGCAGCATCTCTGGAGAACATGGATGGGCGATGGCATGAAAGGAATAGATAAGGTCAATGCAGTATTTTACGCACAGTAGCAGAATCACAAAATGTGTAAGAAACAACTACAGATGCTGGTTTAAATCGAAGGGAGACACAAAACAGAGGACGTATTTTTAAGGTTAGGAAGACAGATTTAATAGGAACCTGAGAGACTCCTCAGGACAGGTTTATGTCCTGTCAGATATATGGCAGGACAGGTATAGCATGTTCAATAGGCTATCTAGACAGTCCAACTAGGACTATTATTGTCTGAAGAAGGGTCTAGACCCGAAACGTCACCTATTCCTTCTCTCCAGAGATGCTGTCTGTCCCGCTGAGTTACAACAGCTTTTTGTGTCTATCTTTCATTGAGCCTAATTTTCCAAAAGTGATAGGAGCAGAATTTGGCCATTGGGTCCATCAAGTCTACTCTGCATTCAATCATGGATGATCTATCTTTCCCTCTCAACCATTGTCTTGCCTTCTCCCCATAACTCCTGACATCCCTGAATTGTAACTTGTCTTTTACCCTTTGATCCCACGCACATGTAGGAATTAATTGAGTGTCTTTATCTTCATCAGTTCTTCGTCCGATACATTAATCTTCAACAATGTTCCTTGAATGATGGTGCCTTAAGTTGTAAAGAATTTCCTCAGCACTGTACTGAAATATTATCTTCAATTATGTGGGATTGTGCCTGCAACTCATGTCCTTTGACTCATAAGACCATTGAGTTCTCATGTATGCTGAAAGTAAATCTATAAAATGTCTTCAAATTTAAATTTAAGTAGGACTAAGAGATAACAATTTAAGCTATTTAGGGCAGATAGAAGAAAGTTATTCTTCAACAAGGTGATCGATGCATGGAGTGGACTCCTGGATGGCATCAGAGTGGTCGAAATACCTTCAACTAATTAACTTGCAATTGCAATTTGCAGGAGCTTCAATCTGTCAATGCAGAAAGACCCGATAATAAGTAAAAAACGTTCTATGTAAATCTAAAATAAATGGTGGACTAGCACTACCAAATTTCTTATATTATTTCTGGGAAGTTCAGATTAAAAATATGAATTTTTGGTTGGTAAATTTAGATTATGAGCCAAACTGGCTAAAGATGGAAAAGGAAGACTGTTGGCCTTTTGATGTAGGTTGAATTCTTTTTGCACCAAGGGAAGTACAAAAAAAAACCTATGGTGATAACCCTATAATTCATAGCAATAGACGTATTTGGAAACAAATGGTCAAGACCCTACATATGGATAATTTGTCACTTTGTTTGCCAATTATGAATAATCCTTTGTTTAAGCCCTCTGTATTGGACAAGGGGTTTAGACACTGGAATGATTTAGGAATTAAAAGGATAGAACACCTTTACAAGAAAGGAAAATTTCTTTAATTTCAAGAGTTACAGGATATCTATGGATTGCAGTCAAATAACATATTTAGGTATTTACAAATTAGAAACTAAATTGTCAAATACGCAAGACTATAAAAATAGAAAACCAGGATTATTAGATGAATTGTTTAATAAACACCCAAATACAGAAAAATTAATAGCGTATATATACAATACTATCTTGGATAGGGAAATCCCAATTTCGGAAATATATCGACAAACATGGGAAAATGAAATAGGTTTATCTATAACGAAGGTAACTTGGGAAGAAAGCCTACAATGTATACATCGTTGCTCATTAAATGCTGGACATATATTGATACAATTTAAGGTATTACACAGATTACATTATTCAAAAACGATATTAAATAGAATTTATCCTAACATTTCTTCTATTTGTGATAAATGTCAGAACTTGGAAGCTAACTTAACGCATAGTTTTGTAACATGTATAAAACTCAACTATTATTGGACAGAAATCTTTAGAGTTATCTCTGAAGTTCTTAAAATTAAACTGGACCCAGATCCAAAATTACTAATAGTAGGAGTTCCGGATTCAAATCTAATATCAACAGTAAACCAAAGAAATTTCTTAGATTACTGTTTGATAATAGGGAAAAAATTAATATTGAAAATTTGGAATGGAACATTATCCCCCATAATTAAAATGTGGACAGTGGAAATGTTGGAGACGTTGCATTTGGAAAGAATCAGATTTGTCCTAATGGTCAAATACAAACTCTTTGAACAGATATGGTCTCCATATACAGAATATTTGAAGGGGTAGCTGTTCTTGGCATCACAACTCAATGAGTACCCGGCAGGATTAGATGAAAATAATTCTTTTTTTTTTTGGATTTGTATGCATGTCTCTATTGATATCATTATTTGAAATTGTGTTATTCACTATTAAGATTAATAATATATACTATAATCTTTTTGTTCTTTTTTCTTTTTCTCTTCTCTTTCTCTGTCTATATAATCAAAATTATTATTTAATCACCATTCTTATTGATTAAAATCTATTTTCTTTTTCTACTTTCTAAAAAATTGAGGTTTATAAGAATTATTTGTAACATCCGTATACTTATTGAAATAAGTTGGTTGTGTATTTGAAAAGTTGTTATACCGTTGTTATGATGGATTACTTCTCATAAAAATATTATTTAAAAAAAAGAAAGACCCGATACAGAACGACAAACGACCTTTCACATGTAGATAATAATATAACAATGTTACTTCTGTGCATCAAACGTTTTATCTTGATATTGATCTGCATCCTTTATACTTGGCAGGGAGTAAGGCAATGGGAATGAGAACAATAGTGTTTGTCACTTGAGTGCTTCCATCTTATTGATTCAGACATTTACCTTGTTTTTGCATTGCTACGGCTTTCCCTGAAACCCGTTATTAACAGCTTGAGAAATGATGGCTGCACTCTCAGGATTAAAGAAATGTGATTTTGGAGTGGTTTAATAATATGTTAAAAAAAAGTGTTTCAACAATTACACTGAACTGAGGGATGGATTGGAATGGGTTCAACAAAAATACAGGGAGTACCAAGTGTCAATTCCTTCTAAATATGCACTTAACACCCTGCTTGCCTTTGTGTTCCTTAATTCTTGGCTAAGTTATTGCCTGTGGCCGTGGTATGTTCTAGTAGAAGGATAACGTTTTATGAGGGAAAAGCATAATTTTTTAACCTGCTTCAGTGCTAATTAACGCTGCTCCCCATTTGCAGGGAATCTCTCTGTCTTGTGTGGAGTGAATCATTTTTATTGATTTTGTTACATTTTAGCAGTCCATTGGACGTTCAGTGAAATTACAGTGTTTCTAAGCTGCACACAATAATAGATCTACAGTTTATAGATTTTAATGAAAACTTATGGAAAAACAGCTGCTACAAATTAAAAATTCACCATCTCCAATGCATATCATAGCAACACTTTGTAAAAAAATATGACTTTTTAAAAATAATTTTACAAACAGGCAAACTAGTCAATTGATCAAATTATGCTATCTAATTGTTCCATGCCAAAATTCCACATGCCCAATTGTGAGTAATTAGTTGCATTGTTATTGACAGAAATGCATTACTTTCTCTCATTCTGAAATATCTGCACTTGGCTACATGTTCCATCAGCTACGCTTCCTGCAATCTGATCCAGTGCCCATCATCACCAAATCACATCTTCATTTTTCCTCTACTGCTCATTCCTTCTTCACGCATCACAGCCTATTCCACCCCTCAAGAGTTGAGCGTGTTTAATTGTCAAGTGTGCCGACAATGGAACTATGAAATTCTTATTGTAGCAGCATAACAAGCCTGTAATCACAATACACAGATATAATATATAATAAATGGCCATATACAAATATATGGGGGGACACAATTGTACAGCGGTGGAGGTACTGGCATATAGTGCCAGGGACCCGAGACCCTTCTTCAAACTATGGGTGACGTTTCGCATCGAGACCCTTCTTTAGACTGAGAGAACAGACTCTGTCCGAAGAAGGGTCTTGACCTGAAACATCACCCATTCCTTCTATCCACAGATGCTGCCTGTCCCGCTGTGTTACTCCAGCATTTTGTGTCCATCTTCAGCTATTCTACCAGTTCTGCCTTTGCGCTGATTCTGCAAACCTGTTCAAAACTCGGCCCATTCAGCCATTTGTTCCTTGTTAACCTACAATGGCTCCGTTTTCCAAAAGCACCTATTTATCAACGTCATGTTAAAGTTAATTTGTAATTTCTATAATTTAATCTCTAGAATTTTCACTAAGCAGCCATTCAGATGTGCTGACTTGCTTATATTAACAGTATGTGTCACGTCAAGTAATGTCTGTTAGTTAACAAGAATAACAGCTCTGCTTACCTAGTCACGCCATTTTATTGCTACTTTCTTTGCTTTCTGTTTTCCCAATGGGGTGCAGTGGGCTAGTGGATGAAGTTACAGGATATGGATCCAGAGACCTAGACTATTAATCCATGGCAGCTAGAAAATTTAAAATAATTCATTTTAATGCATTTGAAGTAGGAGGCTCATACCAGTATTCCTAACCATTATACACGTCTGGTTCACTATTATCATTGTTAAAAGGAAATCGAGATTTCTCAAATAAATAATTGTAGAGTTGGCAGTTACTCCTTGTGATTCTTACGCTAACACACTCTTCTGGAATGGGAAATGCTTTCCCCCAGCAAGAAAGATCTCAAACTCAGCACAGAAATTGGAATAGATCGAGACAAAATGCTGGAGTAACTCAGTTACTCCAGCATTTTGTGTCTACCTTCGGTGTAAACCAGCATCAGCAGCTCCTTCCTACACAGAAATTGTCATGTCAGTTTTGAAGTCTTCAGTAGTCTTGAAAGGTTTTAATATTAAACTTTATTTAATACCATACACCTATTAAATTAAGAATCGAAAACCTTTTGTATGTAGCATTTTATAAATCTTTGGGTGGCCACATGAAATACAGACGCAACATGCTGGAGTAATTTGGCAGGCCAGGCAGCATCTCTAGGGAACATGAATAGATGACGTTTTGGAAACAGAAAATAGGTGCAGGAGTAGGCCATTCGACACTTTGAACCAGCACCGCCATTCAATATGATCATAGCTGATCATCCAAAATCAGTACCACGTTCCTGCTTTTTTCCCATATCGCTTTTGGGTTGAGACCCTTCTTCAGACTAACAGTGTTTCTCTTCTACCCTCCCTCCCATAATCAGTCTGAAGAAGGGTCTAGACCAGACATATCACCTATCCATGTTTTCCAGAGATGTTGCCTGACCCGCTGAGTTCCTTTTGTTGTAAACCAGCATCTGCAGTTCCTTGTGTCTAAAAGGCAGACATATTGAACTTACTGTTGTTAATGCTATGAATAACTTTCCCTTGGAATGTTATCGCGTGTTATGTAGAGGTGGCTGTGCTAGTGCTTGTGATAACATACCATCTAGAAATAGGGCCATGCTATCTTTGGTTAACAAAAAGTTTATTTTCAATCCAAAGAAATGTACAGCTAAAATAATTAAGTTTATGTTGCTAATACACTGCATTATTAAAAGATAGACAAGTATAAAACGGTTGTTTAATTTTTACAAAATATTTTGGGAAATTATCGGCTTAAATTGTGATGTTTAGAAGTTTCACTTATGAAGTCCTTTATTTATAAAAGCTGGAATAAACAGCTGAACTGAAACCTGCCTGGTTTTAGCAGTTTCCTTTTTATGAAGTATGCAATTAAATAGAGTTGATTGCTTTTGATGTTTGTTTTAAGAAGGGTTCTTTGGGAAACAGGCACAGTTTAACAATATTATCTTTATTATATACAAAGCAAGTAATCTAATAACAATTGTAGCTTGTAATCTGTTGACTGCACTTTCCAAACTCTATTGAAACAGTGGCATAGTTCAATTTTTTAGCATAGAGCAATTTTTTGCAGAAATTTGCAGAATTTAAACGGTTTTTATTTTGAAAAATTAGGTGTGGCTTGATTCAATCAAGAATTACTATTGGAAATGTTGAAAATTATGCCACTAAAACAATATTTATTTGGATTTTTAATGGATTGTAATGTGTTATGATTTATTTTGTAAAAATCATGCTATCCTATCATTGTTAGGATCTCTATTTCACTTGCTATTTTCCACGTTGAAATCCTGCCATAATCTATGCAATGTTACAAAATGTTCAGATTTTAAAAATCAAGTCTGCAATTCATCCCATCAGATAAAGCATAAAAATAAGTTTAATTTGACACCTAATTCACTTTCATATCTTCAGTGTTAAAACAGTTATGGCCATTTCCATACTCGGAAATTAGCATCTTGTTCCCTATTGCTTTTCCATTGACTTAACACAAAAGCTGTGATCAAGGACAGTCAAAAGCCCATCTTTCTTAAAAATTAAGAGAACTGAAATATATTTTCAGTTATTAAAGATTGAAGCATTCTGAAACAAATATGAAAGAATCTTGCTTGGATGACCTGAAATTAAAGCATATAATTAGTTAGTTACCCAATTGTAGCTAATTACAAAATTCAATTACTAGATCTAAACATCTATCCATTTCTTAAGAAAAAAATAACATTTTTAAATAGCCTAAGTGTTCAAATAACATTCACACAAGAATTCACAATAGAACATGATTTTTAAGTCTCATTGTCATGCATTTATAGGCCAAATGGAAGGAATTTAATGTTTAATGTTTCGTAAGTTAATGGCCATTTTGCGAGTGGGATTTTGTGGAACGCGATCAATTGAAACGTTGCGGTTGCAGTGAATTTGAACCCCATATCGGCAGGAAAAACACTGCTGGTTCATATGGGGAATAAATCACCGTTTCGCAACGTAAAATGTGGATAAAAGGCATCTTAAGAAGCACTTTTATACATAAAATAAACGACTTTCCTTTACCTGTCCGATACGTGAAATCCGTCCCCGTTGTCGGCGTTCACGGCATTAGAAACTGATTTTTTAATTACTTCAGCGCTGAACTTGTCGGGCGATTTAAAAAAAAAATTCACGGAACGGCAGTCGGAACAATTCTTCAGCAAAAGCTTGCACTCCGAGAAAATATATTTAGGGCAGGTAGGAGAAACACTGCATTTTAAAACCCCCCCCCCCCCCCCCCCCCCCCCCCAGCCCCCCCCCCCCCCCCCGCCCCCCCCCCCCTCAAAGGCGCCAAAGTCGCGCACACGGCCAGTGGCAGAACTACAGCGCCGCTGAAGGTAAGTTTTATAACATAGCTAGCTATAGGGAGTACAGCAGAACCCAAATACCCATTCATACAGAGGACCAGTTGCCTCTGGCCTTCTTGAGTCTCTTTAAGGTTAATAATCAAACTGCATAAAATTCACAACAGTAATAGACCATTTGGCCCAACAGCCCTCTGGTAGCTTTTATTCTTATCAAGCCTCCTACCACTCTAATTCACCTAATCCCCTCAGCATGATCATTTTCTTGTTTTTATTCAATTTACCTAAAAAACTGTTGATTCAGCTCAATTACCTCATCATGTAAAAGTAAGCTATATATTCACGTTTCTCTTGAATTCATTGTTGGATTCATGAATCAGTGTCGATCGGACTGTTAGTTAAGGGACACCTCATTCCAAATAGATGCTTGGCATATAAAGGACAATGAACAGGAAAATGGATGGCAAGAATGGTCTCGACCCAGAACGTTGACTGTCTGTTTTCCTCCATTTTCTTCCTACCTGACCTGCTGATTTTTTTCAGCAGTTTGTTTTTTACTTCAGATTCCAGCATCTGCAGTCTTCTGTGTCTCCAGCTCTTGTTATTAGTTTATTTTAAGTTTTTCAAATGCCTACCTACATGAAATCAGGTGATTATCAAAAACATTAGGTTATTTTATGCTATAACAACATGTGTTAGGGAAAATTACCGGTCATGAACTGAAATAAATGTTTCTATAACGTGTACCAAATGGTGAAACTTCACAAAGCCCTAATAAAATAATTCTTCACCTAGAATACATTTGTAGGGATGTTAAGAAAGCTGCTGGTAAATCAGATAGCTTTTGCTGCTCACCTGTGAATGAGCAAAAGGCTTTCACTGGAAAAGCGTTTTTATGTAGTTTTGTTTACTTTAGATATCCAGCGGTGAACGACTAGTATGCGCCGACCAGCGATTCCCGCACACTAGCAGCACTATCCTACACACACTAGGGACAATTTACAATTAGCCTACAAACCTGTACGTCTCTGGAGTGTGGGAGGAAACCCACGCGGTCCACAGGGAGAATGTACAAACTCCATACAGACAGCACCCATAATCAGGATCGAACCAGGGTCTCCTGCACTGCAAGGCAGCAACTCTACCGCTGCGCCATCCTGCCGGTGTAATAATAGATGCAATTAACTGCTTTACGCTACTTACTGTACATTTTGATATGTAGTTGCTGTTATGTACAAAGCACCAAAATCAGGCAATTTGTGCACAGCATGGTCTCACGAAGTAATTAAATATGTAACAGCATTCCTTATTTTTTGATAGAACTTGTTCAAATAGCGTCATGGCATTTTTATGCATCAACATGAAAAGGTAGATTGCACCTTGATTTAATGTCTCATTTGAAAGATAGCACGTCTGGCATTGTCTATTATCCGAGTACTGCACTGAATGATCTCGGCTGTCCACTGGAGTGAGTAAATCACCTTTTGACTAGTGTGAGCTTGCCACCTTGTGGGTGAGAGGATTCATTTGAGGATGTCAAATTGTCAGCCATTATGTCTCCGAATACAATCTTTCTTTATTGATGGTTTTAGCAGCAGCCTTAATGAATCAAATGTGACCATTTGAGCAATAAAGCATTTAAAAATCTCCTGTGTAAAAGTTCATGAATGATCCAAAAGCTGACACCTTGAAACTGTTTGGATTCCTGAAAAAAAATGGATATGTAGCCTTTACCAGCATGCTAAATCCAATGAGAATGGGATATTCAATCCCTGATTCCAGTATCCCTATCTAGCCCCAGTGCTCATACATGTTGAGATTATTTTCATATGATTTGTTTATAGCTTCCACTCACTTGCAATATACGAGAGAAAGCTTACCCAGTGGCCCCGTCCCGCATCCCCGCTCGCCGTGGGACCCACAGCCCGCTCGCTCGCATCCCGCTCGCCCGCCCGGCTCCCCTCCTCTACCCCCCTCCTCTTCTCCCCCTCCTCCTCGCCCCTCCTCCTCTCCCCCCTTATCTTCTCCCCCCTTATCTTCTCCCCCCTACTCTCTCCCCCCTTTTCTCCTCTCTCCTCCTCCTCCTCTCCCCTCCTCCTCTCCCCCCTCCTCCTCTCCCCCCTCCTCCTTCCCCCCCTCTACCCCCTCTACCCCCTCTCTTCCTCTCCCCCCTCTACCCTCCTCCCCTTCTCCCCCTCCTCTCTCCCCCCTCCTCTCTACCCCCTCCTCTCTCCCCCTCCTCCCCCTGCCTCTCTCCCCCCCGCCTCGCTCCCCCTCCTCTCTTCCCTCTACTCTCTCCCCGCTCCCCCTCCCCTCTACCCCCTCCTAACTCTCCCACTCTCCCCCCTTCCTCCTCTCTCTCCCCTTCCCCCTTCCCCCCTATCTCTTCCTCCTCGCCCTCACCCCTCTCTCCCCCTACCCCCACTGCCCCCCTCCATCCTCCACCTCCCTCCCCCTGCTTCTTCCCCCTCCTCTTCCCCCACCCTGTGTGTGTGGGGGGTGATTAGTGTGTGTGTGACACCGCAGGCCGCCGCCCACCCACAACTACGCGTTGAGGGGACAGGACCCAATGGGTCCCCCTTGGTGTAGTGAACATTAAAATTGACAATAAATTACTCCATGTGCTATAAAATGTCTCCTGTCATTGACAAGGGACAAAAAAAGTTGAACTACTTCCATTTCTCATTCTCTAGTGTGAACTAATGTGGCAGTCTTGTAAGCTTGTTTCTTTTAAGAGCTATTGAGATACACATCGCTACGTTTAAATTTGTTATTTCTCTAACCAGTGAACCTCGAGAAATTATTTTCAAGCAATGTTTGAAGAAAATCAATGTACCATTTTTTAATTGCACTATATAACAATATAACAGGGAAGAAATTCCACAATATTGTTTCTTATTCTTCAATGACATTTATTTCAGAGAAACATAGGATCAGGAGGTTATTTAGCCTTCTCCATCCTGTTCCATTATTCAATTGGGTCCCGGCTGTTGCACCTCAGTATCAATTATTCAGTTTTGATCTGTATCCCTTGATACCAATACGTAACAATTAATTGTTTTGAAGATACTTAGATGCCCAATAATGTGACAATTCTGATGTTTCATATCCTGTTAAGAGCAGCTTTAACTGAGAATAAATGATGGCTCTCATTGTTTAGAGGACCGTTGAGCAAACAGAGTCATGGAACTCCTTCTGCCTAATTGCTCCCCACAAGCAGGCGATGCCTCATATAGTCTGGTCCTGAGAATGTTGTGAGTTCATAGGATTGAGGAGCATTAGTTTAGTTTAGTTTAGACATGCAGCTTGGAAACAGGCCCTTCGGCCAACCGAGTCCGCACCGATCAGCGACCCCTATACACTAGCGCTAACCTACATACTAGGGGCAATTGACAATTTTTACCAAAGCCAATTAACCCACAAACCTATACATCGTTGGCGTGTGGGAAGAAAATGGAGCAACCGGGGAAACCCCACATGGTCACGGGGAGAACTCGCAAACTCCCTACAGACACCACCCAGAGTGGGGATCGAACCTGGGTCTCTGGCAGTGTAAGGCAACGACTCTACTGCTGCGCCACTGTGCCGGAAATGTAGAAAACGTGTTTTCTACTCTTTTAGATGATTGGTGTTTTTCTGAGAATTTATATTTTCTCACAAATTTCAGTTTGCTGTTTGGGACCTTGTACTAACACTTCCGCTTTGTCAACAAATTTATATTTGAACCAGATACCTTGTTACTTAGTTGAACCGTTTTTTACCATCTTTCTGCTATATTTTACATTTTTTCAATCATTCAGAGAATGCTTGCATGTATTATGTATCATATTTATTCTATTCTATATCTTGTTTTATCAACTTTGCATTTTCTTTTCCCTTTTCCTATTATGCCAAATTATGTGTGGGCATAGCTCCTTGGGCATTTCATTCTGCAGTATTTTTGCACAGGTTGCTAACCTTCATTTACATTTTGTTGCAGAATTCATTTGGATGGTGGGATTACTTAGATTTGGATGAGAGAGTTGCTTGATGTTTCCTGCTCCCCAAACCTACAGGCACATACTGCAGTCATGCCCTGAGATAAATTAATTCAGCATGGAACCTTCCCCCGTCCTTGTTTTATCGCTCAGAACCACTTAGACAAACTTCCCCATCGAAAAGCAGGAGGGGTCTGTACTTGCCGTAGAAAATTACACGGGAATCTACAAAAAATATAAAAATAAAATGGAAAGGCACCCACACCACAAATGCTTAATTCTAAATAAATAAAATTGGGACTTTGTTTATATAGTAGCTATCCTGATATATACTACAATATATATCTGGATTATTCTGGATAATCCATTTTTTATGTTATATATACAATTTATAGCAATTTTGTTTTGCCAGATTATTTGGATATAAAGATTATATCATGAGTAAATTACATTTGTTTTATTATTAAACTGATTTAATTCTAAATACCATTTTTTTACTAAAACCTCCCACACAATAGGTTTAATTAATCTGGACAAAGCGGGAATGTGGTGCAATTTCATTTGCGTTTAGAAACTCCAGGACACATTACCTTGCTGCACATTTAATTCTATGCAATACTAAATCTGCAAGGAACAACATAATTAGTAAGATCCATCAGATTTTCTCTTCCTTCTCCTGTATTGCTCTTGCAATTGTGTGCCCATTGAAGCAATATTTTATACTTGCTAATTACTTAAACGAGCTACTTAATGTGTCATAGCTAAAAGAAAATGGATAATTTGAAGGTATTAAATATTCAGTGTATCTCCTAATCTGCAATTTTGCATTGTGAAACAGCAGCTTTTGAAAAATCGTTAATGAGATGAATTAATTCTGATATGAAATGAGCAAAAAAAAAATTGCCAATAATGAAATATGAAAAATTCAGCTACATGAAACGGAAGGGATTGATAGGATAGATACAGGGAGGGCATTACACCTAGTTGCAGAGTGTTTAACTTACAGTTATTATACCCTTAAAGTAAGGGGTAGGCTAATCACCACTGAAGTGAGGGGTACAGTTCTGGATGCCAAACTACAGAAAGGATGTCGAAAATATGTCATCAGATTGTTTTATTGTTACGTGTACAAAGATACAGTGAAAAGCATTTATCGTGTGCTAACCAGTCAGTGGAAAGATGTGATTACAATCGTGCCATTCACAGTGTACAGTCACAGGATAAGGGGAATAATGTTTAATGCAAGAAAAAGTCCAGTAAAGTCCGAAGAAAGATAGTCCAAGGGTCCCCAAAAAAACTCAATAGGCAATGATAGGATAGATGTCCCAATTTTGTTTTCCAGGGAATGGGGTCTACAACTTAGTGAGCACAGGTTTAAGGTGAGAGGAAAGAAGTTTAAATGAGATTCACATGGCGGCCTTTGAACATGTGGCTGAGAGTCTACTCGGAGCTTTTATTTACTAAAACATGGACACCACCCATTTGCCATAGGGACAAGGCACTGGGTTTAACGCTGACTGGAGAGATTGATTACTATTGGCAAGAACCAAGACTTGAGGACCAGTAAGAAAAACTGTTGTAGTTTAACTAGATAAATCGGTCCAGCTATTGAAGACTGGTAATAAATTGCCATTGCTGGTGGAGATCGGATATTTAAGGCAAAGCTCATACAGATATGGTTAATCTCCCAAATAGAGGATAAGTGGTAAAAGCTATTAACTGTTTCCAGAAAAAGAAGAAATTATTGATTACATTCAACTGCTGCCCATTATAGATTAGAAAATCATAAAGTCAGGTGATCTATTTTTAGGCTAAAGTAGTTCAGTAATCTTTGAACTGTAATCATCTTTTGCATCGAATGTGCAATTTGAAACTATGATAGATTTGTTTTCAGCTCTTTGGTAAAGTTTTAGTTCAGTTATTAAAATTCTAGTTATTAATGTGCTTGTTCTATTTCTAATTTAGTTGTTGGAGGGAAGTTTTGCTCGGGAAGTCAGCCATGAAGTGGATGGACTAATTTTTCAACCAACGGGGGTAAGATTATTTATTGTAATGTGTAATTAATTAATATCCCTAATGGAATATATAAACAACACTATTAATATAAGGAGTACATAAAATAAACCCTGAATCACACTGCTGTTGACTGAAATCAGTTTTGGCATAGAAAGAAATCCAAACCACACCTGCATTCGTTTTTAGAAAGGGATTATATAATTCCATCCTAATTTGCAGGAAAACAAATGGAATATTTATACATGACATTGACTGGGATTTAATCGTCTCCCTCCTGCCACCTATATATTACATACCAGCTGCCATTGAATTAAATCTGACTAAATACAAAAAACAACTTGCTGGAGAAAGTCTTCAGGGCAGGTAACTCATGTGGAGGAAATGTACAGACGACCTTGTGATGTGAAGAAGGAGTCTAACCCGAAAAGTTGTCTGTCCATTTTCTCCACGGATGCTGTCTAACTCGCTGAGTTCTTCCAGCACTTTGTTTTTTGGTCAAGATTCCAACATCAAGGAACCAGCACCTGCAGTTCCTTGTGTCTGTCTTGAGAAAATACTAATTTGTTGGGATCCCCATATTATCTCTTTGGTGGTTCATGAAGTTTGCTTTAGGATTGTTGAAATATTATGGATAAATCTAAGTAGTTTTATTCAAGTAATTATAGTAAATCACATGGAAGTTTTATTCAAGTAATTATAGTAAATCACATGGATTAACAGGTGAATAATCACAAGCAACACTGGAATGTAGTTGGGGCTGATTTTGTTATTTTTTGTTGGGCCTCAATAGCAAAACTTAAGGAGAAAGCATTTGCACAAATAAAACAGGATAGTGCTCAAATCTCACCTATTGTCCCCCGCCTCCTTCAATTAATACCCTACAGATCTATTGTCTTGATGATCTATCCCGGGTGTGGTAGTGTAGTTTAGTTTTTGTCATGTGTACCGAGGTACAGTGAAAAGCTTTTGTTGTGAGCTATCTAGTCAGCGGAAAGACAATACATAATTACATCGAGTTTCCATAGTGTCCAAATACATGATAAAGCTCGAGTTTTTGAACTGACTGGATGTTGACCTCATGAGAATATGAATTGGAAGGGAAAATCTGGACCTTTGTTTATTTGTGTGTGTGTTTGTGTGTGTGTGTATGTTTCTGAAATAAAGAAGCACAAGTGTGTTTTTTTCTTTCACTTTCAAAATTACTTATACCTGTAAGCTATAATTAAAAAGATAATTTTTAAAACCAAGGAAACTGCAATATTATGTCTAATAGAGAGCTGTCATTTTGATTAGCTCAACTATGTATGGTGAACTGCTCAAGGCCAACAGAAGAAAGTACAATATCATCAACTGTATCGATATATACGATTAGAAGTCTTGTCTTGTCTGTCTGTGAGATCAAGGATCTACACCAAAACAGTACGCAATAGCACGAAAATGTTTGCAGAATCTTACGGCTTTTTGCCGTGGTCGTTAGCATCAAGTTTCATCACATTTTATGTTATATTTCACGTTATTGATATTTAAAGTTTTAAAAATAGTCAACTTTGAAAATAATAAGTGCCTGTGAGTGGGAGACTTTTCTAGCAGCTTCCAGTGATTATGACACAATGGCATCTCACAGTCGTGCAATCACAATGGGATCACATTTACACAAACTGCCGTGAAGATTCCGAAAACCAGAAATGACATCACAATGTGACCTCTGCTGCCAATACAGAAGCTATGAGAGTTGACGGAGTGGGGGATGGGAGGAGAAGAAATGTTGTCTTTAGTGGGGGAGTGCGAAAGGGGAGAGGTGAGGGAGGGAGTGACTGAGGGTAGGGAAAAGGAGAGGGAGGGAGAGGTTACAGAGAGACAATGGGATCAGCAGCTTCAAGGGGAGTAAGGAGAGAGTGATATTTTTGCCATCCCCTCATGTGGGAGAGATTGTTTGGCTCCTGGACCCAAAATTCAAGTCCATTTATTGCCTCCTGGAAGCGCTGGCTCCTGGGTGGGAGGGAGTGACTGAGGGTAGGGGAAAGGAGAGGGAGGGAGAGGTGAAGGAGGGAAGGGAGAGGAGGGGAGGGAGTGTTGGGGGATGGGGGGAAATGAGCCGCACCTGTGCAGTTGGGGGCTATGGGTGAGTGGTGGAATATTGCGTTGGGGTTACGTTGGGGGAATGGGTGATGGGGGTGATTGACTCCTGTCTCCGGGGTGAGCACCGATGCCACGTTCGGGAACCAGAACTCGCGTGTACCGCCACGTCCCCTCTCTGCGTTGGGGGACGGGGCTCTACAGGCACCATTTGGTCTAGTAGTACAATATAATTTTAGTGTGGTGCAACTGGAAGGCTGTGCCTCACAGCGCCAGAGACCCAGGTTGGATCCTGACTCCGGGTGCTGTCTGTGTGGAGTTGTGTGACCGCGTGGCTTTTCTCTGGGTGCTCCAGTTTCCTCCCACATTCCAAAGACGTACAGGTTTGTAGGTTAATTGGCTTCTACAAATTGTCCCTAGTGTTTAGGATAAAACTAGGGTGATGATTGGTCAGCGTGGGCTCGGTAGGCCGAAGGGCCTGTTTCCATGCTGTATCAGCATTTGAGTACAGGAGCAAGGATATCTTGCTGCATCTGCACAGGGTCTTGGTGAGCCCCTACCTGGAATTATGTGCAGCCATGATTTCCTTATCCAAGCAGAGATATTGTTGCCATTGAGGGAATGTAGCAAAGGTTTAAAAGGCTAACCCATGGGATAGAAGAACGTGTAAGGGAAGAGATTTGGCGAGTCAGACATGTTGTAAAGAGAACAATGAGAAGGGGTCTCATCGAAAGCCTGCCAGAACTAGACTAAATAAATAATAGGAACAATATACCCATTGGCGAGAGAGTCCAGTACAAGGGTTTCCAGCCTAGCAAATTGGACTTATGCCATTTAGAATCCAGATCAGGAGGAATTTCTTCAGCCAGAGTAGGTGGTGAACACATGGGATTCTCAACCAGAGAAGGCAGTGGCGGCCGTTATTATATTGATGGAGATGGACGAAGCCAGGAGCAGAATATTAAAGTGCTTGATTGTATTGAATGATGGAGCATGTCTGAGGTGCTGAATAGCCTCCTCTGCTTTTTTCTCTCTCTATGTTTCTATAATAAGCACTACCAATGGAACCTCATGATAGATATTAAACAGCATCTCACTGGGTCAGCAGCTAGGATGAATCTGGTTTCCCTCATTGTTTAGTTGAGTTATACAGCGCCAAAACAGGCCCTTCGGCCCACCGGGTCCGTGCTAACCAGCGATCCCCGCACATTAACACTATCCTACACACACCAGGGACAATTTACATTTATACCAAGCCAATTTACCTACATACCTGTATGTCTTTGGAATGTGGGAGGAAACCGAAGATCTCGGAGAAAACCCACGCAGGTCATGGGGGGAACGTTCAAACTCCGTACAGACAGCACCTGTAGTCTGAATTGAACTGCGCCATTGTGCCTGTCCCTAATGCCCCCAATAATTGTACATTCTTGGCAGTCATTCTGATGAATTAAAAGCACCATTCTGCACTATGGTCAAACGCCAAGAAGCTACATCAAGATGTCAGATATTTGAAACCTTTATCCCACAAACCCAAACTTAATAAAACCTAAAGCTTGTGTTATTAGTTTTGGAATTCTCTTTGTTTATTAAGTAAAGTGGGAGGAAATATACTTTATATAAGGCTCTTTAAAGCTAAAATCAGTATATCACTGTAGCCACAATTATAGACCAGTCAGCAATTTTTTTGATTAATGAAAATATGATGTGCCAGTTATTTAGCATCTTTCATTTTAAAGGAAATCATTATCCTGAATCAAGTACACTGTGCTTGAGTTCATTCCATGGGGTGAAAATTGAGGGTTATATTTATTTTTATCCAATGTGTTGTGCACATTTATTAGGAATTAGGAATCAACTGCTCTTTGATTAATGGCATCTGTGTTTTCCTTCCAACAGAAAATCATCATCAAAGCTGCTTCACTGTTTTCATTCCGCATGCAATAATTTTTTGTTTTTAATTTATGCTTTGTCAATCAATATAATTGGTATGGTCTTTTCTAAATGATTCTATTGTACAGCTGTATATTGCAGAAACATTATAACAGTGGGATAAATACTGCACATAACCTTTTCAGTTGTGTATTAAGCAGCTGTGCTGATGATAATAATAGCTGTTAAATAAGATCGGATATGCATCTTGATGAAACAAACCAAGCGATAAATTCCTATTTGCGAAACAAGGTTGATTTTGCAAAGAATATTTTGCCTCCAATAGGTTTTTCTTTTGCAATCTCCCTAGCTCCCTGGTTTCCAGACTGGAGAGTGAAATGGGTAATATTTGCATGTCCCAGATCAGAGATCTAAAAAAGAAAATAAGGGACAAATAATGGTGTCCTTATCAGCATTGTCCTGTAAATGCATAAATAAAGGTATGAGAATGGATGTAGCCAATGTGAAAAGCAAACCAAATATAATTAAAAACCTATAAACAATAAAGTGATTGTCAATGCAAGGTGTGGTTGATGAAAGTCCATAAAGGAGACT
This sequence comes from Okamejei kenojei, assembly GCA_035221665.1. Classification (NCBI taxonomy): domain Eukaryota; kingdom Metazoa; phylum Chordata; class Chondrichthyes; order Rajiformes; family Rajidae; genus Okamejei; species Okamejei kenojei. The sequence goes on from CM069135.1 coordinate 99,741,819, forward strand.
TTATGGAGATAGTGGACAATATGAGCCAGTGTTTTCTATTTGCACCTGTCCTTAATAGAGAAGAGGATGCTGCTAATGGAATGAATAACAATTGAGGTAGCTTTATTAGATTGTATTTTTTGTTAGAGTTTAGAGATACAGCTCAGAAACAAGCCCTTGAGCGCAGCGAGTCCGCAAGGACCAGCGATCCCCACATATTAACACTATCCTACACACGAGGGACAAATTATATTTATACCAAACCAATTAACCTACAAACCTGTATGTCTTTGGTGTGTGGGAGGAAACCGAAGCGTTTCTCGGGGAGAAGGTACAAAGCCCGTACAAGGCACCCGTAGACGGGATGAAAGCCACGTCTCTAGCGCTGTAAGGCAGCATCTCTACCGCTGTGCCACCATGCCGCCTTAAAGTAGAAAAGGGGGACATTTTTAAAAGGTTGATCATACTCATAATAGAAGAGTAGGAATAGAACATATAGCTGAGAAAATCATGGAGGTAATTAAGGATGCTTTGGCCACAATCATCCTATCTCCTGTGGTATGACGAGTGATGCTGGACCAGTCCATTCTTGTGGTGCTGAGCACACTTCTTGAAACAATAATCCAGGACATTGTTACATGGCATTTCATAAACATTAGCACAAATGAAATAAGGCCAGCATGCATTGCTTAAGTGACAAATTTACATTGGTTTATTTCTCACTTTCGTAGGTACATCTCAGAAGGTGGCCAGTTGGCCCATTGAGGCTGTGCTGGCCCTCAAAGCATTTCCATCAATCACGTCGCCCCATTTCTTTGCCTGTAAACAATTCTCTCTCACTCGCCCTTCAACTCCTCTAATTCTCTGGTCACCCACCTGTATTAGGGATAACTTAAATAGGCAGTTAACCGCCAGTTTATCTTTGGAATATGGGAGGAAAGGAGAGCAGCAGGGGGGAATGGCTTACTCCTTTAAGAATAAGGACTAAGCGATTTATAACGGAGATGAGGAAACACTTTTTCACACAGAGAGTGGTGAGTCTGTGGAATTCTCTGCCTCAGAGGGCGGTGGAGGCAGGTTCTATGGATGCTTTCAAGAGAGAGCTAGATAGGGCTCTTAAAAATAGTGTAGTCAGGGGATATGGGGAGAAGGCAGGAACGGGGTACTGATTGGGGATGGTCAGCCATGATCACATTGAATGGCAGTGCTGGCTCGAAGGGCCGGATGGCCTACTCCTGCATCTGTTGTATATTGCTCCTCTTTCTTTTGTCAATCACATTCAATGTGAATTAAACATAGAAACATGGAAATTAGGTGCAGGAGCAGGCCATTCGGCCCTTCGAGCCTGCACCGCCATTCAATATGATCATGGCTGATCATCCAACTCAGTATCCTGTACCTGCCTTTTCTCCATACCCCCTGATCCCTTCAGCCAAAAGGGCCACATCCAACTCCCTCTTAAATATGGTCAACGAACTGGCCTCAACTACCTTCTGTGGCAGAGAATTCCACAGATTCACCACTCTCTGTGTGAAAAACGATTTTCTCATCTCGGTCCTAAAAGACTTCCCCCTTATCCTTAAACTGTGATCCCTTGTCCTGGACTTCCCCAACATCGGGAACAATCTTCCTGCATCTAGCCTGTCCAACCCCTTAAGAATTTTGTAAGTCTCTATGAGATCACCCCTCAATCTTCTAAATTCCAGCGAGTACAAGCCAAGTCTATCCAGTCTTTCTTCATATGGAAGTCCTGCCATCCCAGGAATCAGTCTGGTGTTCTCTGGTACCAACTCCTGGTGAATTCTCTGGTACCAACTCCTTCCTACTCCAGCTCACCTGTCATCCTCTTCCCCTACTCTACATTAAGCAGAGGTGGTGTAGTCACTGACTCCGTATTCACTTTTTCTACCTTTAGACACTGCATCTGGTTTGCTATTTAGCTTTTAACCTCCTCCTCCTCGTCCAGTAATACTCTACCTCCTCTTATCTTGTTGATCTTCACAATAATGTTTATATTGGGCGCAGCGGTAGAGCTACTGCCTTACAGTGCTGGAGACCCGGGTTCAATCCTGACTATGGATGCTGTCTATACGGAGTTTTATGTTCTTCCTGTGACCTGTGCGGGTTTTCTCCGAGATCTTCGGTTTCTTCCCACACTCCAAAGACGTACCGGTTTGTAGGTTAATTGGCTTGATATAAATGTAAGAATGTCCCTAGTGTGTGTAGTATGGTGTAGGGTAGTGTTATTGTGCGGGGATCGCTGGTTGGTGCGGACTCGTTGGGCTGAATGGCCTGTTTCCATGCTGTATCTCTAAACTTAACTAAACTAGTAGTTTAGTTTAGAGATACAGCGAAGAAACAGGCGTTTTGGCCCATGGTGTCCGTGCTGACCAGCGATCCCCGCACACTAACACTATCCTACACACTCTAGGGATAATTTACAATTTTACCTAAACCAATTAACCTACAAACCTGCACATCTTTGGAGTGTGTGAGGCAACCAGAGCACCCGGAGAAACCCCACGCAGGTGTTGGGGAGAACGTACAAACTCCGTACATACAGCGCCCATAATCAGGATCGAACCTCAGTCTCTGGCACTGTAAGATAGCAAGTCTGCCACTGCGCCATCGTGCCGCCCAAAAAGTAAAATAAGTCATTATAATATCTATTTGACCAATAGCTCTAAATATATGTAGTGGAAGCAGAATTTATAATGGTGTTCAGTGCTAGTATTTATATTTATTTATTTCTTTGATTACTTTAAAAATAACTTAACACTATAAAAATCCCTCGATGTCAAGTTTGTCATTTGCTCAAGTATAGTGAGGCACAATGAAAGAATCTGGTGGTTGTAGGAAAGCAGCTGTTTCTGAATCCGATGGTGTGCAACTGCAGGCTTCTGTACCTCCTGCCTGCTGGTAGCAGATTGAAGAGGGCCTTGCCCACATAGTGGGGATTATTGATGATAGATGCTGACCTCCTGAGACGGTGCCTCTAGGCGATGCTTTCAATGGTGGGAAGGGTTGTGCCAGCGAAGGACCTGGCTGAGTCCACTACTCACTGCAGCCTCGTGTGGTACAACCAGTCAGGACATTTCCTACAAACAGTGGATCTGTAGACATTTGTTAGAGCAATCAGTTACATGCCGAATTCCTTTCTACTTCCAAGAAAGGAGAGGCACTGGTGTGATTACCTCTGGCCCCGGACAGGTCATCTGAGTTGATGATGCTCAGGAAATTGAAGCTGATTGGAAATGGCATGGACTTAATTTTAGTTAATACCATCAACACTTAATTAAATTGCCAACATGAAGTTATGTCCAATAGGCATGTGTACATAATCATTGCTGTCTCTTTATTGAACTTTTTGGAAGCAGAAATTTCCATTATACTATAATTTATACAAGCGGAAAAATTAATGTGTTGCTTTTCCTTAATTTAGGACATCAGCCGCAGCCGATGTCCTAAATTGCTTCCAAAGTTTGCCCAATTAATTTCAAGGGAACCCATTTATACTGAAGCACACTGTAGGGTAGTTCACCAAATAAACTACAGCAAACAGCCAAATACCAGCTGTAATTTGATTTGCTCATATTCATAAACGTAGTCAAATAAACAGAGCCGGATTTTATTGGTTTCTAAATGAAGGTTAAATTGGATCATAATGTACTGCTCAAAAACTTTTGTTGTGCCGACTGGTCCTTGCCTTTGTGGGAGAGAAATATTTGAAGCACATTGGGTTCACTTTACATTAAAAAGATAGCATTGATGTCAACAGTTGGCCTGTAAAGAAACGTACTTCTTAAGAGCTATGGGAAACCATCTCAAAGGTTTTTTTTTCCCAAGAGGCAAACATGTTATTGACAGCCATTTTATCAGGCTCTGCATGAACTGTGCATTTGCTTTCTGCCATTGTCTTTATTTTTGACAAGCACATTGTAAAGATATACATGCTTTGGATTCAATACAAGATGCAGAAATAAGATTTCTGAGTGTTGAGAGAATGGGGACGAAGAATTTAGTTGATGCAAAGTTGAATCAAAATACGATATAAAAAAACGAAATGATAAGTGTCAAAGGACTGATGTAGATGAATAGAGCTGAGAAAAATTGCAAGTCAAAACAAAAATGGGTTAGATCCTTTTGTATTTCACCTCTGCGACTTTGAAATGATTCATGTGAAACATATTCTGCAGTCAGTAAGGAATTGATAAAGGGGGAAGCTAATCTTTCTTCCCAAATTTCCCATTGTGCCCTGACTTATTATGGACACCAATGCTTGAAATAAATAAGAACAATTGAGCTCAATAACTGAGGTACATTTGTCATTTCTGAAGCATGTTATCATGCTTATTAAGAGCTGTGTTAGCCAATGCTCAATTGATTACAATATACATATCGACAACCACTAAATTGAAGACATTCAATAGCTTTCAGCAGTGATTGTCCCCCCACCCCCATAGACTAGGTGATAGGTGATGTCTGCCTTTTGTTTGTTCAGCACTCAGTGTTATATCCATATTTTTCTGAAATTTTCCGTTACATTTTCTACCCAAGGAGTTTATTTTAAGATTTGAGTGTAGATTTGGGATGGTTGATGGGTCATTAAATAAGGAGCAAGAACAACATGACCAAGCTTTATTATATCCTTGCTTCTTATATACTCCTAAAATTCTTCAGGAGATCACATGATGTGTGCATCTTTGTTTCGAATCTTTTAGGCCAAAGTTGTTTTATATCTCTTGGAACTGCTTGCATCCACTACATCCTCCACTTTATGAGCCTTGTTAGCATGATCGTTTTGTTAATAGTGGTCACTATTGGCACAATATCCGTACCAGCAGGCAACCTCCTTTCAGAGAAGCTTTGCCAACCACATAGTAACAGTATTACAGTGCATTTGCATTTCAGCATGTGCAGCTGTCATTTGATATGGCAAGATTCTGTGGAATAAAGCTGGTACGAAGCTTGCTTTTGAAAAACAGCTGAAAATCAATGGTATAATTGAGACGTACAGAAAAGTAAATCACTCATTTATAAAAGTGAATAAATGGGTTGGTATTCACAACTGAGGTTCCCATGGGTCTCTGAATGACGTACTCGAAGCTGCTTGACTGATCTAGTGGGTGATTGTTGATACACCCCTCTTCTGCAAATTCCCAGTTTATGGTCTATTACTAGCACCTGGAAGGCAATGGGCTGGCTAGTGAATTACATTTAAAGAAATGAGCCTGCAGAACTTCATCAAATGCTAAGAAAAGAGACTTAAAAAAAAAATGAAAACAGCGTTCAGCTGAGACTCATGTTGCCTTGCATTTTCTATTATAACTTCTTCATCACAGCGGGGTATCAGGATTTCTCTGTTGTGACAAATGTTTACATTTGCCCCTCCGTTTGATGGCACGTTTTGACGAAGAATTGCATAGATTTATCCAGCTTTCTTTTAAAGCTAAATAGCTGACCAATTTCTAAGCAGCACAATGGCGCAGCAGTAGAGCTGCTGCCTCACAGCGCCAGATCTCCTGGCTCGATCCTGACCACGGGGGCTGTATTTAGCTTAGTTTAAACATACAGCGTAGAAATTTGGCCCACCGTCTGCGCCGACTAATGATCCCCACACGTTAACGCTATCCTACATACTAGGGACAATTTGCAATTATACCAAGACAATTATCCTAGAAACCTGTACGTCTTTGGAGTGCGGGAGGAAACCGAAGATCTCAGAGAAAACCCAGACAGGTCACGGGGAGAACGTACAAATTCCGTACAGACAGCACATGTAGTCAGGATCGAACCTGGGTCTCTGGTACTGCAATCGCTGTAAGGCAGCAACTCTACCGCTGCTCCGCTCTGCCGCAGTCTGTGCGCAGTCCGTACGTTCTCCCTGTGACGGCACTGGTTTATTCCAGGTGCGCTGGTTTCCTCCTCCATTCCAAAGACACGTAGGTTTGTAGGTTAATTGGTTTCTGTAAATTGTCCCTAGTGTGCAGGATCCAAAAATGGTCCAACATAGAACTAGTGTACCAGTGATCGATGGTTGGCGTGGGTCGAAGGGGTTGTTTCCACACTGAATAGCTAAAGTAAATTAAACAAGTGACTTGCTTTTCTGGATAAAGTCTTTTAATCTGGTAATCACTAACTTTGATATTGTCATAAAGAAGTAACAGTAATAAGACTGTAGTTCAAACAAATGGAAGCTATGACTATTACATTTGAAGAATATTCCATCTGGAGAATATTCCCTTCATAAGCTACAACATATTACCTGAAGCCTTGCATAGGTTATTATCCTGTTATCTAGTGAGTGGGGGATTTCCATCACACAGGCAACTGAATTACCAAGGGATTTTAAAAGTAAAATAACCTGAGAGGCTAGGAGGAAGGAAGGGCAAGTTTAGTGCAGGATTCTAACAGTTGTACTTTTTGAATTATAGAAGAAACCAGGCAGGACTCAAATCATTATTCAAGCTCTCAGCCCGACATAAGAAATGTAAAATAATAAATTTACACAGTCTCACTGAAAATATTGTCCATCCAAATGAAAAATGTACCTGTCATAGGTACTGAGCAGCACAGATGAGTTTAAAGACCTTGAGCAGACCTATTCAGTCATATTGTCACTTCTAACATGTTTTCTTTCTGCTGTTGCAGAAAATGAAAATAGATGATTTTGAAGATTATGCTTTCCCTATGTTACTTCTACGTTTGACAATCTGTATTGCAAATTGCTATACTAAACTGGTGAAAAAGAGTCTGATGAAAGTACAATGCTTCAGTAATGTGATATCATGGACAAACCCGATTTTCTGTTTCTGTTTTAGAATCAAAATTGCCCCATGATAGCCAATTACATTCAGCCTGCCAATAGCTGACTTTCACCCTACTCAAACCAGCAGCCTCCATTTACTTAGCATCTTTTCATAAGAAAGTACCCCACAGCCTTTCTCAGAAGCTGCTTCTAACAAAACTACGCCAAGCAACTAACACAAATATTTCAATTTTATCATTCCATTTTGCTTTTAATGTATTTTGTGAACCCATCTTGTTTCAATCTTTGTAGCCTCACACGCAGATTAATTTATTACCAAATAATTTTACTTTGGAACAAGAACAGAGAGCTTTAACTATGTGAGTGGAAAGTACAACATTGGTTATTGTTGTAATATATTTAGAGTGGGCAAAATATATGAATGGAATGACCCTTAACAGCGATGATGTGCAAAGGGATCTTCAGGTCCGTCCATAATTCCCTTGAAATGGCAACAATAGTAGATGGAGTGGTAAAGAAGACATAGAAAATGCTTCCTTATAGGTCCGGGCATTGAGTTTAAGAGTCAGGAAGTCATAATGCAGCTCTACAGGACTTTGGTTAGGCCGCATTTGGAATATTGCAAGCATTTCTGGTTGCCCCCTTACAGAAAGGGTGCGGAGCCTTTGGAAAAGATGTAGAGGTGGTTTACCAGAATGATAACTGGATTAGGGGGTATCAGCTGCAGGGAAAGAACTGCAGATGCTGGTTCAGACTGAAGAAGGGTTTCGACCCGAAACGTCGCCCATTCCTTTTCTCCAGAGATACTGCCTCACCTGCTGAGTTACTCCAGCATTTTGTGTCTAGCTGCAGAGAAAGGTTGGGCAGACCTGGATTGGTTTCTTTGGAACACAGGAGGTTGTGAAATACCTGATGGAAGTATATAAAATCGTCAGAGACATTGATAGGGTAGACAGAACCTTTTTCCGAGGATGGAAAAATCAAATACAAAAGGGCATAGCTTTAAGGTGAGAGGGGCAAATTTTAAAGGAGATGTGTGGGGCAAGTTTTTACTGAGGGTGATGATGATGATTATCTGCAATATGCTGCCTGGGTGGATGATTGTGGCAGATACGATAGTGACATTAAGAGACTTTTGGATTGGCACATGGATATGCAGGGAATGGATTATGTGCAAGCTGATAGGAGTTGGCACATTGTATCATGTTCGGCATAGACTTTGTGGGTTGTAAAGCCTGTTGTGATGTACTGTACATCGTGTGATGTACTGTACTATGCTCATTGGTCTTTGATGGCTGATAGGCAAATTAGTCAGCAGCTACACAAGAGGGATGATGGACCAAAGCTTTATACTTATTTTTTTTCTCCCCATTCATTCATTCTTTACCTTTCTTTCTACTGCAACTTTCTTCTCCAGCAGCCATTTTTCTCAAATTTCTTAAAATCGTCTTCAATGCCTACCCCTTTCTCCTCCCAGATACTCTGTTTATCTTTCCCCATGTCCGTTCCCTCATATCTCTTTCCAGCCATTTCTCCTTCTCTTCATGGATTGTTTTCTTTGCCATTTTGTCGCATTTCTTTCCTTACGCCCCCTTTTTCTGATTGTCCACCACTTTTCAAACCTATTTTTTCTTGGGTTTAATTTTCCCATTCAAATTTCACCTCCAGTACTTGCCTACCGACTGCTCTCCTCCCTGTAGTTTATCTCCAGTCCTCCTCAATACCTTTGCTCTACAGTACCCTGCTTTCACTCTGAAACTAGACAATGATCTCAATGATCGTACTCAAACGTACTCAATGATCCAAACAATGAATGACGCTGTTAACGGACGGGGTGATTTTAGATTTGTCCCCAAGTCATCCCAGATAAGCTAATTAATTGTAATAATGAACCCTATTCTGTGCTTCAATTCCTTTTAAGTGCTGTCTTAGGAAGAGAAAGATCAATTTGTTATAAGATAACAACTAAGATACATAATGATCTAATCTTGAAGTTCTGTTGCAAAATAATACTTTCCCAGCTCAATATAGGCTCTATGTGAATTTTAAAATTGCCAAAGCAATAAATGGTAACTCATTACAGGATAAAGCACAAGCCTTATTGTAGATGATGAACATTTATTTGCTTAAGTTGTTTTGTGAATTAATTGTACGCATTTTGTATTGATTTATTTTGTATGGTGATGCCAAACGATTCCTAACATTTGAAATTTCATTATACAACAACAATGTTTTGTGTTGCATGAATTATTTTCTTAATGCGTTTAGAAAGTCATAATGCATTTTGTTCACGAGCTTTGATTTGGAAACCCAGACTTTTGTTGAGTTCTGTCTTTGTGTATTCTTTAACTTGTTTGAAAAACGATCAAAACTATCAAAATTGTTACTGCAAAATGTGCACGTTAATAACAGAAAAAAAAGTAATCAAATAGAAACTCTTGTAAGCTTTTGTTTTGATGGTTGTAGAGAAGTACTATGGGATTATACTGCCATACAAACTTAGATTGCTTTCTCTGAAGCAAGAGGTTGAAAGGAGACCTGAAGTATATAAAATTATGAGAGCCGTAGATAGGGTGGGCAGAATCATTTTCTCAGGGTGGAAATGCCAAACACTAAAGGGTATCAATTTAAGGTCAGAGCAAAGATACTCTAGTATCTTTGGGTCAGAGGGAGAAAGTTTAAACATTAGCTTCACATTTCTGAAGCTTTTCACTGTACCTCAGTACACGTGACAATCGACTAAGCTAAAAGTATTGTGATTGGTAGGGAATAGAATCCTACAGCTGAGAAACAGGCCTTTCAGCTCAACTCATCCATGCTGACTCAAATGCCCATTTCTCTGCCTTTTGACCCATATAAATTTAAACCTTCCCTAACCCTGTAGTTGAAAAAATGTATTTTAAATGTTGTCATTGTACATGCCTCAATCACTTTATCTGGCAGCTCATTCCATATATGTTCCACCGTCTGTGTAGAGAAAAAGTTGCCTCACGGGCTGCTTTCGTCTTTCTTTCCCCTCTCACCTTAAACTTATGCCATCTTGTTCTTGATTCTCCAACCCGGGGAAAATGTCTGTGTGCATTCACTCTATGCCTCTCATGATTTTAACCTGCAAAACCTCTCAATATAACTAAGTCCGTTGAGCCTTTCCAACATCCTCATGCACTCCACACTCTTTACAGTTTAATTACATCCTTCCTGTGCCAGAGTGACCAAATCTGAATATGCTACTGCAAGTGAGGTCTCACCAACCTTTTGTACATTTGCAACACAACATCTATAGTCAATGCCCTCACTGATAAAGGCTACCATGCCAATTGGCTTCCTCACACCGCCCTGTTAAACTGTGACGCCACTGTCAGGCACTTGTATAATTGTACTCCTGGAACCCTGTGTTCCATAACATTCCCCAGGGCCCTTCTCTGGTTTGACATTCCAAAATGCAACACCGCAAACATATCGGAATTAAACTTCATTTGCCATTCCTCGGCCCGTTTATTCAGCTGACCGAGATCCCATGCAATTCTCGATAACTATGATTGATACCGTTCACTTGTAGTGTCATCTGCAAACTAACTAATCATACCTAGTATGTTTTCATCCAAATCATTTATTGATGACAACAATAATGGGCCCAGCACCAACCTGCCAATGTTAATGGTTCATATTCCAAATTGATAATCTGTGATTTCTTCAACTTTTGATATTTTACGGGAGTTTCCTTATCTGTTGGGATATGAGATATCAAAATGGGAATAGGCTGTGTGCATTCTCAAACCTGCACCCGCATCAATTAGTTACATGTCTGCTCCTGTACCTCAAATCCATTTTCCCGCCCCATGGCATTTGATGTAAAACAAAATCGGTCAATCTCTTAACTATACTCAATAGCTGAGTGTCTACAATTTTCTGAAGTATATAAAAGAATTTCTCATCATTTAGTTCTAAACGGCCAACCAATGATTCTGAGACTGGGCTCGCTCCCTCTAATTTTAGATGCTATCTTGAGAAAATAGCATTTCAGCAATGACCGCATCAATCCTTCTGGGAATCTTGTTTGTCTCAATAAAGTCACTTCTCATTCTTTAAACTCAAGTGAGTACAGACCGATCCTTCCCTATATCTACGTCTTGGGAATCAGCCCAGTGAGCTATATTACAGTTATTCAATTCATGCTTCAGAATGGAAACTAAAATCACGTGTGGTATTCAAAATGGGTCTCACCCAAGCCCAGTCCAATTTCACCATTTATCCTCTGTGATCATATAAGAGCCTGATATTATGCTTTTTTTTATTCTTGTGGATGAACCATTCCTTTACTGCTCTAAATATAGAATAACATAATTAGATAATTTAAATAGAGAAACAAGGAACTGCAGATGCTGGTTTACAAAAAAAAGGCAGTACGGAGTAACACAGCAGTCCAGGCAACATCTCTGGAGAACTTAGATGGGTGTAATTTTGGGTCGGAGCTCTTTACCAGACTCTCATTTCGGGTTGGGCCTGATTTGACCTGAAACATTACCTCTCCATGTTTTCCAGAAATGCTGTCTGGCACACTGAGTTACTCCAGCACTTTGTATCTTTTTTTCTAGACAATTTAAATAGTCAGTGTTAACTTGATCTGTGCAGTGGAATAGAATAAATGTTTCTAAACACATGTTTTTAAACTTTTTATAGAAGTACAAGCCTGGTCGGTGTGACGATATACTGAAGTGGAAACCTCCAAGCCATAATTCTGTTGACTTTCGTCTGAAAGTAGCAAAAGTGGGAGGAGAAGGGTGAGCAATATCTACAAAGATTTATTTTAATATCTTTGACCTCATTTTCTGAAACCACAACTTGAAATGTTTCCTAAGGCTGTGGGTGGACTGCTTTTTCCTCCAACTAGCTTTGTATATGACACTGATGAAGCACATAGAATTAAATACTGCAATCAAAGTATTTGCACAGTGGGGAAGAAAATCATTGTTTTCAATAATGTAAAAGACTGGAGCCATTGATTTAATAATATTAGATGGAAGTAAATTGTGAAAGTATGATTTGAATAGAGCCACAAGAAACCTATTTAGATTATTCATTAAAATTAAGGCTTTGAGGCATTCATTGTTTGATATTTCCCTAGAAACTAATTTCAGTCTTTTGCTGATCGTTTACATTTGAAGGCCATAAAAATGTAGAAACAAACTATGCACAACTCTTTTACATTTGCAACCTTCATTTATTGCTGCCAAGATGTTTGGTCTTATTATACCAAAATGTAGTAGTTGAAATTCCATCATAATCAACTGCAAAGGAAATTTCCCAAAGCCCGAGGCAACACGGTGGTGCAGTGGTTAAATTGCTGCCTTCCAGCGCCAGAGACGCGGGTTCGATCCTGACTCCAGGCGGAGTCTGTGCGGAGTTTGTACGTTCTCCCCGTGACCTGCATATGTTTTTCCCGGGTGCTCCGGTTTCCTCCCATACTCCAAAGACGTACAGATTTGTAGGTTAATTGGCTTGATATAATTGGAAATTGTCCTTAGTGTGTGTAGGATAATGTTAATGTGCGAGGATCACTGGTCGATGCGGGCCGAAGGGCCTGTTTCCATGCTGTATAACTTAACTAGTGAGAGGCTGCAGCAACTAGATGGCATTGTGGCTGCAGTATACATTGTACCTTTGTCTCCTCTGACACCCTGAAAATGCCAAATGAGTTGCATGTTTGTAAAAGTTTAACAGGGTTTGTCATGCTTCAGATAACCACGTTAAATAAAAGAAACTGAAAATCATAGCATAAAACATAAAATAAACATGTTCTTCAGCCCATGTATCCATTTCAAGTGCTTCTGGTGGTTCTGATTTCCACACATTAACCACTCTAGAGACATATATTCCAGTTGAATCACCTATTTAATGTGGAACAGAGATTAGAATGAAATTATCATGGCTCGAAGGCTCAGTGGAAACAGTTGGATAAACCCACATCTGAAATAATACATTTGGAGAAGGGTGAGCAATATCTACAAAGGTTTATTTTTATATCTTTGACCTGATTCTCTGAAATCATGAGATATTACACTTCACAATTTGCATTTCTTTAATCCTTATCTCACACCTTTTGTCTTATCATCTCTGGCCTTTGTCCAACCATCTGAGTATCAAAACCCTCACTTACCTCTATCTACCTATCATTCGCCAGGTTATATCCTGCCGCTCCTCACTTCCAGGTTTCCTACCCTCCTCACCACAATCAGTACGGGTGTCGGAGGTTACGGGGAGAAGGCAGGAGAATGGGGTTGGGAGGGAAAGATAGATCAGCCCGATTTAATGTAGTTTTGATGGGCCCAAATGGCCTAATTCTGCTCCTATCACATGATCTAACGAAGGTCCTGTTCCAAAACATCACATCCATGTGTCCAGAGATGCTGACTGAGTTACTACAGCATTCTGTGTCGTTTTCTATAATACATTAGTTACTGCCTGTGCTTTATTCAAGCTTCAGTTTTGGTCTCCTCCAAAAATACAAATATCATCTTTAGTCGATTTTTTCATAATTTTTGTAATATTAATGACCTCCCACAATATTCTATTTTGTGGAGAAGTCTGTAAAATACACCCTGATAAGATTAACTTCTCTATTCTGATATCAACCTTGTAAATTAGCAGTTATTTTATCACTAAAGATGCTCTTCCCTGGATTTAGCTTATCTATTGAATGTTTAACAGTGGTTTATACCACTAGGGTCAGGGGTCACAGTCTTAAAATTCAGGACAGAGATAAGAAAACAATGTGAAGATAGACTCAAAAAGCAGAAGTGACTCAGCAGGGCAGACTGCATCTAGAAAGAAGGAATGGGTGGTGTTTCAGGTCGAGACCCTTGGCTGCAGGTCATTGAAAGTAATTAAGACAGATATTACGGGATTCTTTGATATTAAAATAATCAAGTAGTACATGGGGCCTGTTAGGGCAAAAGATCATCCATGATCACATTGTACCATAGAGCAGGTACAATGGGCCAAATGGCATATCCCTGGTGTTACTTTGGCCTTGCTGTTATATATTTATTAAAGGATTACATTTGATGTTTCAATACTATATTTGGGAATAGCATGACTTCCAATACTTTAGACTTTACTTAGGAATACAGCTTGGAAACAGATTCTTCAGCCCACCAAGTCTGCGCCAACCAACGATTACCCCGTACGCTAGCACTATCCTACACATTAGGGCCAATTTTTACAATTTACAAAACCCAATTACCCTACAAGCCTGTCGGTCTTTGGAGCGTGGGAGGAAACCGGAGCTCCTGGAGAAAGTCCACGTGGTCACAGGGAGAACACCCGTACTCAGGATCGTACCAGGGTCTCTGGCACTGTAAGGCAGATTTGTCTCTCTCTTCTCTCTCTTACTTCGAGCTGACCAGCTCTCTTCTCTCTAGGGGTGAGTGTGTTTCCACCTCAGCAGGGGCTCAGCTCGAGCCCACGAGGCAACAGCCTCGCAGCAGCAACAACAACTTTATGTTAGAGGACCAACGTGCATGTATAACAAACCTTTTATGCCTGAATAAAGTAACCCATTTGTTCACCACGTTTGGTGCCTCTACAGAGTCTTATTGAATCTACCATTGTGCTGTCCCATTGCTCCTTTACAGTTGACGAAGGGGATGAACCAGGGTACTGCTCAAACAATCAGATTGTTGCTGCAAATTGATATTAGCTTTATCTATGCAATTATGCTACAGTAAGGTTTAAGAAAGTAGGATGTCATTATCAACACGCCCATGAGACCTTTTACCTAGAAATTTAGAATCCCTTTTAAAAAGGGATGAGGCATTTGCTGCTGCTGCTGCAAATACCCTCTGTATTATGTGACTTTGTTTTGTATTGCGTGTAACTATTTCATTGTCTTCAAAAGAGAGATTCATCTGGTTACAAAGAAGTGAATATTTCATCCATTCAATATGTTGTGCAACAGTAAAGGGGATGTGTTGGCTGAAACAAAGTTTGGAATATGCTGCGAAGCAGTGTTATGCGACATTCCTGGACTGTATTATCACTTGGAACTTATTTGGCAGTTATTCATATACAATAGTATTTTTATATTATCCTGTTAAATTGACCTGTCATAATTATTGAGTCAGAGTTACATACAGGGAAACACCCTTCCACCTCGTCAAAGCTGAACAAAGATGCCTTATCGAGCTAGCTCCAGCTGTTTGCTCCTTGCCCCTATCCCTCCAAACCTTTCCTACTCATGTAGCTGTCAAATTGTCTTTTAAATATCATCTAGTACCAGCCCCTACCTCTCCTGACAACCTATTCCTATTCTTCAGAGATGCTGCCTGACCCGCTGAGTTACTCCAGCATTTTGTGTCTATCTTCTGGCAGCATGTTCATTATACTCACCACTGTCTGTGGTCAGCAGGTCACTTGGATGGTGGGGAGGTCAGTACCGGTGATGGACCAGGCCATGTCTTCCACATCTGTAGTCTCTTTCATTAGTGGGATTTTAGTCTGTAATTGAAAGGGCTCACAACTGATTTTGTTCATGATGAGTGCCCTGCCTGTGAAATAAACGTTGTACCTCTGTGGTTAATGCTATGAGTGTTAACTGAAGCTGGGAAAAGGGATGATTTATCATGCAATTTGTGGTGCTGCAACTGATCTGTGCTTGATTAAAGCCATCTTTTGTCTTGATGAACACTAAAAAATATATACTATTTGAATTGAACTCCATCGATCAAAATGCCAAATCTAATGGAATGTCTGAAACATGCACACCTATTGGTCTCACTTTAATTTAAGCTTTAACATTGTTAGTTAGAATCAGTTCGAGAGAAGGCATTTTGTGTCGCATAACCAGTTTAGTACTTGTGCTGTTCCACTTCAGTGCTGCCAGAAGTAGCTGTGTGAATACTTGTGCGCACATGATATTGTAGAAGAGCTGAATCAAGACCAAGTAACTGTTCCCTGGAGTTCTCCAGTCAACTGTTTGAAAGCATCATGAGTGGGAACAAATAAATAAACAAGGTACAGACATCTATGGTAGTGATAGATATCAGGCCCAGAAATGCAACTCCTTACTTTCATTTCTTAAAATAAGTAGATGTATTGATTATTTTTTTTTATATGGCTCATTAGAGAATTGCTCTTTTTATGTGTATTACTAAAGATTGTTTTCTACCTGTGCCATATCCCTTGAAACACACAACAGCTCCCAGATCTTTCAAATTTTATTTCTTAATCGGCTTGCACATACAGTATTTGCTGTGGATTTATAGTTGCTTTATTCATATATGATTGAAATTTTAGAATGTAGGGAAGGTGTATACAAAGTTGAATAATAGTCATAGAGTGATACAGCATGAAAACAGGCCCTTTGGTGCAACCTGCCCACACCGGCCAACATGTCCCAGCTACATTAATCCCACATGCCCACAATTGGTTCATATCCCTCCGAATCTGTCCTATCCATTTACCTGTCTAACTGTTTCTCAAATGTTGGGATAGTCCCAGCCTCAACTACCTCCTTTGGCAGCTAGTTCCATATACCCACCACCCTTTGTGTGAAAAAGTTACCCCTCAGATTCCTATTAAATCTTTTCCCCTTCACCTTAAACCTATGTCCTCTGGTCCTCGATTCCCCTACTCTGGGCAAGATATTCTGTGCTTCTATCTGATCTATTCCTCTCATGATTTTATATACCTCTATAACATCACCCCTCATTCTCCTGCACTCCGAGGAACAGAGAGTGCATTTACTCAACCTCTCCCTATAGTGCACACCTTCTAGTCCTGGCAACATCCTCGTAAATCTTTTCTGAACTCTTTCAAGCTTGACAATAACACAGTATTCTAAATGCGGTCTCATCAATGTCTTACACAGCTGCAACATGTCCTCCCAACTTCTATCCTTGGCCAGTCTATTAGGATTTGTTTTTGTTTTCCTTTCTTTGTGTGATGTACTGTATAACAAGATGTGTACAGGCTAATTAATTTTGCATTGATTAAATAATGTGCTTTTCCATATAATGTACGAATACAACCAATTTGGTTTAAGCCACAGCAAACAAAATCATAGATTACACAGCCAAAGTATAAATATCACCGACAATTTGTCTCAGTCCAACCACATTGATTCTGAAACCAAGAAAGCACACCAATGCTTCTACTTCCTGAGGAGACTAAGGAAATATGGCATTCCTCCAATGACTCTTTCCCAATTCTACAGATGCACCATAGAAAAAATCTTATTGGGATGCATCACAACTTGATTTGGCAACTGATTCATCAGGGCAGCCGGCATCATCAAGGACCCACAGCACCAACACTACAAACACTAACAAAACTTTGCACTGCAAACTGTCCTGGCTGCACTAAAGATTTGGGACTTTTTGCATTACAATACAACAATACAACACGGTTTTATTCGTCACATTGCACTTAAAGTGCAAGTGAAATGAATTATTGAACTTACTGTTTTTAGTTTATTAAGTTATCTATGAGTACTGTGTGTGCTGCTGCGTATGACAATTAAACACTCATGACTCTTGCTTTGCCCGAGACTACAAGGAATTTTAGGGAGAAACACAAAACGCTGGAGCAACTTCAGCGGGTGAGACAGCATGTCTGGAGAAAAGTAATAGGTAACGTTTTGGGTCGAGACCCTCTTCAGACTGAGAGTCAGGGGCAAACAAAATGAGAGATATAGACGGTGATATATAGAGATAGAACAAATGAATGGAAGATATGCAAAAAAGTAACAATGATAAATTGTCTTGAGTCTCATTTCACCTAGCCTACAGCTAACAATGGCCTGTTTCCTTTATCATCATTACTTTTTTGCATATCTTTCATTCATTTGTTCCATCTCTGTCTTTATCTCTCATTTCCTTTTCCCTGAAAAACTGACCCTCTGAGTTGCTCCAGCTTTAAGTGTCTATCTTCGGTTTAAAGCAGCACTTGCAGTTCCTTCCTACACATAGGAATTTCAGAGAGTTGTGCCAAGTTCATCATGCAAACCAGCCTCTTCCACACACACCGCCCCTAAACCCCTCGTGAATTCAATCTACACTTCACATTGCCACAGGAAAGCATAAAACATAATCAAAGACCACTGGCACATTGAACACCTCTCCCACCAGACAGACTGTACATAAGCTTGAAAGCAAAGACCACCAGATTCAAAAAGTTCTTACCCATGGTTATCAGACTCCTGAATAGACGTCTCCTTAGTTACCGAAGTGGAAATGGTTGAGAGCTTCCAAGTTCCTTGGTGTTATTATTACCCATGATCTGTGGTGGACCAACCACGTTGATGCAACAGCCAAGAGGGTAGACCAACTCTTCTGCTTCCTGAGGAGATTGAGGAAATTCGGCGTGTCTCCAATCACTCTTTCAAACCTCTCCAGGTACACTGTAGAAAGCATACTGTCTGATTGTATCAAATCTTGGATTGGGGACAGCTCAATAACTAGCTTCTCATCTTACTGACATTGAGAGGGAGATCGAAGTTCTGATCTCCTTCCTGGACTCCGTCTCATCATTGCTCCACAGTGGTGTCATCTGTGAGCAGCATTGTTTGGAATTAGCACAATTCTTTCACTTTCGGCAGTCTTGCTCTTGTGGAAAAACAATTTAATGTTGGTTGTGAAAGTATGGAAAATAATCAAGTTCATGAAATCATTGGAATGTGAGTCCCCTTAATATAATGATATAATATAATATAATGAGTACAATTATCAGAATAAGTTACTGATTGATCATTGTGCAATTTTCTACTAGTTTCTTTAGTTTAGTTTCTACCAAATATTAAAATATCTTTTAGTTTGAGCGCCTATTACACATGACAGTAGCAATTGTACAAATAGTTCTTTAAAGCTTTTAGAGTAATTGAGTGATGTTGTTAGTGACACTTTTCATTGGGATAGATAGCTTTATAATACTGTGTCCTTTGGGTTTAGATTGATAATAATGGAACAGTTTTCTTTTGTTGCCCTTCAAATGATTGCATTGTTCTGTTTTAAACTAATGGCAGTGTTTTGTTTTGAATTTTAAACCTACAATTGCAGTTCCTTTTTCTGGGTTGTATGAAGCTGTCCTGAACTGTAATTGCACGATATGTTTATTCCCAAAATATTGGGAATGTACTGTTCCAAAATACAGTCTTGAAAAATGGCAAATCTTTCAAATATGGAAATAAAATTAAAATAAACTAAATGCATTAGCATAATAATGACTCTTTAGAATTAAAACAGTGCCAATGCTTTAAACATCCTGGCGATCGTTAGAGAAATATCACGTAAGCGATTAACATTAATCAACGTGTAATAAAAGCTCGGCATTTTGGCTGGCATGGACGTTAACACTCATTTACTTTCAAGGTTAATCCTGTAATTTAGCAACATGGAAACTGAAAATAGCCACATCTCTCAACATTTTTTGATTATGACATTGTGGCTTGGAATAAAATCACATGAGCAAGATATGAATTATTTGAAATTGTTCTTTCTTCATTTCTGAATTGCTACTAATTTCCTAATCGTATTTAGTCAGAATGTGAAACAGGCCCTTCAGCCCAACTTGCTCATGCCCACCAACATGCCACATCTATACTAGTCCCACCAGCATGCTTTTGGCTCATATCCCTCTACATCCATCCTATCCATGTAGTTGTCTAAATGTTTCTTAAGGTTGCAATAGTAACCACCTCCTCTGGCAGCTTGTTCCATACACCTACCACCCTTTGTTTTAAAAAATATTACCCCTCAAGTTCCCATTAAAGTTTCCCCCCTCACCTTAAACCTGTGTCCTCTGGTTCTCGGTTTCCCTACTCTGGGCAAAATACTCTGTGCGTCTACCCGATCTATTCCCCTCATGATTTTTACACCTCTATAAGGTCACCCCCAATCCTCCTGCAGTCCAAGGAATAAAGCCTTAGCCTGCTCAACCACTTCCTATAGCTCAGGCTCTTGAGTCTGTTTAAAATAGTTTCCAATTCCACCCACAAATCCCCAATGTTTTAAAATTCTTCAGCAAAACAGCTAGGGTCTATGTACCATTTTCACAATGTCCCCAAAAGTTTCACAAACAAATATGTTTTGATGTGCATTAATTTCGTAGGGACGTACATGTATCAGCTAATTTATGTGCTGCAAAGTCCCTAAGGGGATGGTGCCCCTTAGCAAATAATCGTTTTTGAAACTGATTGAGGGATTAATATCTCTACTATTCATGAGGGTCCTGACATTACACTTAAAGTCAATTTTATTTGTTACATACACCCGAAGGTGCAGTGAAATGAATTTGCCAGCAGCGATACACTTAGAAAGAACACACAATACACAATAAGATTTAACACAAACAGCCACCACAGCATTCTTCACTGTGGTGGAAGGCAACAAAGTCCAGTCAGTCCTCCCCCTTTGTTCACCCGTGGATGGGTCCATGAACCCTCCGTAGAAGCCGCTACGGACGGCCGGATGTACAGGCCCTTTCGTTGGGATGATTGTAACTCCGACATCGGGACGGTCGAACACGATGTCATTGTGGAACGTATGATGTTGATTCCATAATGATATTTAGCTCATTATCACAGTTGTTATTCTAAAGCTAATGAAGGCTTGTTGATATACATCCAGCTGAGGAAGGGTCTCGACCCGAAACGTCGCCCATCTCCTTCGCTCCTTAGATGCTGCTGCACCCGCTGAGTTTCTCCAGCTTTTTGTGTAACCCTACATCCAAACCATGTTGGATTTGGACTTTGAGGTGATAGTATATCAATTGAAATGAGTGAAAGATACAGCATTGAACCAGATCCTTCAGCTCACCAAGTCCACACTGGAGTTCTACCTGCACACTGGGGCCGATTTACAGAAGCCAATTAATCTATCAACCCGCACATCTTGGGATGTGGGAGTAATCGGGAGCACTTGGAGGAAACCCACGCAGCCGCAGGGAGATAGACACAAAGTGCTGGAGTAACTCAGCGGGACAGGCAGCATCTCTGGAGAGAAGCAATGGGTGACGTTTTGGGTCAAGACCCGTCTTTAGACTTCCCCCAACAGGAGAGTGGGTGGTACATAGATAAGGAAGTGCATAGATAAGGAAGTGCAAGGTGTGAAAATGACAATGGGAATGGAGATCAAGGAAAATGTAGAAAAGATCATTGCTAGTTGGGAGAAGGTAACAACAAAGCTAACAGATAAAATGTAGTCGGAGACAGTCAGACTGGTGGGAGCACGGGGAAGGGGATGGACGGAGAGAGGGAAAGCAAGGGCTACTTGAAGTTAGAGAAGTCAATGTTCATACCGCTGGGATGTGAGCTGCCCAAGCAAAATATGACAATAGACAATAGGTGCAGGAGTAGGCCCTTCGAGGCAGCACCGCCATTCAGTGTGATCATGGCTGATCATCCACAATCAGTACCCTATTTCTGGCTTCTCCCCTTGTCCCCTGACACCACTATCTTTAAGAGCCCTATCTAGCTCGCTAGAGTGCTGTTCCTCCAATTTGCCCTGGGCTTTACCCTGACAATGGAGGAGGCCCAGGACAGAAAGGTCAGTGTAGGAATGGGAGGGGGAGCTTAAGTGTTGAGCAACCAGGAGATCAGGTAGTTTTAGGCGGACTGAGCGGAGGTGTTCAGCGAAATGATTGCCGAGCCTGCGCTTGGTCTCGCCGATATACAGGAATCAAGGTTTCAAGGTCAATTAAGGTACAGTGAAATTTGGGTCCACACCTGGAACAGCGGATTGAGTAGATGAGGTTGGAGGAGGTGCAAGTGAACCTCTGACTCACCTGAAAAGACTGTCGGGGTCCTTGGATGGGTCGAGGAAGGAAGTAAAAGGACTGGTGTTGCATCTCCTGCGGTTGCAGGGGAAAGTACCTGGGGAGGGGGTGGTTTGGGTGGGAAGGGACTAGTTGACCAGGGAGTTGGGGTATGGGGTGGAGATGGGAAGATGTCACAGTCACAGGGAGAAGGTACAATTGGTGCCATGAGCACCTGTACACACTGCATCACAGTGCTGCCCCTTATCCTATTGTTCTTCCTGTTATGGGCTGCAATCTCACTCACACCCCAAGCTTGGGTTGGTGTGCATGCACATCTGTGCTGTGAGGACACTTATACTAATGTGATGCTAATGGGCACCATCTATCGCCTACTGTTGATGCAAAGAATTAACTACTTGACAGGTAGTTGGGTGTATTTCCACTTCTTTGAATCAATATATTTCAAACAACTTACTTGGCATTAATGAAGTGTAATACAGTATTGAGAAACATGGCAATCAATTTGAATACATCAATTTTCCATGCATAGCGATAATTTAAATGCCTATATAATCTGCTTCAATAATATTAATTGAGTGTTCAGTTTTAGGAAGAGACAACTTTTAGGAAATGCCTTCAAAAGTTCAGTGCGTTCCATAAGTGTCAGCCTTTGACTAAATTTCTGGAATGGAACCAGAACCATCATCCTTCTGACTTCACGGATGGCACTCATACTGCTCTGTGGATTTGTATTAAATGAATGTCAGCAAGATAAAGGAGCTAGTTATCAACTTCAGGATGGGTGGTGGAGTACATGCCAAAGTCAAATTTATTTGTCACATGCACCAACGAAGGTACAGTGAAATGAATTTGCCAGCAGCGGTACACTTAAAAAGAGAACACACAATACACAAAAGAATTTAGCACAAACATCCACCACAGCATTCTTCATTGTGGTGGAAGGCAACAAAGTTCAGCCAGTCCTCCTTCTTTGTTCATCCGTGGTCACTGCTACAGACGGCCCGATGTACAGGCCCTCTCATCGGCATGTTCGAACCTCCGATGTTGGAGCGGTCGAACACTCTCTTGGAGTGCCCGAATCAGCACTTTCCTACCGGAGACCGCGGCTTCAGGATGTTATGGACCGCAGGCCGGCAGTCGGAGCTCTTCTCCGGCGATCCCCAGCAAGGGATCCCAGACTCCGAATGGTAAGTCCAGCTAGAAGCTCTGCAGACCACAGCCCCATGATGACAAAGTCACCAGGCCAGCGATCAGAGCACTCCTTTCTGGCGACCCCCAGCAAGGGTTCTCCCCAGCTCCGCGATGGAAAAAGTTCACACTACGCCCGATCAGCATTAATGGTGCCGAAGTGGAAAGGGTTGAGAGCTCCAAGTTTCTTGGTGCTAATATCACCAATGATTTGTCGTGTACCAACCACAGCAATGTGGCAGCCAAGAAGGCGCACCTCTACTAGAATTGAATTGAAGACTTTATTGTCACATGTGACAAGTCACTGTGAACTTCTTTGCATGCATACACAAGGTATGCAAATAGTTACCTATAAAGGGCGCTTACAAGGTAACAAATCCCCCCCACCCCGCACCAGGTGGTTCTAAGGGAAGGACTTGAACTTTATTTCGCCTTCCATCATAGCGAGGAATGTGTAGGTGCGTGTAGTGGATGTAAAAACATGTTAAAATGTGTTTTTGACTGATCTGTTGCTTTTAATTGTATGACTGACCTGGCCAATGAAATTCCTCATATGTTGCAAAGCATACTTTGCGAATAAAGTGTGATTTTGATTCTGACTCTTGTGTAATTAGCTACTTCAATCTGCCACTCCTTTGTTGCTGGTGGGTCAGAACACACCAAGCAAATGTCTCTCGGAGAAAACAAATTGCTAATTACATTGATGCCAAGCAATTACTTGGCTCCCATGTAGAATATCTGTTTAGCAACTTTTGGAAACCATTAAATTATATGCTGGAGGTAGGAAAACTATTGGAGAGAATTTTTAGGGATAGGATCTGTTGGCACTTGGAACATCATAGACATTAGAAATAGCATAGTTTTGTGCGGGGGAGATCGTGTCTTACAAACTTGATTGAGTTTTGTATTTGAAGAGGTGATAAAGATAATTGATGAAGTTGAGGCAGTAGATGTTGTATACTTGGACTTCTGCAAAGCTTTTGACAAGGCCTTTCCTGATAGACACAAAATGCTGGAGTAACTCAGCGGGTGAGGCAGCATCTTTGGAGAGAAGGAATGGGCAACGTTTCTGGTCGAGACCCTTCTTCAGACTGATCCTGGTAGGCTAGTCTAAGGCACATGGGATCCATGGAGACTTGGTAGAATGGATTCTAAACTGGCTTAGCCATTGAAGACATGTGTCTGGTGACACCGTCATAGTATAGAGAGAGAGAGGCGGGGGGGGGACTTAGCACACAGCCTTGAGGTGCTCCTGAGTGGATGGTTATCAATTGTCCAAAGTCTATCTGAACTTATTCCATTTGCCTGCACTTTGCACATATCTCTCTAAACCTGTACAGGTTATCGATCTGTACAGATGTTTTTTAAGCATTGAAGTAGATGAGATGGAAGACCAGCAAGCTTTTGCCTTGGCCATTGTCAAGTATCTTGATTGTTGCTGGAACTGCATTCATCCTGGCAAGAACAAACTATAACAATATGATGAATGGCTTTGAGGTGTCGGATCTAAAGCACATGTTGCAGGATGTCTAGAAATTGACGAAGTTGACGATGAAAAAGTTGGTGCGGAAAGGTCGTTGAATGTTGGGGGTAGGTCGGAAGATTGTTGCCTGGGTGTCGTGTGGGAAAGCTGTGCTTGAATTTGTCTTGCTTTTTGCCGCGTGCACTGATGCCCCGAGGCTGAGATTACTGACCTCCAAAATCTACAACCATCTTCGATTTTTTGAGATGTGGTTCCAACTTTGGATTATATTTGGATTTACCCATTATGTTTGGATTTACAGAGTTCAGTCTCAGTCAGTTGAGTGCTGTTTTTTCAGCCAGGGCCATTGCTTTCCCTTCACCTCTGGAAGTCAGCTCTGTGTTCCATTGGATTTAGTTTATATTGAGGTCTGGAGCCAACTGCTTTGGACAAAACCAAAACGGAGTATTTGGTAATTAGGGTACAATAAGTAAGTTATCAATACAATCATTTCGTAATGAGAAAAATACACAAATGTTGTAATTTTATCGAGAACACTCAGCAGTGTTATTGAGTGAATAACTCATTGATAACTTACTTCCATCTTCCATCACTTTGCTAATGATTGAGTGAGATGGAGTGGGAGTGGATGTAATTGGCATTGGTCTCATTCTCGTGCAGTACTAAGAGTGCTACTTGTAAGAATATCATGCATCAATCATTAAGCTGGGACTGCTGCCTGCTGCGTTTAAAGATAACGATATTATTTGAAGAACTGCGAATAGTTGTGGTGTCTCACCAACTAATCATCAGCATAAAGTAATTTGTCATTTATCTCACTGCTGTGTATAGGCTCCTGCAATGTGCAAAATACACAAAATAGTAATTGAATGTTTATATGACAATGATTTCTTAATGTCTGATTTCTTAATTCATTTTATCTGATGTTCTTTAAGCCATTTATGACAAAATGAAGTACTGTATTAATGCGAGAGTCAAAGGGAGTAGTGACGTCTTGGATCTATACAAATTACCAAAGTGGAGGTATTGCGGGTTTTAAAATGTATTAAGATGGATAAATTCTCAGGCATGTCCAGGTACATCCTTGTGGGAAGCTATGGATGAAATTGCAGAAGCTCTCCCAGAGATATTTGCATCATCTTTAGTCACAGGTGAAGTTCCGGATAACTGGAGGGTGGCTAATGTTGTTACCTTATTTAAGAAGGGCAGCAAAGCCAACCAAGTAACTTTGAAGTCAGTGGTGAGACAGTTGTTGGATGTGATGTTTAGGGACAGGATCCATCAGCATTTGGATAGGCTGAGAGATTATGGATAGTCAGCATGACTGTGTGTGTGGGAAATCGTGTTTCATAAACCTGATAGTTTTTTTTGAAGAGATCACCAAGGGCAGGGCAGTGGCTGTGGCCATTGAGGGCAGGGCAGTAGGCATTGTCTATATGGACTTTATCAAAGCCTTTGACAAGGTCCTGCATATTAGGCTAGTCTAGAAGGTTAGAATTAATGAAATCCAAGGTGGGCAAAGCAATTGGATTCAAAACGGGCTTGGAGGAAGGAGTCAAATGATTCTGAGTGGTGCAAGAAATCTTTCTTTGACCTCTAGAGAATGCCACGAAGGAATTCCAGACTAAGCTGGAGTCTCGAAGCAATGACACAGATAGCCGTAGTTCATGGCACGGCATGGACACTATCATGGGCTACCAAATGAAGGAGGACAGTATCGCTGGTAACAATGGGTCCCTCCCTGATGAACTTAATGCATTCTTCACCCTTAATAGTCATAGTCATAGTCATACAGCGTGGAAATAGGCTCTTTGGCCCAACTTACCCACTCTGATCAACATGCCCCATCTGCACGAGTCCCACCTGCCTGCGTTTGGCCCATTTCCCTCCAAACCTATCCTATCCATGTTCCTGTCTAAATGTTTCTTAATCATTACAACAGTACATGCCACACCTACCGCCTCCGGCAGCTTGTTTCATACACCCACCACCCTTTGTGCAAAAGAAGTCTCCCCTCAGATTCATATTAAATCTTTTCCCGCTCTCCTTAAACTTATATCCCTTGGTTCTTGATTCCTATTCTGCATTTCCCCAATCTATTCCCCTCATGATTTTGTGCACATCTATAACATCACCCCTCATCCTTCTTCTTCTTACGTATGGCGTGCACAGCCTAAAGTTATAGGACAGCTTGTTCTATTTGATCTTATTTGATTGTGCACGCCAGGTTGATTGCATTCGTTGAAACAGGGCGGACCACGTGAAGGTTGCAATCTCCCACCCCACCCCTCATCCTCCTGTACTCCAAGGAATAAAGTCCTAGCCAATGAACCACATTAATGACTACCATCCAATGGCTCTGACATCCACCAACATGAAGTGCTTTGAGACATTAGCGATGGCACATGAATTCCAGCCTTGCAACCAGCCGTGATCCACCGCAGCTTACTTCACTACAGGCCCGTAGCCAACGCTATCTTTGGAACACCTACAACAAGGATTCCTGCATTAGACTCCTATTTATTGACTATTGATTATGTGAATCCGACATTGGCCCTATTTGCACCTCAAAACCCATCAAACTGTAATGGATGTGAATAAATTTACTAGCTTGTCTGGCCTCTCTCTCTTCTCTCCCTTTCACCAAAGCCTCTGTTGCATTAACGTGCAAATTATTACACTTAAAGAAATAATTCAACTCAGAAGGTAGTATTATTTTTTTCCGCTGAAACAATTTATTCATGGTTCCCTATTCATTCCCTGTACTGATGTACCTTTTTCTTCACTTTTTAATGTCTCTAATGTATTTTGTCAGTGTCTGTCTCAGTTTGCATTGTGCTGTCAGTAATCCTGCATTCCTGGCCATTGTTACAAATACACCTATTGTTTATCATCTTCATCCATTTCAATTTGTATCTTTCAGAAAGTACATGTGATTGAAACATATTTCAAAGATTTAAAAGATTGTATAGAGTTGAGAAATCTATTTTGCTTCCCTTTATCTGCTAATTAATTTGTTAATATTGCCAATGTACCAAAGTCAACTGTGGCATTGAGCCCCTGTCTTGCAGTGAAATTAAACCTATTTTGTAATATTTATGGAAGCTGTTCATTTATAACTGCGTTCAGCCAGGTTAAACGTCTGATATCTATATATCCGAATCTTGGCATGGCTTTAGTCTGAGGACATATTTACCATATCACCCTGTCACAAACTCCCATTCCCCACATTATATCTTTTTAAATTGCCACTTGATCCACAGGACGCACTAATAAGTTCAGAAGAGACTGTGATATTATGAATTCTGCTTGACACACACAGTCTTTGTGGAACTGTAACTTAGAGTACAAGACTTGGGTCTTCACAATAAATAGTGTGAATTTATTGCAGCTGTTCTATGAATCTAGTGGAAATTGTGTTCCAGCATATTGCCAGCGTTATCCAACTCGGAGTAATCTCGAGGTGTTTTATTTTCATGCTTGTGTGGCTTATTAGTAAATAAACATCCTCAGCCACTACACACAGACCATTACAATGACATCCCATACTTCAATGTGCTCATTATGCTCCAGAATTCCCATGGCAAAGGTGACAACTGAAGCACTATCTCCACGGGAACAGATAGCCTTTCACTATATATGCGGGGCAACCGTGATTGACAGCTTTTTGTTATTTTTCTCGGTCCTTTATTAAAAATTCTTGCTTTCTTCACAAGCCGTTCTCTTAAAAGGGTTTAAACAAAGTGAATCTGTCCTTGAGAACTGTACTTTTGGTCTGTTTTAAATGAAGCTTTTCTTGCGGTGTGGAATTCCATTGCAAGACTATTACAAGGGAATAATTGCAAGGCCTTGTTGAATGTCTTTTTTATTTGTTAACCTTTAGAATGCTAGTCACGTATACATAATAGGAGAAAGTACTGCT
The DNA here is from genome assembly GCA_035221665.1 of Okamejei kenojei. Lineage (NCBI taxonomy): Eukaryota > Metazoa > Chordata > Chondrichthyes > Rajiformes > Rajidae > Okamejei > Okamejei kenojei. The sequence continues at coordinate 99,769,932 of CM069135.1, forward strand.
GACATGTGTCAGGAAGTGTTTGATTTGCAGGCCCTGATTCTTGCCCAGTCCGTACTCTGAAACGCTTACAGCTTCTCTCTCTCTTTGTGTACCTCTCACTTTCTCTGTGTCTGTCACAGTAATGAAGTGGGAAAGCTCAGTCATGTTAGAACTGTGATCTAATTAATTTTGCAGGAAAATGAAAGCAGTCAATTGCATTTTTTTGTTTCCTACTGCTTTGTTATAGTATGCTCATCCCATCATTTTTTTCCCTTTGTTCATATGGTTTATTGGAATTTGCTAAACAATTAAGTGACATTCTATGCTTTCTGGTATTCAAGCATTTTATTACAATAGTTTTTAGTGTAGTATGATAAACATCTATATATTCTTGGTATTTTTTGAAACAAAATTGAGGGCACTTTTGTCTAAATATTTGTTTGCTATTAATGTTTATTTCCATATGGCGCTGATGTTATCTTCCCAATTCAAAAGTTTACACTGGGCACTCACGATCTAATTACAATTGTTGACAAGTTTGGATTATTAAATTAAATTTTGATCTGTTTTGAGGTATTTTGAGGCTAATGTGACTGGGCTTCAATTAGATTATGATTAGCAGATGTGGGAAAATATATTAAGCTTCATACCAAACCAGGAAAGAAATTCAAATGATCTCTGTAAAGATAACTGATTAACTTGGCTAACTATTTTATTTCTTCTTCTTATCGAGTCCACTCACAAGATTAGAAGTTGTTCAGCCAGAGCTGAACACACTTCTCGGCATCTGCATAAAATGGTGTCTGACGTGTCGCTTCTTGTGCGTGGTGGTGGAAAGATTGGTGGAAACAGGGCCGCGACGTGAACGCTCTTTCCTTGACCCCAACTATTTTACTTGTTTTAATTACTTTCAGCATTCACTTACATTTCAAATGCAGGCTTCATTATGATTAAAATCTACCAAATTCTTAAGAGGTAACAACAGAGGTAGTAACAGATTGGGAAAATGTACTTGCATGAATGTTTTTAAATATTCCTAATTCTTAAAGCATATCAATGGAGATGTGCAGGTTATGGAAAATATGTTCTAAACATATGTTGTGCAAAATATGTTCTATACGCTATCTTCTAGTCTCTTACCCAGAGTTTGGGAATCGAGAATCAGAGGACATAGGTTTAAGGTGAAGGGGAGAAAGATTTAATAGGAACCTGAGAGATAACTTTATCGCACAAAGGGTGGTGGGTGTGTGGAACGAGCTGCCAGAGGAGGTAGTTGAGGCAGGTACTGAGGCAGGTACTGTAGATCAACCATATCAGGTACTGATATGGTATAAAACTGATATGGTATATGTGGATAAATGTGAGGTTATCCACTTTGGTGGCAAAAACAGGAGGGTAGACTATTATCTTAATGGTGGCAAATTAGGAAAAGGGGATATGCAACGAGACTTGGGTGTCATGGTACACCAATCATTGAAAGTAGGCATGCAGGTGCTGCAGGCAGTGAAGAAATCAAATGGTATGTTAGCATTCATAGCGAAAGGATTTGAGTATAGGAGCAGGGAGGTTCTACTGCAGTTGTACAGGGTTTTGGTGAGACCACACCTGGAGTATTGCATACAGTTTTGGTCTCCAAATCTGAGAAAATACATTCTTGCCATAAAAGGTACAGAGAAGGTTCACCAGACTGATTCCTGGGATGTCAGGACTTTCATATGAGGAAAGACTGGATAGACTTGGCTTGTACTCGCTAGAATTTAGAAGACTGAGGGGGGATCTTATAGAAACTTACAAAATTCTTAAGGGATTGGATAGGCTAGATGCAGGAAGATTGTTCCCGATGTTAGGGAGGTCCAGAACAAGGGGTCACAGTCTAAGGATAAGAGGGAATTCCTTTAGGACCGAGATGAGGAAAACATTTTTCACACAGAGAGTGGTGAGTCTCTGGAATTATCTGCCACAGAAGGTAGTTGAGGCCAGTTCATTGGCTATATTTAAGAGGGAGTTAGATGTGGCCCTTGTGGCTAAAGGGATCAGGGGGTATGGAGAGAAGGCAGGTACAGGATACTGAGTTGGATGATCAGCCATGATCATATTGAATGGCGGTGCAGGCTCGAAGGGCCAAATGGCCTACTCCTGCACTTATTTTCTATGTTTCTATGTTTCTAAAACAGGTATTCTCGCAACATTTAAGAAACAATTAGACAGGTACATGGATATGACAATTTTGGAGGGACATGGGCCAAACGCAGGCAGGTGGGACTAATGTAGATGGGTCATGTTGGTCGGTGTGGGCAGGTTGGGCCGAAGGGCCTGTTTCCACGCTGCATGACTCTGACTATCACTCTGAAATCCAGGTAAAAGCTGTATGTAATTGAGAATCTTTTCATATTTCAAAAAATGATATCAGTGACAGACACAAAAAGCTAGAGTAACTCAGCAGGTCAGACAGCATCTTTGGAGAAAAGGAATTCCTTTTCGTGTCTATCTTTGGTTTAAACCAGCACCTGCAGGTCCTTCCCACACAATGATATCAGTGTGTCCGTTTTTTGCTAAATTAATTTCTGATGTTTATTTTACAATGTTAAAATTATTTTTAATTTATCTTTTTAACATCCCAAATTTTAAAAAAGCAACGTTGTTGTAAAATCATGAATATCTAATGTAAGTTCCCATTCAGTTTATATTTCTTTACTTTTTAATTAAACATTTGAAGCATCTGGTTGAAACATTGTAAAGAGTGCAGAGTAAATCGGTAAATTGTGGTAAAAGTTGAACTTGAAATTTATGATAAAGCTTAATATAAATTATAATGGAGACTGTTATGATAACAACAGTGTGTAATTACTACACATTAATTTTGCAAACTAACTGAATTTGATTTCCTAATGCATTTGGAGTGCTCATTTTCATTATGAATAGGTCTTGATCTGTCATGCAGCAAAACAGTGGAAGAGATGTGTTGGAATTATATTTACAAAGAGATTTCCCTTACTCCTCTCCCTTACACGTCCTTCCCCCTTATACAACACACAATCTTATCTTGTTAATTTTTTACGTTGATGCTTGTGTCGTTTAAGTCTCCTTTTCTTGAAAAAAAAGGTTCTTCAAATTGTTGCAGAATTATTGCATGAGAGGTTATTATTGGAAATAATATTTCTATTTTTCTTGCAAATCGGATTCTTAATTAATACATCGGCAGGTCAATAAGTGAACAAGGCTTTGATAATTAACCAGAGATGCTACTTCTGATTGTGGCGAAATAGAATGGATCCAACTGTCTCACTGTTTCAAGAATTGATGTAGTTTCCATGACAGCCAGCACAACTGGTTTGATGATTTTTTTCAAAGCTCAGTTGATCCAACACTTGTAATTATGTCAGAAATATATATTGTGTAGTGACAATACAAGGATAAGCTGTATTACCAGATGAAATTTGCTTTGCACGTGATTTTCATGTCTCTTAGGAAGTTCCATTTTGCCAATGTAACAATCTGTATGTTTTTTGAAGAGTTGTTGCTTGCCTAACATTGAAAGCATAGCACCAATATGCAGTGAGTAAGAACGACAACCAACAATGAGATACATTTCCAGATTCTCTGTGACGACCATGTTCAAGGAAAAATTAATAACTTTGAGGTGCTGGACGAGGATCCTTCATCTTCGTCTTATTGTGATATCTTTTGCATCCACTTGAGAGAGCAGAGGGGCCTTTGCTGGAGTATCATGCTGTCTTGGTGCTGCCATTCTGCAATGCAGATGATGCTTGCATTTGTGCATGCTCAGAAGCTGAGCTCCAAACTGTTGTGCTAAGGAGGCACAGTGACATAGCAGTCGAGGTGCAGCCTTACAGCGCCAGAGACCTGGGTTCAATCCCGACCATGGGTGTTGTCTGTTCGGAGTTTGTACATTCTCCCCCTGAGCATGTGGGTTTTCTCCGGGTGCTCGGGTTCACTCCAAAGACGCACAGGCTTGGAGATTAATTGGCTTCAGTAAGTTGTAAAATTGTCCTTAGTGTGTAGGATAGTGTTAGTTTACCGGGTGGGGATCACTGGTCGGAGCGGTCGGTGGGCCGACGGACCTGTTTCCGCACTGTATCTCTAAACAGCTGACGTCTTTTGTTGAAACTTTCACTGAAACATATTCAAAGATTGGCCTTAACAATCAAAACTCAAGTCATGTCATAAGATAAAGGTCCTCCACCAATTCTCCAGTGCAATAAAAAAACTCGAACAATGAACATTCATTACACTCACAATGAAAATCTCCACAGCTTTGGGTCAATTGATGAAGACTCGTTGTTTACTGGAAAACAGTGATCCCTTGCCTCCTAAACTCTAATAAGACGTGTGGTGATTCTGAATCTAATACTCTTTCCCTAGTCTGGTCCAGTAAACCGCTGAACACTGGAGTCCAAACCCTTCTTTATTTGTATACATCGCGGGGCCAGCCTCGGCGCCACTCACTCGAGCTCTCAGCAGCCTCGTGTAAACACAACAGAAGGAAAGACAACCGACACCCTTTAATCCCCTTATACAGTGGCGGGAATACCAATGGCACAAAAGTACAGGGGGAGGCAACCCCTACAAATCAACACGGCACCTATTCAGTACCCAGAAGCAAAGCAGAAACATATTCAGAGAGGTAACCCCTCTGGACCAATCACAGATACCGGCGGGAAGATACAGAAACAAAGTAGGAACATAAAACTCCCCTAACCAATCACAAACACGGAACAAGCGTCAGTGTATTGAAACATAACAGAAACCTCTAGGAGCCCAGACTTAGTGGCAACAGGTGGGTCACATGGGTAGAAGCTTCCTGGAGCTTCTTCAGCGGTCCAGACTTAGCGGCGACAGCTATGTCACATGGGTCTCCAACACCTTGCAATGTATTATCACTATCAGTGAAGCCCAGTCTTTCACAGACACCTGCCATTTCCCAAAGTACGCAAATCCCTGCATGTTCACAGCTGGAATACCTATAGCACTGCCCAATAATAGATCTGAAAGGGATCTTTGTCTTGGGAAGACCAGTTGGACAAAAGAAAACAATAAGGATGTACTCGAAGCCTCCGGAGTACAACATCTCAACTATTTCGGAGAATTTCTGGGCAAGGCCGCTCTAAGTGGAGAAAGTGTGTTAGGGTCAAGAGTATAGAATAGTTCTTCATAAACAGTAGAATGAGCAGAGCATCTCATGAATTAACCGACCATTCGCTCCATTAGTCACCATCTGCCCTGTCCGTGGAACATTGTGTGAATCCAACGTTGGCCCTATTGGTACCTCAGAACCCACCAAACGGAAATGGATGTGAGTAAATAGCTCGGAGATAGGAGTAAGAGGGTGATAGTGGAGGGTAATTTTTCAGAATAGGGGCAATAATAGATCTGAAAGGGATCTTTGTCTTGGGAAGACCAGTGGTGTGCCTAAATGGAATTTAACCTGGACAAGTGCAAAGTGATGCATTTCTGGAAGTTAAATCATGGCAGGACATAAGTGCATGGTAGGGCCATGATGAGTGTTGTACAACAGAGAAATCTAAGGATACAATTAGATAATTCTCTGAGAATTGCAGTACACGCAGAAAAGGGTGTTTGGCACGCTTCCCTTCACCAGTTGGGGCAACGGGTAATAGATCTGAATGTCATGTTGCATTAGTGAGACCACGTTTGTTCTATTGTGTGCAGTTCTGGTCGCCCTACCTCAGGAGGGCATGCCATTAAACTAGAAAGGGTGCAGAAAATATTCACAGAGATTTTTCTGAGACTGAAGAGCTTGAGTTATAAGAAAAGAATGGGTTAACTAGGACAGTGTCCTTGGAATAAAAGAGGCTGAGGGGTGACCTTATAAAGATTCTCATAATCATGAGGGACACAGATAGGGTAGATAACCTGGGTCAACCTGGGGCTGCACTTCATCCTCCAGCACCTAGACCGCCAGGAGACCTATGCGAGGATTTTGTTTGGTGATTTTAGCTCTGCATTCAACGCCATTGTGCCAGAGCTACTACACTCCAAACTTGCCGAGTTGTCTGTGCCTGAACCCCCCTGTCGGTGGATCACCAGCTTCCTGACAGACAGGAAGCACATCTCGGACCTGCAAACCCTCAGCATAGGAGCACCGCAAGGCTGCGTACTCTCCCCTCTCCTCTACTCCACTCCAATGACTGCACCTCTACTGACTCCTCAAGTTTGCGGATGACACAACCCTGATTGGACTGATCCAGGATGGGGAGGAATCTGCCTACAGACAGGAAGTGTCACAGCTGGCGTAGCAACAACCTGGAGCTCAATGCTCTTAAGACAGTGGAATTGATTGTAGACTTTAGGAGAGCTCCCCCTCCCCTCACCCCACTCACCATCAACAACATCACAGTCACATCTGTAGAGTATTTTAAGTTCCTGGGAACCATCATCTCCAAGGACCTTTAGAGGGGGGCCACCATCGACTCCGCAGTCAAAAATGCACAACGGAGGATGTACTTCCTGCGGCAGCTGAGCAAACACAATCTGCCACAGGCGGTGATGGTCCAATTCTATACGGCCAGCGTAGAGTCTGACCTCACCTTCTCCATCATGGTCTGGTTTGGCTCAGCCACCAAGCACGACATCCGGAGGCTGCAGTGAATCATCCGATCAGCAGAGAAGGTTATTGGCTGCAACCTTCCCTCCATTGACGAACTGTACACTGCAAGGGCCAAGAAAGAGCGGATAAGATCATCTCTGACCCCTCTCACCCTGGCCACAAACTCTTTCAATTCCTCTGGATGGCGACTCTGAACTCTCAAAGCTGCCACAGCCAGACATAAAAACAGCTTTTTTGCTCAGGTATTTTATTTAATTCTACATGTTTAATCGATAATGTTTTATTATTAATGTCTAATGTTTTACTAGACCAAGTGGGACCTGTTGGGTCCCGTCCCCCAACTCGGTGGGGGGGGGGGGGGGGGGGGGGGGCGCATGGCATCACAGGGGAGGGCTGGTCCCCGAACGCAATATTCCACCACTCACCCGTAGGTTCCAATACTCACCACTCCCTAGACAGGGAGGGCTGATAGAGAGGAAGGGGGGGTTAGAGGGAGAGGGAGCGGGGTAGAGAGGGATAGGGAGGGGAAGTAGAGGGAGGGCCCAGGACCTACCCTGGTCGTAGAGCAGCGCCAGGGTCTGGAACTCGGCCTGGTTCTTGTACTCTACCCGGCCCTGGCTGTAAATCCAGGCTCGTCCTTGGTTCCAGTGGCGGCTTCTTTATTGGCCCCAGTCATGGCCCCATACCAAGCCCCGGGCTCGGCTCTCACTCCAGCTCAAGCACTAGGCTTGGCTCCAGCCAGGGCCCGCGGCACCACCCTCGCCACCAGGTGTCGGGCGTCGGCAGCCTCCGCCCAAGCGCTGTAGTGGCCCCTCCCTCCCGGAGTGTCCCGTCCTGCTTTGCGTTTGCATTGTGACATCACTCGGGTGCACTGGAGTGGCCCCTCCCTCCTAGAATGTCCCGCCGTTGCGAGTCCATTGTGACGTCACTCTGGGGTTTTATTTTCCAGAAATCGGTGAGTATTCGGGCTGTTTTTAAAACATTAAAGGATTAAAAAGTTGGGAAATATAGGTGGGAATGCGACGGGAAGACATTTATCGCCTCGAGGGGAGTAGAAGGTGTGAAAATGGAAAGGCTGTGGCCTAGCGTTTGTAAGAAAATGAGAATCCAACAGATTGTGCCCACATGACACACACTCACACACATACATATACATACACACAAACAAGATGAGAGGTTTGCATGGATGGGTGGATGGGTGGATAGATAGATAGATAGATGTGTCATTCCTAACTGTCACTGTATGCCATGTTGTCTCTTGCAAGCGGAGCACCAAGAGAAATTTCTTGTATGTGAATACTTGGCCAATAAACTTATTCATTCATTCAGTCATTCATTCATAGTCACGGTCTTTTTCCCAGGATAGGGGAGTCTAATACTAGAGCACATAGTTTTAGGTGAAAGTGGAAAATGTAACAAGGTCCAGCGGGGTATATTTTCAGATTGAGGGTGGTGGGTTTATGAAATGAGCCAGCGGAAGACGGGGTAGTACAATGGCAATGATTAAAATTATTTGAACAGGTACGTGAATAGTAAAGTTTTAGAGGGTTATATGGGCCAAACACAGGCAAATGGGATTAGCACAGGTAGGCAACTTGGGCGGCGTGGATGAGTTGGGCCAAAGGGCCTGCTTCCATGCTGCTTAACTCTATGATTAGTCTGCAATCCCAAGGAACTGCTTAAGAAAATGATGCATCAATCAGAGCACATGTTGAAATGTTAGGCATGAAATTAATTGGGAGTAAAGAGGTCCATGTAGCATGGATAATACAGTTATGAAGAATGAATGAATGAATAAGTTTATTGGCCAAATATTCACATACAAGGAATTTGCCTTGGTGCTCCGCCCGCAAGTAACAACATGACAGTAACAGTTAGGAATGACACATAAAACATTAATAATAAAACATTATTGATGAAACATGTGAATACCAGAGCAAAAAGGAGGGTTAATGGGAGAGTTTAACCAAATCTGTAAGAAGGAGGAAAATAAATTAATGGAATATATAAGAAGTGCTTTTTGGAATCAACCTATTGAAAAAACGATTTTTTTTTTTAAAGTTGTATTTCATTTTATGCCAAGAGAAAACTTTGAATTATGATACTGTTATGACGCTTTTGGGCTGGCATTAGTTGGTAACCTTAACTACTTTTAAATTGTTTTTGCGCGAATAGAAAGACCGCACAAACCGGAAGATAACAAGATCAGAGTTTTAGTTTTGCATAGAAGATAGAAAGATCGATAATATGGGCCAGACACAGTCAAGTGGGACTAGTGTAGGTGGAACATGTTGGTTGGTTTGGGCAAGTTGGGCCGAAGGGCCTGTTTCCACACTTTCTGACCCTCTGATGATAAATCTTAGGCATTGTGCGTTCCAAGGGTTGTGGAGGCACAGTCATGTTTATTCAAAGCAGAGACCGATAGGTTTCTGAATTTAAATGGAATCAAGGAGTATAGTGATCTTGCTAGAAAATAGCGCTGAAGTATTTGATCAGCTATGACTTTGATGAATGATGGAACAGGCTCGAAGGCCTAATGCTGCTTTTATTTCCTCTGCTCCATGCGACTAGTGTATTGCTGGGTTTAGTTTCAAACTAACAGATGGAGTTCATTGCAGCAATGGTCTGATTTGAGGACATAGGAAAAATTCTCCATTGCATAAACTGCAAAGACCTGGGGTGGAGCAATTTCAGTAATGAATTGAGTATGTAATTGAATCTATGTTGTACACCCAGGGTCTGGTTGAATTTCAGTCATTTTTAAAGTAGCATTATATTTGCTGACGTCCAAAGAATAATACCTATGTTGAACTAATTATTCAAGTTATAGATCAGTATTTACAGTAGCACACAGACTACATTATATCTAATGGATTATCTGCTCTAACTAGTTCATTCTTGATTCTAAGACTGGCAATTACTTTGTATCGGCAGCAAATTATTTTTCTGAGGCGATTGAAACATTGGAAACAAAAAGAATGAAAATAAATATTAAGGTTGTTTAAATTTGGCCTTTGCTGATTATTACTCATAACTTTTAATTTTAGGCATCTATTTAATGATTTTGTATTGCTGCCTCCTTATCTGATGTGCCCGACAGCTTGTAACATTACTGATTGTGAAGAGTGCAGAATGCGGTGTTTAAAAATATTTTGAAATTAGTTTTCAAATCATTATTTAAATCCCGCGATTCATTAATTAAAATCTGTATCTATCTACCTCTAATTTTCACACGGTTTTAAGCCCTGAAAATGAGAGATTTTCACATCTTTTAATATGAATTTCATTATTTTACCCAGATAGCATTTAACGCTTACTTGCGTGTTCTTTAAATTGAGTAAAATTAGACATGGGTCCAGGAAAACATATGCTAATTAAATTATTCTGTGCTTCATTTATTCGTCCATTTGGAGGTCAGTGCAGTACTGGCATTCTAGTCCTTATAGTGACAGGCCTGTTTTCTGCAAACCTCTTGTGAATTAATTATTCTGAAAGCAGGGATTATAAATGGCTGTCAGTCAAAACTGATAAGCTTTATTGCAATGCATAAAGGCAAAATAGATTCAATGGCATTTGGGTCGACCAAGCATAGTAGACGCTCAGGTGGAGTTTGAAATTAGGACAGAGACAATAGTCGGAAGGTAAAATAGTTTTTCCTGGCAGAATAACCTCTGCAATTTTAATACATTTGAAATCTACTTGTAACAAAAAATATTTAAGTAACATACGCATCATGACCATTGGTGTAACCTGCAAAAGGAGACATTGGATCAGCCATTTACTAACTGTAAATTACTATGTAGAACGAGCTCTAAGAAATAAATTAATTTGTCGTCATAATGCTTTGATTAATAGGTTTCAATTAATTATTTCTTTACAGTTTCACTTAAGTTTCTTATCAGCACACTTAAGAATGGATTTTTATTTACTTTCCTTCAGAATTCTTCTTTCGCACGTCTAACACATTCACACGTCTATCCACTCAAGTAAAACAGAAGTGGCAGGTCTTAATTAAAACTTGTATTGTAATTCTGTTCGCTGGATCAGTTTAGATGCAGACAGCGCACAATCAGTTGTGACACACCTGTCTCCATCTGTCTTTCCACTGTTCCCTTCCTCTGCACCTTTGCCTTGTTTCTTCCAACACAGCCTTTTTTAAGATACTGGCTTTTTGTGCCCTCATTTGGATGTCAGAAGGATGTAGGTGCAAAGTTAATTCGGAGACATGAAGCCTTAATAAATTGCAAACTTCAGTGCATTGCTGAGCAAAAGCTCTGTGATGGGAGGTGTTGCTTTATTGTAACCAAGTCCAGAATTATTTTTCTAAGAACAGGAGAGTTTCTCTGGTGACGTGTTCAGTATTTATTCCCCAATAACAACGGACATTTCTCTGAGTCATTGTTATCTTGCTGATTACAAGGCCATGCTGGGCACAAGTTCAGTGCTTTATATCTTAAAACAGTGGCTAATTATAAAATTGGTGGTTGAGTTTGGTGATGTTGGGGATTGAATATACATTCAAGATTATTTTCTTTATGTGTTTATCTTTCTCCTTTTTGACTCCTTACTCTTTTTTTCCTCCCTTAATCCTTCTAATCCCTTAATCCCCCACGCCCGTCCCCCCATCCCATTGTCTTTCTCTTAATTTCACTTTTATTTTCCTTGCATCATTCCAATCTTTTCCTCGGACGTGAAGACAATCAGCAAACATGGAGATCCGGCAGGAAAGTGGCCGAGACAGAGGACTGCTCTAAATGATGGCATGGGCTCGAGAGGCCTCGTGAGAATATATACCAACATACAAACTAGGAGCACGAGTAGATCGCTCAGTCCCTCAAGCCTGCTTTGTCATTCACAAGTATGATGGCTGATTACATTATAACCTGGATTCTTGCCTACCCAGACTTTAATGATTTTTTTAAATGAGAAATTATACCAGATAACTCGCACCTCCAAATGGAAAAAAATATGAACCTAATTCTGTCCCCTTATATTTAAGCAGTGACCCGTGTTCCTACATTCTCCCACCGAGGAAGCATTCTGTCCGCATTTATCCCATCAAGACCCCTAAGGGAACGTGTGTTTCAATCAAATCATGTCTCAGTCGGCAGATGCATGCATAGCCTGTCTAACCTTTCCTCATGAGAATACCTGTCCACTCCTGTCTGGTAAACCTCTGAACTATTTTCAAAACATTTACATCCTTCGTTGAATGGTACACAGTATTCCAGATGTGGTCTTGCTGGTATCCTATAAAACCGAAGAGTAACCTCCTGACCTGCATTTATTTGCTTCTTTACGGCCTAGTCCGGCTGCTATTCTTATTGAAATGGATTGGAAGATACTGCATGGCAACAGGCCCTTTGGCTCACCGAGTACACGCCGATCATCCATCACCACTTCACACCAGTGCTATATTATTTCACTTTCTCATCTAATCCCTACCACTTGGGGCAATTTTACAGAGGTCAATTAACCTACAAACCTGCACATCTTTGGGATGTGGGAGCAAACTGAAGCTCCTGGAGGAAACCCACATGGTCACAGGAAGAACATGCAAACTCCACACAGAGATAGTAACTGAGGTCAGAATCGAATCCAGGTCAATGGCATTATGAGGCAGCAGCTCTATCAGCTGCACCACTGTGCGACCCTACGTTCTTTCGTCAGTTTCCTGATCTGCCAATTTACCTGATTCTCTGGCATTGCCTTCTATTTCTTTCCTGTTCTCGTCCCGTTCTCAATTCACCCAACTCGTTGCCAAATTGACCATATACAGCCACTTCATATTCCACTCACCATTTTCTTACTTTAATTGTTCTAACTTATCTTCCCTCAGTTGAACAGAAAGGTGCTGTTCTTGCTTTATTTTGCTCACAGAAATACACAATTTACTACTTGAGGTTTCATGCAATTACAAGCACAGAAGTGATTTTCAATCTTTGGCTGCCTGTTCATTTATGTAGGACCTGAACTGCCAGGTCCATGATTGAGAAACTCAACTCAAGTACACAGTTGAAGTCCAAAACATAATCAATTGTCTTTCTTCTTCCTGTTGAGATTTGCAGTCTTTTTAATTTACTTTGTAGTGCTTGTAGCCATCGCCTAAGTAAGGTACAGCCATTGTTTGCAGCAGCGTAGATAACCATCTGCAGAGGTGTTGTTATCTGCGGTGCTTCCAGTCGCAGTGGATCTAGAGCTGCAATGTTGAGTTTGTCTTGGTATTGTTGCTGTTTGAAGCTGTGTATAAAATCACAGGAGGGATACATAGGGTGAATGCACAGGTGGGGGGAATCAAGTAGTAGAGTGCGTAGATTTAAGGTGAGAGGGGAAAGACTTGAAGGATGAGAGGGGATAAGAACCTGAGGGGTCCTTTTTTCACACAGTGGGTGGTGGATATATGAAATGAGCTGCCAGAGGAAGTAGTTGTGGCAGGTAGGATGACAACATTTAGTCATAGAGTGATACAGTGTGGAAACAGGCCCTTCGGCCCAACTTGCCCACACCGGCCAACGTGTCCCAGCTGCACTAGTCCCACCTGCTTGCATTTTGTCCATATCCCTCCAAACCTGTCCTATCCATGTACCTCTCTATCGGTTTCTTCAACATAAGACGTTTGGACAGATGCATGGATAGGAAAGGTTGAGAGGGATGTGACCTAAATGCAAACAAATGGGACAAATTTAGATGGAGCACATTGGTCAGCATTGGGTTGAAGGGCCAATTTCTTTGGCATATGACTATATTCAGGGAATTTAAAAATTAACATGGACAGACAGGTTTGGAGGGATATGGGCCAAATGCAGGCAGGTGGGACTAGTGTAAATGGGGCATATTGGTCGAGTGGGCAGGTTGGACCGAAGGTCTTGTTTCCAGGCTGTATGTATGATTCTATGATTCTTTGGATCATTTGTATCCATGATTTGAAGTCTCCAGACTTTTGACACTTGAAAGAGAAAAAAAAACCTTTTATTCAAATGCCAGGTGAGATCAAGGATGAAATTGAATCGTGGACCAGTACAGCCTTATGATGGTGAGCTGATGATGAAGTCAGGTGCATGAAATTTTAGTTTAGAGATACAACATGGAAACAGGCCCTTTGGCCCACCGAGTCTGCGCCGACCAGCGAGCACACGTACACTAGTTCTACCTAATATACTAGGGACAATTTGCAGAACCTACAAATTAACCTACAAACCTGAACATCTTTTGTAGCAGAGCACTCGGAGAAAACTGACACGATCACAGGAAGATCCTACAAACTCTGTACAGACAGCACCCATAGTAAAAATCAAACCCGGGTCTCTGACACTGTAAGGCAGCAGCTCTACGCTGCGGCACCAGGCCGCCCCTAAAAGCCCTGTCCCACTGTACGAGTTCATTCAAGAGCTCTCCCGAGTTTCCCCTGATTCGAACTCGGAGATTTACGGTAATGGCCGCTCGTAGGTACTCGGGGCTCTCGTGGACATTTTTCAACAAGTTGAAAAATCTTCACGAGTCTTCCCAAGCTTACCGCGTTTCCCGAGTACGAGCCGCTAAGAGACGTCCCGAGCTCCGACGTACCTGCTACGTACATTCTACAAATGTGATTTTTTTTTTAAAACTCGGGAGAGCTCTTGAATGAACTCTTACAGTGGGTCAGGGCTTTAATGGTGGCACATGGCGTTAAATTTGGATCTCCTAAAATAACTTGAGTGAATGGTTGTGCCTATATTTGTAATTGTGGATCTAAAATGAGAGTTAAATTCCAGTTGCTATACATCTGAACTGGAGGGAATCGCAGAGGAAGGGGATGCTGCTCTGAAAATGTTTTTTCTGAAACATGGGTTTTGAAATCCAGAAAGCAGTGAAGGTCAATGATTTAAAAGAGACAAAGGAAATCCCACCACAATGAACCTTTGGTTCCAGTGCTCTATTGATTGAGGCATTGGAAGGGAACGTGAATTAAACACTGACATTCACAAAGTGAATCAATTGAAACTAGTTCACAAGGAAGGATACCTCTCTGCTGATGTAAAGATAAAGGTTTCAAATGTTTTGAGAGAGCAAAGGCAATAGCATGCCTGTCCCTGAACTGTGGGGCATGGTGCTAAATTGCAGTTTCACTCATAGTGGTTTAAGAATAGCAGGTAAAAATAAAATTGCAGATGCAGTAACCAGTGCTCTGCCAGGGCTAGGAATACAATATATATTGACTGTACTGTGTCTGAGAAGACTTTGTGATGCTTGTATTAGTTAATAACACTCCTGTCTCCGAAGGTCAAGAATTCAACTTATTACTTCAAAGGTCTTTTATTGTCACGTACCAAAAGGTACATTGATGTACGAATTACCATACAGCCATATGGGGAAAAAGCAACAAGACACATAACTACATAAAAATTAACATAAACATCCACCACAGCCGATTCCCCACATTCCTCACTGAGATGGAAGGCAAAAAAGTCCATTAAAGTTCCTCTTTATTTGTGTTACATTATTGTGTTGCAGAATAGATAATTTGATGAACACCTGTCTGCATAGTGGATTCTGTGCATATTGAATGACTACGTATTTTGCAAGAAAATAAATATGAATTCGGGGACAATTTTCAGGGAGATGGCATTACTCTGCCATCTTTTAATAATTGAGATATATATGTATTTGTGTGTGTGTGTGTATGTATGTGTATATATGTGTGTGTGTATGTATATATGTATGATAGACACAAAATGCTGGAATAATCAGTGGGGCAGGCAGCATCTCCGGAGACAAGGAATGGGTGATGTTTCGGGTCCCCGTCATTACTCCAGCATTTTGTGTCGCTATCTTTGGTTTAACCAGCATCTGCAGTTCCTTCTTGTACACACCGGCACAGACACACAGGCACTCACACACTTTTCTGCCACTGCCAGAAATTCCACTCTCTGTCCATTGATTCCATTACACACCCTGGCCTTTGCCTTAGACTCCAGCTCCACATGCCCTCAGACTTGAAGACTCGAAACCAAGTTCTGCTAATTTTCTTCTCGTAACACAATTAGAGGCATAATGTTTTATTAAGACTGCAGTTTGGCCTTAGTTTTTTAAATTATTTTTTCATATTTTATCCTGTAATTTGACTTGACCAGTCGGTTTGATCACGAGCTGAGCCTCTTCATGACTGTTGGACATTTGGTGACAACTCAATTTGCTTTTATTGGATGCTAACAATTCATAACTTGCAACATTTGTATAATGCACTACCACTAAGACACAAATAAAAGCATCTGATTGATGTAGTGCCAGGTCTTCTTTATTTTAAATTCAACCTTGAACATGTTTTATTGGTGGTTTAGTAAATTTGAATGTATGTGGGTTGTATTTCTCTTGTGCTCGGCTTTGAGTTAGTGCAGTGATGTCTTTTGAGTCTGAAGGTTATGAATTCAAGACCAACCTCAGAAACTAATACAAAATAGAGGCCTGGCATTGCAAAGCAGTGCTTACATTGTGTAGCTTTATTGAAAAATACAATTTTGCAGAAGAGATGTTAAATTGATCTGCCTGTAAATGGATTCAGTGCACATTGTGCATTTTCTGAGAAAAACAATATCATTTTGTTTTTATGGGATAAATAAATAAATAGATAATTGCTCTGTGTAGGAAAGAACTGCAGATGCGATTTACAGCAAATATGGACACACAATGCTGGAGTGACTCAGAGTCAGGGAGCATATCTGGAAAAAAGGAATAGGTGACATTCCAGGTCAGGTCTGAAGAAGAGTCTCAACCCAAAACGCCACTTATTCCTTCTCTCCAGAGATGCTGCCTGACCCGCTGAGGCACTCCAGTATTTTGTGTCTACTCTACATAATTTCTCTACCATTTTTCAATAATTAATGACAGTTTATATCATTAATAATTTGGCCATTCATTGAAACGGGTTATGCAGCTTAAAATCTTGCTGATTACGACAACTTTCATTTATATTAGAATTTTCAAGATAGTTATTACCCTACATTTACTAACACAGGTAAGTTAAGGATTTGTTACAAAGAAAAGTTTTAAGTAGTAACTTGTGGAGATATATGAAAGCAGAGAGATTAAGAAATAGCCCGCTGATCTTAAAACCAAGCCATCTGAAGGCAAGGATGTCAGTGGTGAAATATTATGAAATCAGAGCTGCAGAGGCTACAAGAATCTGAAAAGTGTAGACACCTTCAAAGAGCTGTTGGAGCATGCTGAAAGAGCGACCAAGGAGAATTTCAAACATAAAAATGAAAATGTTAACCAAAAAAAAATTTGCCATTGTGATTCATGAATTAGTCACAGATTAGTGTGGCCGTGCAATCCTATGTATGCCATTCCTCTCCTAAAGATGAGTGTGTACGGCGATGAAGGGCGACAGAGATTTACGCAATGAACTGTGATATGGTAGCAAAATTTTACTTCATCAAATTTAGTTTGGAGGTCTGTAAAGGCAGAGTCTGCAGATAGCAAACCACTGGGCTAAGAGGCAGTGTTTTGATCACATTAATATTATTTTTTGACCCAATACTCATTTCTGAGATCTAATACCTTAGCTGCCTGAAGCACATTAGATAGTTCAGTGCTGAAAGTAAATGAACCCAGGAGTAAAGCTGCACCCTCCCTGAAGGGAAATGTTCTTTTCATGTCCATTTATTTATTATACTGGTGCAAGCAATTAAGCAAGACTGGAGCCATTACCAGAACATGTTGAGAAAGCATGTTATCTCTGATGAAATATTGATCCATCGGGTTGGTAAGCATTCTTTTCGGTCTAGTTTCTCATTATTTCAGCATTCAAAACCCACAAAATAGATCTACACACCAATGGCAAAATTTACTTCAAAGTTTGTAAGGTGCACTGTAGCCAGTATTCCACAGGAAAAAAAGATCCATGGTGATTCATACTATCGCCAAGAAATCAATGATTGAACTTTTTCTCAGCTGGAAAGAGCCTTGTACATATGACGTTGTCATAATTAACGCGTAGGCTTTGTCGAAAACCGCACACACCTTTAGATGAATATTTTACCCCAACCGGCTTCCGTAGCACATTAACCAATATTTAGCTTCCCCAAAAACATGTAATTTCTCATTCCCTTAATAGTTAATACTGGACATTATAAGAGCAGATTGTGCATTATCTATTCTTGGCAACAGTAGTTAATGTATTTCATGTTTTATTATTTTGCCCCGAGTTCATGGATTGGAAATTTGATGCTGGCTTCTCAACAATATCCCTTTGAAGGTGTCAGTATTTCTGAAAACTTCATTGAATAGTTTCTGAGCATTGTACCTTCATGTTTCACGAAACAGATTCTAATATTTTGCCTTACAGGGTATGTGAATTCACCCAGTTCAGAATCACCATCTTGTCTTTACCAATTACATGCAAATACCAAATTAATTCTGGTCAAGAAAATGTCCTTGCAATCTTAATTCTCAACCTCAGCAAAAATACATTCCTGATAGGTGGGATTTAAAATGAGTCTTTGATGTAATTGAAAACCTTTTCACACACAAAATATCTGGAATTCTCTTTCCCAAAACACGGTAGATGCTGATCAAGTGAAACTTGAAAGTGAAATAGCCAATTGTACTTGGGGCAAAGGTATGATTTAAAGGCTGATAAAATAAGGCACATGCTCTAATTGACTGGTGCAGCAGACTGGCGTATCATGTACTTAGCATTTCCTAGAATTAACCATTTCAAGCTCTGTCAAAAATACATTGCTACGAGAATATCTGAGACATGCTTCAATAAGACAAGAATTGCTGACAGTTTACAGGGGTTTATTTATTGGTAATCTTCTAATTGTAATAGGATGTATAATTAGAAAAGAAAGATTTCGTGAGCAGTGGGGAATAACAAAGACAATGCCGCCATTCAAAGAGCCTGCATAAATATATAGGGCCGAATGTCACTTTAAAGTCTCTGAAGTGCTTTCTTATTGAACCGCTGTGTTGTTTGTGTAAAGTTCCATACTTAACCACATTAGGCACAAAGCATAAGATGATCTGGGAACAAGTGGTAGAACTATTGTTCATTTGAAGAATAAAAAAACATTCAGGCTGCTTGTGGTGAATGTCTGTTTTAATGTATAATACCAGATCCTCTTCTGGAACCAGCAAGCAAAGAATCACCTGGCTCCCATGCCATCTGATGTGTTTAAAATGTCAGTGTAATTCTGTAACTGCCTTAATCAGCTTCCCTTATACATTATCTAACACAGTCATGATGCAGCTCTGTAGGACTTTGATTAGGCTGCATTTGGAGTATTGTGTGCAATTCGGGTCGCCCCGTTACAAGGAAAGGTGTGGAGGCTTTGGAGAGGGAGCAGATGGGGTTTATCAGAGTGTTGCCTGGATTAGAGGGTTTCAACTGGAATGTCTGAGGTTGAGGGGAGAGAGAAGTGGAAAAATGTATGATAGGCATAGATTGGGTAGGCAGAACAGTAAACCCTTGTTATAACAGACCATAAAGGGGGGGATGGTGACTGTTATTGTCGATATTACCAGCTGTAACTGAATACGGTATTATTGAAGAAGGGTTTGCTGGAACACCTTGCGATCCAGGAGTGGCGTCGGCAGGTCTGACCATTATAACAGAAATCCGTTATAATGGGGTCCGTTAAAAATAGTGTTTACTGTATATTTGACAGAAGTATATAAAATTATGAGAGGCATCGATAGGGTTGACAGAACCTTTCTCCTCAGAGTGAAAATGTCCAACACTATTGGGCATAGCAGTAAGGTGAGAGGGGGAAGGTTTAATGGAGATGTGTGGGGGCAAGATTTTAACAGAGAATCTGTTCTCTGGGGCCTAGAACGCATTGCTTGTGAGGTGGTGTAGGCGGATACGATAGTGCGTCTAAGAGGTAGGCACATAGAAGTGCAGGGAATAGAGCGATATGGATGATGTACAGGCGGATGAGATCAAATTAACGCATCATGTTTGGGACAAACATTGTGGGCTGAAGGGCCTGTTCCTGTGCTATACTGTTCTATATTCTATGTTTTATAAGATTGTAGTTAAGCTCATTTTTAGCCAGGACACATTTCTACAATTTGAATGCTACTAATCAAACTTCCATTTGCCTCAGCTCAAAAACACTCAACACTATTGACAGCAAGTTAATTAAACAACTTTGTTAATTAAACAATTAATCTTTTTAATGAGGGAATGTTCCACACATCTACCACACTTTGCTTAACTTTTCTTGCAGGATTTTCTGACTGTAATTTTAAGTGCTTGCTTATACTCATTATCATTAGTAAAAGTTACTGTATATCTATCCTACAATTCCTTTCAAACTCTCAAGAGCTGCTTGATCTGTTATGTCTAGGATTTGGAGATACAGACTAGAAACAGGCCCTTCAGCCCAGCACGTACACATTGGCCATTGATCACCCGTTCACACTAGTTCTATGTTATCCCACTTCCACATCACTGGACACAGGAGCAATTTACAGCATCTAATTAACATACAAACCCGCACGTCTTTTGGGGCGTGGGAGGAAACCGGAACACCTGAAGGAAACCGATGCAGTCGTAGGGAGCACATGCAATCTCCATAAAGACAGCATCCATGGTCAGGATCGAACATCTATCATTGTCAAAGATATTGTCTACCCATCCTACAATTCCTTCCAAAACCTCAAAAACTGCTTAATCTGTTATTCTGTGATCTTTATTTGCAACGTATAAGTTCATAAACATCTGGAGCAGAAGTAGACCATTCGGCCCATCGAGTCTACTCTGCCAATCAGTTATGGCTGATCTATCTTTCCCACTAATCCCATTCTCAAAGTCAAAGTCAAAAGAGTTTATTGTCATGTGTCCCTGACAGGACAATGAAATTCTTTCTTTGCATAGCACAACAAAACATAGTAGGCATTGACTACAGTTATATACTTAAATACACACATCAATTAATAAATTAATAAAGTGCAAATAACAGATAGAGGGGTATTAATGTTCAGAGTTTTGTCCGAGCCAGGTTTAATAGCCTGATGGCGGTGGGGAAGTAGCTATTCCTGAACCGGGTTGTTGCAGTTCTCAGGCTCCTGTACCTTCTACCCGAAGGTAGCAGGGAGATGAGTGTGTGGCCAGGGTGGTGTGGGTCCTTGATGTGGTGTGGTGTGGTGTGGCCTTCTCCCCACCACCCTTGACACCTGTACTAATCAAGAATTGTTAATCTCAGCTTTAAAGATACCCAGTGTTTTGGCCTCCACAGATGCCTGTGGCAATGAGTTCCACAGATTCACCACTGACTAAAGAAATGTTTCATCTTCTTTATGAAGGCGAGTCCTTTTATTCTGAGGTTATGGCCTCTGGTCCTAGATTCTCCCACTAGTGGGAACATCCTCTCGGCATGCGCTCTATCCAGGCCTTTCATTATTCAGTAGGTTTCAATGAGGTCTTCCTGCAATGAGGTCAACTGCAGCAAATATAGGCCCAACGCCATCAAACACTCATCATGCGTTAACCCAATCCTCCCTGGGATCGTTCTCGTAAGCCTCCTATGGACCCTCACTAACGTCAGCACACCCCTCTTCTGATATGGGGCCCAGAACTGCTGACAATACTCCATTAATATGTGCAATGAATGTTTTTGGCCTTGACCTCAATTTTAGCCAATAAGTCTGCATACTTGGTGGCTTAAACTGTATCTCATTTATAAGTCTATCAGCAACAAATAAATCTATTTTTTTTAGCTTTAATTGTTCATGAAAGGCAATTAACATTAGCGACAATATTAACACCAGTAAATCCTTTATTATAGTGAAAACTTCCCAATATGCTTCTCTGGAACATTTTCAAAAAAAGATTTCCGCTTGAAATAGTCATTACTCTTGTTTAGGACTGAGGCCAGCAAAAGAGAAGCAAAGTATAAAATGATGGAGTCCACAGTTGTGCCTAACAAATGACCATGGAGTTAAGCCTCCAACCAGTTCTCTGGGAAATTGAACTTGCCTGGCGCAGTATAGATGAGTCTTGTGATCTTCATTTGCGACAGATCTTTTAAACAAAATAATTAGGGGTAATTGCTTATATTCTAGTTGAAAATATATTATATTTTCATTGGGCTTCATCTACAGAAGAAACCAGGTTTGGGAACAGCTCTATCCTAGACCACAAAAAATTGCAGAGAATTGTGGACGCAGCCCAGACCATCCCACGAACCAACCTCCCTTCTATCAACTATTTACACCTCACACTGCCTCGGCAACGTCATTAGCATAATCAAAGACGAGTCACACCCCGGCAACTCTCATTTCTCCTCTCCCATCAGGCAAGAGGTATAGAAGTGTGAAAATAACTTTCACAACTTTCTTGATTAGTACGGGTGTCAGAGGTAATGGGGAGAAGGCAGGACAATGGAGTTAGGAGGGAGAGATAGATCAGCCATGATTGAATGGGCCGAATGGCCTAATTCTACTCCTATTACTTATGACGCACAGATTCAGGGACAGTTACTTCCCAGCTGTTATCAGGCAACTGACCCATCCTAGCACAACTAGAGAACAGTCCTGAGTTACTATCTGTCTCATTGGAGACCCACGGACTATCTTTAATTGGACTTTACCTTGCACTAATCGTTATTCACGTTATTCCCTTTAACATGTATCTGTACACTGTGAATAGCTCGATTGTAATCATGTATAGTCTTTCCGCTGACTGGTTAACATGCAACAAAAGCATGCAACAAAAGCTTTTCACTGTACCTCGGTACACGTGACAATAAACTAAACTCAGAATACGCCACTCGGCCCCCACGTTGCTGCTCCACTATTAAAGATTGTGTCAGAACTTTTCCCTCAGCACCATTTTCCTTCACATACACCAACCCAACATCACCTTGAATCCCTTATTATCTAACAATCTAATTATCTAGAGCTTTGATTTAACTGCTGGTAATTCAACATTCAAACAGAAATTAATGAATAGAATTATGTCATATCAACCACATTACTCTGCTCTCTGCATAATTGAAATCTGCTTGCCCTTTGTCTTTATTTCAGTGAAGATTAAAAAAGGCAAAATGTGTTGGACAGCTTAAGATATAGTTGCATAATAAATGAGCCAACATTTAATAGGCTTTCTGTACTTGATGTTGAGAAGAGAGGATGTATTGCTGATGAAGTATCAACAGATTATACAAAATACTTATTAAGCCGTCTGAAATTGAAAGCACTCCTCAAATCCTGGGTAATAGTGTGAAAAGCAAAATCTGAAGCCTCAGTTTTTGTTCATAATAACAATAGGTTGCAGAACTCTGTTTTGTCCCAGTGTCAATCAGATGGTTCCTGATGTTGATGATTTTGCCATGTCTTTATCTTCAATATTTGTGTTGTTTGTGAATATGGACACTCCCTTCAACACCAGTCGCAACCCAGAATTTTGCACTGTCAAACTGATTTTCATTTGTAGCTTTGGATGAAATGACACATTGGGCAGATCCATTATTTTTTTAATTGGTGTGCGGCTGTCCCTGACGTGACGTTGACAAGTGACTGGGGTTGTTATTGGCTTAGAATAGGCCATGTCGTGTTTGCTTTTGGAAGAGAAAGAACTCAGTTGAAATGATGTTAGGAAGAATGCCACAGTCGCTGCAGTGCGCTTAAACACAATACTAACAATGAGCTCCAGCTGTTGATTGTGTTGCTTGAAGAGATGGGAGCAACAGGATATTCACTTCACATCACAAATCCTTTTTTCATAATTGATTTTTTTTTAAAGTCGGAGAATAAAAATTGACCTGCTAGGATGCTTGCTTCAAATGTTACCAGAAGTTGGCTTGGCCTCATAGTTTCATCACAGTCACAGAGTCTTGTGTGAAAACAGGCCCTTCAGCCCAACTTGCCCACACCGGCAACATGTCCCATCTACACTAGTTCCACCTGCCTGAGTTTGGCCTGTATCCTTTTAAACCTGTCCTATTCATGTACCTGTCTTAAAGTTTCTTAAAATTTGCAATAGTACCTGCCTCAACTACCTCCTCCGGCAGCCCTTTCCATACACCCATCACCCTGACTGGTGATAAAGTACTGAAGAGCAGATATTGGATGACAGGTTGTGATTTTTTGATGAGAATTAGCAGACATCTCAATTCCTAAAATATTAATTCTTTGATAATGTTTGCAAACTATGTATTGGGTTTCCCTGTTTTTATTTGCTCGCTTTTGTCAGACCTCTCTGCGTCCATCTTGCGCAAAGAGTGAAAGTGAAAATGCGGACTCTTGACCTGATTTTCACAACGTTATTGACCACCCAACTTCTTTGCTGGACTCTAATTTAGCGGAGAACATTTTTCTCCGAAACTGTTACTCATCTGTCATTCTGCTGTTATTACCCCTCTCCTCAAATCATGGTCCATTTTAAAGATTTGCACCCTTTTCTATTCCCAGTTCCTCTCCAAAGTCCTTGATTTTGAAGTCGGTAACAAAAATAAACCTGAACCTAAACCTTTATAGTATTTTTGCATCCAATCATCTTTCCCGCAACTCCGTTTCCAACCCAATTTCCGAAACAACCTTTTTCCCCCTGCCTTTATACTGGGACTGCAGTTATCAAAGTTACACATGACAGAAGTAAAACTATCTATTCCCTTTCCTCGTGATCTGAATGTAATCAGACTCCCTTAACCATCGGCCCTTGTACCCTCATATGTGGCTGTGAAATTTTGTTTGATAGCCCTCCTCATCTTCTTCTTCTTTCGTGTGGCGTGCACAGCCTAAAGTTGTAGGACAACTTGTTCTATTTGATCTTCTGTTTGTGCACGCCAGGTTGATTACATTAGTCGAAACTGGGCGGACCACGTGAAGATTGCAATCTCCCACCCCAGCCCTCCTCTGAATCACTTCGAAAGCATTTCTACATGAAAAGTACTATACAAATTCACATTTTTGTTGTTGAGCTCTGTTTTGATACGGTGCCTGATCATTTTTTTGTACTTGATGTTGCCCTGCCAAAATGAAGAATAACTGAAAGAAAATGAATAATAAAAATAACATCCTTTTTATTTATAAGCTGTTGACTTTTGTACTGCTCTTCTAATATACTCCTCTGAAAGTGTTCCCTCTGAGTTGCATGGTCTGAGAAAATTTAAGCATGCTGTCAGTTTTAAGCACTGACTATTTATAAAGTAGAAACAAAGCTGTTGACAGGCTGCTGATAAGTTCCTTTTTTGCAGCAGGATTATTTCCCTTTAATCAAAAGGGATTTCTGTATGCAGCGCTGTCTCTTCTCGACTGCAACAACTTGCTTCTATGTGTTATACATTCACAACCTTAAATGCTCTTAAGGTTTTGCTGGCTACTCTGGATAGCATCTTCCAAGACCGAGACTTTCACTGCCTAAGGCATCATAGAGTCATACAGTGTGGAAACAGGCCCACATCAACCAACATGTCCCATCTATACTAGTCCCACTTGCCTGTGATTAGCCCATATCCCTCTAAACCTGTCCTCTCCATGTACCAGTCCAATTGTTACTTAAACGCTGCGATAGTCCCTGCCTCAACTACCTCTGGCAGTTCATCCATACACCCACCAATCTTGGCGTGAAAAGGTCACCCACAGGTTCCTAGTAAATCTCCCCCCTGCCTCACCTTAAGCTATTTGCCTTGGAGCTTCCACTTTTCTAAAAAAATATGTTGACATAGCAGTTGCAACTCATAAATGGAACTAGCTTTGCATTGATTTAGGAGGATTATTAACTGCTTTTTATGCATACTTGGTTTTAATCGTCACATTTTGTTTTCCAAAGGTTGCTCCCTCAGACGGTTGGACTACTATATGTTGGCAATTACGAACTTCCCTTTGCACAAATAAAGGTATGTGATTAAAGCTGTGATATGAATTACATGCAAGTATTGCCATCTGAATTTTAGTGCATAAAATCCCAAATCTGCGATGAAAATCAAACCCAAAGCTATGTGACAATTTATATCGATATCAGAAGAATTTTAATCCAGTTATAATTGAAAAAGATATTATTTATGAATATGCATTACTCTCTGTGCCAAGACCTGTATGTCAATTTGAGAAACACACAATTGAAGATAAGTGGAGAAAGCCATTTGTGTAGGAAGGAACTGCAGATGCTGGTTCATACCGCAGATAGACACCAAGTACCTGTTCAACTCCTCTGCCATTTCCTTGTTCCCCTTAATAAACATGTGAATTTATTATGGGGAACAAGGAAATGGCAGATGAGTTGAATAGGGGCTTTGGGTCTGTCTTCACTAAGGAAGACACAAACAATTTCCCTGATGTTCTAGTGGCTAGAGGATCTAGGGTGACGGAGGAACTGAAGGAAATTCACATAAGGCAGGAAATTGTGTTGCGTAGACTGATGGGACTGAAGGCTGATAAATCCCCAGGGCCTGATGGTCTGCATCCCAGGGTACTTAAGGAAGTGGCTCTAGAAATCATGGACGCATTGGTGATCATTTTCTAATGTTCGAAAGATTCAGGATCGATTCCAGTGGATTGGACCAGTTAGCCTGACATCGGTGGTGGGGAAGATGCTGGAGTCAATTATAAAAGATGAAATAGCGGGCAAATTTGGAAGAAGTAACAGGATCGGTCCGAGTCAGCATAGATTTACACAGGGAAAATCATGCTTGACTAATCTTCTGGAATTTTTTGAGGATGTAACTAGGAAAATGGACAAGGGAGAGCCAGTGGATGTAGTGTACCTGGACTTTCAAAAAAGCCTTTGATAAGGTCCCACATAGGAGACCTTCATCTAAATCATTGAAGTATATTGTAAATAGCTGTGGTCCCAGCACTGATCCTTGCGGTACCCCACTAGTCACTGCCTGCCATTCTGAAAGGGACCCATTAATCCCTACTCTTTGTTTCCTGTCTGCCAACCAATTTTCTATCCATGTCAGCACTCTACCCCCTATACCACGTGCCCTAATTTTGCCCACTAATCTCAAATGCTTTCTGAAAGTCCAGTTACACTACATCCACTGGCTCTCCCTTGTCCATTTTCCTAGTTACACAGTGACTCCAACTCTCCCGCTTTCGGCGGGAGATCGCCCGCTGAAAGGCCATTTTCGCAAAATCTCCCGTCTCCCGCTCTCCCGCTCTCCCGCTCTCCCGCTCTCCCGCTCTCCCGCTCTCCCGCTCTCCCGCTTGAGATTTAATTTCTCCCGCCCGGGCGGGAGAAATTATATCTCAAGCGGGAGAGCGGGAGATTTTGCTAAAATGGCCTTTCAGCGGGCGATCTCCCGCCGAAAGCGGGAGAGCTGGAGTCACTGGTTACATCCTCAAAAAACTTTTCACATCGATGACTTTTCAAGTGATATTTGTAAGATTCCTTGAAAGGCAACAATGTACAATGAATAAAGGACCCAAAATGGTGGAGAAACTCAGCAGGTCAGGCACCATCTCTGCAGAACATGGATAGCTGACGTTTCAGATCGGGACCCTTCTTCAGTCTTCAGACCTAAGGGTGTTAATCCAAAACGCCACATCAGCATTCTCCAGGGATGCTGCCTAATCTGCTGTTACTCCAGTGCTTTGTGTCATTTTGTGTATTAAGCAGCATCTAGAATTATTTTTTTCTGTATTATAAATAAAGTTGGTGAGCTAGTTGGTTCAAATTTCCAGGTGGAGTTAAACGTGACATTTTAAAAACAATTTTTGCACCAGATATTCTTTTGTTTGCAGGTGAAAATGTTCAATAGTTAAAAAGAACTCAATCGTGTTTTTTAAATGGACCATCCCCAGTCGGGAATAGATTAACATTCTAAACTCAATTAAATGCACTAAAAGCTGGTTGTTGATTGAGAGGTAGGCTATTGATAGCAGCGTTTAGTCTAGCTTTATCAATCCAGACTTAATAGTTGAAAGATGTGCCCACAGCATGTGTTACAGATATTCTGAGGATTGAATAAACACTGGTACCAGAATTACATCAATGTATCAGCATTGAAGTTGTAATCATATTTATATCCTGCTGATGAATCCTTGTTGCAGCTTGATGGATTATAATGAAACACAAGATGTATTTGTCTTTCACCTACATGTATGTTGGTTATCCATTCACAGTGTGAAAACAATTTGTTGAAATTATCTGTTTTCATTGCAGAATAACAATGAACCAATTTGACATTGCATTTATTTAGGTAAAATTTTCATTGTTTGCAACATATCTGAATACATTGATCAAGAATAATGGATGGATCGATAATGCTTCACCATCTGATTTCATTATATAAGATTGTGGAAATGGTTTTATTCAAATGCGAGGCACTGATCGACTTTACAACATATTTGAGTTTGGGCAGCATGGTGATGCAGTGGTAGAGTTGCAGCCTTGTGGCGCCAGAGACCTGGGTTCGATCCTGACTATGGGTGCTGTCTGCATGGATTGTGGATGTTCTCCCCATGACCACGTGGGTTTTCCCCAGGTGCTCCGGTTTCCTCCTACACTCCAAGGACATACAGGATTGTAGGTTAATAGGCTTCGGTAAATATTGTAAATTGTCCCCAATGCGTAGGATAGTGCTGGTGTACAGGGATCACTGGTCAGCTCGGACTCAGTGGACCGAAGGGCCTGTTTCCGAGCTGTATCTCTAAACTAAACTAAACTGGCAATCCACCGGTTATGGTTTATTTCAGAAAATTGGAGGATAACTTATTTGCCCTGTTAATTATAGAAAATAAAAAAGAGCTTCAGTTGCTATTCCAATACCTGAGTCAAGATAGGACCTTTGCCATGTCTTGTTGTGTTATCTACTAAGAAAAGGTTAAAAGGTTTAGATCCAGAAAATAAAGTATTGCAATGTCTTTGAAAAGATAATTCGTCTATCAACATATTTATCTCCAAGCAGCAAAGCTCACATTTTTTCCATGACTAGGTTACAGTAGATTTCAATGGAGGTTCAGGTTTAAAAGTATTACTAGTTCTATGCCGCTGGTAGGATGAGCAGACATCAATCATCAACAGTTGAGAGGACGTAATGGGGGTTGTGGTAAATCTTTGGATATTTCAACTTTGTCGGCACGGTGACGCAGTGGTAGAGTTGCTGCCTTACAGTTGCACGCGAGACCCCGGTTGGATCCTGACTACGGTTACTGTCTATACGGAGTTTGTTCGTTCTCCCTGTGACCTGCATGGGTTTTCTCCAGGTGCTCCAGTTTCCTCCCACACTCCAAAGACATACAACGGCTAATTGGCTTTGATAAAATTGTAAATTGTCCCTAGTGTGTGTAGTGTAGTGATAGTGTGCTGGGATCGCTGGTCGATGTGGACTCGGTGGGCCAAAGGCTCTGTTTCCGCGCTGAAGCTCTAAACTAAACTAAACTGTCTTTGTCGATGCCTGCATTTGACTTGTTTATGGCTGATTAGAGTTATTCCAATGTCTTTTCACAGTGTTTGCCACACAGTGGATTCAGAAAGTATTCAGACCTCTTCATCTTTTCCACATTTTGTTACGTTACAGCCTTATTTTAAAATGGATTACATTTTTTTTTTATCATCAATCTACAGCAAAAACAGGTGCTTAGAAATTTTTGCAAAGTAATTAAAAATAAATAACTGAAATATCACATTTACATAAGTATTCAGACCCTTTGCTATGACACTCAAATTGAGCTTAGGTTCATCCTGTTTCCGTTGATTATCCTTGAGATGTTTCTACAAGTTGATTGGAGTTCACCAGTGTTAAATTAAATTGATTGGACATGATTTGGAAAGGCACACACCTGTCTATATAAGGACCCAGAGTTGACAGTGCATGTCAGAGCAAAAACCAAGCCATGAAGACGAAGGAATTGTCTGTAGACCTCAGAGACAGGAATGTATCGAGACACAGATCTGGGGAAGGGTATAAAACAATTCATGCAACATTGCAGGTCCCGAAGAACTCAGTGGGCTCCTTAATTCTTAAATGGTAGATCTTTGGAACCACCAGAACTCTTCATAGAGCTGCTTCCCGGCCAAGCTGAGAAATCGAAGGAGAAGGGCCTTGGTCAGGGAGGTGACCAAGAATCCGATGGTCACTCTGACAGATCTCCAGAGTTCCTCTGTGGAGATGGGAGAACCTTCCAGAAGGACAACTATATCTGCAGCACTCGACCAATCAGGCCTTTATGGTAGAGTGGCCAGACGGAAGCCATTCCTCAGTAAAAGGCACATGACAGCCCACTTGGAGTTTGCCAAAAAGCACCTAAAGGACTCTCAGAATATGAGAAACCAAGATTGAACTCTTTGGCCTGAATGACAAGCGTCACATCTGGAGGAAACCAGGCACCACTCATCACCTGGCCAATACAATACCTACAGTGAAGCATGGTGGTGGCAGCATCATGCTGTGGGAATGTTCTTCAGCGTCAGGAACTGGGAGAGTAATCAGGATCGAGGAAAAGATGAACGGAGCAAAGTACAGAGAGATCCTTGAAGAAAACCTGCTCCAGGGCGTTCAGGACCTCAGACTGGGGTGGAGGTTCACCTTCCAACAAGACAACAACTCTAAGCACACAGCCTAGACAACGCAGGCTTCGTGACAAGTCTGTGAATATCCTTGAGTGGCCCAGCCAGAGCCCAGACTTGAACCCGATCGAACATCTCTGGATGGACCTGAAAATAGCTGTGCATCGACGCTCCCCATCCAACCTGACAGAGCTTGAGAGGATTTGCAGAGAAGAATGGGAGAAATTACCCAAATACAGGTGTGCCAAGCTTGTAGCGTCATACCCAAGAAGACTTGAGGCTGTAATCGCTGCCAAAGGTGCCTCAACAAAGTAATGAGTAAACGGTCTGAATACTTATGTAAATGTGATAATTCAGTTATTTATTTTTAATTGCTTTGCAAACATTTCTAAACACCTGTTTTCACTTCTTCATTCTGGGATATTGTGTGTAGATTGATGATTAAAAAAAATAATTTAATCCATTTTAAAATAAGGCTGTAATGTAACAAAATGTGGAAAAAGTGAAGGGGTCTGAATGCACTGTAATTTGAGCCATAAGGCATCATGTATACTCATGTGGTTAATTGGTTAGTATTCAGTCTTAGATATGTTGAGCCAGGATTCAAGTTGGAAATAAAAACATCCAAGAAAGTAGTTTTTACTTAACTTTCCATTTTCTGCAGTCTCATAATTATTTTACAGACAAAATTTATCATGACTGTATTTGCATGTAGTTCCATGGTAAATTACATTCAAACTGTACACCCCTAGCAGTTAGCTATCAAGAAGTAATTGGGGATTTGTAAACATTTTACTTGCCTCAAGTAAGAAATATACAGTTAAATTATTAGTAGCAGCTTAAAGTCCCTTTGATCAGCCACCAGAGGAAGATTAAGAAATTAAAATTCATGTAATAAGATGGAAGATAATTAAGGCACTGGAAAAGGGAGATAATACAAAGTTCAGTGGAGATCAGGAAAGCTATATCAATAGTATCCGTTTACCTGATTGAGCCTTGGTTGCTTAAGAAGAGAACTACTTGAGGAAAAAATAATAATTAGTATTTAGAGATACAGCGCGGAAACAGACCCTTTCGCCCCACCGGGTCCGCGCCAACCAGACAGAGTTTAGTAACATGATATCAAGACAACAATCTCTCCCTCAACGTCAGCAAGTCGAAGGAGCTGGCTATTGGCTTCTGGAAAGGAGGTGATGTACATTCCCCAGTCAGCATCAGTGGTGTATCAGTGGTGCCAAAGTAGAGTGGTTGAGCATTTCAAGTTCTTATGCATAAATATCACCATCAATTTGACCTGGGCCAGGTGCATTGAAGCTATAGCCGAGAATGCAGTTCAGTTTGCCTCCATTGAAGCTAGATAGCTTCTACAGAGGCACCGTAAACCATTGTGTTGTGAAGCATCAGGGCTTGTTTTGGCAACAGCTCTGCCCGAGACCACGAAACATTGCACAGGGTTGTGGTTATTACCCAATACGTCACACACATCAGCCTTTCCCTATTGGCTTTATTTACACTGCCTTAGGAAAGCAGCTAACATAATCAAGGACCTTGTTCAACCCAGTCATTCCCTCTTATCCTCTCTTCCCATCAGACAGAAGATACAAAAATGTAAAAGCACATATCATCAGATTCAGGAACAGCTTCCTACCCACTGTTATCAGTCTACTGAACAGTCATCTTATAAGTTAGGATGTAATCCTGATCTCTCACCCTCTCATCAATGCAGCATTGCACTTTAAACAAAAATCAGTACTTTCCCTATATCTGTAACGCGACAATGATGGAATACTATATTCTGCACCCTGGTCTGTTGTACATGTATATGGCTGGATTGTATTCATGTCTAGTGTGATTTGACAGGTAGCACACAAACAATGTTTTTCACTGTGTCTCGATGCACATGACAGTAATAAACCAATGCCAATATTTTAATGTGTAGGAAGGAACTGCAGATGCTGGTTTAAACCGAATATAGACACAAAAAACTGGAGTAAAACAGCGGGCCAGGCAGCATCTCTGGAGAAAAGGAATAGGTGACGTTTCGAGTCGTGACTTCTTCAGACCAATATTTTAATGTTTTGTATCAGAAAAGTGGAATTTCAATAAGTATTGTATTTAGTACAATCCACAACACAAAACTGTGTTATACCCATCTCAGTCTAATTGCTAATTCTTTGGTCAAATAACTTTGACATGCACTCTGTACTTACGGGAAACAAAAATACAGCTTTCATATTGTTGATGACAAAGTCTGGTTTTGAGAATTTGAAAGTAAGTGGTAGAGAGACATAGTCTGTAGAATGTAGCAGAACCATCAATGAATCAAATGATGTGTCTGGAAATGTTTAAATTGATATTTCAGCACCACCGTCTCAAGCATTTTATTATATTTCTATTCCAAGTTTCTTTCAACACATTGGATGTGCTCCAATATCCTTCAAACATCAGTAGTTATTGTCCTGTGGTCCTACTGCGCTTGATTTTCCTCTGTGCAGGGTTTTATACATACTGTGACTAGTGAAATTCCCACAGGACTTCAGACAGTTAGCAAGATGCAGCCCAGCTGGATTGTGCCAGTGAGCTTCAATTTTTGCAGTTGAATTTCATGTATCATTTGTTCTTATAAAAGGGAGAATTATCAAGTACTTTTTTTTGGAGCAGTTACATTTGACGTTACCTTGGAGTAAATATCACTTTTCTACACTTAAATCCAATCAGAGATTGGAATACAGAAACAAGGAACTGCAAAGGCTGCTTTACGAAAGAAGGCACAAAGTAACTCAGAGGATCAGGCAGCATCTCTGGGGAAGGGTCCTGACCCGAAACGTCACCTATCTACGTTCTCCAGAGATGCGCCTGACCCGTTGAGTTACTCCAGCACTTTGTGTCTTCCAGAGATTGGAATAGTTTTTTTTAAATATGTAAAATGAATATAAACAGCATAATTGTGAACTAGTATTTGGCTGTTTATTTATTTCCATTAATCATTTGCTTGGTTTTGCTGAACACTCTTGGATAAAATATGGTTTAATGGAAGCCCCTGATGGCAAAAGTAAATTGACCAGGAATGTTAAGATATTTACAGAATCTTGCCCAATTAAAATTGTCACTTGTCTGATTAGTTTACAGTTATAGATTGCACTGAGTAATCAGATTTGCCCCAGATAATGTTTGCACTTTGTATCTCATTGGTAATGCCTCTGTCAGAATTAAACAGAGTAGTCTTGGGCAGTTTAACTTGTCAGTCATTCGTTTACTATTTATGGGATTTGCTGTGTGCAAATTGACTACTCAGTAGGTTAGAAAACTATAGCTATATAAATCAAACTAACTAGAGAGGGAGCAACTTGGTATAAACTGTAGAACTAGAAAGGCCTTTGTATTACAGAAAACGCTCATTATAACAGACCATACCGGAGAGAATGATGTCCGTTATTGCCAATTGTCCGTTATAACCAAGTATGATATTATCATTGTATGTAGTTGAAACAAAGAACTGCAGATTATGGGTAATATATAAAAGGACATAAATTGCTGGAGTAACTCAGCGGGTCCGGCAGCATCTCTGGAGAACATGGATAGGTGACGTCGTGACTCTTCTTCAGACTGATTTAGTCTGCTGAGTTACTCCAGGACTTTGTATCGTTTCACCTTAAAATTATGTACAGATGCAGCTGGTCTGCACCAGCAAGGTCTTCTTCACTGGTTGACGTGGCTGTTGTTGCGGCTCACATTGTAGCACCTGGTGACAGCACTTTCTTCGGGCCGCTGCCAACGACAGGACGTGCTATCTCACCGTGGGGCTCCCTCTCCGCTCACCAGCTGCCGCTTCCAAGGTAGAGTATGTCGGTGACTCTGAGGGAGAGGTGGAGAAGGAGGGGGAGGGAGTGGTAGGGGAAGGAGAGGCCAAGTGGACAGAACGACGGGAGAAGGAGGCGGCGGAGGTTGAGCGGACAATGCAATGGAGGAACGGTGGAAGGAAGGTGCACCTTGTGTCCTTGGAAGGGGCCGTCAAACACCTGCTCTCTAAGCAGCCGGGGAGGCAGTGCAAATCGGTGGTCCGTCCGTTTAAACTGAAAGTAATTATAAAGGGGTCTGTTAAAACGGGTTCGCTGTATTTTACAACTCATTCCTGACATTCATCGTGCTTAATTTCATGTCAGATTGGTACAATTATTTACATCGTAAAGCACACAAGGAGACCATACAGATCATTGTGCCTGGCTGGCTTTTTGAAAAAGGTGTCTAGTCAATCTCATTCCCAGTCCTTTCGCATCATTCTGCACATAAACTATATGTGGTCTAGATATCTGAGATTCTGGCCCGGGGCTGGCCAAGCTTATTTTGTTGAAAGCTCTCAATGTAACGTGTGGGAAATGGGGCTTTGCTCAAAACTATGAACATTCAGAAACAAGAAAAAATAAGTGCCAGGTCTTTTTGTCACTGAATCCTCAAATGCAAATGTTTTGGAAAAGTTAAAAGCTTTAGCTGTCTGAAATTCCCCTGCATATCCGGCTTAAGATACAAGTAGAGGGGACGGGAAAATATTGTCAGACAAATATTTTATTTTGAGGAAGCCTCAGCCAGAACGGACAGAGGAGAATAAAATAAGGTATTGTATTTGGAATTCAATCTGGTGCAGTGCTGAAGGTTAAGTTGCAAAATAAAAGTGCGCAGTGTTGGAGGTAATGTATCGGCATGGATAAAAGATTGGCTAACATGGAAGTAGCAGCGAGCACGGTTAAGAGGGTCATTCTTTGGTTGACAGCCTGTGAGCAGGAGTCGCCACAGGGATCATCGATTGGACTGCAACTGTTCATGATACATTTAAATGAATTGGAGAAAGGAAGCAAATGCACAATGGGCAGAATTGTAAAAGCCAAAAACTAGGTGGGAAGTCAAATTGCAAAGAAACGAGCTTTCACAGGGAGATAATGGCTGATAAACGAGCAGCATAATGTTGGTAAATAGTGTACCTGTGGGGAAACTGTGAGGTTATTCATTGTGGAAGGCAGAGCAAACACAGGGAGCATTATTTAAGGGGAGAAAAATTATAGAAAACTGGAAGGAGGGAAATAAATGGTGCTGCAACTGTGAAAGGCACTCTTGAGTACAAGTAACAGCTTTGGTTTCATCATTTAAGGAAATGTACTATTTTTATCAGAGGCTGCTCTGGGATGGTTCTGTACAATGATCTGAGGCATGGGGAGATTGTCCTATGAAGAAATATTAAACAGGTTGGGACTTTACTTTTTGGTGCTTGGAGAACCTGAGGTAATCCTGTTGAAACATAAGATTTTGGGGGGAGCTTGACAAAGCAAATGTTGAAAGGACATTTCCTGTAATGGGAATGGACATAGGAATCCTTTCAGAAAAGAGTTTAAGACTGAGATGAGGAAGATTTTTCTTCTTTGAGAGTTGTGAGTCTTTGGAAATGCATGCCACAAAGGCGGTGGAGGTAAAGACTTTATGGTTAATGCTGATACATTGATTTTTTTTAATCAGTTAGTGAATCAAGGGTCATGGAGACAACACGGGAAAGTGGACTTAAGGAATGTTGTGTCAGCCACAAACCCATTGAATGGTGCAGCAGATTTGAGGGGTTGAATGGTCTACAGCTATTCCTACTTGTTCAAGTCCTGTCATCTTTGAACGGCGCAGATTACATAATGTGCATGCGGAACTCTGATTCAGAAGCACAAGTTTGATTCCCATCGTGGCAACAGGGAAATTTAAATTCAAGTAGCTCAGGAATATCATCATCAGTAGCGATGAAACTCTTGCAATGTTGTTTAAAATCCATCTGTTTCACACGTTCTGGAAAGAAAATCTGCCATCGTTATCGGGTCTGGCCTTTGTGTGACTTCTCAGAGCAGTTAAGATGGACAATTTGCCTATATAGGTATATCATATCACATATCATAAATATATTTTAAAAGATCTCTTGTAAAATTCTGTGTTTAATTTTTTGCAAAATGCATTTGAACAAGTGCTCTGTCACTTGGATGATTTATTTTAAATGTTTCCTCATCTTTTTTTACTGAACTTCTGAATATTTTTATTTAGGCATATGTATTTTCTCTGACATCATTCATAATAAGTCGAAAGCTAGAAAAAATTGTTGGGTTGCTTTATCAGTGAAGGTATAAGAGTTTTACGTATCTGTGTAGGTCATAAGACATTTGTGAGCCACAATCTTTCCCAGTGTAGAAACATAGAAAATAGGTGCAGGTATAGGCCATTGGGCTCCGATCCAGCACCACCATTCAACATGATCACAGCTGATCATCTAAAATCAGTCCCGTCCCAGCTTTTTCCCCATATCCATTGATTCCGTTAGCACTAAGAGCTAATTCTAACTCTCTTGAAATGAATTGGCCTCCACTGCCTTCTATGGCAGAGAATTCCACAGATTCATAACTCTGTTGGTGAAGAAGATTTTCCTCATCTCAATCATAAATGGCCTACCCTTATTTTTAAACTGGACTCCCCCAACATCGGGAACATTTTTCTTGCATCTAGCCTGTCCAATCCCTTAGGAATTTTATATGTTTCTATAAGATCCCCTCTCATCCTAAATTCCAGTGAATACAAGCCCAGTCGACCCTTTCTTTCACCATGTGTCAGTCTCGCCGTCCCAGGAATTAACCTGGTAAACTTATGCTGCAATCCCTCAATAGCAAGTGGTTGAAGTTGTTGAGAAACAGGCCACATAGAAACATAGAAATTAGGTGCAGGAGCAGGCCATTCGGCCCTTCGAGCCTGCACCACCATTCAATATGATCATGGCTGATCATCCAACTCAATATCCTGTACCTGCCTTGTCCCCATACCCCCTGATCCCTTCAGCCACAAGGACCACGTCCAACTCCCTATTAAATATGGCCAACGAACTGGCCTCAACTACCTTCTTTGGCAGAGAATTCCACAGATTCACCACTCTCTGTGTGAAAAACGATTTTCTCATCAGTCAGAAATCTAGTCAGTTTCAACATCTGTCTTCAGCCAAATGTGGTGGGCCAGTGGGTGTGCAGTTGTTTTATTGTAGAAATGGCTGAGAAGCTGGGGACTAACTCAGTGATGCACATAATTAACGGTAGGTAGTTGGAGTTGTGGGTGAGAGATGTATGCATTAGTTAACAATATGTTTCAAAAACTTGCAGAGTATTAGTACACACTATTTTAATTAACTGGCGTGATTAGAAAATGAAGCTTCGATGGCAACTAACAGACATGTGTGGGAAGATAAACATTAAAATGTAGAAATAAACTAGCTGTGATGGCAATAAAGGAAGCAATAAAGTAGAATTTAATCAAGATACATACAAATATTTGTAAAGATAATTAATGCAGATGGGGTGAATAGTGTAAATTAGAGCAGCCAAAAGGTGAAGGGAGTTAAATAGGGAAGAGACTCGGTTTGAATACAGAAGCTATTTGCAGATGTTGCAGATGGATGTGTGTGTTAATTTGTGAGATGATAATGAAGACATAAGGACTGAAAAATCCCTGTCATTTTTAACACAGTCTCAGATTCAGATCAAAATAATATGAATTGTGCATACACCAAATTTAGTTTAGTTTAGAGATAATAGTGCAGAAACAGTCCCATCGGCCCACGGAGTCCGCGCCGACCAGCGATCCCCGCACGCCAAAACTATCCTACACACACGAGGGACAATTTACAATTTTTTACCAAAGTCAATAAACCTACAAACCTGTAGGTCTTTGGAATGTGGGAGGAAACCAAAGCTCCCAGAGAAAACCCACGCAGGTCACGGGAAGAAAGTACAAACTCCGTACAGACCGCACCCGTGGTCAGGATCGACCCCTGTTCTGTAGCGCGGCACCGCTGCGCCACAGTGCCGCCCTCCACAAATATCTACAAACTCCAAACTGCTGAGACAGCATGGATTTAACTAGGAAGAAGCACTTGCATATAGGGCTGGGAGACCCCTAGGTATCCCACAAAGATGTGAACTCTGAAGATAAACTCAGAAACCTCAACCATTATTTGGTAAAAAGGTTTTCTAAGTTAGGACACAGGTTCTTGCAGTTATGACTTAAAAATATAACAAAACACATTCTAGCCCATGTGCAAAACACAAAGTGCTGGAGGAACTCTGCAGATCAGGCAGCATCTGTGGAGGGAATGGACGGAGGACAACTCGGATCAGGACGCATCTCCAGAGTGATGGAGTCGGGGGAAGAAAGCTGGAAAAGGGAGGTGGGGCAGGACAAAGCATGGAAAATTATAGGTGGGTACAGGTGGTGAGGAAGGTGGGGGCCGGGGGGGGTTAGTTGGCAGATGGATGGATAGAGTAAGTGACAAAAGCTAGACATGAAAAGGAGACACAAGGGTTTCAGATAAGGGGAAGTGGAACTCAAATATGAGGCTGGAGGGAGGGATATGGGTGGAAATAAGTGCAGGAGTGTGCCATTCGGCCCTTCGAGCCGTGCACCGCCATTCAATATGATCATGGCTGATCATCCAACTCAGTATGCCGTACCTGCCTTCTCTCTATACCCCCTGATCCCTCTAGCCACAAGGGCCACATCTAACTCCCTCTTAAATATAGCCAATGAACTGGCCTCAACTACCTTCTGTGGCAGAGAATTCCAGAGACTCACCACTCTGTGTGAAAAATGTTTTTCTCATCTCGGTCCTAAAAGATTTCCCCCTTTTCCTCAAACTGTGACCACTTGTTCTGGACTTCCCCAACATCAGGAACAATCTTCCTGCGTCTAGCCTGTCCAACCCATTAAGAATTTTGTAAGTTTCTATAAGATCCCCCCTCAATCTTCTAAATTCTAGCGAATACAAGCCGAGTCTATCCAGTTTTTCTTCATATGAAAGTCCTGCCATCCGGGGAATCAGTCTGGTGAACCTTCTCTGTACTCCCTCTATGGCAAGAATGTCTTTCCTCAGATTTGGAGACCAAAACTGTATGCAATACTCCAGGTGTGGTCTCACCAAGACCCTGTACAACTGCAGTACAACCTCCCTGCTCCTATACTCAAATCCTTTTGCTATGAATGCTAACATACCATTCGCTTTCTTCACTGCCTGCTGCACCTGCATGCCTACTTTCAATGACCTGTGTACCATGACACCCTGGTCTCGTTGCATCTCCCCTTTTCCTAATCGGCCATCATTCAGATGTTAGTCTACTTTCCTGTTTCAAAGTGGATAACCTCACATTTATCCACATTATACTGCATCTGCCATGCATTTGCCCACTCACCCAGCCTATCCAAGTCACCTTGCAGCCTCCTAGCATCCTCCTCACAGCTAACA
Source organism: Okamejei kenojei (assembly GCA_035221665.1). NCBI lineage: Eukaryota > Metazoa > Chordata > Chondrichthyes > Rajiformes > Rajidae > Okamejei > Okamejei kenojei. Next base: position 99,809,238 of record CM069135.1, read on the forward strand.
CTGCCCCCCAGCTTCGTGTCATCCGCAAAATTGGAGATGTTGCATTCAATTCCCTCGTCCAAATCATTAATATATATTGCAAATAGCTGGGGTCCCAGCACTGAGCCTTGCGGTACCCCACTAGTCACTGCCTGCCATTCTGAAAAGGACCCGTTTACTCCTACTCTTTGCTTCCAGTTCTCTATCCACATCAATACTGAACCTCCAATACCGTGTGCTTTAAGTTTGTATACTCTTATGTGGGACCTTGTCAAAAGCCTTCTGAAAGTCCAGATATAACACATCCGGACAGGTTCTCTCTTATCCACTCTACTAGTTACATCCTCGAAAAATTCTATAAGATTCGTCAGACATCATTTACCTTACGTAAATCCATGCTGACTTCGTCCAATGATTTCACCACTTTCCAAATGTGCTGCTATCCCATCTTTAATAACTGACTCTAGCAGTTTCCCCACTACCGATGTTAGACTAACTGGTCTGTAATTCCGGTTTTCTCTCTCCCTCCCTTTTTAAAAAGTGGAGTTACATTAGCTACCCTCCAATCCTGAGGAACACTCCAGAATCTAAAGAGTTTTGAAAAATTATCACTAATGAGTGTACAAAGGAGGGTTAAAAGAGTAGGGTTGGGTGACATTGGAAGATAGTGTGAGAAATGGGTGTGCATCGGGGTGGGGGGTGTATTACTGGGTTGTAAGCTACCCAAGCAGAATATGAGGTGCTGTTTCATCAGTTTGCTGGTGGGGGGTGTTATTCTGGCAGTAGGGGAGACCAAGGGCAGAAATGTCAGTAAGGGGATGGGAAGGTCAGTTAGAATGGTTGTCAATTCGGTGATTGAGCAGGCCTTGTATTCTGTTTGGGTAGCTTACAACCCAAAGGTATGAAAATTGAGTTCTGCAATTTCAAGAAATGTCCCCTCAACCCCTCCTGTCCTTCCGCTGCCTTCCCCATCCCGGTGAGCACACACTTCTTCAGCCATTGCCCACCAACCTGGTCACCCTACTCCTTTCCCCTCATTTGTATGCTCATCTCCCACCCCCTTGTTTCATATTTCCCTTTCCCACTTCCACCCGTATCCCTCCCTCCTTTACATGTCGCTCTTCTTTCTCTCTTTGGTACCCTTTTGTCTTCTATTAATCTGTATCCTTACTCCAGCCATCTGCCAATCACTCCCCTCGCTGTATCCACCTATCACGTAGTGTCTCCTTTCATCCCCAGTTGCTACTTGACCAAGTGAGTTTTTTTTTTAGAGGAACTGCGCGGAAACAGGCCCTTCGGCCCACCAATCCACGCCGACCAGCAATCCCCATACACTAGCACTATTCTATACACTAGGGACAATTTACAATCTTTACCAAAGCCTACAGACCTGCACATCTTTGGAGTGTGGGAGGAAACCGGAGCACCCGGAGAAAACCCAAGGGAGAACGTACAAACTCCGTACAGACAGCACCTGTAGTCAGGATCAAAGCCGGGTCTCTGGCGCTGTGAGGCAGCGACTCCACCACTGTGCTGCTGTTACTCCATCATTTCATTTTTTGCTCAAGATTCCAACATCTGTAGTCTCTTGCTATACTTCCAAAGTTATGCTGTGTTGCTTTCTCTACAGAAGCTTAGTATTGCCATTAGTTTCTACTTTTTTGCCGGTGTCCAACATCTGCAGGATTTGTATTATTTCATTTTCTTATTTCTCATCTGTGTTTTGTGTTTTAGGTGAACAAAGAACTGAGAGCATATGACAACAAGATCATTGAATGCAAGTTTGAGAACAATAGTTGGGTTATAATGCGAGAAAGGGTAGACAAGAGCTTCCCCAATGCCTACGACACAGCTATTGGTAAGCAGTGTTGAAATTTTCCAAGCGGGCTAAATATTGATGGATTATGGTGGGGGGGGGGGGGGGGTTCTCTATCGATCTATATTTTGCATTATCATTTATTTGATTACATGTTGCATTCTATTTAATGGTACAATTTTTCTTTCAAAAATTAATTAACCCTTTAAGTCCAATGATTCACAGTTGAAACCTGGAATGTGGTCTTATAACAAATCTGGAGTGAGCGATGAAATCAATTCTGATCACCAGGATCAAAGTAAATGAAGATAATAAGCTTACATTTTTACCTTGGATATCGTGCACCAGATACAATCTCCGTGCTTTCAAAATAATGCTGGAGTATCGCACTGTCCTGACCTGGTGGTCATGCTCCTCATAAGGGAAGTCGGGGACAGTATAAAAATAAAAGAGAAAATGTACAACGTAACAAAGATGAGCGGGAAGTCAGAGGATTGGGTAACGTTTAAAGATCAACAGAAGATAACTAAAAAGGCAATACGGGGAGAAAAGATGAGGTACGAAGGTAAGCAAGCCAAGAATATAAAGGAGGATAGTAAAAGCTTCTTTAGGAATGTGAAGAGGAAAACATTAGTTAAGACCAAAGTTGGACCCTTGAAGACTGAAAAAAAAGAATTTATTATGGGGAACAAAGAAATGGCAGATGAGTTGAACAGGTACTTTGGATCCATCTTCACTAAGGAGGACACAAACAACTAGTGGCCAGAGGATCTGTGGTGACGGAGGAACTGAAGGAAATCCACATTAGGCAGGAAATGGTGTTGGGTCAACTGATGGGACTGAAGGCTGATAAATCCCCAGGGCCTGATGGTCTGCATCCCAGGGTACTTAAGGAATCTAGAAATCGTGGACGCATTGGTGATGATTTTCCAATGTTCTATAGATTCAGAATCAGTTCCTGTGGATTGGAGGGTAGCTAATGTTATCCAACTTTTTAAGAAAGGTGGGAGAGAGAAAACAGGGAATTATAGACCAGTTAGCCTGACATCGGTGGTGGGGAAGATGCTGGAGTCAATCATAAAAGATGAAATAGCCGCACATTTGGATAGCAGTAACAGAATCGGTCTGAGTCAGCACGGATTTACGAAGGGGAAATCATGCTTGACTAATCTTCTGGAATTTTTTGAGGATGTAACTAGGAAAATGGACAAGGGAGAACCAGTGGATGTAGTGTACCTGGACTTTCAGAAAACATTCGATAAGGTCCCACATAGGCTATTAGTGGGCAAAATTAGGGCACATGGTATTGAGGGTAGAGTGCTGACATGGATAGAAATTTGTTTGGCAGACAGGAAACAAAGAGTAGGGATTAACGGGTCCCTTTCAGAATTGAAGGCAGTGACTAGTGGGGTATCGTAAAGCTCGGTGCTGGGACCACAGCTATTTACAATATACATCAATGATTTAGATGAAGGGATTCAAAGTAACATTAGTAAATTTGCAGATGACACAAAGCTGGGTGGCAGTGTGAACTGTGAGGAGGATGCTATGAGAATGCAAGGTGACTTAGACAGGTTGGGTGAGTGGGAAGATACATGGCAGATGCAATTTAATGTGGATAAATGTGAGGTTATCCACTTTGGTAGCAAAAACAGGAAGACCGATTATTTCTAAATGGTGTCAAATTTGGAAAAGGGGAAATACAATGGGATAAGGGGGTCCTTGTTCATCAGTTAATTAAAGTAAGCATGCAGGTCCAGAAGGCAGTGAAGAAAGGGAATGGCATGTTGGACTTCATAACAAGAGGAGTTGAGTATAGGAACAAAGAGGTCCTTCTCCAGTTGTACAGGCCCCTAGTGAGACCACACCTGGAGTATTGTGTGCAGTTTTGGTCTCCAAATTTGAGGAAGGATATTCTTGCTATTGAGGGAGTGCAGCGTAGGTTCACAAGGTTAATTCCCGGGATGGAGGGACTGTCATATGCTGAGAGAATGGAGCGACTGGGCTTGTATACCCTGGATTTTAGAAGGATGAGAGGGGATCTTATAGAAACATGTAAGATTGTTAAGTGTTTGGACACGCTAGAGGCAGGAAACATGTTCCTGATGTTGGGGGGTCCACAGTCTAAGAATAAGGGGTAAGCCATTTAGAACTGAAATGAGGAAACACTTTCACACAGAGTTGTGAGTACTTTCAAGAGAGAACTAGATGGGGCTCTTAAAGATAGTGGAGTCAGGGGATATGGGGTGAAGGCAGGAATAGGGTACTGATTGTGGATGATCAGCCATGATCACATTGAATGGCGGTGCTGGCTCGAAGGGCCGAACGGCCTACTCCTGCACCTTTTGTCTATTGTCCATAAGCAATTGCTAACTCTACTTAACTGAATATGTATAAAGGAACCGCAGGTGCTGGTTTATACCAAAGTTAGACACGTGCTGGAGTAACCCAGTGGGTCAGGCAGCATCTGTGGAGAAAAAGGATGCGTGACATTTCAGGTCGGGACCCTTCTTCAGATGGGATTTAACTGGACACCAAATTCTCAACACCAATGGAGAATTTGCTGACCTTACACAGAGGTACCAGTATCATTGTAGCATAATATTCATCCCAAAATAAATGTCCTCAGTCATACAAATGTGGATACATTTGGGATACAATAACATACACATAATACAATAGTTAGGTTGATACATAGGTCATTCAGGGGCCTTGCCTAATAACCAGATTACATGACTTCAAATCCCATTCATACCACTAAACTACAAAGTGCAGCAAAAATCTAGGTGGCTCAATGACTTACTTTAATAAACTACCATAGTGTTCTTTCCAGGCCTATCTGCCACTCTAGACACACAGAATTGATGTTGACATGTGAGTGTCTTCTAAACTAACCGAGGAAGCTGCTCAATGCAAATAAATTTGGTGATTAGATTGAAGTTCAAATTCCAACATTTAAAAAAAACTAACCGCGAAGCCACCAGCTGAGGAAGCCACTCGATGCAGAGAAATTTGGGGATTTAATTGAAAACCAAATTCCGAAACATAATAAAAACCATTGGCTTGGAAGCTTATTTGAATGAATAATACGTCGACAGTGCCTGGGATTGGAAACTGCATAACAATCTGTGTCATAGTCATACAGCGTGGAAAAGGGCTCTTCAGACCACCCTGCCCACACTGGCCAACATGCCCCTACCTCACTAGTCCCACATGTCTTTGACTGTGTCCATATCCCTGTAAACTTGTCCTATCCATGTAGCTGTCTAAGCGTTTCTTAAACATTGCGATAGTACCTTCCTCAACTACCTCCTCCAGCAGCTCATTCCATACACCTACCAACCTTTGTGTGGAAAATGTCACCCCTCAGGTTCCTATTGAATCTTTCCCTCCTCAAACCTATGTCCTCTAGTTCTCGATTCCCCTACTCTGGGCAAGAGACTCTATGCGTCTACCCAATCTATTCCTCTCATGATTTTGTACACATCTATTCCTCTCCTGATTTTGTACACCAATGCTCCTTTGTTTTAACATCAATTCCAAATGTGTATTCCAACTTGCGGTTGGCATTGACCGTATTGAATGCCATAACTGCTTCCTAAGACCAATTCTAATTCACAGAATTATATACACATCTTTCACCTTCTTGCACACTAATACCTGCAAATTGTTGATAACCTTCATGGTTTCCTGGTTTTACTTTCCAAATCCTTGCCTTTGTTCATGTTTCTCTATGTTGCAGTCTCTCCCCACCTCTGCAACCCGGTGCTTCTTCATCTAATCCTCTGAATTTTACATTTTCCCTACTTCTGGCTACAGAACTCTTGAAAAGTTTTCAAGAGTTCTATATAGAAGGTTTTCCTATATTATCTCCCATCTTCAATCTTCAGTCATCTCAGTATCTTTCCCATTCATCATGCTTTTTAATTGAACTGTTCCTCTATAGCTGTTTGGTGATTTGTTATTTGTGGCTTTATCACTGAACTGCTTCGGATCTGTTCACAATTGTGACCTGCCGTTCATATCCAAGTGTTTCCCTGAACAATTATCATAATTTGTAGACACAAGGAATTGCAGATGCTGGAACAACTCAACGGGCCAGACAGCATCTCTGGAGAACATAGGTAGCCGAAGTTTCTGGTTGGGACCCTTCTTCAGGTTGATTGTAGTGGGGGGTGGGGAGAAGCTTGAAGACAGGTGGGGCTGGGACAAAGCCTGGCTATCACTTACCAAGCTGTATCCTGCCCCTACCTCTCTTCCGGCTTTCTCCCCCTTAGTACAACGAATCAGTCAGTCTGAAGAAGGATTCCAACCCAAAACTACCAACGCTAAAAGTCAAAACTGCCCGAACTTTGACAGTGACGCAGTAAAATTTCTATTTTTCACTCGTCCAGTCTTGAACAGAAAGAAGCAGCCTCCTACATATCGCAGTGCTATGAATCTTAATGGGCATGTGCATGTTTGAAGGATAACATTGAGCTGGACTCTGATGTTAAATAACCAGCTGGTTCTCGCTTTCTAGACTCTTGAGAGAGTGACTATTTGACTTTGGTTGTGGGGTGTAGCAGAGCCCATGGAGATATATCCATGAACAGGCAATACCAGAAGAAAAAACAAAGCTGGAATGAATAACCCATATATTGTTAACATGAAGCAGTACAATCAAGGAAGCAGAAATAATTATATGAATCTGCTGTGGAAGAATTTGATCTCAAGCAATAGTGCAAAACCCATGAAGCTGAATCAGCAGCCGGTAAACATGATATAAGAGCTGAAATAACATTTTTTTAATCAAATGGATAACTGATTATTAACATTTTTACATTTCTGATGCTTTAAACAATGAGAGCTGGTAATATTAGAGATGCTGTCAAAGTTAACAATCTGAGAGAACTACTCAAGATAATCACTGGGTTACTGCATTTTATTCACTGTTCAAACAGTGAGAAAGACAAAAATAAAGAAGAACAAAAGGGTGTTAATGATAATTTGTTTCTGCTTGCAAAAGATGGTGACATTTGTTCTCTTTTCCAATTTTAACTATTTATTGGCGTCCTATCATCAATGGGGCCCCTCCGGATCCTGTTTAAATTAAACATTTTGTTCGCTCAAGAAAAGAAAAAGATACGGCCCTATTACAGAGTTCACTGCACACGTGATCGGTCAAAGCCAGCCTGGATTTATGAAGGGGAAATCATGCTTGACTAGCCTTCAGGAATTTTTTTTTTTTTTTTTTTTTTTTTATTTTTATTTTTTTTTTTTTTATTTTTTTTTTTTAAAGATAGAGAGATAGAAAAAAGGAATAGAAAATAGAAAAGAAGGTATGAAAAGTTTGATGGAGATTAAAGTATTACTAAGTAATCCAATCTTGGAGATACATTCATGATTTGTTATGTGTATTTCTTCATCCACTCAGATATTCAGGCCTCAGTCAAGTCCCTGCGCCGAACCATTGTGACCCTGTAGATATTTAATATAGGGAGACCATATCTCCTTGAAGAGATCTAACCTGTCCATGAGGACAAGTCTCAATCTCTCCAAGTGAAGTGTCCTCCGTCATTTCTGTATTCCACATTTTAATTGTTGGGGATACAGGGCCTTTCCAAAATTTTAATATTAATTTTTTCCCAATTATTAAAGAATAGTCGATAAAAGTTCTATGATTCCTTGTAATTATTTGTTCCATTTCCGGTATTCCAAGTATGATTAACTTTGGGTCATAAATCATAGTAATATTAATAACTTTCGAGATTGTTTTGAATATTTCATTCCAATATTGTAAAATCTTCGTACAATTAGTAAATGAGTGTGACAGAGTTGCTTCCATGATTTGACATTTATCACATATAGGTGATAGTTTTGGAAATATATTATGTAGTTTAGATTTAGAATAATGTAATCTATGTAAGATTTTAAACTGTATAAGTGCATGTTTAGCGTTTAAAGAGCAATAATGTATATGTTGTAGGCTTTCTTCCCATATTTCTGGACTTATTATTTGACTTAGTTCATTTTCCCAGCGCTGTCTATGTATTTCCGATGATGGGATATCACTTTCCAACAAAATGTTATAAATGTATGATATCATTTTTTCTGTATTTGGGTGTTTATTCAAGCATTCATCTAAAATTTCACTCTTTCTATTTCTAAGTTCTTGTGTATTTGCGGAAATATAGTTTCTGATTTGTAAATATCTGAAATATTCATTATTATGAAGCCCGTAAGTTTGTTGTAATTCTTGAAATGAAAGAAATGAATTATCCTTATAGAGATCCCCTATGTTTAGAATTCCTTTATTTTTCCATTGTATAAAAGCTTTATCCATCATTGACGGTTTAAACGTAAAATTATTGGCAATTGTAAGAGCTAGCGGTATAAATTTTAGTTTTAGTGTTTTCTTTATTTGTTTCCAAATACGTATTCCACTTTCTATTATCAGATTTTCGCTATAAGTTTTCTTAGGTACATTAATATTAGCAAATATTATAGAGCTAATTTCAAATGGAAAACAGTCTTCTCTTTCCATTTTTAACCAATTTGGTTTATTATCTATTTCTCCTAACCAAAAATTCATATTTCTAATATTAACTGCCCAATAATAGAACATAAAATTTGGTAAAGCTAAACCCCCGTTTATTTTAGCTTTACATAAATGTTTTTTATTTATTCTATGATTTTTGTAGTCCCAAATAAAGTTAGTGACTATTGAGTCTACTTTTTTTAAAGAAAATTTTTAGAAAGATATATCGGGATTGATTGAAATAAATATAATAATTGTGGGGAGGAAAATCATTTTTATTGCGTTTATTTTACCTAACATTGAGATAGGTAAGCTTTTCCAATATAAGATATTTTTATTTAATTTATTCAATAATAACGGGAAATTAGATTTAAATAAAGAGTCAAATCTTTTTGTAACAAAAATACCAAGATATTTAATATTTTCATTTGTTATCTTGAAAGGAAATTGTTGTAATATCTGTAAATTATTCATGGTTATTGGCATAAGTTCACTTTTATTCCAATTGATGCTATATCCTGAAATTAAACCAAATTCCGTTATTAGTTTTAACAAATTACAGATACTTATTTCCGGTTTTGTAATATAAAGTAGTATATCGTCCGCATATAACGAGATTTTATTCTTAGTATCTTTAGTATCGTATCCATATATTTCTGGATGTAGTCTTACCCTTTGAGCAAGGGGTTCGATTGCTAACGCAAACAGTAATGGTGATAAAGGACAGCCTTGTCTACAACCTCGAGATAAACTAAACTTAGTTGATAACATATAATTTGTTATTATTCTAGCTGTTGGATTTGCGTATAATAATTTAATCCAAGTAGTAAACTTATCACCAAGCTTAAAGGCTTCCATCACCGAAAATAGATAAGGCCATTCCACCTGGTCAAAAGCTTTTTCTGCATCCAACGAGATGACTACTAAGTCTTTTTTATCACTTCTTTTCGAGTATATAATATTAAATAACCGTCTTAAATTATATGAAGAATATCTTTTAGGTATAAATCCTGTTTGATCAGGATGAATTAATTCATTAACAATTTTGCTTAGTCTTTGTGCAAGAATTTTTGTTAAAATTTTTTGATCGGTATTTAATAAAGCAATTGCTCTATACGATCCTGGATCATCCAAATCTTTATTTATTTTGGGTATAAGTGTTATAATAGATTCGTTCAATGTGTCTGGTAATTTCTCTTGTATATATATCTGTTCATATAATGATTTTAAATATGGGACCATTTGGGCATGAAAAATTTTATAAAATTCCGAGCCTATACCATCTGGTCCTGGAGTTTTACCATTTTTTAAAGATTTAATAGATTCTTGGATTTCTTTTATTGAAATATCGGCATTTAAAAATTCTCTATTTTGTAAATCTAATTCTTTTAAGTTACATACATTTAAAAAGGCATCTATTTCTGTTTTATTTACTGTTATGTTACCGGTATACAAATTTTTATAATATTGCATAAATCTTTCATTAATATCCTTGGGTTGTATTAATAATTCACCGTTTTGTGATTTAATCCTATGTATAATTTTTTCCGCTTCAATTTTCCTTAATTGTCGAGCCAATAGTTTTTGTGGTTTGTCTCCAAATTCAAACAACAATTGTTTAGTATGTTGGTAGTATTTTAAAACTTGATCAGTATATATTTTATTTAATTTATACTTCAATGCTACAATTTTATTATGTATTATTATATCTGATTTTGTTGCATTCTGTATATCTAATTGTTTGATCTCCCTTTCTAAGTCATGTTGTTCCTTCCGAATCTTCTTATTATGGAATGCTTGTGAAGAAATCATAATTCCTCGAAGATATGCTTTAAATGTTTCCCATAATAAAGAGCGAGATATTTCTGGTTGATCATTTATTTCAAAAAACATCTTAATCTGGGTTATGATGTATTCCTGAGTTGTTTTATTTTTTAAAATTTGTGGATTAAGTTTCCATTGTCCTAGATTTCCTGTTTTACCATTTATTTTAATTTTAAATGTTAATGGTGCGTGATCTGAAATTATAATATTATGATATTTGGATTCGTAAGTAAGTGAAATAAGCTTTGCATCTACTAGGAAGTAATCTATTCTTGAATAGGTTTTATGTACTGGCGAGTAGAAGGAATATTCTCGACCAGTAGGATTTTCTGTTCTCCAAACATCTTTAATGTTAGACGTTTGAATGTATGCGTTTAATAAATCACTAGAGTGCGATTTAGTTTTCCTTTGTTTTGAAGATCTATCTAAATAAGGGTCTAATGTACAATTAAAATCTCCTCCAATTATCAAATTGTAGTGTGTTAATTCTGGAATATTATTAAGTACTTTCTTAAAGAATAAAGGACTATCAAAATTTGGACCATAGATGTTAACAAAAATCATTTTTTCCCTATTTATTTCTCCTATTACAATAATGTATCTGCCATCTTTATCAGATATAGTAGATATATGCTTAAATAAAGTACCTTTACGAAATAATATTGCTACGCCTCTTGATTTGTGTGTAAAGGAAGAGTGGTATATTTTATCTATCCATTTAGCCTTCAGGAATTTTTTGAGGATATAACAAGTAGAATGGATAAGGCAGAGCCAGTGGATGTGGTGTATCTGGACTTTCAAAAGCCTTTGACAAGGTCCCACACAAGAGATTAGTGTGCAAAATGAGAGCACATGGTATTGACATGGATAGAGAACTGGTTGGCAGACAAGAAGCAAAGAGTAGGAATTAACGGGTCCTTTTCAGAATAACAGGCAGTGACTAGTGAGGTGCCTCAAGGCTGGGACCCCAGTTATTTACAAAATATATTAACGATTTAGATAAGGGAATTAAATGTGACATCTCCAAGTTTGAGGATCACACAAAGCTGGGTGGCAGTGTCAGATGCGATGAGGATGCTATGAGGCTGCAGGGTGACTTGGATAGGTTGGGTGAGTGGGCAGATGCATGGATAATGTGGATAAATGTGAGGTTATCCACTTTGGTGGCAAGAACGGGAAGGCAGATTATTATCTGAATGGTGTCCGATTGGGAAAAGGGGAGGTGCAACGAGACCTGGGTGTGCTTGTACAGCAGTCACTGAAAGTAAGCATGCAGGAACAGCAGGCAGTGAAGAAAGCTAATGGCATGTAGGCTTTGAGTTTAGGAGCAAGGAGGTCCTACTGCAGTTGTTCAGGGCCTGAGTGAGACCGCGCCTGGAGTATTGTGTGCAATTTTGGACTCCTAATTTGAGGAAGGACATTATTGCTATTGAGGGAGTGCAGCGTAGGTTCACAAGGTTAATTCCCGGGATGGCGTGACTGACATATGATGAAAGAATGTGTCGAATGGGCTTGCATTCACTGGAATTTAGCAGGATGAGAGGGGATCTTATAGAAACGTATACAATTCTTAAAGGATTGGACAGGCTAGATGCACGAAAAATGTTCCCGATGTTGAGGGAGTCGAGAACCAGGGGTCACAGTTTAAGAATAAGGACTGAGATGAGGAAAAATCTCTTCAGCCAGAGAGTTATGTGGAATTCTCTGCCACAGAAGACAGTGGAGGCCAATTCACTGAATATTTTCGAGAGAGTTAGATTTAGCTCTTAGGGCTAAAGGAATCGTGATATAGTGAAAAAGCAGGAATGGAGTACTGATTGTGGATGATCAGCCATGATCATATTGAATGGCGGTGCTGGCCCGAAGGGCCAAATGGCCTACTCCTGCACCTATTTTGCTATGTTTTCTACAATGATATCATGTTCTCACTAAAAGACTACTTATTTTATTGAGTTACAATTTGTCACTATCATTTTACTCTGTACTTCTGAATCAGTTATGCATTTGATTTCACTGAATTCCCAAATATTGACCTGTTACAAGATCTTACTTGCTGCCAAAGTTAAAGTATATAAATCAATTTAGTGGTATATCACTGAAATTCAATCTCTTAAAACAATGAGATAGACAATATTGACAATGGACATTAGGTGCAGGAGTAGGCCATTTGGCCCTTCGAGCCAGCACCGCCATTCACTGTGATCATGGCTGATCATCCCCAATCAGTACCCCATTCCTGCCTTCTCCCTTGACCAGTATCATTAAGAGCTCTATCTAACTCTCTCTTGAAAGCATCCAGAGAATCGGCCTCCTCAATCAGAGAATTCCACAGATTCATAACTCTCTGGGTAAAAAAAAATGTCCTCGCCTCTGTTTTAAAAGTCCTACCCTTTTTTCTTAAACTGTGGCCCCTGGTTCTGTACTCCCCCCAACACCGTGAACAAGTTTCCTGCCTCTAGCCTGTCCAATCCCTTAATAATCGTATATGTTTCAATAAGATTCCCTCTCATCCTTCTAAATTCCAGAGAATACAAGCCAAGTCGTTCCATTCATTCAACATATGACAGTCCCGCCATCCCGGGAATTAACCTCATGAACCTACGCAGCTCTCCCTCAATAGCAAGAATGTCTTTCATCAAATTTGGAAACCAAAACTGCACACAATACTCCAGGTGTGGTCTCACCAGGGCCCTATACAACTGCAGATGGACCTCTCTGCTCCTAAACTCAACTCCACTTGCTATGAATGCTAACATGCCAGTAGCTTTCTTTACTGCCTGCTGTACCTGCAAGCTTACTTCCATTGACGGATGAACAAGGACACCCAGATCCCATTGTACTTCCCCTTTTCCCAACTTGACACCATTTAGATAATAATCTGCCTTCCTGTTCTTGCCACCAAAGTAGATGACCTCACATTTATCCACATTAAACTGCATCTGTTATGCATCTGCCCACTCACTCAACCTGTCCAAGTCACCCTGCATCCTCATAGCATCCTCCTCACAGTTCACACTGCCACCCAGCTTTGTGTCATCTGCAAATTTGCTAATGTTATTTTTAATCCCTTCATCTAAATCATTAATGTATATTGTAAATAGCTGCAGTCCCAGCACTGAGCCTTGCGATACCCCACTAGTCACTGCCTGCCATTCTGAAAGGGACTCATTAATCCCTATTCTTTGTTTCCTGTCTGCCAACCAATTTTTTATCCATATCAGTACCCTACCCCCTATACCATGTGTTCTAATTTAGCCCACTAATCTACTATGTGGGACCTTATCAATGGCTTTCTGAAAGTGCAGGTACACTACATCCACTGGCTCTCCCTTGTCCATTTTCCTAGTTACATCCTCAAAAATTTCCAGAAGATAGGTCAAACATGATTTCCCCTTCGTAAATCCATGCCGACTCGGACCGATACTGTTACTGCTATCCAAACGTGCCGTTGTTTCATCTTTAATAATTGACTCCAGCATCTTCCCCACCACCAATGTCAGGCTAACTGGTCTGTAATTCCTTGATTTCACTCTCCCTCCTTTCTTAAAAAGTGGGATAACATTAGCTACCCTCCAATCCACAGGAACTGATCCTGAATCTATAGAACATTGGAAAATACTTGGACAAGCTGGACCATTGGGAGGGGAGAGATGGAGGTGTCACAGAATCAGACAGCATGGAAATAGGCCTTTTGTCCATCTCAACCATGCCAAGATATACATTTGAGCTAGTGCCATTTGCCTGCGTTTGACCTACATCCCTCTAAGCATTTCCTATCTATGTACCTGTCTAAATATCATTTAAATGGTGTAACTGTACCTATCTCAACCACTTTGCTTCATGGCATGTTCCATATATGAGCCATCACGCTATCAAGAAGTTACCTCTCAGGTTACTATGAAATCCTTTCCCTCACCACAATCCATGCCCTCTAGTTCTTGATATCCCTAATCTGGGAAAAAGATTGTGTTCATTCACCCTATTTATACCCCCTTGTGATTTTATATACCTCCTTAAGATCATCAGTCAGTCTCCTACGGTCCAAAGAATAAAGTCTAGTCTGCCCAACCTCTCCCTACAACAGTCCCTTGACAATTCCTCAGCAACACAAGCTTTTCACTGGGTGCACGTGACAATAAATTAAACTCCACTGAAACTGGATCCTGACAGCATCCTTGTAAATATTTTCTGTACTCTTTCCTGCTTAATGGCAGCTTTTCTACAAACGTATGGTCAAAACTGGTTACAATATCCAAATGTGGCCTCACTATCATTTTGTACAACTGCAATGCAGCCGTCCAACATCCATATTCAAAGCACTTACTGATGAAGGCCAGAGTGCCAAAGGCCTTCATCATCACCCTGTCCACTTTCATGGAACTGTGTACGTGTATTCCGAAGTCTCTCTCTTCTACAACACTCCCCAGCTTCCCATGGCTTCTGCTGTAAGTCTTGGCAACCATCTTCATTATCTCCAATACCACCTATTTCAGTGTCATCTGCAAAATTACAAACCGTACATACTTGTACATTCACATCCAAATCGTTGAAATAGATGAGAAACAACAATGGGGCCCAGTACCGATCATTGAGGTACTGGGCACCGCCAGTAACAGGACTCCAGTCCAAAAAACATACTTCTACCATGACAGTCTGCTTTTAGCCATCAAGCTAATTATGTATCCAGTTAGCTTGCTCTTCCTGGATCCTACGCGATCTAACCTTCCAGAACAGCCTACCACGTAGAACCATAATAGGTCTTGCTGAGGTCCAAATAGATCATATCTACCACCCCTACCCTTGTCGACCTTCTTGGTTACTTCACTCAGTCAAATTTGTGATACTCGATCTGCCGGGCACAAAACCCTGCTGACTGTCCCTAATCAACCCGTGTCCCTGTTTACTCTGTCATAGAATCATACAGCACAGAAATGGCCCTTTTGGCCCAAGTTATCCTTGTTAGCCAAGATGGTCCATCTAAACTGGTACCATTTACCCGGCCTATATAACCATATAACCATATAACCATATAACCATATAACAATTACAGCACGGAAACAGGCCCTCTCGGCCCTTCCAGTCCGTGCCGACCATTTGTTTTCCCCTAGTCCCATCTACCTGCACTCAGACCATACCCCTCCATTCCCTTCACGTCCATATACCTATCCACTTTACTCTTAAATGTTAAAATCGATCCTGCCTCCACCACTTCTGCTGGAAGCTCATTCCACACAGCCACCACCCTCTGAGTAAAGAAGTTCCCCCTCACGTTACCCCGAAACCTCTGTCCCTTAATTCTCATGTCATGCCCTCTTGTTTGAATCTTCCCTACCCTCAATGGGAAAAAACGTATCCACGTCAACTCTGTCTATCCCTTTCATCATTTTAAAGACCTCAATCAAGTCCCCCCTTAACCTTCTGCGCTCCAAAGAATAAAGACCTAACTTGTTCAACCTTTCTC
Source organism: Okamejei kenojei (assembly GCA_035221665.1). Lineage (NCBI taxonomy): Eukaryota > Metazoa > Chordata > Chondrichthyes > Rajiformes > Rajidae > Okamejei > Okamejei kenojei. The sequence continues at coordinate 99,824,838 of CM069135.1, forward strand.
TGTAACATAGTTGCTGGAACCCTGGCAACATTCTAGTAAATCTCCTCTGTACTCTCTCTATTTTGTTGACATCCTTCCTATAACTAGGCGACCAAAATTGTACACCATACTCCAGAATTGGTCTTACCAATGCCTTGTACAATTTTAACATTCCCTACTCCTATATTCAATGCTCTGATTTATAAAGGCCAGCACACCAAAGGCTTTCTTTACCACCCTATCTACATGCGATTCTACCTTCAGGGAACTATGCACAGTTATTCCTAGATCCCTCTGTTCCACAGCATTCCTCAATCCCCTACCATTTACCATGTACGTCCTATTTTGATTTGTCCTGCCAAGATGTAGAACTTCACACTTATCAGCATTAAACTCCATCTGCCATCTTTCAGCCCACTTTTCCAAATGGCCCAAATCTCTCTGTAGACTTTGAAAATCTACTTCATTATCCACAACACCACCTATCTTAGTATCATCTGCATACTTACTTATTCAATTTTCCACCCCATTTTCCAGATCATTGATGTACATGACAAACAACAGTGAACCCAACACAGATCCCTGAGGCACCCCACTGGTCACCGGCTTCCAACCTGACAAACAGCCATCCACCATTACTCTCTGACATCTCCCATTCAGCCACTGTTGAATCCATCTTGCTACTCCGCCATTAACACCCAAAGATTGAACCTTCTTAACCAACCTTCCATGGGGAACCTTGTCAAAGGCCTTACTGAAATCCATATAGACAACATCCACTGCTTTATCCTCATCAATTTCCCTAGTTACCGCTTCAAAAAATTCAAGAAGGCCTCTGCGCATATCTCTCTGAATCTTTCTATCTATGATGTTCTCCTTGTAACTCCGTTGGCTATACATTCTATAATTTGGCAGGTAAATCTGTCTATCGCTCCTTAATTAAATAAAATCAAGATACATTAATCAGCTGTGGGGGGCCATCTTGGATTTGATTGCTACCACAGGCTCAATTTGTTTATAAACAACACGATCTGAGTTAAAATGTATTTTGAGAGTGAGTTGCTTTCACTCTTTTGTGTTTCTTTATAGCCTGTGTTGGGTCTACTGAGATCTTCAATGATGCTGCTTTAATTTGGCAAACTGCAGCCACACTTTGCCTCAGTTCCTTGGTCATGCAGCAACAACATAACTGGCAAACAAAAGGTCATGGCATCAAGTGCAAACTATCTCCCCACATATCTGCCCTTGAGTATTTACAGCATTTCGTTTACTTTCAAAGTCAAGCTTCAGTGGTATTTTGCTTTGTATAGAAGGTTAATTTGATGGATTTGGGAGCCAGCATGTACCACAAAACAGAGCAAAATGCAAGATGTTCATGACAATGGCCTATACCGTGGCAGTTGTTGTAGTGGCCATATGGCTTATTTTGTGTGTCATTAATTATGGCATGTCTTTAAATTTTAGACTGCCCGTTAATATGAGCGTGGGATTGATGATGTATTCTAGGGCGTGTTTGGAGCTAAGTTTCTTGCGCAGAAGCTTAGTTTTTAGTTTTAGTTTGGGACTTGCATGAGGAAGGCATACCCTTCGATCATGTGAAGTGTAACAGAGACACGAGGAGTTTTCTAACGTTTAAAGCGATATGCTGGAGTTTGACGAAGATTATAGTGTTCGAGTCGGAAGAAGGTCGGATGTATACATTGTTTTTCTTCAACAATAAAGAATCTATTAATCAAAAGACTGTGTTATGAAGGTCTATCTGTGAAAAAGCTCTGAAGGTCTCACGGAGAGCTCACATGCGTATTATGACATTCTCCTTAATCATGTAGTCAGCTTTAGTGACCAGAGGGGGGTAATCTCTTGAATGATACAAAAATCTGCTGCTACAGTTGTAGGTTGATGTTTGCATCCTTGAGATCTTCTGAGATGCTTCTGAATCTTTTGCCATTTTATAAAATCTAAGCTAGTTAATCATTCAAACAATTTCCACAAGATAACTTCTTTCATGCTGAATTGAAAGTAGCCCTCCTTTGCTCATTTTATTTGGTTATTGCCTGCCTGTTGATTATTTCATTTTTTCATTTGATTTGAGTGCTATTTTGTCATCATGTTTTATTAGCTTATCACTTTCTTCTTTTTATTGCCCCCTTGGTTGTTTCTTCTGTGAAATTTTCCCATTTCTATTGTATTTTCCTCTGATCTCTACTTATACTTGGCATTATTGCATTTTTGCACGGAACTCTGTGGATTTTGAAGAAACAGCAGCAAAGAGAAGCAGGAATAAGCACTGATTGTCTCTAGCCCGTGTGGGAGGAGAGTTAGAAGTGTCAGAGGGGGAAAACAGTTTAAAAAGAGTGTCAAAACACAGACAGACTTAACTCAGAGCTTCTGTGGATTTTGAAGAAACAGCAGCAAAGAGAAGCAGGAAAAAGCACTGATTGTCTCTAGCCCATGTGGGAGGAAAGTTAGAAGTGAGTCAGAGGGAAAACAGTTTCAAACTGAGGAATTTGGTTTGTAAATCGGTAAATTAGGCAATTTATCAGTCAATATAAGCAAGACGACTCTTAGGGAGCGACAGTGAGGGAAGTGCCTTGTGAATAAAGTGTGAATCTTTGGCTCGAGAGTCTTCGGCGAGGAGGCTGAGGAGAGGAGGCTACGCATAAAGCTCGAGTGGATGGAACGCGGTGAACACATGTCGGGGCAGATGAGACAGTGTGAGGCTTGCAGAATGTGGGAGCTCAGGGACACGGATGGAGCCTCTGGCTGCTACAACTGTGGCAAGTGCATTCAGCTTCAGCTCTTAAAGGACCGTGTTGGGGCACTGGAGAAGCAGCTGGATGACCTCGGGGCCATCCAAGAAAACAAGAGTTTCCTGGACAGGACCTACAGTGAGGTAGTCACGCCGAGGATACGGGAAGAACAGGAATAATTACAAAAGATTCTCGAATTAATGGGAAGGAAAGCTCGAGAAGGGACAACAGAGTAAGGTCAGGGCCAAGTGCGAGGGGGGAAGTGAATACGGTCAAGTGCTGTATATGAATGCGCAAAGTATAAGGAATAAAGTGGACGAGCTTGAGGCTCAGTTAGAAACTGGCAATTATGATGTTGTGGGAATTACTGAGACATGGCTGCAAGAGGGCAGGATGGAGTCAGTATGGATAGAACTAAGGAATTGTATGGGTAAAAATACCCTAATGGGACTAATCTACAGGCCCCCAAACAGTAGCCTGGACATAGGGAATCAGGAGTTAAAATTGGCATGTAGCAAAAGTAATGCTGTGGTTGTTATGGGAGATTTCAACATGCAGGTAGACTGGGAATATCAGGTTGGTACTGGACCCCAAGAAAGGGACTTTGTAGAGTGCCTTCGTGATGGATGCTTAGAGCAGCTTATATTGGAGCCTACCAGGGAGAAGGCAATTCTGGATTTAGTGTTATGTAATAAACCGGATTTGATAAAGGACCTCGAGGTTAACGAGCCATTAGGAGGTAGTCACCATAACATGGTCAGGTTTAATCTACAATTGGAGAAGGGTAGATCGGAGGTGTCAGTGTTACAGTTGAATAAATGGGACTATGGGGCCATGAGGGAGGAGCTGGCCATAGTTGACTGGAAAGATACACTAGCAGGGATGACAGTGGAACAAAAATGGCAGGTATTTCTAAGAATAATCCAGAAAGTGCAGAATCAATTCATTCCTTGGAGGAAGAAAGATTCCCAGGGGAGAAAGGGGCGACCATGGCTGACAAGGTTACGTCAGGGACAGAGTAAAAATTAAAGCGAAGGAGTACAACGTAGCAAAGATGAGCGGGAAGCAAGAGGATTGCGTAATGTTTAAAGAACAACAGAAGATAACCAAAAAGACAATACGGGGAGAAAAGATGAGGTACGAAGGTAAGCTAGCCAAGAATATAAAGCAGGATAGTAAAAGCTTCTTTAGGTATGTGAAGAGGAAAATAAGACCAAAGTTGGACCCTTGAAGACCGAAAAAGGTGAATTTATTATGGGGAACAAGGAAATGGCAGATGTTGAACAGGTACTTTGGGATCTTTCTTCACTAAGGAGGACACAAACAATCTTCCTGATATAGTAGTGGCCAGAGGATCTGGGGTGACGGAGGAACTGAAGGAAATCCACATTAGGCAGGAAATGGTGTTGGGTAGACTGATGCGACTGAAAGCTGATAAATCCCCAGGGCCTGATGGTCAGCAATCCAGGGTACTCAAGGAAGTGGCTCTAGAAATCATGGATGCATTGGTGATAATGTTCAAATGTTCTATAGACTCAGGATCAGTTCCTGTGGATTGGAGGGTAACTAATGTTATCCCACTTTTTAAGAAAGGCGGGAGAGAGAAAACGGGGAATTATAGACCAGTTAGCCTGACATCAGTGGTGGGGAAGATGCTGGAGTCAATTATAAAAGATGAAATAGCCGAACATTTGGATAGCAGTAACAGGATCGGTCCAAGTCAGCATGGATTTACGAAGGGGAAATCATGCTTGTCTAATCTTCTAAAAAAATGTTGAAGCCATTTAGAACGGAGATGAGAAAACACATTTTCTCACAGAGAGTGGTGAGTCTGTGGAATTCTCTGCCTCAGAGGGCGGTGGAGGCAGGTTCTCTGGATGCTTTCAAGAGAGAGCTAGATAGGGCTCTTAAAAATAATGGCGTCAGGGGATATGGGGAGAAGGCAGGAACGGGTACTGATTGGGGATGATCAGCCATAATCACATTGAATGGCGGTGCTGGCTCGAAGGGCCGAATGGCCTACTCCTGCACCTATTGTCTATTGTCTATTTTACAGAATTTCATTTTGACCCTGTTTGGAATGTATTAAATCTGCATCTTACTCATACCAGTTTTAAATAACGTCGAAAACAAATTTGCCATTTAATGCAGTATCATTCACACCACTGGCCCTTAAGAATGCAGTTAAATTGCGGACAACCCAGACATATTTTGCAAAAGTAACGTGACTTTCACTTCTTTGTGGTAATTTGCAAATGTGAGTAAGCTTACTTATTTATTAGCGAAGGTAGACACCTGTGGACACTCTCTCACTCTCTCTCTCTCTCTCTCTCTCTCTCTCTCTCTCTCTCTCTCTCTCTCTCTCTCCCTCTCTCCCTCTCTCCCTCTCTCCCTCTCTCCCTCTCCCTCTCCCTCCCCCTCCCCCTCCCCCTCCCCCTCCCCCTCCCCCTCCCCCTCTCCCTCTCCCTCTCCCTCTCCCTCTCCCTTCAACGCATTCCTGCCCTAATCGTTACCACTTCACCATTCTGAGTTTTGCATTTGAAAGTAAGCCCTAGTTTCAAAAAAATAATAAATCTGCTTAGCTAAAGACATCCATTGGAACCATGATTAAGCAAAAATAAAGTTTTATGAGTATCATTCTTCTGATTTTACGTTTTTTATCCTCTATTTTATTCAATTACTTTCTGCCGGTCTCCTGGTGTCGCTTGATGTGTATTTCTACTGATAAAATTGTAGTTGAGTTTAGTTTATTGTCACGTCTACCGAGGTACATGAAAAGCTTCTGTTGTGTGCTAACCAGTCAGCGGAAAGACAATACATGATTACAATCGAACCATCCACAGTGTACAAATACATGATAAAGGGAATAGCATGAACAACGTGTAGTGCAAGTAAGGTCTGATCAAAGATAGTCCGAGGGTCTCCAATGAGGTAGATAGTAGCTGAGGATTGCTCTCAAGTTGTTGGTAGCCATACATTTCTAATACCATTACATTTTTTAGGAGATTTAGATTATCTTTTTTAGGGTCATTACTGTGATGAACATAACAACCAGAGCTCTTACTATTTTGTTGTTCAGTGGGTATGAGTCACAGACAGACACTGTCTGCTGGAAATATGGATAAGCTCCCAACACATGTATATGCAGTTGCTGCTATTTCCCCCACATTTGCAGTTTCTATTTTCAAGATGCAGCTCCATGAATTTCAAATGGTGACTCACGTCTGTTTAGTCATTGAATGCGGTTGGTTTCAAATTAAGATGCAGTCAGTGGTTTAGAGAATGTTTGTGCACAGGGATGATATGTGGGCAAGCGTTTCCTCCAGTCTTTAATGGAACATGGTAATTTAATGTAATTGCACTTCTAAAGGCAGTGCAGTAAAACCACATTATTGCTAAGGGTTAAATAAAAGCACCAATTAAGCCAATTATTAATGGTTGGTCTCCTTTTAATTAATTTATCTTCCACCTTCTGGCTTTTTAAAAAGCTGGTGAACTTCATCGTAAATGTAGACACAAGCTGCCACTCGTTCAGTACAAAGTGCCATTGTTGACAACTTTGCCGGTTAGTTAAAATGAAAAATATTTTAATGATACATCCTGTGGCTTCCCTCCCACCACCTCATCAGGCCATTAAACTCTCAGATTTTGACCAAACCCAATTTGTGTATGTTTCTAGTTTCTTGTGTTTCTTATCTTCCCGCACCTTCACCTGCCCCATCTCATCCTGTCCATGAGACCCAGCTTTCTTCACTTTTGACTCCTTTTCCACAAAATTAGTTACCAGACGAAATGTAACCACCTAACTTCCTATGCTGGATCATTGTTAGCATATATTGTTAACAATTCCCCACACGATCAAATCTTTCGATATCTTTCCTCTTAAAAAAAATCAAATTCTTACTCTGCTGTCCATCTATCTCTATCCCATTTCCACCTTTCCTCTCAAAGGTGCTTGCACATATGTATAAGCCTCTCATAGTTTTGCTCATGTTTCCCAGAACCTCGCTGTCTAAATTACAAACAGCTCCCTTGTTACTTGACCCAGTTCTGCAAAGGTTCTTATCGAAATTCTTAACATTGTACGTGACTGTGCCATAGGGCCATTCTATGGAAAGTGAACCAAAATGTCACACACGTGACCAGGTGGCCTCACATAAAGTAATGCATTAAAAAAAATTAATGTAAGAGATTAATCTTATTCATTGCTATTTTCCTACCTACAGAACTATAATGTATGTCTGCTAAAGATATGAACATTCTAGCTTTTTAAAATTCACAGAGTTTCTAAGGGCCATTCTTTGGAAAGTGAACCAAACTTCACACTCGTGACCAGATGTAATCACATAAAGTAATACATTAAAAAATTATTGTAAGAGATTGATCTTATTCATTGCTATATTCCTATCTACAGAACTATAATGCATGTCTGCTAAAGATATGAACAATCTAGCTTTGTAAAATTCAGTTTGTAAGATAAAACTGAGTTATGAAAAAAAAGCTTCCGTGTGAGATCACACACGTGACCAGTCATATTTGACTTCTGACCTTAAACAAACATTGTCAGCATAACATGAAAATTTCACTTGATAAACCTCGAAAAAAATATGAATCATATATACAGTACAAATCAATATACCTGTAATGCTTTCAGAATTAGAGGAGATGTATTCCACAATTTTTCATATTTTTGGTCACACACGTGACTAAGAATGGGGGGGGGGGGGGGGGCATAGATAATTCATCATCCCAGCATCTTCCCTACTTTCCAGATTAATAATGCTCCACACTCCGGAGTCTTCTCCTTAACTATTAGACTGAAGCCTAAGATTAGTGTGCAAAGGCTTCTATTCACTTAACAATTCCTCGGGTGTCCCTCAAGGATTGCCACGACTGCCTCTTTATTTCCCATCACATTCTGCCATTCTGCCTCTCAACAATATCATTTTAAACCACAGTGTCTGTTTTCACATGTATGCTAACAGCACCTGGTTGCAACTCTTCAAATTTGTCAGACAGCTTGTCTAACATACAGCACTGGAGGTGAAGAGATTTCTTACAACAAAATATATTCTATTTTGCACTATCTATTGTACTTGAGTTTGAAATGATTGTATCTATGTGTAGGAAAGGATTGCAGATGCTAGTTTAAATCGGACATAAACACAAAATGCTGGAGTAACTCAGCGGGTCAGGCAGCATCTCTGGAGAGAAGGAATGGGTGACGTTTTGGGTCGAGACCCTTCTTCAGGCTGATGTCAGGGGAGGGGGCGGGACAAAGAAAGAATGTAGTCGGAGACAGTAAGACTAGTGGGAGAACAGGGAAGGGGAAGGGATAGAGAGGGAGAACAAGGGCTATTTGAAGTTAGAGAAGTTAATGTTCATACCGCTGGGGTGTAAACTACCCAAGCGGAATATGAGATGCCGTTCCTCCAATTTGCGCTGAGCCTCACTCTGATGGAGGAGGCCCAGGACAGAAAGGTTAGATTGCGAATGGGAGTGGGAGTTGCTCAAGGGCTGAGCCACCCGGGGAGATCAGGTAGGTTAAGGCGGACTGAGTGGAGGTGTTCAGTGAAACGATTGCCAAGCCTGCGCTTGGCCTCGCCGATGGAGAGAAGTTGACACCTGGAACAGCGGATACAGTCAAAGGTCTTCTGAAATCCAAGGAACAAAATCCACTGACTCATTGAAACATAGAGAATAGTGAAAGGCTTCGATAGAGTGAATGTGGAGAGGATGTTTCCAGCAGTGGGAGAGTCTAGGACTAGAGGTCATAGCCTCAGAATTAAAGGACATACCTTTAGGAAGGAGATGTGAAATAATTTCTTCAGTCAGAGGGGGTGAATCTGTATAATTCTTAGCCACAGAAGGCTGTGAGGCAGTCAGTGGATATATTTAAGGCAGAGATAGATATATTCTTGATTACTACAGGTGTCAGAGGTTATGGGGAGAAGGCAGGAGAATGGGGTTGGGAGGGAGAATTAGATCAGTATTAGATTGAATGGCGCAGTAGACTTGATGGGCCGAATGGCCTAATTCTGATCCTATCACGTGATCTTATGGCTCTCTTTGTCTGTGCTGCAATTTGCTTCCTCTTACTCCTCAGCTGATTGTAAACAAGTTCTTGACTATGATTGTAGAAACAAGGACTGGTTTCAGACAAGAAGGCAGTGTTGGTGAATCTCAACGGGTCAGGCAACATCCCTGGAATACATTGGTAGGTGATATTCAGAGATGCCAAGTGTCCCGGATTCGCCGTATTTAGTCCCGGCGAAATAACTTTTTTACGGTGTTCCGGCAGCCAAACATGCTGTTACGGAACACCGCCGCGCCGGTGTTCCTCCCGCGAGAACGCCGGCGCCATGTGTCCCCGGTTTGCCAGCCCGCGCGATCAGCGGCATTTTGCCGGGCCCTAGTGACCGCGCGTGCGCAGTGGGGGAGGGTTGCCGGGCCTTAGTGACCGCGCCTGCGCAGTGGGGGGAGGGTTGCCGGGCCTCAGTGGCCGCCCGTGCGCAGTGGGGGAGGGTTGCCCGGGCCCCAGTGGCTGCGCGTGCGCAGTGGGGGAGGGTTGCGGGGCTCCAGTGGCCGCGCGTGCGCAGTGGGGGAGGGTTGCGGGGCCTGGCGCGATTTCGAGCCGAGCCACGCCCGGCCCAGAGCCTGGGCGGCGCCGGCCCGCGCGATCAGCGGCACTTTCTTGCCGCCAGCCGGCCGCTCGCGGCAGCCCCATCACCGGGCCTCCCCCCCACCCCCACCCAGTGCGCAGGCGCAGACCCGCCGGCAACCATGCCAAGTGCGCATGTGCCGCACCCGCCCGCGGCAGCCCGCTGATCTGCACCAGTGCGCAGGCGCATAGCCGCCGCAACAACCCCAGGTGAGTGTTACGGAGAGAAATGCATTTAACCCCATTTGTTACGGACAAATGGGTTAAATGTTACTGTGAACTAAATTTAGGTTGGCAACATCCCTGGAATACATTGGTAGGTGATATTATCCAACTGAACATCATCCCGAAACATCACCTATCCATGTTCTCCTGGGATGCTGCCTGACCCACTGAGCAGATTAGTGGTGTTATAAGAATTGCTGGCTGATATAATGCAAATTGTGTACCGCAGGTGCAGAATTATAATCAATAATGCATGAACGTGGAGGGCTGTAGGCCTTGTTTCTGTGCTGTACAATGTGATGAACTGCTGAACACAATATAATTACTACTGCTGTCGCAAGTTAAGAAGAGTGGAAGTAGATATCCAAGTAGCCTAGAGCCAGGGATTATATTTTTTTTATTACGTGGATAAAATCTACAGCCGGAAAGAAGATCAGGAGGATTTAGTAGCAGATGAATCAGCCTTGTCTCTGTGACAATTATATTTACTTATTCAATGGGAGAATTGTTCCAAGTTGAAATAACTTTGTCAAAAGGCAGATCATAAACTAAGATCTATCAGCAATAAAACTGTGCAAACTTAGAAGTTTACAATTGGTACAATTGTTTAGGGAGATATCTATAAATTGAATAAAAACGTTTTTGCAATTTGTTTTAAATCTGTTTTCATAACAAATTTTAGTTTAATTGGTCATTTTGGATCAGTAAATTAACAACTTGTTAACCCAGAATTTTTTTAATTGGGTGTTTTATTGATTAGGAGAAAAAGGTCTGTTTCCAGATTGAAGTAGACTGTTTTCTCAAGTATCTTTTGCATTTTACCTTTTGTCTTGTTCAAATGCATTTAGGTAATATTATAACTCACTGCTAGGTCCACTTTATAAATTTGAACGATGACCATAAATTTTAGGAATTGGGTTTTTGCATGAGCTGTTAAGACAAGAGTTGAAATTGATTTGTGGCCTGCTTGGGTTATGTTCAACAATAATTCCGCATTCATTTCATTCCACCATTGATTATGAAGGTAGGTGTCTCCATTGCTTTTCTGTTGACCATTTTGGATTAGCTATGAGAACTAAATAAAATATTTTGAAGCATTCAGAAAATATTAAAAGTATGAGGTTAATTTCAGGACAATGTCCTTTTATAACTTTATGTCATGAGGGTAGATAGGAATTAAATAGATAGAAATCATGTGGTTATGTATTGTGAAGCAGAATGGGCACCGTTGTAAATGTCTGATTCCCATCTTCTTTCCCCAGCTGTCTGCAACAGTATCAAGAACCCAGTTACGAAAGATTGCCTTTTTGAATTCATTGAAAAGAATCAAATGCCATCCCAAAGAGAAACACGGAAAAGATCTCTGGATATGGACTCTGAGCTAATGCCACCGCCTCCTCCGAAGCGACCAAACCATGCTTTGTAAACATCCGATTTGTAAACACAGCGTCTTTGTAAAAAGTTTCAAATACAGAATCATTGTTTTTGCAGGTCTGCATAAGCTGATGTCAAGTCTATGCTCTCTGGGACAGAAGGGTACAAATCCTCTCTAACATCATTAGATTTTTCTCAACTCGGCAAACTGTAAAAAGAAATAAAATGTCCTCACTTATTAAGCGCAGTTATTAATTTTCTTTACATTTCCAAAGTCTCCGTTATTTCAGATTGTTTTCCAGCAATGCAGTACTGCACTCCAGCTTTTAGTCCTTATCCTATATTTGCAAGAAATTACAATCAAATATTTATTCTGTGGAGAAGAATTACATTTTTGCTTTATTTCACAAACAAAGCTGGTTTAATTGAAAGTTCTCTGAAACCTATAGAACCATTTACTTTCAACCATTTTTGCAGGTTGTTGTCTAATTTATATATAAACACAGAGATTAAATGATCGTACAGTTTTTTGAAGAGCTTTATTTTTAATTCAGTTTTAATCCAGACTATGCAGGCCAAATAGAAATGAAAAGTTCCTATTTAATATGTTTATTTTGAGTACCACGGATTTTGAAAGCATGGACCAACTTTACGTTAATTAGAGTGAACAAAGATTTCTCCACAAATCCTACCACCCTGCCCCACCAAAACTAAGTTTTCGATTTAATTTTAAAATGATAGGCATGTAAGCCTAAACGCACGTCTCACTCCATTTCCCTTTTTTGACCTGAAAAGTTTCATGTTTTCTCTTTAAATTATAGGGGCCTTGATGTAAACATTTGCAATAAGTGGCAATAAAAGACACCATCTTCCTTTCTGATGAAGTTTTTGAATTATGTAATTTTTAGGAAAACTTTGTTGCATCTTTTTGTCTATTAATTAAAAAACAAATGTCTCAAGTTTGTTGCAAGGTCAGTTATTATTTTGTTCTATTTATTGTTTCTGCAAAACTGCATTGACCATCCATGGCAACCATCCATAATTGTGTACAGATGTAATTTTGTTTTAATATTCCGCCATTAATCTTTAGACTTTAGAGATACAGTGCCCTCCATAATGTTCGGGACACAGACCCATCATTTATTTATTTGCCTCTGTACTCCTCAATTTGAGATTTGGAATAGAACAAAAATCACATGTGGTTAAAGTGCACATATTCATATTTTAATAAAGGCTATTTTGATACATTTTGGTTTCATCATGTAGAAATTACAGCAGTGTTTATGCATAGTCCTCCCCATTTCAGGCCACCATAATGTTTGGGACACAGCAATGTCATGTAAATGTAAGTAGTCATGTTTAGTATTTTGTTGCAAATCCTTTGCATGCGTCAGTAGTTGTGTCATCAATGAAGATAAGTGAGCCAGAACCTTCAGGACCTATACATGCCCTGGCCATAACACCCCCACCACCGTGATTCACAGATAAGGTGGTATGTTTTGGATCTTGGGCAGTTCCTTCTCCCATCCATACTTTGCTCTTGCCATCACTCTGATATGTTAATCTTTGTCTCATCTGTCCACAAGACCTTTTTCCAGAACTGTGGTTGCTCTTTTAAGTACTTCTTGGCAAACTGTAACCTGGCAACCCTATTTTTGCAGCTAACCAGTGGTTTGCATCTTGCAGTGTAGCCTCTGTATTTCTGTTCATGAAGTCTTCTGCGGACATCGGTCATTGACAAATCCACAACTGACTCCTGAAGAGTGTTTCTGATCTATCGGACAGGTGTTTGGGGATTTTTCTTTGTTATAGAGAGAATTCTTCTGTCATCAGCTGTGGATGTCCTCCTTGGCCTGCCAGTCCCTTTGCGATTAGTAAGCGCACTAGTGCTCTCTTTCTTCTTAATGATGTTCCAAACAGTTGATTTTGGTAAGCCTGAGGTTTGGCTGGTCTCTAACGGTTTTATTCTTGCTTCTCAGTCTCATAATGGCTTCTTTGACTTTAATTGGCACAACTTTGGTCCTCATGTTGATAAACAGCAATAGAAGTTTCCAAATGTGATGGAAAGACTGGAGGAAAGACTAGGTGCTGAGAGCTCTCCTATACCTGCATTCAGGAGGCATTTAAACACACCTGAGCAATTACAAACACCTGTGAAGCCATGTGTCCCAAACATTATGGTGCCCAGAAATGGGGGAACTATGTATAAACACTGCAAGTAATTTCTACAAGGTGAAACCAAAAATCTATAAAAATGGCCTTTATTAAAATCTGACAATGTGCACTTTAACCACGTGATTTCTTTCTATTACAAATCTCAAATTGTGGAGTACAGAGGCAAATAAATAAATGCTGGGTCTTTGTCCCAAACATTATGGAGGGGACTGTATAGCGCGGAAACAGGCACTTTGGCCACCGAGTCTGCGCCGACCAGCGATCACCCCTTACACTAGCATCATCCCACATGCCAGGGACAGTTTATGATTTTGCCAAAGTCAATTAACCTGCAAACATGTACGGAGTGTGGGAGGAAACCGGAGCACCCGGAGAAAACCCACGCGGTACGGGGAGAGCATCCATAGTCAGGATCGAACCCGAGTGCCTAGTGCTTTACCGCTGCACCATTGTGCGCACTATTTAAATATAATGATATTTAAAACTGAAATGATATTTAATATAATTTTTAGGAAATAATATCAGGGAAAGTTAATTTTTTTAAAGAAAAGGTTTCACTCGTTATTTTGTTCGCTTTGTTGTTTCCGCACCTGCACTGACCAACGTTGTAAACATCCATAATTGTGCTCTGATAAAATATCTGAAATGATATTTAACATGTAGGAATGAACTGCAGATTCTGTTTAAACTGAAGATAGGCAAAATGCTGGAGTAACTCAGTGGGACAGGCAGCAATGGGTGACATATCGTGTCAAGACCCTTCTTCAGACTAGTCAGGGGAAAGGGAAACGAGAGATATAGACAGTGATGTAGAGAGATATAGAACAAATGAATGAAAGATATGCAAAAAGTAATGATGATAAAGGAAACAGGCCATAGTTAGCTGTTTGCTAGGTGAGAACGGGAACCTGGTGCAACTTGAGTGGTGGAGGGATGGAGAGAAGTTAGTGAAATCAAGATTCATACCACTGGGTTGTAAGCTGCACAAGCTGTTCCTCCAATTTGCGTTTTGCCTCTGACAATGGAGGAGGCCACGGACAGGAAGGTCAGTGTGGGAATGGGAAGGGGAAATAAAGTGTTTGGCAACCAGGAGATCAAGTAGGTCCAGGTGGACTGAGCGAAGGCATTCAGCGAGAAGATCGCCCAGTCTAAGTTTGGTCTTGCCGATGTATAAGAGTCCACATCTAATATCACGATTTTCGGTGATGTTATATCAGGGAAAGTTGATTCTTTTTTTTAAACCTTTACTCTTGATAAATAAACAAAAATGAACAAACTGCACAGACACGTATTTTAAACAAAAACAAATTGAAAATCCTTTTGCTAGTCTCAATTTCCACAGTGAATTGGATATGTGCTGTGAAATGTGAAGTTGCATTTTGTATTAATTTTTTTTTTATTCTTCCTTTGATTAGAAGCTGTTGTAGAATATGGTGGTTAATCATGGGTGTTCATCAAATGACACAGTTGCTATGGGGGGAAACCTGGAGCTGAAAGTATTTCCATTTCAGACACTTGCAAGATGATAACTCCTCTTGTGTTTTATATTCTAACCTAGATAAGCTGCAGAAGTATCTTTCCTCTGTTTTATTTTGCTTTATATGAAAATTGTCATGTAAATGTAATAAATATACGCATTACATTATTGAAATGTAGGGAAGATTGGGATTAGATGAGATCTGCGTTTATTGCTGTCTAAGCTTTCTTTTCACATCACTGCAGTCCACATGATGAAGATGCACCTACAGTGCTGTTAGGTGAGGAGATGTGGCTTTTCGACCCAACAGCAGGAGTGATATCTGTCCATGGATGGACTTTGAGGCATTCTTGGAGATTGTGTTACTTCTGAGAACCTACTTCTCGTGTATCATCTTGGTAGGTCAAGCGGTTTAATGGGTATTGTTATTGAAATCCTGATGGCTTATTACTAGGAGGAGAGGAAGAAGGCTGAAATACGACTGAAGTAAGGAATGTTCCACACATCTCAAAGATACAGGTTCCGAAGACACAAGGAACTGCAGATGCTGGTTTACCACCAAAAAAAGACCCAAAGTGCTGGAGTAACTCAGCGGGTTAGGCAGAATCTCTGGAGAACATGGTGATGTTTTGGGTTGGGATCCTTCTTCCAAGTGAACGACACAGGTATCATTTGCGAAGAACTGGGAGAACAAGAGGGTGTGGTGGAAGGGGAGTGGTTAGTCTGCATAGGGAAGATGTGAAAAGCCCTCCTGTTGTACAAGTTAAAGGAAGAAGTAAGGAGTCAAGAATGCTTAATGTTAATGTACTGAAATGGAACAATGAAATTCTTACTTGCAGCAAAACAATAGGTTTGTAAAGACAGTATCAGATGCCCGATGTGCAGATGAACCTGTTGACTGACACCAGGAAGCTGTAATAGATTAAAGTGGTCAAGGGAGTTAGAAGTGTCACAGTTGTAAATGGGAGAGATTGGATGAGGCAACCACAAATCAAGGTAGGAAGAAAGGAACCTTTGACCGTCTTGTTGCCTTTGCACTGCGAATTGTCCACATAGACGGTGATAGTAGTGTAGTTTACTGTCAAAGGGACATGGTTAAGTTAACTCTTTCATTGACACTGGTCATTGCCTGGCAGCTGAGTTAAATGTTACATTTGCATTTCCCCAAGCTTGGTCATGCACGGGTCCTGCTCAACCGAGGCACAGGACGCTTCAGGATCGGAGGAATTGAAAATGGATCTAATATTGTGCAAGCATGAGGAAACATCCCCAGTACTGATGCTTGAGGGAAAATTATTGATCTAGTACTTGAGGGAGACAATGTGGAAGCAGGCCGTTCGGTCTATGAAGTCCGCGTCGACCAGCTCACCCCGTGCAGTGGTAACACTATATTGTAGGATAGCGTTAGTTTTGGAGTGTGGGTGGAAACTCGAGCACACTGGGGGAACACCCCACATGGTCACGGGGCGAACGTACAAACCACCCACAGTTAGGATCGAAACCGGGTCTCTGGCGTCTGCAACTCTACCTCTGCGCCACCGTGCCAACCCTGTGTGAGCGGAAACTGGACAATACCCACGCGGTCCCACAGGGGAAACGCTCAAGCTCCATGCACAGCAGTGTTTCCATTTTGAAGGAAATTCTGGAAATTCTGGTTGTCTTCAGGTAATTTTAGGGAAATAAAATAATTTGGGGAAATTTCCCGGCCCGGTAAGCCTTCTCCAACTGCGCATGTGAGACTGCCGCCCCCAACTGCGC
Organism: Okamejei kenojei; assembly: GCA_035221665.1. NCBI lineage: Eukaryota > Metazoa > Chordata > Chondrichthyes > Rajiformes > Rajidae > Okamejei > Okamejei kenojei. Next base: position 99,841,237 of record CM069135.1, read on the forward strand.
ACGCGCGGGGCGACGCGAAGGAGTCCAATCAGGCCTGCGGGATGATTTGCGGGGAAAAAAAGTATGTACCTGTTTATTTACGACCATCCGCGCGTGTGCAGTTGGGGAGGGAACGTCGGGCCAGGAAATGGCATCAAATTCCAGGTAATTTGGAATTCCATTTCAGGATTTTTTTAATTTGAGGTGTGGAAGCACTGATGCATACAGCACCGTAGTCAGGATCGAACCCAGGTCTCTGCCGCTGATTCAGCAGCTGAAGAAAGATGAGTGCAACACATTGACCTGCGGAACTCTGCAGCAACTCTCTGCGATTAAAACGATTGCCTTCTAAATATCTTCGTTTGAACAAGGTATGTCATTGGACAACTGTCCCCGTACCTCATAAATTGCAATTTTATTCCTGTTAATGCTACACTGACGCCAACAACTAATGCACTCATCCTCGAATATAAGTAATGACTACGTTGCTTATAAAAACGTGCAACTGATTTTAGATGTGAAGTTTGCATGAAGCTACTACTGCACTTCAAATTCATGAGAGATATCTGATACTATATGAGCTGTTCAACTACATGGAACTCAGTCATTCCAATCCATTATTGGGATACATCTCAGCATCAAATTGTGCATCAGATACAACTTCTGAGAAGTTCACCTAATCATCTATTTAAGTGATGAACAAACTAAAGTTATTGCTCTTTTGCGTTAGATTTTAAAGATACAGAGCCCACCGGTTCACGCCGACCAGTGATCTCTGTACACTAGCACTGTCCTACACACTGGGGACAATTTACAATTTTACCAAAGCAAATTAACCTACAAACCTGTACATCTTTGGAGTGTGGGAGGAAACCGGAGCACCCGGAGAAAACCCACGTGGTCACAGAGAGAACGTACAAACACTTTACAGGCAGCACCCATGGTCAGGATTGAACTAGGGACTCTGGTGCAGTGAGGCAGCAACTCTACCAATGCACCACCATGCTTTTTTTTTTTAAGTATTCCAATAGAATATTTCTTAAATTGACAGCTTTGGCCCAAAAAGAGGCTCAATAAAAAACTGCTGCCTATTTATCCTCTCCCTTTAGATCCCCAAATACAAAATGTATGCCAAACAGTATGAATTGTTTCTTGTGACTATAATTCACGATGAACACCACCGCTGTCTGACAGTCTAGCGTTGCCTTGTGATGCATAATTCATCCCAAGCAATGAAAGAGAGCTCAGAATATTTGAATTTGTTGGATTGGAGAGCAGTTAAAAGAAACATTGTTTCAAGTCCATTGATTGATCATCAGTTACAGGAAATGGTCAACAATTTTTCCAGGGACAAGTGATTTGATTCAATGAGAATCATTGATTTAATCTTTAGCTGCTCAACCTCATCCTAATGTCACAGCTGAAGATGAAATATTATTGGAACAAAAAACATTCAGGTTAGAAATTTAACCCTGGCAGAGGAAAGAAAAATTCAAGGTATGATGGGATCGTTTGGTTGGGAATAGGTACCCTAAAAAAACTACTGCCTTCCCCCTGACACTGACCACATTTCCCCAAACCTCCACCGACACCACCGTGTTCACCCCTCTCTCTTGAGTCTCCTTCCTCTGCCCCCCTGCCAAGGTTAGAGGTGAAATGAAGGCAAAAGGTTGTCAGTTAAGGAAGGGCAGTGAAATGAAAAGCCTGTGGGAGGGGGGGGGGGGGGGGGGGGGGGAAGATGGTGAATAAAAGGGGAATGGGGGAACTCAGAGACACGAGGGGTGGGAGATGAGTTTACAGAGGAGGAGGAAGGAGCAGGTTGACTGGGTGGTGGGAGATGGGAGGGGGAATGTATGTGTAAGGGGTGGCAACGTGGAAAGGAGGAATAAAGGTGGTGGAGGTGCTGTGTTATTGTGCAGTTTATTGCTCAAAATGTTGGGTAGTAAGTTACCCAAGTGAAATATGAGATGCTGTCTTCCAGCTTTCGTGTGGCATCACTCTGTCAATGGAGGGGGCCCAGGGCAGAAAGGTCAGTATATGAATGGGAAGAGGCTTTAAAATGGTTAGCAAAAAATCTTTAGCAACCAGGAGCTCCAGCAAATCTCAACAGACAGAGAGTAAATGTTTGGCAAAATGGTTGCCTAATCTAGGCTTGGTTCTCATTGATGCAGTGGAGGCCACATCAGGAGCTCTGAGGTTGGGGAAGGTGCAAGTGAAACCTCTGTGTCACCTCGCAGGACTTCTGGGGTCCCTGAATAGGGTCAGGAGTTACATCTTCTGTGGTTGCAGGCGAAAGTGCCTGGGAGGTGGTGGGTTGGGTGGGATGAGTGAACAAAGGAGTTGCAGAGTGAGCTCTCCCAGTGGAAAGGATGGGGATGGGAAGATAAAGCTGGTGGTGGGATCACGTTGAAGATAGTGGAAATGTGGGAGAATGATAGGCTGGATGGTGGGGTGAAAGATGAGGAGCAGAGAAACTCTATCCTTGTTCTGCTTGGGGGGGGGGGGGGGGGGGGAGTGAAACCAAAATGATAGGAAACAGAAGTCTCGGGTGAGGTCTCAGTTCACAACAGCATGGAGGAAGCCACGTTAACTGAAGCAGGAGGACATCTTGTATGAAGAGTATTAATAGTATTAAGATACAACGAGTAAGAGTCCTTATAAGAGGCGGGGTGGGAGAAGGGTGAGTCAGTGGGTTTGTAGTAGATGTCAGCAGACAGTCTGCCCCCATATAGTGTGTGCAGATAGTGAAAAGCCTTGCCTTATATTAGAGGCATCTAAAACCAGAGATTCAGTGTTGGGATTAAGAAGCTTAGAGGGAATCTGAGGAATTGTTTCTTCACGAAAGGTTGGTTGTCTGCCACATACTGTCTGGCTTCGAGGAGGAGGAGGCAGGCATTTAAAAGGTATCCGGACATGCACTTAAATTGCCCTGACATAGAAAGCTATGGACCAAGTGCTAGTAAAAAGGGGTTGGTGTAGATGGGTAATTGATGGTCACCATGGACATTGTGCTGCACTGCTCCACAACTCTAATTCTGATGAGCTATAGTGAAGAGCGCAGATGTTACGCTGTGCAAAATGATGATCAGACCACATTTAGAGTGGTGTGAGCTGTTGAGTCAACCAAAATAATGCTTTCTTTGTCTTGGAGGGAGTAAAGCCAAGATTTATCAGATGCTGCCTGGCCCAAGCTATGTTGAAACTGATTGAAATGTTTGACATGTCCACAATTTTCTTTTTGCACTTGGTTCAATGCTAAATCTGAGATTAATATTTGTCAGCAGAATGTTGGAGTTAGGCAAGAAAATCTTGTTATGCGACAAATCATAATCTCATTATTATCCACCACTGCTGACATTCATTGTCTAAATTTCTCACCTAATGATAAAATCATTATTGGAATGAGAAGCTATTCTTTTCATGGTCTCATCTTTTTCAGAACTAGATGCTACTAAAGAAAAAAAAAAATTCTAGTCTGATGGATATAATAGTTTTCAAAAGACTCTCAGTTTTTGAATAGACTTTTCCCTGGTAACGCAAGCATTCATCCAGGGGCAAGTAATATTCCTCCATTCACGCTAAGGCCTTGATGAAAGCAGAAATATATACTGTAAGTGCCGTTCCCTTTCCTTTCAAAATGGTTTTGTGAGTCCCATCATGGGGAGGGGCAGATATGTTGGAATAAAAGTACTCTAAAGATGGAGGTGGTGAGATGGAGATATTTGTGGGCAAGGGGAAGCTGAGAAGAGAATCAGAACACATTCTCGGAGTTTAAAAGACACTGGTTGGAGCTTTGTGGATAGCATGAAATCAGAAAATGATTTCTTATCGAAAGATGGTGTTATCCTCGTTGCGAAGAATCTTGTTGACTGCAACACATTATTGGATAATTAAGTATTGTTAAAACAAAATCTGCAGAAATTGTCAGACCCAATTAATGTTGACATCATAATTATCCTAAATATGCTATATTTAAAATTTAGGATGAAGTAACTGCAAAAATAATTCTTGCAGCATGGCTGCTGAGTCCATTTTAAAGGCTATTATATACAAATATAATCTAAATATACTGTACAGAGCAGTTGTCTATTGTCAAGGATGCAAAGATACCTCTGCGTCTGTCAAGTGAGATTCTAATTATTTTTTTTTTCATTTTGATTCATCAGTATTCTGATCACGATCAAAATGTGCTACTTACATTCACAAACTCACAATTTTAACATCTCGCAATTCAGTTTTTGTTTTCAATTTTTTTGCAGATAGAATAAACCATTTGCTTATGACATTTATTACTATTAGCTCATTAAAACAAATAACAGTGTTAATTTCGAGACCCATCTTATTTTGTGCAGCCTTTGTGAGCTGGAAGTGGACTGAATGACGTTTGCCTTCAATTTATTGCAGCAGTCACACAGTACTGCTCAAAATTGTATTTCAATACTCTGACTGCTGCAGAGGGGAAGGTGCAGAATACAAAGATTTGCAATGCTTTATTTGGAAAGTTTTTATTGGTTGCGCGTTAGTGGATTATGAGTAAGCACACAGAGGTTTAACCTCTGGACCAAGTGTGCATCACAATTCTTTTATAGCATATAAACAGGCACTTGTCTCACTCAGTCCATGATGGTGTTTACCCTTCATTGTTCTCCTCTTGTGCAATATTTTCCGCCAGCTACTAATCGCCCTAAAATTTTATTGCGGGCTCTATTATAATATCAAACTTACTTAATGTATCTCTTCCTATTTGCCCTTGTGTTTAATTGTTTATCTATGCTTTTCCATTGGTCTCCTGGAGGAATTCAGTTTACCCTGAGTCATCCCTTCATAACTTGTAAACACTTCTGCAAAATCACCTCATCTCTTTTCTAACCAAGAGGATAATCCCAAACTGTCCAATGTGTTCCAAATGTATAATGCTCACCAACTTTGTTGGTCTGTCGTTTTGATATAACCAGCGTTCAACCTCCACTTAAAATATCCCTTTCACCCATAATGAAATTCAGTCCCTTGCATGGGGTGACATTGTAACAGGAGATGTGGAGTCAGTATGGATAGAACTAAGGAATTGTAAGGGTAAAAATACCCTAATGGGACTAATCTACAGGCCCCCAAACAGTAGCCTGGACATAGGGCGCAAGTTGAATCAGGAGTTAAAATTGGCATGTAGTAAAAGTAATGCTACGGTTGTTATGGGAGATTTCAACATGCAGGTAGACTGGGAATATCAGGTTGGTATTGGACCCCAAGAAAGGGAGTTTGTGGAGTGCCTCCGTGACGGATTCTTAGAGCAGCTTATATTGGAGCCGACCAGGGAGAAGGCAATTCTGGATTTAGTGTTATGTAATTAACTGGATTTGATAAAGGAACTTGAGGTTAAGGAGCCATTAGGAGGTAGTGACCGTAATATAGTCAAGGTTAATCTACAATTGGAGAGGGAGAAGGGTAGATCCGAGGTATCAGTGTTACAGTTGAATAAAGGGGACTATGGAGCCATGAGGGAGGAGCAGGCCAAAGTTGACTGGAAAGATGCCCTAGCAAGGATGACAATGGAACAAAAATAGCAGGTGTTTCTGGGAATAATACAGAAGGTGCAGGATCAGTTCATTCCAAAGAGGAAGAAAGATTCCAAGGGGAGTAAGGGGCGACCGTGGCTGACAAGGGACGTCAGGGACAGTATAAAAATAAAAGAGAAGAAGTCCAACATAGTAAAGATGAGCGGGAAGCAAGAGGATTGGGTAATGTTTAAGGTGCAACTAAAAAGGCAATACGGGGAGAAAAGATGAGATATGAAGGTAAGCTAGCCAAGAATATAAAGGAGGATAGTAAAAGCTTCTTTAGGTATGTGAAGAGGAAGAAATTAGTTAAGACCAAAGTTGGACCCTTGAAGGCTGAAAAGGGTGAATTTATTATGGGGAACAAGGAAGTGGCAGATGAGTTGAACAGGTACTTTGGATCTGTCTTCACTAAGGAGGACACAAACAATCTTCCTGATGTACTAGTGGCCAGAGGATCTGGGGTTGACGGAGCAACTGAAGGAAATCCACATTAGGCAGGAAATTGTGTTGGGTAGACTGATGGGATAAATCCCCAGGGCCTGATGGTCTGCATCCCAGGGTACTTAAGGAAGTGGCTCTAGAAATCGTGGACGTATTGGTGATCATTTTCCAATGTTCTATAGATTCAGGATCAGTTCCTGTGGATTGGAGGGTTGTTAATGTTATCCCGCTTTTTGAGAAAGGTGGGAGAGAGAAAACAGGGAATTCTCGACGAGTTAGCCTGACATCGGTGGTGGGGAAGATGCTGGAGTCAATTATAAAAGATGAAATAGCAGCACATTTGGATAGCAGTAACAGGATTGGTCCGAGTCAGCATGGATTTACCAAGGGGAAATCATGCTTGACTAATTTGGAAATTTTTGAGGATCTAACTAGGAAAATGGACAAGGGAGAGCCAGTGGATGTAGTGTACCTGGACTTTCAGAAAGCATTTGATAAGGTCCCACATAGGAGATTGGTGGACAAAATTAGGGAACATGCTATTGGGGGTAGAGTGCTGACATGGATAGAAAATTTGTTGGCAGACAGGAGACAAAGAGTAGGGATTAACGGGTCCCTTTCTGAATGCTAGGCAGTGACCAGTGGGATACCACAAGCCTCGGTGCTGGGACCGCAGTTATTTACAATATACATCAATGATTTAGATGAAGGGATTCAAAGTAACATTAGCAAATTTGCAGATGACACAAAGCTGGGTGGCAGTGTGAACTGTGAGGAGGATGCTGTGAGAATGCAGGGTAGGTTGACTTGGACAGGTTGGGTGAGTGGGCAGATGCATGGCAGATGCAGTTAAATGTGAATAAATGTGAGGGTATCCATTCTGGTAGCAAAAACATGAAGGCAGATTATTATCTAAATGGTGTCAAGTTGGGAAAAGGGGAAGTACAACGGGATCTGGGGCTCCTTGTTCATCAGTCAATTAAAGTAATCATGCAGGTACAGCAGGCAGTGAAGAAAGCGAATGGCATGTTGGCCTTCATAACAAGAGGAGTTGAGTATAGGAGCAAAGAGGTCCTTCTGCAGTTGTATAGGGCCCTAGTGAGACCACACCTGGAGTATTGTGTGCTGTTTTTGTCCCCTAACTTGAGGAAGGACATTCTTGCTATTGAGGGAGTGCAGCGTATGTTTACAAGGTTAATTCCCGGGATGGCGGGACTGTCATATGCTGAGAGAATAGAGTAGCTGGGCTTGTATACTCTGGAGTTTAGAAGGATGAGAGGGGATCTTATTGAAACATATAAGATTATTTAAGAACACGCTAGAGGCAGGAAACATGTTCCCGATGTTGGGGGAGTCCAGAACCAGGGCTCACAGTTTAAGAATAAGGGGTAAGCCATTTAGAACACAGAAATACTTCTTCATACAGAGAGTTGTGAGTCTGTGGAACTCTCTGCCTCAGAGGGCGGTGGAGGCCGGTTCTCGGGATACTTTCAAGAGAGAGCTAGATAGGGCTCTTAATGATAGCGGAGTCAGGGGATATGGGGAGAAGGCAGGAACGGGGTACTGATTAGGGATGATCAGCCATGATCACATTGAATGGCGGTGCTGGCTCAAAGGGTTGAATGGCCTACTCCTGCACTTATTGTCTATTGTCTATAACAATTGGTAATCCTTTAATTTTATTTGTTTTTCTTTGAGTAGCATTTGATCAAAGATTTTCAAAATTGCATACCCCATCCATATGAACACCCCATCCATTTGCATATCCCATCCATTTCTTGATTGCATTCCCCCATGAATGTGTATAATTTATGAACTTATCAACCCACATCTCACTTTTGTCCAGGTCAGGTCCTGCTTGTAGGTCTGGGCTGCTTCATTTTACTTTAGACTTTAGACGTACAGCGCAGAAACAGGCGGTTCGAACCACCAAGTCCGCGCCGAGCAACGTTCACCCTGTACACTTGCCCTATCCTTCACACCCGGGACAATTTACAATTTCCAGAAGCCAATTAACCTACAAACCTGCACGTCTTTGTAGTGTGGGAGGAAACTGGAGCACCCGGCGTTAAACCCTGGCGGTCACAGGGAAAATGGACAAACTCCATACAGACAGCACCAGTAATCAGGATCAAACCCGGGTCTCTGGTGCTGTGAAGCAGCAGCTCTACCACTGCGCCAATGTGCCACCCCCTTTCTGTGCATGGAATTGAACATGATAGAATGTTTGGTGTCTCTACCTACTTCCTATAGCTGGGGAAAGTTGGTATTTGATGACTCATCAAATTGGTATTTGATGAAAGATAATTAGCTGCGAAATAGGTAGAATTATGTTCTGGGTCCAAGATGATTCACCTCCAACAATCCAGACCTTTCAGCAAGTGGAGTGTTTCTCGGTGATGAGTTTTGCCAATGTTCCCAAGTGCTATGGTAGATCCCTAGAGCAATGAATCTCACTACATTGTAACTCAATTAACACAAAGGAAGATTGTTGGGAGTGAGCTATAATCACCTCCAGGTTACCATTGGGATGTCTCTGAATCCCAACTTTCCTATTCGAGGATGGACTAAAACTGAAAAAGGTAATTTACCATCTCACAAGTTCACAAGTTACAAGAGTAGAATTAGGCCATTTGGCCCATCCAGTGTACTCCACCATTCAATCATGGCTGATCCCTGCCTTCTAATCCCCTTTTCCTGCCTTCTCCCCAAAACCCTTGAACCCTGTTCTAATCAAGAATGTCTCTCTCTGCCTTAAAAATAAACACTGACTTGGCCTCCACAGCCCCCTGTAGCAGAGTTCCACAGATTAACTACCCTCTGACTATAGAAGTTCCTTCTCACCTCCTTTCTGAAAGAGCGCTCTTTAATTCTGAGGCAATGGCCTCTGGTCCAAAATTCTCCCACCAGTGGAAACATCCATTCTGCCTATGCCTTTCATTATTCTGTAAGTTTCAATGAGGTCCCCCCTCAACCTTCCAAACTACAGTGAGTAGAGGCCCAGTGCTGTCAAACGCTCGTCATATGCTAACCCACTCATTCTGGGGAGCATTCTTGTAAACCTCCTCTGGACCATGACCTGAGCCTGCACATCATTCCTCAGAGGCGCGTGTAAGTGCAGCGGCTCAGCACTCCCCGCATCGGGGCTCCTTGTTAGTTATTTTATTATTAGTTTGTTTATCTGATACATTGGAGCACCGCTCGGGATGTGCGCCTGAAATTTATTGTATGTATTTACAATGACAATAAAGTGTATTATTATTATTATTATTTTTATTATTATTTTATGGGTCCAAATGTGTTTAATGCTGAGCCTGACCAGTGCCTTATAGAGCCTCAGCATTAAATCTCTATTTTTCTATTCCAGTCCTCTTGATATAAATGCTAAAGGACCTGTCTCACGGTGCGAGTCCACCCACGAGTGACCCCAAGTGAAAGAAAAAAAACAGACTCGTGGTTGTGTACGAGATTTCAAGTTTATGATCAAGTGTTTAACCGAGTTCCCACGGGTATGTCATTTCCGCGATGTTCCAAGTTCCTCTCCCGAGTTACCAAGTTCCTCTCCCGTTACTCTTGAGCCAACCGTGAACGAAGGTATGTTTTAATAACTGTTCTTTCACAGCAGGATGTTGGGAGACGGAGCTCAGGGTTTGCCTCCTGAGCTGCATTAGTGCCCAGGCGTGAGTTGAGGTGGAGGGAGGTTGGGGGGGGGGGGGCATCATTAATCTGTCTGGGGTGACAAGGCTCTTGGGTTAGGAGTGGTGTGTGACGGAGGTTTAATTCTCTCTGATCTCTCTCAAGCCCCGGACAAGAACAAGTGAAACCTCTCTTGCCACCGCGTACAAGCCCGTTGTATATAACTTTGCTGCTGACGCACGCACGCACACTCTCTCCCTCTCTCTCACTCTCTCTGCTCTCTCTCACTGCAGCTCAGAGCCCAACCTCGCCATCCTACAGTGGTAACATTCATATCGGGTCCCCTCCACACCCTCACACCCTCTCTCCGACACACACACCCCCCACAAGACAACAGGCAGCGTGAGAGACAGAGAGTTTGTAGGGTGTTGGTTTTGTATGAGGTTTTCTTTTTAAATTATTAACCAAGGTCGCATTTACTTATTTGAAACGAAGTTTGGAGCACGTGGCAATACTTTTTTTTTCTCTTTGCGCTCGTTTTCAGAAAGGGTTCAGACCGCGCCCCGCTTGGCTCGTTACCCCCTTTGAACCAAGCCCTGCGAGAGGGAGGGAGGGAGGGAGGGATGTTTGAGTGAACAAGAGCGCCGAGGAGGAGAGGGAAATAGGGGGGGGGGGGGTGGGGGGTGGGTGGAGGAGAAATAGGGAAGAAATTAGTTGTTCAGATCAGAAACCTGTAGGCTGGGAGTCATAATGGTGAAGAGCGCACCCAGTTCTTCTGAGGATTGCATAAGAGACATCGATCGGAAGCAATGTTGCTCTAGAACTACAACTGAAACCGTGTCCATATCGCCTCCTCTTGGCCGGACCGCAAGACCCAGGGTTACCGGTCAGCGCTCTCCGCCACAAAGGACTCTAAAGAGGGCAATGCCAATGTAAACCGCAACATCTCCTAAAATATGCATATTCACACACACATTAATTCTCTCTCTCTCTCTCTCACACACACACACAATATCATCCAAGACTGTTCGTGTAGAAGGCAACATTTGCCCAGAAGACGCCAAGAAAGGAATAAAGTGCAGGATAGGAACTGCCTGCAGATGCTGGTTTAAACCGAAGATAGGCACAAAAAGCTGGAGCTGACAGGGGGCGATCAAACAGCACAATATCATCCCGTCACCAATTCCTTCTCTCCAGTGATGCTGCCTGCCCGTTGAGTAAAAAAAGAGCGAGAATGTGATCTGAGAGGAAAGATAGTGGCAAGAAGTGAATCGTAAACTGATGGAAGGGGAGGAAAGGCGCCTGAGCGACAGATAGAGCAGAGAAAACACAGCAATCGATTTATAGAATGTACTTGGAAGAGGAAAGAAAAATCCCTTTGTGAATACTCTATTCACGCTGATGATGTTAGTTCGGACTGATCAACGTGGGCTGTGACCGGGCGATGGTTGTGATCGTTTACAGGCGGTAAATCAGGAAACTTGTGGTCTTGTAATCGCTATTGGTTGTAAATCTACGCGTCAGGAAAATCCAACGTTCATTGATTCATCTCAGAAAGCAGCGACGCAGTCGGCCAATGCGTCAGGTGCTGGTCCGGAAATTCGGACACATTTAAAGTGGTTAGAAGCCTTTTTACCAGGGGTGAGAGTGAAAACTCGGGGTTTCACTCGTGGGTCAACTCTCACCGTGAGACAGAATAAATATATTTAAATCACCCACTCATGGTTTACTTTATAGTTTACTTTTTACTGCTACCGAGGATCGGCTTGCAAATTTTTTTTAACATATTTTTGGGAGTCCTGCACCAGCACTCCAATAAAAACAAGTCCTTTGCACTTCTCATTTAAAACCAGTAGATCCGTCAATGACCCAAGTTTTCCCGAACCCATGTCACAAATTTACGTGGAAAACTCAAAACATGTTTGTCAGTATAAAGCCAGTCGATATAGACGTTCCCGTCAGACTAGCCTCTGCTGATCTACTGATTATTGATTGAGTCAATAACAACTTTCAAAAAGGAAATGAATAAATATTTGATGATGAAAAAAAAAATTGCAGGACTGGAATTAATTCAAAAATTGTGTCGTGTTCAATTCCATTCACAGAAAATGAAGCAGCCCACGCCTAGAAGCAATCAGACCTGGACAAAAGTCAGATATGGGTTGATAAATGGTTTGCATTCATGGGGAAATGTAATCAAGAAATTGATGTTGTATGGACGTCCTTTACAAAACCTTTGATGGGACTTTCAACGAGACAGCACAGATTTTAAGGGCTTCGATATAACTGGTTTTAAGTAATAATGTGACTCATTTCAAGCACATCAGTCTCATCGAGTTATACAGTGTGGAAACAGCCCTTAGGCCAAACCTGCCCGCACCGACCAACATGTCCCAGCTACGCTAGTCCCACCTGCCTGCGTTCGCCCGATATCTTTCTAAACCTGTCCTATCCATGTACCTGTCTAAATGTTTCTGAAACATTGCGATAGTATCTGCAGAATTCACACTGCAAATTACAACATTTTTAAATGTGGTTTTCATCAGGATGGTTTTATTATTTTTGTATTCAGGATCCTTCTCTGAATAATGCCATTAGAACTATCTACCTTTTAATACCTAGCAGACTTTTACTGTGGAAAGTGAACCATGTCCCAATAACTAGCTGTACATTTCACTAGAAAAAAAAATCACTTGACGTTGTTGTTAAACTATAGCAATGGCAGCGTATAGGTTTAACGTTTATTTTAAAGTGTCAAATTTGGGTTTGTCTTAATTGCAGCATTTCAACATGAATTCCTTTCAATGGCATAAAAAAAATCAAAAATACACATGAAACAATTTGTTGCAAAGAGCATGGAACACCTGAAAATGTAAAGTTAGGTATGACGTCCACCAATATATTTACAACATAGAAGCACTTAAAGCTATTTTGGAATGCATTCTATCTCTGCTGTTAGTACAAACCTAAAGGTTATATTGGACAATAAGAAAGGTTTAGAGGGATGTGGACCAAATGCGGGCAAATGTGACTAGCTTAGATGGGGCATCTTGGTCGGTATGGACGAGTTGTGCCGATGAGGCTGTTTCTGTACCAGGACTATTCCTTGGAGCACAAGAGGCTTGGGTGATCTTATAGAGGTGCATGAAATTAAGAGGGAAATAGATGGAGTGAATGCACAGTCTTTTACCCAAGGTAGAGGAATCAAGAACCAGAGAGCAGGTGAGAGGGGATAAATTTAACAGGAGGCACAACCTTTTCACACAAAGAGTGGTGGGTATGTGGAATGCATTGCCAAAGGAGGTAGTTGAGGCAGATACCATAACAGCATTTGAAAGGCACTTGGAAAGATACACTTATGGACCAAACACAGGAAAATGGGACTAGCTTAGATGGGGCATCTTGTTCGGCATTAACAATTTGGGCTGAAGGGCCTGTTTCCATGCTGTATCACTCTGACTCTTATGACATTACTTAGCTTCTGAAGAGAACACAGTTGAATCTGTGTCCTCTTATTGTTAAAATTTCCAGCTTCCACTTGCTGTATTTTTTTCCCCTTGGAAAAAGCCTTTCCTAGAGCCAATTACTGAATTGCTCTCAACCGACCCTGCATTTTGGAGTTTAATGGAAGATGGCAGAGTGAGAGAACAGCAAGGTCCAGAAAAGCCTTTGAGATTTCACTCGCTTTGGATCATTACTTATGACGCATGAATAATTTACAGCTAAAAAGAGTTATAATTGTTTTCATCACTTCAAAAAGCGTCCCTTCTCAAACCCATTAAACAAAAATGATTTGTAGCCGTAGATGTGTACAAGAAGTTTAAGCTTCAATAGCAGTTGCGCATTTCACCTTTGTGCATCGCTACACGAGAGATCCATACGGTGTCATCGCCAATTAACTGGACTCTGACAACTTGCATTCCTTTTCCAGACACACTTTATTTACTTGTGCAGCCCCAGTCACTGCACAGTCCCAGTTACTGCACTACTCTGACATTCCACTCGCAACAGCCAACTTTTACTACGGATTTTGACCCTTGAAATTGTGCGCACTTTCTAATTTCTTATCATCAATAACAATACGTTCTCAAAACTTTAACATACAAATGCAATAACACTAATACAAGTTAAATGACATGCTTTTTTAATCCTTTATTTAATTTTTAATATTAAGATCCTTGTGGTGTGCATCAAGGAATACCTGTCAGGAATATTGTGGTGTGTGTCAAGGAATGCCTAAAAGGTCATTGTTCTGTACAGCTATCCTAACCTTTGTCATGTTGCAGCTTCCACAATTGAATAATAGTAATGCTGTAAGTCGCCAACATTGGCCTTCAAAGTAATAGCATTCTAGCCATTGAGTCTCCCATACCTCCCCCATCCCCTTCCCCTGAATTAGCAGACAGACAGATGATTACTCTGAAGTCAGGTACGTCCTTTATTGGAAATTAAGGTTACTTACTCGATGCTGTACATTCTCTCTATCAACAATGGCAGCTTTTTAATGTAAAATTACAAAATATTAGAAATGTAGAACTTGAAGTCTTTAATATAATGATATCAAGGCATTAAGAAGATGGTTGAAGTAACAGGACAAGAGTTGGCCGTGGAAGATAGAATTAGGTGATGAGAAACTAACGTTGGCAGATTCACAGTGGGTTATATCACTGAACATTTTTTTTATACTTGAATCTAGTTCATGTGTATCCTTGTATGTGAATACTTGGCCAATACACTTAAACTTATCTTACTTAAAAGACAAATTAATTGAACTTGTTTTTATAAGGAATAATAGAAAAATACCAGTTGTCAGAATGATTGATTAACATATATAAGCTCTCGGTTCATCCTTTGAATTTTGAGGTTTGTATAAAACAGTGGCCGTGAAAAGCTTTTTGAAATATGAACTACATTAATTTATGACCAAGTATTTTAAGTCTGAAGTGGAACTTTGGCATGAATTTAAAAGACATATGATTCTTCAAACTGAAATTACTTTTTCAAACTAAAAAGGAGTAACTCCATTTCTTTTACTCCATTTTACTCGTTTTACTCCATTTCTTGATAAATCATTAACTCCAGGCAAAATTGGTCAAATTACAACAAAAAATATAATTTTACAAAACGTTTAACAGAATCATTAAACGAAACACTTCTCTGAGCTAGCAAAAGAGATAATACAACTTATGAATGAAAGCTTAAACTAAGAGAGAAGTTTAATTTAGTTTCGCGATACAGCGTAGAAACAGGCCCTTTGCTAGGTCTGCACTGACCAGCGATCTCCACACGCTATCGCAATCCTACACACACTGAGGACAATTTACAATTATACCAAATCTATTCACCTAAAGTCTGAAGAAGGGTCTCGACCCGAAACGTCACCCATTCCTCCTCTCCAGAGATGCTGCCTCACCCGCTGAGTTACTCCAGCTTTTTGTGAATATCTTCGGTTTAAACCAGCATCTGCAGTTCCTTGTTTCACAACATACAAACCTGTATGTATTTGGAGTGGGTGAGAAAACCCAAGCGCCTAGAGAAAACCCACACGGGTCGTGGGGAGAACGTACAAACTCCAGACAGACAGCACAGGCAGCAACTCTACCGCTGAGCCACCGTGCTGCCCACGTTTTATGGAATATTTTGAAAGAATAATGAAATACAATGATGGAATATTTTAAAAGGGCAGTATAGTTGAAAAGCTGGTAGAACTGGTGCCTCACGGTGCCAGGGACCCGGAGCCCATCCTGACCTCTGGTGCTGTCTGTGTGGAGTTTGCATTTTCACCTTGTGACCATATGTGTTTCCTCCTGTAGTCCCAGTTTCCTCAGAAAACATCCCAAAGAGATGCAAATATGTAGGTTAATTGGCCTCTAAATTGCCCTGTGTGTGTAAGAAGGAGATGAGAATGTGGGATAAAATAGAACTTGTATGAATGTGTGATTGATGGTCGATGGGTCGAAGGGCTTTGTTTTCACACTGCATCTCTAAACTCAAGTAAACTAAATAGGCAGGCACGTTTATGGACGAAATTCCAGAACTTAGAGGAAAAATAACTAAAGGCATCACTGCCAATGGTGAAGCAATGTAAATTAGGGATTAGAATTGGAGGAGGAATAAGTTACTGGGGATTGCAAGGCTGCAGGGAGATTGCGGAGATAGGCATTTGAAAATAATTGGTGAAAAATTTATGATGAAAATATTGCCGGACCTGGAGTCAATGTCGGTTTACTTTCCTGAGGGAATTTTACTTTTATGATAATATACTAAATATATTGCCATTTTATCTTTGAAAATAATGTTTTCTCTTCACCCAACAGTAGCCTTAGGGAACACAATCTGTCCTTATTCAGTCTGGCCTTTGTGTGACCTATGCTAATGTGGCTAATTCTTAATTGCCCTTTGAAACTGCCTAAATAATCACTTAGTTCAATAAATACAGGCCTTTTCACACACGTACATTGAATGAATAAAGCATCATTTTAGAAGGGTATCCGAAGAAGCAAAGCTTTGATTTATATTGTTACAAATTATTTGTGAGGAAATTTGGGTTTAGTTTAGTTCAGTTTAGAGATACAGCAGAGAAACATGCCCTTTGGCCCACCGGGTCCGCACCCACCAGCAGTCCCCACACACTAATATCATCCTACACACACTAGGGGCAATTTATATTTATACTAAGCCAATTAACCTACAAACTTCTACGTCTTTGGACTATGGGAAGAAACTGAAGAGCTCGGTGAAAACCCACACAGGTCACGGGGAGAACGTACAAACTCCCTACACACTAGCACCCGTCGTCAGGATCGAACCCGGGTCTCTGGCGCTGTAAGGCAGCAACTCTACCGCTGCACCACCGTGCCACCCAACCCGTGTAGGGTTGAACAAATTTCTATAAGAAAACGACTGGGACGATACCTAAGTAAATCTACTCATCTAATTTTTATCTGATGAAACTGCACCAGATTGATATTCTAAGGGGAGAACACATTTAAAAATCATATTCACGATTATGTAGTCAAACAAAGAAGGAGAATAGATTTATCTCTCTGCAACAACATAATGTAAATACGCCAAAATACACATGCCGAATTGATGTTTCAAACAAATCCTTTGTTGAACAATTCCCACTGGCTAGCTGGGAAATAGAAAATCAAGTCAGGAGGGTCATATGCAGTGGGAAAGGAACAATTTAATTCTTACTTGCTGCATCTCGATTCCCCAACCCTGGGAGAAAACTGTGCATTCATGTTCATTAGTGATAGGAGCAGAATTAGGCCATTTGGCCCATCAAGTCTACTCCACCATTCAATCATGGCTGATCTATCTCTCCCTCTCGACTCCATTCTCCTGCCTTCTCCTCATAACCCCTGACATATTTCTCACAGGGACCTTGCTAGTGGGAGGAATATGTTCAATTCTTTGCTGTCAACCACCTGGAATTGTGCGTGAGAATGTGTGTGTGTGTGCGTGTACGTGTGTGTATGTGTATGTGCGTGCATGTGTGTGTGTACGTGTGTGTGTGTGTGTGTGTGTGTGCGTGCATGTGTGGTGTGGGATCATTCTCATAAACCTGGTCGTAAACTGGTCGCAAACCATAATGATGGTCAAGAAGGTTTTTTATACTTTCTCCTTCATTAGTCAGGATATTCAGTATAGAAGTTGGACGGTTGTTGAAGATGTCGGTGAGGCCACGTTTGGAAAAATGTGTTCAGTTTTGACGCTTTGCAATAGGAAGGATATCATTAAGCTGGAAAGAGTGCAAAGAAGATTTACAAGAATGTTGCCAGGACTTGGGCAGCTGAGCTACAGGGAGGGGTTGGGCAAGCTGAGACTTTATTCTTTGCGATCAAAAGTGTTTAATTGTCATATGTACCAAAATTTACATTTTTACTTGCAGTAGCATAACAATTTTGTAAACACAGCACTCAATAAATAACAATAAAACAAACAATAAAAAAAGGTTCAATAAATCAAAGAAATACAATGTTAGTGCAAAGCAAAATAAATGCTGAAAGTTGGGTGGCACAGTGGCAGCGGTAGAGTTGCTGTCTTACAGCGCCAGAGACTTGGGTTCGATCCTGACCTCAAGTGTTGTCTGTGTGGAGTTTGTACGTTCTCCCTGTGACTGTGTGATAGTTTCAGCCATGATCACATTAAATGGCGGTGCTGGCTCGAAGGGTCGAATGGTCTACTCCTGCACCTTTTGTCTAGTGAATATACCTTATTTCTGAAGGCAGGAGTGAAATGAGAACATAGCCAGTCTGGCGTGGGTCTTTGATGCTGGCTGCCCTTTTGATGCAATGGCTCCTGTAGATCCCTTCGATGGTGGGGATGTAATTACCCATGATGGTGTCCGCCATCTTTTTGTAATCCCCTCCGTTCCTGGGCAGCTCAAGCTGTCAACCAGGCTGCACCGTACACTTGTACAGGTTGAAAAGAGCACTCATTGACATTCTGGATGGAGCTCAGGAGCTGAGGGGTGATCTGATGGAGCTGTATAAAACCATGATGAGAATACATAGGGTGAATGCACAGGGAATCAAAAACCAGAGGTCATAGGTTTAAGGTGAGAGGAGCAAGATTTAAAAGGAACCTGAAGGGCAACTTTTTCACATGTAGGAAGGAACTGCAGATGCTGGTTTAAACCGAAGATAGACACAAAATGCTGGAGTAACTCAGCGGGGCAGGTAGCATCTCTGGAGAGAAGGAATGGGTGACGTTTCGGGTCAAGACCCTTCTTCAGACTGATGTCAGGGGAGTTGGGAGATACATAGATAAGAAAGTGTAAGGTGTGAAAATAGAACAAAGGGGAATCACCTTTTTCGCTCAGGCTGATGGGAATATGGAATGAGCTGCCAGGGGAAGCATTTGAAGCAGCTACTGTGTCATCATCATTGTTGAAAACATGAACGGGCACGGTGCCTTACAATGTTATGTACGACAGTGATCTCAACCTCTGCTGAAGTGTGAATGGCGTTGGCTCGCTAGGAGCTCATCCGTGCTTTGACAGGTGTTGTTTTTGGTCCTGCTGGGGGTCCACAGCCCCCTCCTCACCTGGAAAACCAGGTGGGGGAGATGGTTTAGTCGCCCACTATCCGACCATGGAGCAGGTAGCACGGGATTACATGGTACCCATGGCGGGGGGGACATCCCCCCGACCTGACCAGTTACAGCTACTATAACAACTTTTGAAATACACATGGGCAGGTGTATGGATAGGAGAGGTTTAGTGGACTTGCTTAGATGAGGGATCTTGGTCGCATGGACGAGTTGGACCTCAGGGTCTGTTTACGTACTCTATGACTCTATTGTCAACATTACTGTAGTGACAGTTCAGAGAGAACTTCACTCTGTATTTAATCACCCCTGATACAGCTTGACATTGTCAGTCGAACTTTGAATATCATTCTTTTACAGAATAAAAATCAAAATAGTTGTCAAATGCAGTAGAAATAAATTAACTCACAAGGCTTTTCTATTGAGAATGCAATTCAGATGGTTTAATAGAATCAAAGTCAAGGGAGGCACAGTGGTGCAGTGGTAGAGTTGCTGCCTTACAGCACCAGAGACCCGGGTTCAATCCTGACTACGGGTGCTGACTGGATGCATTTGTATGTGACTTGCGTGCGTTTTCTCCGGGTGCTCCGGTTTTCTGCTGCACTCCAAGGACACGTACAGGTTTGTAGGTTAATTGGCTTTGGTGAAAATTGTAAATTGCTAAATCCGATTCTGGTTGGGTGAGGTGGGCGGGTGGGGTGGGGGGGGGGGGGGGGGGGTTGAGGGGCATGTATATCTCCACTTTCTTTTCTTCTTTTTTTTTCTCTTATATCTTTATTCACTTTTTGGCCACTACTTTGGTAGTCTTAGGGTCTTTTCTATCTGCTTTTTCGAGCTATCTTTTCACCTCACGTTTCCCCTCTCTTGTTCTTTCTCTCTTTTTTTCTCTCATTTTCAGGTTAAAAGGTTAAAATTGGAGCTGTACAATAATTGTATAATTTTAGATGCCGAATGTTTTATCCTTGCTTCTAATAAAAATAATTTAAAAATAATATATATTTTTTTTTAATTGTAAATTGTCCCTAGTGTGTCCCTAGTGTGTAGGATAGTGCTAGAGTACGGGGACCGCTGATCGGCACGGACTCGGTGGGCTGAAGGGTCTGTTCCCGTATCTATCTACAAACAAAATATCTTGAAACCTGAATGAAGCAATGGCTACCTCATTTACGTTAGAAATAAATGGATTTAATGTTATGGTACAAGGGGTTCCAAATGAGAGGATTTACTGGAATCAAAGAAAACTGAATACTGAAGAACTTTAGAGGAGAAGCAAATGACTAAATGGGAAATGGCCAGGAGGTATAATAAAGCCAGCCAAATCCACTCGGCCCGCAACCTGCCCAGCTGATTGGTGAGTATGATGTCGGGACCAGCCCCGCACAACTCCATACGCCTCCGCGGTTCGAAGTGGAACCGGCCCCGCGAGGCCGTACGCCTCAAGCCACCATGTTTGGTCGCGCGCTCCGCATGCAGTCGCATGCTGGTGGGTCAAGCCCTTACCATTTCTGTAAGATGGCATTTTAAAATCCTTGATCTATCTGTATGTTTATTGCACTTGAGCAGTCTGCAACATATAACAGGTGTAACTCAGAATGAATTGTTTTCTACGGTGCAGGGACCTTGCACTGAGGCTGATTATTCTTTTGCAAATCTACCTTTTTTTTCTTTTCTGATCTACCATCACTGAAGATGAAAGTCACAATTGAGATATCTTCTACCTTTTTTATAAATTGGCCAATACCATAGGATTACCAAGAAGGATCAGAGCTGTGAAGCCTTCATTTAATCCATTCTTTATGGGATTAGTTTAGTTTAGATTAGTTTAGAGATGGCACCATAGAGTGATACAGGGTGGAAATGGATCCTTCGACCCAACTTGTCCACAGCGACCAGCATGTCCCATCTACACTAGTCCCACCTGCCTGCGTTTGGCCCATATCCCTCTAAACTGTCAGATCCACCGGGTTGTTCCAGCAATGGCTGCCTCGCCAACAGTCCGTCGGTCCCTTCCTTCTTTGTTGTTTTATAGTACGTGTTAAATGTATGTTTTAGTGTTCTTTTGTTTGTTTTGTGTGGGGGGTGGGGAGGGAAACTTTTTTTAATCTCTTGTCTTGATGGAGATGCGATTTTATTTTCCATATCATATCTCCGTCTGCACTGTGGCCAAACATCGAGGAGTTGGCGGCCTCTGATGGAAACCGACCGGGAGCTCCAACCACGGTGGCCTGCGGGACTTAACATCGTGGAGCTGCCGATCCCTTTGCCAGGGATCGACCTCGGAGCACCGACCGCAGCAGCCTGCGGACTTTAACATCGTGGAGCTCGCGATCCCTGGTTAGAGACCGACTTCGGGATCTCCGGGCCGCAGGAGTTTTGCCCGCCCGACGCGGCAACTTTGATCACTCCGAAGCAGGAGCTTTGATCGCCCCAACGAATGGTTCGACTGCCCCGATCGCGGGAGAATAAAAGAGGACGAAGATTGGACTTTATTGCCTTTCATCACAGTGAGGAACACGGGGAATCTGCTGTGGTGGATGTTTATGTTAACTTTTATGTAGTTGTGTGTCTTGTAGCTTTCTTTTTTAGTATGGCTGTATGGTAATACACATATTACTGTACCTTAATTGGTGTACGTGACAATAAAAGACCTTTGAAACCTTTGAAAGCTTAAACCTATCCTATCCATGTACCAAAAAATGTTTCTTAAATGTTGCAATCGTACCTGCCTCAACTATCATTGAGTGTCACGCAGGTCACGGGGAGAATGTAGAAACTCCGTACAGACAGCACCCATAGGCGGGACCAAACCCGGGTCTCTGGCGCTGTAAGGCAGCAGCTCTACCGCTGCGCCACATTGCTGCACTATAATAGTGTACAACACTGATAGATTGGGCAGTTTACAACCCTGTGGTGTGAACATTGATTTGTCTAATTTCAAGTAACTTCTGCATTTCCTCCCCTTCCCCAGGTCCACTGGTCGCATCCTTATACAGTGGCTTGCAAAAGTATTCATACCCCTTGAACTTTTCCACATTTTGTCACGTTACAACCACAAACGTAAATGTATTTTATTGGGATTTTATGTGATAGACCAACACAAAGTGGCACATAATTGTGAAGTGGAAGGAAAATGATACATGGTTTTCAAATTTTTTTTACAAATAAAAAACTGAAAAGTGTGGTGTGCAAAAGTATTCAGCCCCCTTTACTCTGATACCCCTAAATAAAATCCAGTGCAACCAATTGCCTTTAGAAGTCACCTAATTAGTAAATAGAGTCCACTTGTGTGTAATCTAATCTCAGTATAAATACAGCTGTTCTGTGAAGGCCTCAGAGGTTTGTTAGAGAACATTAGTGAACAAACAATGTTCCTTGGGCATCATGAAGCCCAAGGAACACACCAGACAGGTCAGGGACAAAGTTGAGGAGAAATGTAAAGCAGGGTTAGGTTATAAAAAAATATCTCAAGCTTTGAACATCTCACAGAGCACTGTTCAATCCAGCATCCGAAAATGGAAAGAGTATGGCACAACTGCAAATCTACCAAGACATGGCCGTCCACCTAAACTGACAGGCCGGGCAAGGAGAGCATTGATCAGAGAAGCAGCTAAGAGGCCCATGGTCACTCTGGAGGAGCTGCAGAGATCCACAGCTCAGGTGGGAGAATCTGTCCACAGGACAACTATTAGTCGTGCACTCCACAAATCGAGCCTTTATGGAAGAGTGGCAAGAAGAAAGCCATTGTTGAAACAAAGCCATAAGAAGTCCTGTTTGCAGTTTGCCACAAGCCATGTGGGGGACACAGCAAACATGTGGAGGAAGGTGCTCTGGTCTGATGAGACCAGAATTGAAGTTTTTGGCCTAAATGCAAAACGCTATGTGTGGCGGAAAACTAACACTGCACATCAACCTGAACACACCATCCACACTGTGAAACATGGTGTTGGCAACATCACGCTGTGGGGATGCTTTTCTTCAGCAGGGACAGGGAAGCTGGTCAGAGTTGATGGGAAGATGGATGGAGCCAAATACAGGGCAATCTTGGAAGAAAACCTGTTAGAGTCTGCAAAAGACTTGAGACTGGGGCGGAGGTTCACCTTCCAGCAGGACAACGACCCTAAACATACAGTCAGAACTACAATGGATTGGTTTAGATCAAAGCATATTCATGTGTTAGAAAGGCCCAATCAAAGTCCAGACCTAAATCCAATTGAGAATCTCTGGCAAGACTTGAAAATTGCTGTTCACAGATGCTCTCCATCCAATCTGACTGAGCTTGAGCTATTTTGCAAAAAAGAATGGGCAAAAATGTCAGTCTCTAGATGTGCAAAGCTGGTAGACACATACCCCAAAAGACTTGCAGGTGTAAGGTGGTTCTACAAAGTATTGACTCAGGGGGGCTGAATACTTTTGCACACCACACTTTTCAGTTTTTTATTTGTAATAAAATTTGGAAACCATGTATCATTTTTCTTCCACTTCACAATTATGCACCACTTTGTGTTGGTCTATCACATAAAACCCCAATAAAATACATTTACGTTTGTGATTGTAATGTGACAATATGTGGAAATGTTCAAGGGGTATGAATACTTTTGCAAGCCACTGCATCCCTCTTGTTACCACACTTTCCCAAGCCAATGGGCTCCACCCTTCCTGGGGTAATCTGTTGCCAGCCCTGATTTGTTCTGGCATTTTCTCGCCTGCATACAGACAGCACCCATGGTCAGGATTGAACCCGGGTCTCCGGCGCTGTAAAGGAGCTGTCCCACTTGGGCGACCTAATTGGCGAGTTTAGGAGAGTTTGAAAAAATGTCATGTTGAAGACCTCCTTTGACTATGTAGAAGACCTCCTTCGACCTCCTTCGACTATGTTGAAGACCAGCTTCGACTAGCTACGAATAGTTACGACTAACTTCGGGAAAATTGGACTCCGAATAGTGGAGAGTGAAGACGACCTCCTTCGACCTCCCCTCGACTATGATGAAGACTATCTACGACTACCCTCGACTACCCTCGACTACCTACGAATAACATGCCGACCTACTACAACTAAACCTGCGAGTAAAAAAAGTATTGATTTTTTCCATGGCAACCTTTTTTTACTCACAAGCATTTTTCAACGTTGAAAAATATTCCGCGACCTAGCTGAGGCCTCGTGTACACGGGGACTACTCTCGAACATGAAGGAGAGTTCCTACGACCTCGTGTCAACCATCCTGCGAGTCGAGGGCAAACATCGCCAGAACTTGCGTATTAGGTCACCCAAGTGGGACAGCCCCTTGAGGCAGCAACTATCGCTGATCCAACGTGCCGCCCTAATGTTTTTCAAGATGTTAGTAAAACGCAAATCAACTCCTGTCTCAGAAATGACCCGGATCCACTTCTATTTGCATATCACCACAACAGGTCAACAGCAGACGCTGTCACATTAACTCTCCTCTCTACTCTGCACCCTCCAGACCACTAGAACACATTGGCTAAGGTGCTGCACACCAACTACAGTTTGAGTTGAACACAAGCTTCCCCTCTCTAATTCTAGATTCTACCTCCCCAGGAAACAATCTGCGAACATTCACCTTACCTACACCCCTCATGATTTCCACATATCTTGAGAAGGGTCACTCTTCAGCCTCCTGTGCTCCAGTTTATCTCAGACCTTTGAGTCCTGGATGTTGTCTTCACCCTTTCCAGCATAACGACATCCTTCCAATAAGAGGGCAGTCACGGTGGCGCAGCGGTGGAGTTGCTGCGTTACAGCACTTGCAGCACCGGACACCCGGGTTCGATCCTGACTGCGGCCGCGGTCTGGACGGAGCTTTACATTCTCACCGTGACTGCGTGGATTTTCTCCGAGATCCTTGTTTTCCTCGCACACTCCAAAGATGTACAGGTACGTCTTTGGGGGCGCCGTCCTGTACGGGTATGGCTGCCCAGCCTGCAGTAGTCCTTTTTTTCTCTCTTTTTTAAATTTTTAGTTAGTTGAGTTTTTCTGTTTTTCGGAGTCCTAGCCTTTTTTATGTGGGGGGGGGGGGGGGGGAAGGGGGAAGCTGCTTTCTAGGGTCCCTACCTGGTCGGACAGGCAGCTATCTCTGGGCTGCACCGTCGACCCGTCCTCGCGGCCTACCAGCAGGCCTGGAGCGGCATTTCCTGGGGGGGCCGCCCAGAACCACGGCTTCGGCAGCAGCGCAGCGCTGGAGCACCATCGCGGAGCGGAGCGGGCGATTCCTTGCCGCGCTGGAGCTCCGGTGAGCTGAAGACCGCAGGAGAAACACTCTCTTATACAGTTTAAAATACTACATAGACTACATTATTCAAAATCCAAACTACATAACATCTTTCCAAAAGTATCTCCCATATGTGATAAATGTCAACATTTAGAAGCTAATCTGTCACATTCATTTACAAATTGTGTAAAAATTACAAAATTCGGGATAGAAATATTTAGGATAATTTCGAATGTTGTTAATATAACTCTGACCCCTGATTCAAAGTTAATAATACTAGGAATATTGGAAACAGACCAATTAATAACAACGAATCAAAGAATCTTTATTGATTATGGTTTAATAATTGGGAAAAAATTAATACTAAAATTCTGGAAAGGTCCTACATCCCCCACAATCAAAATGTGGAATACAGAAATGTCGGAGACACTCCATCTGGAGAGATTGAGGCTTGTCCTAATGGACAGGTTGGATCTCTTCAGAGGGATATGGTCTCCATATATTGAATATTTACAGGGTCAAAGTGGCTCAGTGCGAGGGCTTGACTGAGGCCTGAATAATAGAATGGATGAAGAAGTATACATAATAAATCATGGTTATATCTCCAATGACAGATTATTGATTAATACTCCATTCGCTTCCTTATTTTCTATATTATTTTTCTCTATCTTTTCCTACTTTAAAAAAAATTAAAAAAGTGTATAGAAGCATAAAGTCTTAAATTTTAATATTAATATTAATAATATTATGAAAGTGTCTAATAATGTTTTTTTCATTGATATGTTTCTACAATAAAAATATTTAACAAAAAAAGGAGAACATCGCGGAGCTGCGGGACTGTGGGGCGGCCGGCCGCGGACGGCGGCGCTGAACTTTAACATCGGGGGCCTGGGATCTCTCGGCGAGATCGCCAGTTGTGGAGCTCCATCCAGCGCGGCCTGTTGCCGTCGGAAGCCGCGGTCTCCAGCAAGGAAGCGGCCGTTACAGGCACCCCGAGCCGCTGAGAGGGTTCTCCCGACGCCGGAGCACCATCACCCGGTGAAGAAGGGCCTGGAACATCGGCCCCGGTAGCGGCGACTGTGGAGGCCTCAATAGGCCCGACTATGGGTGAACAAGGGGATGGGGACTGGACTTTGTGCCTTCTCTCATAATGGGAACCATTGTGGGGGGATGTTTTTTATGTTTTATGTTATATTCTTTAATGTTATGTCTTATTTTTATCTGTGTGCTGCATGGCAAGGCAAATTTCACTACACCAATTGGGGTATGTGACAATAAATGCCCTTTGTCCTTTGTCCTTTAACATATAACAATTACAGCACGGAAACAGGCCCTCTCGGCCCTTCCAGTCCGTGCCGACATGGAGGAAAATTGGCTTGGTAAATATATATTTTTTAATTGTCCCCAGTGTGTGTAGGATAGTGTTAATACACGGGGATCGCGGGTCGGCGCGGGCCCGGTGGGCCGAAGGACCTGTTTCTGCAGTGTATCTCTAAACTAAAATAAAAACTGGGTGATTGATGCCAGAAATGTGGCGACACTTGTGTTCTGCCTTGGTGAAGTCTGCCCGGGTGATGATTTGACCCAGTTGGATGCAAAACAAAGCATTTCACTGAACTTAGGTACATGTGACAATAAAGTATGATTGAATCATTGAGCACGAGCCCTTTTGTGAAATTATCCTTCTGAACACAAATGGTTAAATGAAAAAAAAAAACAATCCTCAAAAAGAAATGCAGTTGTGGAAAACTGCACTGCAAGATTCTTGAACTAGTTGCACAGTGTATTATCAAGATGTGGCATTTCATGAATGGTGAAGGAAAGTTTACAACACACGAGGGAACAGCGGATTAATACGTCTTGACACCTAAGACAAGCATCCTACATGACATAATGACGATGAAGGGACATGACACGGATGTCTATGTTCCTTTGTTAAGGTTCGTTTCCCTTCAAACGGACAAAAACGCAATAAAATTAGTAATTTTAGTAATGAATAAAATCTTTATTTTTCCAGGCGGGTGTGGCAATAAACTCTTACAGTATGTAATATACAGACTATAGGTTCACTCTATCCCCACACATAGAAACATAGAAAATAGGTGCAGGAGTAGGCCATTCGGCCCTTCGAGCCTGCACCGCCATTCAATATGATCATGGCTGATCATCCAACTCAGTATCCCGTACCTGCCTTCTCTCCATACCCTCTGATCCCCTTAGCCACAAGGGCCACATCCAACTCACTCTTAAATATAGCCCATGAACTGGCCTCAACTACCCTCTGTGGCAGAGAGTTCCAGAGACTCACCACTCTCTGTGTGAAAAAAGTCTTTCTCATCTCGGTCTTAAAGGATTTCCCCCTTATCCTTAAGCTGTGACCCCTTGTCCTGGACTTCCCCAACATCGGGAACAACAAAGGGGTAATGTTCAATCAGATATATATATATCCCCCAATAATCAGCAATTTAGCAATACTTTATCTCACGATGCATTGTACAGCCTCTTGCTTGTTAAGATTGACAGGTTCTTCCAAGACAGGAAAGGTTAGCCCATATATGGTTATGCTACAGAAGCTATTTTTCTGCAGATCAAGCATTTGTTTTTTTTACATTATTGACGCACATTATAATCGTATAGAGTAAAGAGTACGCCAGTGTCTGAACATTCTCCTGATGTTTCTATCATAAAGGAAACGATAAGATAAGGTAAGATAAGATAAGATGCATTTATTTGTCACATGTGCCAATTGGCACAGCAAAATTAAATTACCATACAGCCATACAGTAAAAAATAAAGAACACAACATGGAGTAGATAGAATTCAACATAAAACATCCCCACATAGCAGAATCAAAGTTTCCCACTGTGAGGGGAGGCAGCAAAGTCAGTCTCTTCCCCTGATGTTCCCCACTGTTCCCCCGTGATCGGGGCCTACCCGAGCCCTCCACAGTCGCCGCTACGGGCGGCCCGATGTTCAGGCCCCCTCCCCGGGGTGATGTAAGTCCGACGTCGGGGCTGGGGGATGTCCTCAGCGGCCTGGACCCTGAGTCGGCCCCCTCCTACTGGAGTCCGCGTGTCCCAAAGTCCGCAGGCCGCGCCGGGTGGAGATACAACACTGGCAGCCCTCGGCAAAGGGCCCCAGGACTCCACGGAGTTGTTCAGCGCCGCCCGCGTTGGGAGCTCCCCAAACCAGAGCTGCACGATGTTTGGAGCAGCGGCCCAACGCTCCAGTAGGGCGACCCAGGTAGGCATCGCCCGCTCCACGGTGACTCCAGCGCCGCCTCTGTTGCAGCTCTGGTCCGGTTCCCGGTCCCCGGCAGGAAAGGCCGCTCCGATCCAGGAGGTAGGCCGCAAGGTGGGGGGCGAGGACGCGACTCGGAGAAATAGTCGCGTCCCCGCCAGGAAGCGACTGGGAGTTAGTTTCCCCCTTACCCTGCCCCCCTCCCCCACATATAAAAGTTAAAGACTCTCCCAAAAACGCACTTTTAACAGACTAAAAATAAAAATAAAAAGATGGAAAAACAAACGGGCTGCAGGTAGAGGCTGCTGGCAGTCCAGCGCCCCTAGTGTATTCATGTTGTGCTGTCATCTTGCTAGTGTTACCGAGAAATGGCGAAAACATCGTTGTTAGTCTTGCTAGTGAAATAGGGAGAAAGGTGAAGGCATTTCTTTATTGCTAATTCTACAGCTGAATCCATTTTGTAACTTTTAAATCTTTAAACTCTCTCACCTTCATTGTATTGAGTTTGAGTTTAGTTTATTGGCATGTGTACTGAGATACAGTGAAAAGCTTTTGTTACGTGCCACCCACCCAGTGGAAAGACAAAACATGGTTACGATTGAACAGTGAACAGATCCATGAATAACGTGAATAACGTTTAATGCAAGTTAAAGTCCAGTAAAGTCTAATCCAAGGGTGCAAGGGTCTCCAATGTAGATAGTAGCTCAGGACTGCTCTCTAGTTGCTGGTGGGATGGTTCAGTTGCCTGATAACTGCTGGGAAGAAACTGCCCCTGGAGGTGTGCATCCGCCCGATAGGAGAGGGGAGAAGAGGGAGTGGCGGGGGTGTGACTCATCCTCAATTATGCTGTTAGCCTTGCCGAGGCCGTGTGAAGTGTTCATGGAGTCAATGGAAGGGAGGGTAGTTTGTGTGATGGTCTGGGCTGCGACCACAATTCTCTGCAATTTCTTGTGGTCTTGGATGGAGCTGTTCCCAAACCTTGCTGTGATGCATCCTGATAAAATGCTTTAGGGGGCACGCATTCAGGAAATGATGATGAAGCTGATCACATAGCCACCCCAGTACACCGTAGGGTTAAACACCAATGGTTTAACGGCTCTTTAATGTCACGTAAGCACTGCACAGCAAAATTATTTTTTGCATAGCCCTCACATGCACAGTCGCCATATTTTGGGACCATGCAAAAAAAAGTCCAAAGTCCACACGCTCGTTGTACTGGAGCGGCTCCTGATCCAGGTAAGCCCGCAGACTGCTGTAGGGCTTCCTCCGTCACCCTCGACCGGCTCGGCTTGCAAACCGACTCCCCTCTCCTCGCCCGCATGCCTCCGTGTCCCGGGGGTGCCTCCTGCAGCCGACTTTGCAGACGCTGTCGGCAATACCCCGGTCCCTCTCCTACCGGCCCACTCCTCACATCCGCCATCACCAGCGGCTCCCTCCGCCTCCATTCACTGGTCTTCCGGACCGAGCTCGGTGGCTACTGAAATTCCCGCCCCTGCAAGCAGTGGCCCACCGGTGTCATTCTCTGCAGCCGCGAAGATCCAGCGGACAAAGGTTTAAGTTGAAGGGGAAAAGATTTTATAGGAATCTGAGGGGCAACTTCTTCACACAAAAGGTGGTGGATGTATGGAACGAGCTGACAGAGGAGGGGGTAGTTGAGACAGGGACTATTGCAGCGTTCAATAAACAATTAGACAGGTACTGTACATGAATAGCACAGGTTTGGAGGCCGATGGGATGTGGCATGGGAACAGCGTGGGCTAGTTGGGCCGAAGGGCCTGTTTCCACACTGTACCACTCTATGACTATGACAAAGAGCAGGAAGAGTGTGATAAAGATCAAAGGCAGGCAGTGCAGAGGAAGATGGGGAGAAGCTAAAACCTGCCAATGACTTACAGAACCCATTGCAGAATTGTGATGGAAGATTACTGACATAAGGGGATGTTGCATTTAAGCACACCCCCCTATTTTACAAAAGGCCAATTAACCTACAAACCTGCACATCTTTGGGATGTGGGAGGAAACCGGAGCACCCAGAGAAAACCCACGCAGTCACATTGAGAATGTGCAAACTCCATTCAGACAGCACCTGAGGTCAGGATCGAACCGGGGAGACTTGCGTTGTGAGGCAGCAACTCAACAAGTTGTGCAGCTGAGCCATCCTTCATTTGATTTTTAGAAGAAAAGTAAATATGGCCTGCGAGTTCACCAATCTCAGGTACGTTGATAATGCTGCTTGATTCTTGTAGGAAGAGATAGATGGCTTAGTGATGTTGATGTGTAATCCTACAGAGAATAAAACACTCATGGATGGTATGATCCGCCAGGATAGCACACAATATCTTGGTACACATGACAATTATAAATCAATGCCAATACCATAGATGTTTGAGAAGATATTGTAATATTGTCCTGAATATAAATGGTTAAATATCAAAATAAACTCTCAGAGTGTAACTTTGAAATTGTAACTGTGAAAAAACTAGCTGGCAAGAAGCTTGCATGTTATCTAGTTCTGTGTTATATCAAGATGCAGTAAGTTTGACTGATGAAGGACAGTTTACAATGCACAAAGGAGCTGCAGATGAATAAGCTTCTCCCTAACACAAACAGTTACGATGTAAGCTCGCTCGCAGGCTACATGACAAAAGGAGAATGAGCACAGCACAGATGGCCAACCAAAAGGTTTAGTTTGATTTAGAGATACAGCGCGGAAACCGGCTCTTTACCCCACCAAGTCCATGCCGACTAGCGATCCCTGCACATAATTCGCATGTTTAATCAATAATGTTTTATTATTAATGTTTAATGTTTATGTGTCATTCCTAACTGCCACTATATGTCTATATGTCATGTTGTCACTTGCGGGTGGAGCACCAAGGCAAATTCCTTGTATGTGAATACTTGGCCAATAAACTTATTCATTCATTCTTAAACTTATTCATTCATTCATTCATTCATTCATTCACTTTCACTATCCTACACTCTCTACGGACAATTTACAATTTCCTACCAAAGCCAATTCACCTACAGGCAGCATCTCTGGAGAGAAGGAATGGGTGACGTTCCGGGCCGAGACCCTTCTTCAGGCAGGTATAACACAACCTGAATACATTTAGACACAAAGAACTGCAGATGCTGGGATTTACAAATATGGATACAAAGTGCTGGAGTAACCCAAGTGTCGGGCAACATCTTTGGAAGAAATGAATAGGCAACTTTTCGGGATGATTGTTGTAGAGGGAGAAAGCCATAAGAGAGGCTGGGGACAGACAAAGCCAGGCAAGTGATAGGTGGATGCAGTTGGTTGGCAGATGGTTGGACAAAAGCCAGAGATGAAAAGACAAAAGGCTGTGAGATAAGAAGAGAAGGAAGGAAGAGGCATGAATGTGAAGCCAGAGGAAGGGATAGAGGAGGAAGGGATAGAGGTGGAAGATGAAGCGGAAACGAGTCGGGACAGAGGGAGAAATAGGTGCACACTCATTGGGTATATTACCCAAAATGGGATAAGGGATGTGGGAAAGTTGGTTAAGGAATCCTAACAAGGAATCTCTTTTTAAATTGCAAAGCCAAATTCCTTGAAGAGATCAGGTTTCCTCAGAACCATTTCATATGTCTGGATACTCAATCTGCTACTCTTTCATCAAAGTCATTAATATGAGTGATGCAAATCTCAGAGCCAAGTTCACATCCTCTAGAGATGGATATCAGAGAACGCTCACTTTATCCCTAACCCACTTTGTTAATTCTTCCAGTGAGGCAAAGCTCATTCTATCCGAGAACCCAGCTCATAATTGAACTCATTCCAAAGGGACTGGTAAGCTGGCATGCACACTGTTTCACAAGATAATTGAGTGTAGGTCAGCCCTGTAAGGATTCTGCTTAATTAAAAAGCAATAGCTTCTGGCTTTTTTGTTTGAGGGACAGGATCTTTCTCTTACCTGAAGTCCAATCCTTAAGCTCGGAAGTCTATGAAATTATATTATCTTGTGGGTTGTTAGTAGGATTTATTATTTGCTTTTGGACTCTGGTCATTATTTTTAATGTACATTCAGATACTTAGTCATTTGAGTGGATTCCGTTCCCAGTGTAATTAAAGACACCATTCTGGCATTACTTCCTCAACATCATGTTCCACAATAAAAGAGAGGCGAGAGTGGACTTTGAACCAGTGGAAAATGACGCTGGAGAAGTAGTAATGGAGAATAAAGAAATGGCAGATGAGTTGAATGCGTTTTTTCTGCCGGCCTTCACAGCAGAAGACACCAACACAATGCTGGAAATTCAAGAGAGTCGGTGCAAAGGTTAGTGAAATTACTATTACTAAGGAGAATATGCTTGGGAAGCTGAAATGTCTAAAGGTGGATAAGCCACCTGGACAAGATGAACTGCACCCCAGGGTGGCTTCAGAGATTGTGGAGGCATTAGTAGTGATCTTTCGAGAATCACTAAACTCAGGAGTGGTTCCGGACAATTAGAAAATTGCAAATGTTGCCTCGCTGTTGAAGGAGGGGGCCAGGCAAAAGAAGGCAAACTAGGCCGGTTAGCCTGACTTCAGTGGTCGTAAGATTTTAGAGTCCATCATTAAATTGAGGTTTCCAAGTACTTAGAAGCACGATATAAAATATGCCAAAGTCAGCATGGTTTTATGAAGGAGAGATCTTTCTTGCCTGACGAACTTGTTGGAGTTCTTTGAAGATGTAAATAGCAGGATAGACAAGGGATGTGGGGTGGATGTGGTTTACCTGGATTTTCAGAAGGCCTTTGATAAGGTGCCGCACATGAGGCTGCTAAGCAAGATGAGAGCCCATGGTATCAGGGCAGATGGATAACAGGTTGGCTGGATAGCAGAAGGCAAAGAGTGGCAATAAGGGGGGCTTTTTCCGGTCGGCTGCCAGTGACTAGTGTTGTTCCACAGGGGTCAATGCTGGGGCCACTACTCTTCACGTTGTATATTAATGATTTGGTCGAGGGAATTGAAGGCTTTGTGGCCAAGAATAGCCATTAATGGCTTGGCTTCATATATGGCTCTGCTGGATTGTCAAGATGAAAAACTCAAAATCTTTGCAGGATATTTCAAGAGTTAATTTCTTCATGCATGAGAGTTTTATGCGTGCTTACAATTTATTTCAATTTCTTTAAGGCCTTTCTTTCACTGTTCTCTTTCACTGCCTGTTTATATGCATGGAGGCCATCAGGCGTAGCCCGTGGGTGAAGATTAAGAGTTTTGCTGCTCAGGGACCCAATACATATGCAGCACATCTTGGCTTAATAACAACTATTTGCTTAATGCTGATAGAGATGAACAGAATTAAATTGTGGAGTGGCTTTGTGCAACACTCCTTGTTGAATGAAAATCTAGAGAAAGGGCGATTGATGGCAGAGCGGCATGAACTCAGAGGGCAAAGGGCCTATTTCCACCCTGTATCTTTCAATCAATCAATCAAGTTGGTGAGGCCGCATTCAGAGTATTGTGTTCATTTCTGGGCACCATGTTAGTGGAAAGATATTGCGAAGTTTGAAAGTGTACAGAGAAAGTTTACAAAGATGTTGCCAGGACTCGAGGGACTGAGCTGCAGGGAGAGGTTGAGCAGGCTAGGGCTTTATTCCTTGGAGCGCAGGAGGATGAGGGGTGATCTTATAGAGGTGTATAAAATCATGAGAGGAATAGATTGGGTAGACGCACAGAGTCTCTTAGAGTAGAGGAATCGAGAACCAGAGGACATAGATTTAAGGTGATGGGGGAAAGATGTAATAGGAATCTGAGTGGTAACCTTTTCACACAAAGGGTGATGGGTGTATGGAACGAGCTGCCAGAGGAGGTAGTAGAGGCAGGGACTATCGCAACATTCAAAAAAACATTGAGACAGGCACATGGATAGGACAGGTTTAGAGGCATATTGGCCAAACACAGGCAGGTGGGACTAGTGTAGATGGGACATATTAGCCGGTGTGGGCAAGTTAGGCCGAGGGGCATGTTTGCACGTTATATCACTCTATGATTCTATATGTAGTGAGATGTACAAGATTTGAATAAGCGGTCCCAACAGAAGCCTGTCAAAGCTGAAGAAATTGAAAATGTAAAATTAATTTCATTTAAATTCTTGCTCATGTAATGATAATGGTAAATTAATTCCCAGAATGACCACACATGCTAAAAATGCAGAGGTTGTGAGTTTAATTCCTCGTAGAGTTAGATCTTAAAGTCACTCAGTGCGTCAAGCAGCATCTCTGGAGAACATGGATAGGTGAGGTTTTGGGACCCTTCATCAGACTGATTGTGGTAGGGTTAGAGTGGGAAGCTGGAAGAGAGTAGGGGGCAGGGAAAAGCCTATAGATGTAATAGTAATAGATGGATACAGATGGGGGGGTTTTGATAGGTAGATGGTTGGACAAAAGTGAGAGGGAGAGTCTCGGACCAGAGGTTATAGCCTCAGAATTAGAGGGCGTTGCTTTAAAGGCCTGTGTCACTGTGCGAGTTGACCCACGAAGGACCCCGAGTTTTCAATCGCGGTAATCACGTACAATTAACGTAGCGGGAACGTCCGAACTCGCGCGCGTAACTTAGCGACTCGTGGCACTAACGGCAGGTGCCCGTAAAACTCGTTAACTCGTGAAAAAATTCAAACATGTTTGAGGTTTTCCACGAGTAAAATTTACTGTTCAAGTTAAAAATTGAAACGTTTAAACTCATTGTAATAACGTAGCGGCCCGTGCGTTTACCGTGAGTCTACCGTGGCACCGTCAATGGAAACTTTTCATTTCCCAGGTGGGAAGAGTTACCCGAGGCCAGACTCCAATAGTAGCGGCATTGAAAGCGACAGCAGAAGGCGGGAGCAGGAACCTTCATTTGAGGTGAAATGGATTGTCATCCATGATCATAAAAAGTCGCATATTGGATGCAGTGAGTTTATTTACGGGTGACTGTGGCTACCGATGACTGTGACTGCGATCCGGGGGGGACACATACACACACTATTCACTTTCCCACAAGCATTTACCAAGATTGTCTAATATTTTGTTGACCGCATGTACATGCTTTCAATATTCATTTTACACCACGTATTGCGACTTTGTCAAGACCCTTCTGGAAGTCCATATTCAGGTTGTTAAGGTTTGCCCTCAGCATTCATTGCTTTCAGAAAGATGCTTGCTGCCGACAAACTCGCCACGACAATGCACAACTACCCGATACACACAACATTAGGTTTAGATTTATTACTTTCATGTGTAAAGTTATGTTCTGCATGTTATCCAGTCAAATTAGATAATACTATACATAAATAGAAGTAAACTAAATTCAAGTACATAGATTGGGACAGAAACAAAATGCAGATCTTGTCGTTCTCAATATTTTAGCGCTGAATTCCAGAGACAAAGTCCAATGGACACAATGAGGTAGAGGAGAATCGGACGGCCCCCAACTTTTGGAAGGACCATTCAGAAGCCTGATAACAGAGGGAAAGAATGCATTCCTGATTCTACTGATGCGCGCTTTTAAGCGTCTGTTTCTTCTTCCGATGGGAGCGGGGAGAGGAAGGTGGGGAGTTTGGTCTGTGTGGTGAGACGAAGAGATGTAGAGTGGGGGTAGAGTTGGGGAAGTACCACTCGCTGCGTGCGGCTCCCACGCTCCCGTCAAACTCACCTGCTTCTGATGCCCGCACTCCCTCTAAAGTTCTTGGGTTCAATAGAAAATGTGTCACTCTGCTGTCAAACATATATAAAAATGTGAATACAAGATGCCTTAGTGCATTAATAAGGATATCCAATAGACCGGAAAATCTGCTGTAGGAATAAGGAACTGCAGATGCTGGTTTAGACAAAAGGACACAAAGTAATGGAGTAACTCAGCAGGTCAGGTGGGAGCAACGCCAGACCATCCAGAAACTCGTACTGTCCAGTATCACGATTCAGACTATGAAGATGGGCCCCGACCCGAAACACCACCTATCCATGTTCTCCGCAGGTGCAGCCTGACTCGCTGAGTTACTCCCGCACTTTGTGTCCTTTCCGGAAAATTCTGCTTGTTTGGGCGCCACTGAAGTCTCAAGAATGTTAGATTAATGTAGTTTTACTGTAATGCTTTAGAACGTTTTACCATAACCTGGCGACTCTTCTAAGCCTCGGTTAATGAAAGCAAGGATTCCGTACACGTTGCAACCCACCTTGAGCAAATCATCAAGTGCTTGCTGGATAAGAGCTCGGTGGGTCAGGCAATGGAGTGCGACATTTCAGGCCGCGACCCTTCTTCGGAATGACCATTCTTCACCGTCGGTCTGAAGAAGGGTCCCAATAGGAAACGTCCCCCTCCATTCTCTCCACGGAAGCTGACTGACCCCCTGAGTTCCGCCAGTGCTTCGTGTTTTGCCCAAGATGACAACAGTTGCAGCTTTTTGTGTCACCATCTTCCTAACCACCACATCTAACTGTGCTAAGTAGAAACAAATAACTGCAGATGCTGGTTTACTCCAAACATAGAGACACAGTGCTGGAGTAACTCCGCAGATCAGGCAGCATTTCTGGGGAGATGTTTCGGATCGGGACCCTTCTAACGAAACGGCACCAATCCTTTTTCTCCACAGATGCTGCCTGACCCACTGAGTTACTCCGGCACGTCGTTTATCCAGTGCGATGTTGCCTTCAAGCGATTTATTTCACTTGTACAACAAGGTTCCTAGTTGATACAATATTCCCAATGTTGCTACACTCATTGCACATGTCCTCATTTATCAGCCCTCCTAAAGTGCAACACCTCAGACCTATCAGCATTATATTTCACTTGCCCCTCCAAATATAACAAACCTTCGCCCGCTGGTCTTCTAACTACGTGATGTGTGTTTCAAACAAATCATAAGGATAACTGCTCTGGCACAGGACGGTGTGCATTTTCCCTTTGTAGGTCATATCAATATATGCGGCCGCGCTGAATTCTATCTTTAACTCAAAGCCGCAGGATGGAGATGTCTTCTTTAACACTGCTGCTTATAAAATATACCTTCATTCACGGTTGGCTCAAGAGTAACGGGAGAGGAACTTGGTAACTCGGGAGAGGAACTTGGAACATCGCAGAAATGGCACACCCGTGGGAACTCGGTTAAACACTTGAACATAAACTTGGAATCTCGTACATAACCACGAGTCTGTTTTTTTTTTCACTTGGGGTCACTCGTGAGTGGACTCTCACCGTGAGACAGGGCTATTAGGAAGAACATTAGGAGGAATTTCTTCAGTCAGAAGGTGATGAATCTGTGGAAATCATTGCCACAGAAGGCTGTGGAGGCCAATCCAATGGATATTTTTAAGGCAGAGATAGATTCTTAATTAGTACGGGTGTCAGGGGTTATGGGGAGAAGGCATAGATACATAGACGATAGGTGCAGGAATAGGCCATTCAGTCCTTCGAGCCAGCACCGTCATTCAATGTGATCATGGCTGATCATCCACAATCAGTACACCAATCCTGCCTTCTCCCCATATCCTTTGATTCCACTACCCCTAAAAGCTCTATCTTTTCAATGCATCCAGTGAATTGGCCTCCACTGCCTTCTGTGGCAGAGAATTCCACAGATTCCACAACTATCTATGTGAAAAAGTTTTCCCTCATCTCAGTTCTAAATGGCCTCCCCCTAATGCTTAAACCGTGGCCCATGGTTCTGGACTCCCCCAACATTGGGAGCATGTTTCCTGCATCTAGCTTGCCCAATCACTTAATAATTTTATATGTTTCTATAAGATCCCCTCTCATCCTAATTTCCAGTAAATACAAGTCCAGTTGCTCCATTCTTTCATCATATGACAGTTCCACCATCCCAGGAATTAACCTCGTGAACCTATGCTGCACTCCCTCAATAGCAAGAATATCCTTCCTCAAATTAGGAGACCAAAACTGCACACAATACACCAGGTGTGGTCTCACTAGGGCCCTGTACAACTGCAGAAGGACCTCTTTGCTCATATACTCAACTCCTCTCATTATGAAGGCCAACATGCTATTCGCTTTCTTCACTGCCTGCTGTACCTGCATGCTTACTTTCAGTGACATGTACAAGCACACCCAGGTCTCGTTGTACTTCCTCTTTTCCTAACCTGACACCATTCAGATAATAATCTGCCTTCCCGTTCTTGCCACCAGGGTGGATAACCTCACATTTATCCACATTATACTGCATCTGCCCAATCACCCAACCTGTCCAAGTCACCCTGCATCCTCATAGCATCCTCTTCACAGTTCACACTGCCAACCAGCTTTGTGTCATCTACATATTTGCTAATGTTACTTTTAATTCCTTCATCTAAATCATTGATTCTATATTGTGAATAGCTGCGGTCCCAGCACCGAGCCTTGCGGCACCCTACTAGTCGCTGCCTGCCATTCTGAAAGGGACCCATTAATCGCTACTCTTTGCTTCCTGTCTGCCAACCAATTTTCTATCCATGTCAGCACTACACCCCCCCATACCATATGTCCTAATTTTGCCCACTAATCTCCTATGTGGGACCTTATCAAATGCTTTCTGAAAGTCCAGGTACACTACATCCACTGGCTCGCCCTTGTCCATTTTCCTAGTTACATCCTGAAAAAATTCCAGAAGATTAGTCAAGCATGATTTTTCCTTCGTAAATCCATGCTGACTCGGACCGATCCTGTTACTGCTATCCAAATGTGCGGCTATTTCATCTTTTATGATTAACTCCAACAATGGCGGAGTAGACTTGATGGGCCGAATGCCCTAATTCTGCTCCTATCACTTATGAACTAATGCCAGAGATGAAAAGACAAAAGGTAAGAGATCACGATAGAAGTGGTGCAAATTGTGAAGCCAAAGGATGGAATATAGTTGGAAGGGGAGAGGGAAGGAGAGAAATGAGTACGTCAGGTGGGTCACAGAGAAGAAGGGGGCGGGGGGGGAGAGGAAGAAAATAAGTAAAAAGGGTTTGTTTGTAGGTGCTTTACTTAAAATTGGTGAACTCATTGTTAAAACCGTTGGGATGTAAGCTACCCTAGTGGAATATGAGGTGCTGATCCTCCAAAATGCCATGGGCTTCACTGGTTCCAAAGAAAAACCGTCTGAAGAAGGCTCCCGACCCGAAATGACACCTATCCATGTTCTCACGAGATGCTGCCTGACCCGCTGAGTTACTCCAGCACTTGCCGT
Source organism: Okamejei kenojei (assembly GCA_035221665.1). Classification (NCBI taxonomy): domain Eukaryota; kingdom Metazoa; phylum Chordata; class Chondrichthyes; order Rajiformes; family Rajidae; genus Okamejei; species Okamejei kenojei. The sequence goes on from CM069135.1 coordinate 99,880,525, forward strand.
CTTTTGTTTTTGGTCAACCAGCATCTGCAGTTCCTTAGCATTTCCATTAAGCTGCATTTCCCCTGCTCTGAGGTGTTAAGGTGAAGTAAAGTGACTTTGTATCGCAGTACAGAATCCAGCCTTGTATTATTAATGAAATGTGTGGTGGCAAAGATTGTAAATTTAATAAAGATAATTTAAGACTTGTTTGAAGAAATGGGCAATGCAGGTCTACTGTGGTGTGTTCTCAGCAGGCATGGAGACTTTTGAAATTGATCCATAGCATTTTCAAGTTTTTCTTGAATCAGATTTATGCACATAGTGATATCAAGGCTACTGTATCTATGACGATCAGAGCTTACTGGTTTAATGGTGCTTTATTTGTCACGTGCAACTGCACAGTGAAATTCTGTTTGCATATTTACACATGCAGGTGCTGCCATGTTTTGACGCCATTTCCACAATCCAAAGTCCGGTCTGCCCGTGTACTCAGCTTACTGGAGCAATTTCCAAGGTTCGTGCAGAGCCTCCTCCTTTGCCTTTGACTGGATCGTCCCGTGAACCAACGTCCTTCTCCTCACCAGGCCATCTTTGTGCCCTGGGGGCGCCTCCTGCAGCTGACCTCGAAGGTTTACCCTCCTAATGGCCCCTTGCTCCTGCCGTCCGGCGCCTCCAGTGGTTCCCTCCCGCTACCACGGTTGGCCAAGCCTTTGTGCGGGTTCTGCGGATCCGCCAAGCCGTCAGGATTTCCAGGTGGCCACCGCAGCCGTGGCACGTCAGGAAGGCCTCTGCCACGCGGCATCATGTGGCAGCATGGACAATAGATAATAGGTGCAGGAGTAGGCCATTCGGCCCTTCGAGCCATTCAATGTGATCTTGGCTGATCATCCACAACCAGTGCTCTTTTCCTGCCTTCTCCCCATAATCCCCTGACTCTGCTCTCAAAATTACTTTATCCAGAGAACTGGCCTCCACCGTTCTCTGAGGCAGAGAATGTCACAGACTCACAACTCTCTGTGTGAAAAAGTGTTTCCTCATCTCTGTTCTAAATGGCTTACCCCTTATTCTTAAACTGTGGCCCCTGGTTCTGGACTCCCCCAATATCAGGAACATATTTCCTGCCTCTAACGTGTCCAAACCCTTAATAATCTTATATGTTTCAATAAGATCCTCTCTCATCCTTCTAAATTCCAGAGTATACAAGTCCAGCCGCTCCATTCTCTCAGCTTATGACAGTCTCGCCATCCCGGGAATTAACCTGATGTACCTACGCTGCACTCCCTCAATAGCAAGAATGTCCTTCCTCAAATTAGGGGACCAAAACTGCACACAATGCTCCAGGTGTGGTCTCACTAGGGCTCTGTACAACTGCAGAAGGACCTCGTTGCTCCTATATTCGATTCCTCTTGTTATAAAGGCCAACATGCCATTTGCTTTCTTCACTGCCTGCTGTACTTGCATGCTTACTTTCATAGACTGATGCACAAGGACCCCCAGATCCCGTTGTATGTCCCCTTTTCCTAACATGACGCCATTTGATAGTAATCTGCCTTCCTATTTTTGCTACCAAAGTGGATAACCTCACATTTATCCGCATTAAACTTCATCTGCCATGCATCTGCCCACTCCCCCAACCTGTCCAAGTCACCCTGCATTCTCATAGCATCCTCCTCACAGTTCACACTGCCACCGAGCGTTGTGTCATCTACAAATTTGCTAATGTTACTTTGAATCCCTTCATCCAAATCATTAATGTATATTGTAAATAGCTGCGGTCCAGGCACCGAGCCTTGCGGTACCCCACTAGTCACTGCCTGCCATTCTGAAAGGGACCCGTTAATCCCTACTCTTTGTTTCCTGTCTGCCAACCACTTCTCTATCCATGTCAGCACTCTACCCCCAATACCATGTGCCCTAATTCTGCCCACTGTACCTGTGGGATAACTATTTTTGCACAGAGGGTGTTGGGTTCATGGAACGAGCTGCCGGAGGAGGCAGTTGAGGCAGGTACTATCGCAAAGTTCAAGAAACGTTTAGACAGGTACATGGATAGGACAGGTTTGGAAGGATATGGGCCAAACGTAGGTTGGTAGGACTAGTGTAGATGGGGCATGTTGGTCGGTGTGGACATGTTGGGCCGAAGGGCCTGTTTCCACACTGTATCACTCTGACAATCAACAACTCAATGAATCAAGAAATTAATCACAATGAAAATTACTTTATCTTTGACAATGTGGATCGGTCAGCAATAGGCAAGTGAGTTGAGAAGCAAACTGCCTGCCTTGTGACCCAGTTCATTATTATACACCAGATGAGTCCATAAATGTGGCACTGCTAAACTCTGAGAGGATGTTTGCACAGTCCCTTAGGCCTGGCTGATATCTCTACAGCATGGTGTGCGTTTGCATTATTCTGTCAGGTTATTCGTCATGCTCAGTGGACTCAAGATCTAGCCAGAAGGAGCATGACGACAATCAAATGTTATTAGACAGGGACATGCAAGGAGCTGAGGGTTACAAGAATAATATCCTTGGAAGAAAAAAAGATTGATACTCACCACGTTCCACTCCCCCAATACCCTAAACATTGCTGCGTACAATATGAATGAATTAATTCCATTCCACAGTATGTCTTTTGGCACTTACTTGAAGATTGTACATCAATTCCGATCAGACTTTTTGCTCTTAGGCGTTGCAATCCCATTATTCTCGAGCTTTTGGCGGCATGGTTTCGCAGCGGTAGAGTTGCTGCCATACCGCGCCAGAGACCCGGGTTCGATCCTGACCTCGGGTGCAATCTGTACGGAGTTTGTACATTCTCCCTGTGACCGAGTGGGTTTTCTCCACGTGCTCATGTTTCCTTCCACATTCAATAGACAGGTGCAGATTAATTGACCTGTAAATTGTCCGTAGCATGGAGGAAAGAACTAGTGGATAGAAATAGTGGATAGAACTAGTGGATAGAGGATAGAACAGGTGATCGCTGGTCAGCGCGAACTTGGTGGTCCAAAGGGCCTCTTTCCAGGCTGAATCTCCAAACTAAACTAAACTAAAGTCTCTACATGTTTGTATTAAATAGGAATGGAAGTTTAATTTGGAACTTATGGAGTCCAGGCACATCAGCACCGGTGCAATCTTTCAATCGCGAGCAACTGAGAAAATATAAATCGGTATTTCTCTAAATTTAATTGAATTTTCAGTCATGGGATTTGATGCCTATTTTTCTCTAAGATGTGACGAGCCTTTTTCTCGAATTGATGTAATCCATGTGTTGTAGAGGAGTGTTGTTAAACAGTGAAATCCCTGGATTTTGATCATGAATGAATAACAACTTGTTTCCAAAATAGATTGATGTGTGATTAGGAGGGGAATTTGCAATGGATTATGTTCCCATGTCCTTCTCGACAGTAGCAGCTTGGAGTTGTTATTGAACAACCTTTGCTGAGTTTCTGCACAGTTCATCTAGCGTGTCATTCACACTGCAGTTTTAGTGATGTGGAAAATAAATATTTAAGATGGTGTTGGGGTGTCAACTACCAACTGTCCTAAATAGTTGCAAAGTGCTGGAGTAACAGCAGATCAGGCAACATCTCTGGACCACATGGAAACGTCGATAGTCCATTACCTCCGCAGACTTGGTTTAATTTAGTTTAGCGATGCTGCAAAGGAACTGACCCTTTGGCCCACTGAGCTTTCACCAACCATCGATCACCCGTTCACACTAGTTCCATGTTATCCCACTTCTATTCCCTACACACTAGGGGCAATTTTACAGAGGTCAATTGACCTACAAATCCTCATGTCCTTGGGATGTGGGTCTCCATCCCTCCCCCATCCTAGTTCTCTGACCAGTCTGACTGTCCTCCGGATTACATTTTACATTGCATGCCTCGTTGTCACCTTCCACTAGCTAACATCTTCCTCGAACTTCGTCCCTTTGATCTCCTGTTTTTCACACCTTACCATTCCATATCTCTCGTTTTCCCTCTCCCCTGACTCCAGTCTGCAGACGGGTCTCGACCTGAAACGTCACCCATTCCTTCTCTCCAGAGATGCTGCCTGTGTTACTCCAGCTTTTTGTATCCGCACCCGGGGGAAATCCATGCACTGTCACAGGGAGAACGTGCAAACTCCGCAAAGACAGTACCCGAGGTCAGGATCGAACCCGTGTCTCTGGCGCTGTGAGGCAGCAGCTCTACCAACTGCACCACGGTGCCACGCCATCACGCTGAGTTTCTCGTGCATTTTGTGCTTTGGTTAAGATTCTAGCATCTCCTGTTTCTTGTGTCGTTGCAACTGGCAATCTTGGACAGGGAGATGAAGATTGCCATTGGTTTGCTATCCTATCACATTTTGTGGATTTTACAAAGACAGCATTTGTGTTACCTCTCCAATGCTTTGAGGTCCCTGCTGCACTGTTGTCTCTTGTAAACGGGCACAAAATCATTGTTGCTAGGCAAACCATGAGCCTGGTCTTTATGTTATTCAGTTAAAAGCTACAATGCTAAACTGCAGCTAAAATGCATGCTCAAGCTGGAAAGGGTGCAGAGAACATTTACATGGATGTTGCCAGGACTTGAGGACCAGAACTATAGGGAGTGGTTGAGCAGGCTGGGACTCTATTCCTTGGAGCCTAGGAAGACGAGGGGTGATGTTATAGAGGTGTGCAAAATCACGAGAGCAATAGATTGGGTAAATGCAGAGTCTCTTGTCCAGAGTAGGGGAATCGAGAATTGGAGAACATAGGTGTAAGGTGAGAGGGGAAAGATTTAATAGGAACCTGAGAGGCAACTTTTTCACACAAAGGGTGGAGGGCGTATTCGAACCAGCTGCCAGAGGAGGTAGTTGAGGCAGGTACTATTGCAATGTTTAAGAAACATTTAGACGGGTACATGGGTAGAACAGGTTTACAGGGGTATGGGCCAAACAGATAGTGTATATCAAATATTGTAGATGGGACATGTTGGCCGGTGTGGCCAACTTGGGCCGAAGGGCCTGTTATCTATGACTATGTGGCATGTCTTGACATTGGTGTGCTGACGTCCCAGTAAGGTGACTACAAGACATGGAAAATAATTAACTTCTTCCCGCATCTTGGTCAAATAATGCCTCGATGTTAGGAACAATCATGTTACTTTGTCTCCAATTCCTTCACGTAGGTTTGGGCCAATGCTGTCATGAAGTCGCCGTTCTTGTGGGTGGGGAGGATTTCAAACCACCAAAGGTGAGCCTGTTATTGTCCTCGTTACTGGATAGTCCTGCTGTTAACACCTTGCTGGATGGAGGTCGACAGTAGATTGACGGGGCCATTATTGATGTTTCTTCTATTATTATCGCAACATTCCCAAGCGACTTTCTATTTTATCAATAAGATGCAAGTATTTTGAGATTGAGATGATGGTGCAGCCAGTCCTAAGACAGAACTCTTTGCACTTCAGCAAGTGTGTAGGTAACCATTTTTGCTACATCCAGTGTCCTCCGCCATTTCTGAGCATCGCATGCAATGAACTGAACTTTGATAGTTGTGACGAAAGGTGGGGCCTGAGATGATTATCCAGTTTTGCAAAGGCTTCAGCCTTACCTCATCAAATGAAAGAATGTTAAAGCATTTATCTTACAAATCATGTGGATGAATATGTCCGGCGTAATTCTTGATAGTACTTTGGTGGCACGGTTCTGCAGCAGAGAGCCGGTGCCTCACCGCGCCAGAGACCCGTGTTTGCACGTTCTCTGATGTGACAGTGTGGATTTCGTCTGGGTGCTCCAGTTCCCCCCCCCCTCCTCCCTCCCCAACCCTCCCTCTACATCCCAAAGATATCCACGTTTGTAGGTTAATTGTCCTCAGTAAATTGCCCCTAGTGTGTAAGGAGAAAATATGAAAGTGACATAACGGAGCTAGCATGAGCAGGTGATCAATGGTCAGTGTGGACTTGGTGGGCCAAAGGGCCTATTTCCATGCTGTATCTTTGAATCAATTGATTATTTTGTCTAGCTTTCAACATTTCATCCCACTGCCTCCCTGCCCCCACCATCAGGATAAATAATTGCATTCAAACCCATTAAGAATCTAAGCAGTTGACAGACTCAGCAATTCTGGAGCAGAATTTTGCTGCTGGTCCCATGGGTTTTAACAGATTGCTGTTATGTATATAGTAAACATGCCAGGCTTACAACTCAAGTTCCAATGTTTTGACAAATAATTCACAAAAGCCTTATCACATTGGTCCTATGAGTGAGGAGGAAGATCAAACTCATCATATTAATTTGTAGCTGTCCATTTAGGATGTCTGTCAATACCTTATTGCTTTTCCCCATTGCCGATTGCTACTGGATAGTGCGAAAAATATACAGCAATCCTGACCGCAGGTGCTGTCTGCACGGAGTTTGTATGTTCTCCCCATGACCACGTGGGTTTTCTGCGGGTGCTATCGTTTCCTTCCAAAGATGGTCATAAGTTCACATTCTAGGAGCAGAATTAGGACATTCGGCCCATCAAGTCTACACCGCCATTCAATCAATGCTGATCCCTCTCAACCCCTTTCTCCTGCCTTCTCCCCATAACGCCTGACACCTATACTAATCAATAATCTGTCAATCTCTGCCTTAAAAATAGCTCTCTGTGGCAGTGAATTCCACAGATTCACCACCCTCTGACGAAAGCAATTCCTTCTCATCTCCTTTCTAAAAGTACATCCTTTTATTCTGAGGCTATGGCCCCTGATCCAAGACTCCCCTGATGTGCAGGTTTGTAGGTTAATTGGCTTCTGTATATTGTCCCTAGTGTGTAGGACAGAACTAGTGTACGGGGTTATCTAAAAGGACCGAAGGGCCTTTTTCCGTGCTGTATCTCTAAAGTCTAAAGTTAAAGCTGATGTTGCAGCCATTTGACAAATGTTATGTATAAATTGCAATCCACCCATTTCTCATGGGTACCCAGACACCTCATGTAGTGCCAACGTCCAATCTGTGACATTGCAAAAAAACTGCAAGTTGGTGGAAAATCCCATAAAGATCGGTTGGCTTTTACCCTGTTTAATGTGGAGGCTACCTGCATGGTCCCAAAGACAGTTGCTTCTTCACTGATGCATTGATCCATTGAAATGAATCAACTTTATCTTGCACTAAATGTTATTCACATTATTCCCCTTATCATGTATTTGTGCACTGTGGATGGCTCGATTGTAACCATGCATTGTCGTTCCACTGACTGGTTAGCACGCAACAAAAGGTTTTCACTGTACCTCAGTACACGTGACAATAAACTAATGACTAATGACTACACTTCCACATAAACCTTTGCACAGGTACCACACTAGAACGGGACAAAAGCCTTTGGTGGAGGTGAGGGGGCGCAGAAGGGAAGCAGGTCATACTCCAGCAGGGGCACCACCCCCATGCCGCAAGTAAACCCAAACCTCTGTGAAGCCCAGGTTTAGTAAGGAGATGGAGATCACAGCATCTTCACCTGAGGTGCATATCAGAGGTATGTTGTCATAGTTAGACAGCACAGAAACAGGCCTACAGCCCGTGCTGACCAAGATGTCTTCCTGAATTAGTCCCATTTGCCCGCATTCACCCTCAATTGTTCTAACCCTTTCCTGCCCATGTACCTGTCTAAATGTCTTTTAAACACTGTACCCATCTCTATCGCTTCCTCTGGCATCTCATTTTTTATACCCCTCATCTTCTGTGTGAAAAGCATGCCTCTCGCTTCCTCTTTACGACTTACCCCTTTCACCTTAAACCTATGCCCTACCCAACAAAGGATTTTCACTATACCTCAGTACACGTGACAATAAACTAAACTAAACTAAACTAATGACTAAACCTCCCTAAACTTTAGTTTTAGAATCCATTTCCCTGGGAAATAGACTGTGACAATCCACCTGATTTATGTCCATAATGATTTTGTAAATCACTACAAGGTCACCCCTTAGCTTCCTTCGCTCCAGAGAAAACAATCCCAGCCTAACCAGTCTCTCCTTATAACTCAACCCCTCCAGTCCAGGTAGCATCATGTGAATCATTTCTGCACCCTTTCCAGCTTACTGACATCCTTTCAATAGGTGGGTGACCTGAGCTGCACACAATACTCTGAATATGGTCTCACCAATGACTTAGGGAAATACAGGGAACTGCCGATGCAGATTTCTGAAAAAAACCCTTCAAAGTGCTGGAGTAACGAGGCAGGTCAGGCATTACCATTGTAGGACATTGGTAGGTGATGTTTTGGGTCGAGCTGCCATCTTCAGACTCACCAATCACTTGTACAGCTGTAACATGAAGTCTTAACTCATGTAGCCTTGTGATCTTGTGGCAGAGAAAAAATGACCAGCAACTACAACGGGCAAGCAGTGGGCCGAGACTCTCCAGGCGAGCAGTGGGCCGGGACGCTCCTGGTCGACGGAGGAGGACTTGCCCCACAGGACAGCGCGGGCCTCGGAGATGCTGGTGTGGAGTGAGGTGGTCGAAGTCCCGGCGGTCGGGCCGAGGTCGGAGTCCCTCAAGGTCTGAGCGGGGCCGAGGCCGTGGGGTAAGAACGAGCTAGGCCGAGATTGGTGCCGCGGGGTCGCAGCGAGCTGGGCCGAGGTGGACGGGCAGCGCAACCAAGAACAAAGGGGGACCCGGCATGGAACAAAGAAGGGATGAGTACTTTTTGTAACTTTGTTGTAGCCTTCGTGGCAACTCTTTTGTGTACTTTGTATGAAAAGACAATGAATTTCACTGTACCTAGGTACAACTGACAGTAAACGTATTTATTTAAGAAAGAACTGCAGATGCTGGAAAAATCGAAGGTGGGCACAAATGCTGGATAAACCCGGCTGGTGAGGCAGCATCTATGGAGAGAAGGAAATAGGCGATGTATTCCTTCATCGTCAAGCATCATCGCATCAATCATAAAACTTTGCACTTAATCATAGGTAGTGCACAGCCCTTGGTATCTGGAACCTCACTGACTCCGTTTATGATATCTTCAGTCTTCCATGATGCCCTTAGCCTGTGTTTGCCTTTCTCCAATATCCTCAGCATTAACTCTCATTCCTCAGTCAAAAGCATCAATTAATGTCCATTTACAGTTTTTTAAACAGTATTTCAGTAGCTCTAATGGTCAAAAATGCCACAGCCATTGAAGAATGATTGTAACCTTTAGCTCCATCAGGCCAGCATCTCACAACAGTTGCGTTGTTATTTACCATTTTCATCCCTGCATTAATACTTTCTTATTAATAGAGCAGGCAATTTGTTAAATTTACAGAATTGAGATTATACAGCATGGAAACAGGCCTTTCAGCCCAACTTGTCCATGCCAACCAGGATGCTCCACCAAGCTAGTCTCATTTGCCCATGTTTGGCTCATTCATAGAAACATAGAAACATAGAAATTAGGTGCAGGAGTAGGCCATTCAGCCCTTCGAGCCTGCACCGCCATTCAATATGATCATGGCTGATCATCCAACTCAGTATCCCGTACCTGCCTTCTCTCCATACCCTCTGATCCCCTTAGCCACAAGGGCCACATCCAACTCACTCTTAAATATAGCCAATGAACTGGCCTCAACTACCCTCTGTGGCAGAGAGTTCCAGAGACTCACCACTCTCTGTGTGAAAAAAGTCTTTCTCATCTCGGTCTTAAATGATTTCCCCCTTATCCTTAAGTCCCTCCAAATCTTTCCTATCCATTTATTTGTCCAAATGTCTATTAAATGCTGTTATGGTACCTGCCTCAACGACCTCATTTGACAGCTCAATCCACATACCCACTACACACCGAGTGAAAAATGCATCCCTTACATTCCTACAACATCTTACCCCTCTCACCTGTTCCATCTTGACTTCCATACCCTGGAAAGCAGACTGTGCATGCACTCTACCTCAATCTCCTCATAAATCTTCTTTGCACTATTTCCAGCTTAATAACATCCTTTGTATAGCAGGGTGACCTAAACTAAAAGTAGTAGTACGGTAGTAAAAGTAAAATGTGACCTCAGCAACGACTTATATTACTGTAATATAACATTCCAACTTCTGTACTCGGTACCCTGACTGATGAAGGCCAATGTGTCAACAGCTTTCCTCGCTAACCCATCTACCTGTGACACCACTTTCAATGTTTCAAGGTCAGTTTATTGTCACATGTACCAGTTAAGGTACTGTGAAATTTCAGTTACTTTGTACCTGAAATCCTAGATCCGCCTGCTCTACAACACACCCTATGGTACCTATCATTTACTGTGAAGCGGGGCGGAAACCCCAGGGGAGCCAGAGGGGACACGTCCCCCCCATGTTTTGAGAGGTGGGGGACATCCCCCCCCCCCAAGTTTTTATAATCCGGATTTTAAAACCTCAGCTTTACACGAGACAGTGGAGGTGGGACTGCTGATCGAGGGTGCCGATTGGACGGGAGAGACATTGGTCAGCAGGCAATGGGGGCGGGACATGATGATTCAGCACGATGATTGGAGGAGGGAGATGTGGAACACACCTGGGCCTCATCCACAGCCAGGATCGATCCCTGCCGGGTATAAATGGAGTCAGTAGAAGGGAGGTTGGTTTGTGTGATCGTCTGGTCTGCGTCCACAATTCGTTGTAATTTCTTGTATTCTTGGATGGAGCAGTTCCCAAACCATGCTGTGAAGCATCCTGATAAAATGCTTTCTATGGCGCATCTGTAGAAGTTGGTGAGAGTTGTAGGGGACATTCCAAACCTCCTAGGCCTTCAAAGGAAGTAGAGGCGTTGGTGTGCATTCTTGGTCGTTGCTTCAATATGGGTTGTCCAGGAGAAGTCCTTGGTGATATTTACTCCTAGGAATTTGAAGTTTTTGACCATCTCTACTTGGTATGTGTACCGCTTTGCTCTCTGAAGTCGATCACTATCTCCTTTGTCTTGCCGACCTTGAGAGAAAGGTTGTTGCCCGACACCAGTACATGAGGATCTCAATCTCCTTCCTGTACTCCCGTCTCATCATTATTTGATATTCGACCCACAATGGTGGTGTCGTCTGCGAATTTGTAAATTGAATTAGATTTGAACATGGCTGCACAGTCGTGGGTGTACAAGGAGTAAAGAACGGGGCTGAGAATGCATCCTTGCGGAGCACCAGTGTTGAGGATTATCGTAGAGAATTATTTGTCCCTTATCCTCACTGATTGGGGTCTGTTGGTCAGGAGGTCGAGGATCCAGTTGCAGAGATGAGTGCTGACCCCAAGTCCTGCAGGTATGGTGATAAGCTTGGATGTTATAATGGTATTAAGGGCAGAGTTGGAATCTATGAATAGGATTCTGACGAAAGTGTCTCTCTTCTCCATGTGTTCTGGTATCTCCTTAGGTAAGTTTAAACCCAGGTGCTCCTCATCTCAGTTAACACAACTGCACATTATCTATGTGTTTCCTTAATCTTTAACTTACTTAGCCAAGGGTCCCATCATACCTATGATTCCAATTTAGCTATGTGCAAATAAGAGATGGCTTTGTTCCATATTAAAATTTCTGTGGATAAAACTGGAACATAATGTGCAGGAAGGAACGACAGATGCTGTTTTAGACTGAAGAAAGACACAAAATGCCAGAGTAACTCAGCAGGCCAGGCAGCATCTCTGGAGAGAAGGAATGGGTGATGTTTCGAGTCGAGACCCTTCTGAAGAAAGAGGGTCTTGACCCAAAACGTCACCCATTCCTTCTATCCAGAGATGCTGCCTGCCCGCTGTGTTACTCCACCATTTTGTGTCTATCTAAACTGGAACACAAACCTGGAGTCTCGCAGCAGTTGGAGTCATGATGCAACGCAGCAGAGGAACAGGCCCTTCAGCCCAACTCATCTATGCTGACTATGTTGCATTACCAAGCCCGTCTCACATGCTTGTGCCTGGCTCATTGCCCTCCAAACCTTTCTTATCCACGAACCTGATCAAGTGTCTTGTGAATGTTGTAATTGTGCCTGACTGTGGCGTTTCCTGCGACCGCTCATTCCATATATTCACCACCCTTCCATGAGAATGTTTCCACTCAGGTGCGTTTTAAATCTTTCTCTTCTCCCATCTCCCATCAAGCAAAAGGTATAGAAGTGTGAAAACGCACACCTCTAGATTCAGGGACAGTTTCTTCCCATCTATACCCAACCAGAGAGCAGTCCTAAACTACCATTTACCTCGCCTGGGACCCTCGGACTATCTTTGATCAGACGTCATTAGCTTTATCCTGCACTAAACGTTATTCCCTTATTATTTATATATACACTGCAAATGACTCGATTGTAATCACCTATTGTCTTTCTGCTGGCTGGTTAGCATGCAACAAAAGCTTTTCACTGTACCTCGGTACACGTGACAATAAACTAAACTAAACTAAACTAAATATCCCTCATTCCTCAGACACAGGCATCAATCCATGCTGTTGACAATTTTTAAACAATATTGCACCTTGCCTGTGGGCAAAACGTTGACATCACAGTGAGGACTCCTTAATTAGCTGACTGGCGGAATTTTAGAATAGAATAGAATAGAGAATAGAAGAATAGAATAACGTTTATTGTCATTTGAACTTAAGTTCAAACAAAATTACGTTTCTGCAGTTATACAAACAACAAAAAAAAACCAAGACACACAGTTAACACAATTTACATAAACATCCATCACAGTGTATCTCGAAACACCTCCTCACTGTGATGGAAGGCAAAGTCTTGTCTCTCCCCTGTTCTTTATTCTTCTCCCAATGTTAAAGCCCCCGGCGGGTGATGGTAAGTCCCGCGGCCGTTAAGGCCACGTGGGGCGATGTAAGGCCCTGCTCCGGGTCTTGATGTTGGAGCTCCCGGCGGGGAGTGATGGTATGTCCCACGGCCGTTAAAGCGGAGCCGGGCGATGTAAGGCCCCGCTCCAGGTCGTGTTTATCCCCGCGATTCGGGCGGGAGAAGTTGCTGTTGCGGGAGCTCCAAAAAGCGGTCTCCCACCAGGGACCCGCGAGCTCCCGATGTTACCGTCTACAGGACCTGCGGCCGGAGCCTCTGAATCTCCGGAAGTCGGGTCGCAGCCGCGCGCCACCACAGCTCTCCACGCTCTGAAGTCGGCCAGCTCCGCGATGGTGAGTCCGCAGGCTCTGCGACTGGAGCCCCAGGTCAATTCCGCAGCTAAAAATAATATATAAACTACAACCAAAACATGCACTTAACAGTACAAAAAGGAAACAAAAAGACAGACGTTTTTACTGTGAGTGCAAAGCGCTGGCCATAGGTTCCACCTTCAATGGCTAATTTCTGTCAGGAATGCAAATGTAGCCACTCTATGCTCTGTGGCATCATGAGGCCAGATGTACCGCAAGGCACCAAGGAAAATTATGTCTGAAAGTTCCTGGGGCAATTTCTCAGCAATTGCTAGCAGACATGAAATTATAGATAGACAAAAATGCTGGAGAAACTCAGCAGGTGAGTCCGCATCTATGGAGTGAATAGATGCTGCCTCACCCGCTGAGGTTTCTCCAGCACCTTTGTCTACCTTCGATTTTTCCAGCATCTGCATTTCTTTCTTAGACATGAAATGATGGTGAACTCTACCTAGAATGCTCCAATTCACTTCTATCTCCAAATCAAGCATACGAAATGTACATGGATTCAATTTCCAAGCAAAACTTTTTTCATTTTCAATTCATTGATTTAGAGGTACAGCAAGAAAATAGGCCCTTAGGCCCAATTTGCCCCTGCCAACCAAGACGCCTCATCTACGCTCGTCACACCTGCCTGCGTTTGGCCTGCATTTGGCCCATATCCCTCTAAAGCTTTCCCACCCATGTACCTAGAGTCATAAAATTATAGTCATACAACATGGAAACAGGCCCTTTGGCCTAACCTGCCCATGCTGACCAAGATGCTCCATCTACACCACACCCACCTGCCTGTGTTTGGCCTATATCATTCTAAACATTTCTTATCCACATACCTGTCCAAATGAATTTTAAATATTGTTATGGTATCTGCCTCGACTACCTCCTCGCCTACCTCCCTTCCATATACCCACCACCTTCTGTGTGAAAACGTTGTCCCTCAGGTTCCTATTACATCTTTTCCCTCTCATCTTAAACCTATGTTCTCTGGTTCTCGATTTCGCTACTTTGGGTAAATAGACAATAGACAATAGACAATAGGTGCAGGAGGAGGCCATTTGGCCCTTCGAGCCAGCACCACCATTCAATGTGATCATGGCTGATCATCCCCAATCAGTACCCCGTTCTTGCCTTCTCCCCATATCCCCTGACTCTGCTATATTTAAGAGCCCTGTCCAGCTCTCCCTTGAAAGCATCCAGAGAACCCGCCTCCACCGCCCTCTGAGGCAGAGAATTCCACCGACTCACCACTAACTGTGAGAAAAAGAGTTTCCTTGTCTCCGTATTAAATGGCTTACTCCTTATTCTTAAACTGTGGCCCCTGGTTCTGGACCCCCCCAACATCGGGAACATGTTTCCTGCCTCCAGTGTGTCCAAGCCCTTAAAAATCTTATATGTTTCAATGAGATATCCTCTCATCCTTCTAAAATCCACAGTATACAAGCCCAGCTGCTCCATTCTCTCAGCATATGACAGTCCCACCATCCCGGGAATTAACCTTGTAAACCTATCCTTGTAAATAGCTCTATGCATTTACCCAATCTATTCCTATCCAAATGTCTGTTAAATGTTGGCTTCTGAAGCTTCAAAGTTGCATCCCATTGGCTTCTGAATAGTCCTTCCATAAGCTAGGGTGCTGTCTGATTCACCTCTAGCCCATTGCGGACATTGGACTTCAAGTCAAGGCAAGAGAGCTTATTGTCATGTGTCCCAGCGAGGACAATGAAATTCTTGCTTTGCTGCAGAACGACAGAATATAGTAGGCACAAATACAGAACAGATCAGTGAGTCCATATACCATTATGTAAATATATGCACACATCAATAAATAAGCAGATAAAGTGCAAATAAACAGATAATGGTCTATTAATGTTCAGAGATTTGTTTCAGTTGAGTTTAATAGCCTGATGGCTGTGGGGAAGTAGCTATTTCTGAACCTGGACATTGCAGTCTTCAGGCTCCTGTGGCTTCAGGCTTCATCTGTGGAACTGATGCGCTACAATGCTGAGAACCATATTCTGCAATTTGCATCTTCCCCTTTGCTCTGTCTGCTGTACGTACTTGAGTTTGGCTTGATTGTATTTATATAGGAGACGTTTAATAGAAGAGCATGCAAAACAGGTTTTTCACGCTACCCCAGTAAATGTGACATTAATAAACCAAAACCTATTCTATCTATTAGCTTGTGGGAAACTATTGGCATCACTCCATTTGCTCACGGCCGTTAAATCGGCCAAAAATCTTAAACTTTCTACGTTCTTTTATTTTCCAAATGATTTTGCAATTTCACACCAGTGATATGCTACACTAAATTCCACTGGAGCCATAGCCAATGCCTGGCAGTTTAATGGTGAGGTATGTTGATTGATGACACTTAATAATCTATACTGGCACCACAAACTGCACTGAAGCAGCAATTATGACATTAAAACATCTATTACTTTAATACTTTGAAATATAAAATGTACAGTCCTGTGAAAATCTGGATATATTTTTCCAATTTTCAATGATGATATCTGTGCTGTGTTAAAAAGACTGAAGATGGGAACTCTGGATGAGCAAACTAAATACACCATGACCATTATCTGATTCAAGCAGTTTGCTTTAAACTGTGCATGAAGTAATGGCTGCTGATATAACTGGACTTTATATACTTGTAAAGTTTGATTCTAACACTTTGTGTTTCCAGATATGCTTGGTTGATCATCTGTGTTCGGTAACTCAATCGCCATTTCATTTATTCAGCTGCAACTAGCATTTTTCTCATGCACCATTTTGTAGAAATTGATCTAAGAGCCTCCAAAATTTTCCTATAAATTAGATGTGTAGTTTTGGTTGCATTCCGGTTTTAAATCAATCTATAACCATTTTACATCAATTTTATGTGAGATTTATTCCAAAGATCACAATTTATTGCCCTAAATCTGCGCGTAATCAGAATTTGCCTCAATAATTTATTGCAGTCTTTATTTGAGATTTTAATCGTCATTTAAAAAAATATTAACACGTGAACATATGATTGTGATTTACACTCCAAATGAGCTATTGTGTTTCTTATGACAATACTTGATTTCCCAAGAGCAAGTACCAACCTTATAATTAATTTCTGTTTCTTGCCATTCAATGTCACTGCAGGTAGATTTCATGTTTTTGATGAAATAACATGACCACCAATACATAATTCAGTAAAATACCCCTGGGCCGCCCATTTGTCATACGTGAATTGGCAAAAATTTCACATACTCTGTAGTAATTACACATAACATGAATGTCCATGCAACTCATGAATCAGTAATTGCAGACCTTGCAAACCAGAATGGGAGAAGGCTCATAAACCGTGTTTCCCAAAAATATTACAGCGCTGGTGCCATTTGTTTTTACTAATGAGATGTCAAGCCAAAGGACTTGGTTTGTTTTGCATGATTGTCCCATAAGCACACTCCTCTTTGCAATCTTAGTGTAATAAATTTGAAAAAATGGACACAGTAATGCGGGCAAACATTTTTCCACACTGCATTCACACTGTTCAACCAATTTCAAGCCAAAATACTTCTAACGTTCAGTTTGTATATGGGATGCAACTTTGAAGCTATAGAAGCTATAGAAACATTTTATAAATACTTGCAATGCTGGTATTAAATGAAAATGTAGGTGGATGAAATTACAATGGGCATTAAGAGGTGTAAAAGACGATTCTTTACATGCTTGGAAAATATAAATGAACAACTGGGTTCATTTAAAATGGGTGAAGGCTATGAATGATTTCCTTTGTCACATTCTAGTGATATTGCAAATATAATGGGTAGCTTTGTTTTCGTTCTTAATTATTTGTAATAGAATTAAAAAACACTGGGTTTTATGATTCACTTGGACAGAGTTAGTGGAATGCAGTGCAATATCGTTAAAGGGAATGAACAGATGAAACGTTGCTCTATACTGAGGAGAGGAGAGGTATATTACAACAGCAAGCGTGGGTAGGAATGTCACGCCGGTACTCGATGAAAGGGCATGCGTCGGAGCTTTTAAGAGAAAATGGAAATGATAAGCTGGCCATTAAAAAAGCTGTAGGACCTGAATATTCATGAGCGACTGGGGCCAGATGGAGTGCATGCTAAGCTACTTAAGGAAATGAGGGCAGAACTGGAAGGAGCCGCGACTGAACATTCTTTCAGCTCATCAAGAGTGTGGGTGGTGGTTCCACAAGAGGGGAAAATAGCTAATGCTCTAATTTAAATAAAACATTAGAAGCAAAAAGCTGTGAATTATTGTCAAGTTGGTTTGACGTAAATAGTGGAGAAAGTATTAGTGCCCAATTGTAAATAAATCAATTAAAGTGTAATTAAGACAATAATTCCCTTGGCAATATATATCTAAGAACGACAAATTGAGGCTTACAAATTTATTGGAATGTTTTGAGGCTGTAAAACATAATTGGTGGGTCAGGGGACATGGAGGGTAGGGTACATTTAAAATTTTTCATGGGTAAATTGAATGCTTTTGGATGAAAGAAGGTGTTGTAAAGTGGAGAATAAATTGGTAAAATAATGGGAAACAATGGGATTAATCAATGTTCGTGGTTCTAATTGGACAGCTGTGACCAGCTGAGGAGCCCAAGGTTCAGCCCTGGGACCGGTGATCTTTACATAAATATTCCTGTTGGAAGCACTGACATCTAGTTGGCAGATGATACCAAGTCATGTGGAAAATGCAGGATGCTTGAGCAAAGTGGAATACTTCAGAATAATCTACAGAGACTTCACTAGGTACGGCAATGACAGATGGGATTTAAGAATGATTAATGTATGTTAATCTGCACTGGTACTGAAGCAGTAAATATGATTACAATGAGGAGACATCACTTCCCATATCTATGTCGCAGATGTAATAATATGTAGACATTAAAAGTGTAAACAAGGTATATTTCTTAACTGGCCCATGTGTCCGATTTCCGCTTAATGACGGAAAATATATGGTCTCTCTAATAACCGTGTTTAACGGTGACAATGAAGCCAACACATTGTTACTCAGACACTGGACAAAGGAATTAAACTGGTGCGAGAGCAAAGAAGACAAACAAATCCAAGTTTGTTACAGGCAGTGACCAGGTTATGGCTGAATGAATTGTTTCACTATGGTCCAGGGTAACAATGCTGAAGGAGGCATTGCCATGAGCATTTATGTGTGGCCTTACTTTAGACCTTAGACTTTAGAGATACAGTGTGCAAACAGGCCTTTCAGCCCACCAAGTCTGTGCCGACCAGCGATAACCAAGTACACTGGCACTATCCTGCACACAAAGAACAATTTACAATTTTACCGAAGCCAATTAATCTATAAACCTGTACGTCTTTGGAGTGTGGGAAAAAAACGCAGCACCCAGAGAAAACCCGCGTGGTCACAGGGAGAAAGCACAAACTACGTACACACAGCACCTGTCGTTATGATCGAAACTGGATCTCTGGCACGGTAAGGTGGCAACTCAACCGCTGTGTCACCATGCGGCCCTTGACGCCTGAGGAATGAAGGATTATGGTGAGCAATTTGTAGACTCAGTGTGTACCAAGATCTAATCACCTCGTCCATCAAGCAAATTTTAAACCCTCCTGATTTATGCGATTTAAGTGTACCTTTTTTTTATTAGCACTTTTCATTGCACTATTTGATATAAAATGCACTGTATTACTGCAGAGCTTAATTGTTTTTGACTTTTGTTCAGTGTGTTTGTAATAATCAGGAAACATTGTAGTCAAATAAATTAACAGATGCATTAAGGTCATTTAGACCTTTCATTGATGCATTATATTAATTCTATTAGTCTACTAAACAGATTTTTCTCCCAGTCCCTTTTCGATTATAGTTAAATTTATAGATACAGCAGTGTAAAACCGAATGGTAATCATGCAGAAATACATAATTCTAACTAATTGGAAGTGAAAGCAACTATTCCCTTGGTGAATCAGTAGGTAAACGCAGTGCATGATCTGGCACTAAACCACTCTGGAAGGTCCCCGGTTGATGATGTGTGCTGAGGCAACTAAATTCAATCAGCATTGGGATGGGGGAGTTGCAAAGAATCGGGCACCATAATGTTGCCAGAATCATCAAGTCCTGAGTGGAAAACAAAGAAATGCTTATTTTCTGGCCGTGATCCGAGAACGCTCGCTGGTCTACCGGTAGACGTAAACAACATGGGTCCATGAAATAGTGTCAATGTTAGGATGCACCTCTGTGACCACTGGTGTAACGCAGTCAAGGTATGCGATGCCTGGGGCTGTACTGTAAGTATGCCTAGCAATCTTTAGAGGGGAGTGATTTTGAATGCTGGAAGAAATTCCTTAGATCCACATTGGAAATGGGTTCCGTCCGTTTGTCCCAGGGTTTTCATTTGTGCGCCAAGTAATATTCATAATGAAACAGTTACAGAGGCCCTGGGGTTTAAGAACCTTCAGCAAGAGGCCCCGCCGTTAAATATTAGACAGGGAGGGGGCATGGGTTTAAAGATGATGAAACAGGAAAAGGCTATGGTGTTAGAAAAGGAATGGGGGCTTTGGAGTTAAAGGTACCAACAAAAGAAACTGTGTTGTTAAAAGAGTGAGAGAGAGAGAACTGGGGTTAAGAACTGGGCAAGACTCTGGAGTTAAAGCTGCATTTTTTAGGATGCACCTTGGTCTGTAACTTCTTATAATGTGAACCTCTCCTTTTTGCCTCTAATGTTGCCTTTATTAAGGTCTGCAGGTCCACAAGAGGGCCAATATTCCCATCCTCTCCCAAGACCATCACCTGAAGCCTTCTGCTGGGAAAGTCCTGTTGTTTGTCTGCCTGACACTAGGGCTTTTGCTCTGAGCTCCATCATCGCGAGAGATTATCAGAAGGACGAAGGAAACGGTTTAAGAATTTTCTCAAAGCCTCCTTGAAAATAGTGACATCTCCAAAGATGGTGGGATTCCCCGGCCCACGACTGCTCAAAGTGGAGAAGAACCATTTGGGATGTTGTTGTGAACACAAAAGAATAGGGATGTAACGCTGAGGCTCTATAAGGCGCTGGTCAGACCGCATTTGGAGTATTGTGAGCAATTGTGGGCCCCATATCCGAGAAGGGATGTGCTGGCTCTGGAGAGGGCCCAGTGGAGGTTTGCAAGAATGATCCGCGGAATGAGTAGGTTAACATATGATGAGCGTTTGTTGACACTGAGCCTGTACTCGCTGGAGTTTTGAAGGATGAGGTGATGGGAGGGGACCTCTTTTAAACTTACCAAGTAGTGAAAAGGCCTGGAAAGAGTGGATGTGGAGAGGATGTTTCCACTAGTGGGAGAGTCTAGGACAAGAGGTCAGAGCCTCAGAATGAAAGGATGTTTGGTTAGGAAGGAGATAAGGAGGAATTTCTTTAGTCAGAGGGTGGTGAATCTGTGGAATTCATTGCCACAGATAGTTGTGGAGGCGAAGTAAATGGATATTTTTTAAGGCAGAGATAGATAGATTCTTGATTTGTACAGGTGTCAGATGTTATGGGGAGAAGCAGGAGAATGGGGTTAAGAGGGAGAGATAGATCAGCCATGATTGAATGACGGAGTAAACAATGGGCTGAATGGCTTATTCTACCACTTATAACCTTATGAATCTCAATGCTATTTGGAAGAGTGCACAATGGTCATAAAGAGTACATCCTTCCTAAAGTACCCCCCAACCTGCTCCAGTTTTGGCAAAGTCTGCAGGTCTCACGTGGTCATCTTGAAACCTGCTGGAAAGAGTGCTGAGAGGATTTATGGGGATGTTGCTAGCACTCAAGGGCCTCAGCTCCAGGGAGAGGTTGGGCAGAGCTCAGACTTTATTCCTTGGAGAACAGGAGGCTGAGGGGTTTGATGGAGTTTTATAAAATCATGAGGGGAATAGATGAGGTGAATGCACAGAGTTTCTTTCCCAGAGTAGGGGAACCAAAAACCAGAAGAGATAGTTTTTAGGTGACAAGGGCAAGATTTAATAGGAACCTGAGGAGCAACTTTTCTTTACAGAGAATGGTAGGTACATGGGAGGAGCTGTCAGTGGTGACAGTTGGAAGGTATTATAACAGCATTTAAAAGAGATTTAGACAGGTACATGGATAGGAAAGGTTTGGAGGGATATGAGCCAAATGAGGGCAACTAGCTTAGATGGGACATCTTGGCCAACATGGACAAGTTGGGCCAAAATACCTGTTTTTGTGCTGTATGACTCACTGACTCTATAACTGTGGTACAAGCAAGTTATCCTCAACACCAAGAGACAGCTTAAGAAGAAATACATGATATTTATATATGTGATGATGCCTTCTGACCATATAACTTATTGACTATTATATATAGACACACTGCACTTTTTTTCCCTCTGACAAAAATGAGTGTAGCACTTTTCACATATTTACACAATCATTAAAGATTCAATCTGTTGATTAGCTTACTCGGTTGCCTTAATCTCCTTAACTGGCCTGCTTCGTGTGACTGAGAAGTTTGAAGCATCTTGACCTGACTCACCACCACTCAGTAAAAGTCGAGCAGCTGCACAGAGCCACTCTGCATTGACGTCAGGCATAAATTCACCCTTCAGTGCATCTTCCGTTGTAATAATCTACGCATACGGTTCTGACGTGAATCTCCAAACTGGTTCACAGTTGCCCCAGAGTTGGCCTTAAGCGGTTGTTCTTTACCTTCATCGGTCAGAGCATCGAGTATAGAAGGTGGGAGTTGTGGTTGAAGAAGACGTTGGTGAAGCTGCATTTAGAGTATTGTGTCAAGCTAGAAAGGGTGCAGAGAAGATTTACGAGGATGGTGCCAGGACTCGATGGCCTGATCCACAGGGAGAGGTTGAGCAAGCTGGGACTCTATTCCTTGGAGCGCAGGAGGTTGCGGGATGATCTTATAGAGGTGTATAAAGTCATGAGAGGTATAGATCGGGTAGACGCACAGAGTAGGGGAATCAAGAACTAGAGGATATAGGTTTAAAGTGAGGGGGGTGGGGGGAACAATGACTTAATAGGAATCTGAGGGGTAACCTTTCCACACAGAGGGTGGTAGGTGTAAGGAACAAGCTGCCGGAGGAGGTAGGTGAGGCAGGTACAATTGCAACCTTTAAGAAACGATTAGACAGGTACATCATGGATCAGAGGGATATGGGTCAGATACAGGCAGTTGGGACTAGTGTAGATGGGACATGTTGGCTGGTGCAGGCATGTTTGGCTGAGGGGCCTGTTTCCATGCTGTAAGACTGACTCTAGGACTCACCTCACACCCACCCCCCCACCCACCCCCCCTCTCCCCCACGTGTTAAACATGAGGCAGTGCGAGATATATTAGCAGTGGAGACCATGAAAGTCCTGGAAGGTTAAAGGTGTCACCATGATAGGGCCTGGAAGGGTAAAGGTGTCACCATGATAGGCCCTGGAAGGGTAAAGGTGACACCATGATAGGCCCTGGAAGGGTAAAGGTGACACCATGATAGGCCCTGGAAGGGTAAAGGTGACACCATGATAGGCCCTGGAAGGGTAAAGGTGACACCATGATAGGCCCTGGAAGGGTAAAGGTGACACCATGATAGGCCCTGGAAGGGTAAAGGTGACACCATGATAGGCCCTGGAAGGTCAAAGGTATGACCTTGATAAGCCCTGGCAGTTGAAAGGTATCACCATGAGCTATCCTGACAGGTTAAAGCTGTGACCATGTAAGGCCTGACACGTTAAAAGTGAGTCAGTAGGTGGCCTTCATAGATTGAATGTTTTCATAGTGAAAGGCCACAAATAGTTAAAATTGTGACACTGTGAAGCCGCATGATATCCAATTTCACTTGGCAGTGGAGGAACGGTTCCCTGGATCAATTTCCCAATGGCTACAGTTCCACCTGGAAATCATCAATAATGCAATCCAAATGAGTGCATGCAATTAAGCCCAATTCCTAGACATCTGCTTCCAGTGACAGAGGAAGCAGTAACCAGAGAACAGGGTATTTTAGGATCAACTTGTGAGTGACTCATAGTTAACTCTACGCCTTGGTGCTCCTTCAGTCTTAATTTTATGACAAACCATTTTATAAATGAGTGTCCATGTTTATAATGGAATATGCCAATGGAATATTCCCTTTCTCTGCATCTCTCCCATACCCAAGTCGTATTAGCTTCAATGTCGTCTTGCTGAGTTTCGTTGTCTGTAACTCGTTTTCACCTGGCCCACAGCTCACAATGGCTTGTTTCCTTTATCATTGTTACTTGTCTGCATTTCTTTCATTTATTTGTTCTATATCTCTCTATATCACCGTCTATATCTCTCGTTTCCCTTTCCCCTGACCCTCAGTCTGAAGAAGGGTCTCCACCCAGAACGTCACCTATTTCTTTTCTCCAGAGATGTTGCCTGACCCTAAGTTACTCCAGCTTTTTGTGTTTGTCTTCGGTGTAAAACAGCATCTGTAGTTGCTTCCTACCCATGCCAATAGAAACTCTGATCTTATGAACAACAGCCACCTGTCAGCAATTCCAGGCATTGCAGTTCTTCAGTAGCATTCCAGTAAAAATCATATCACAACCAACAATGCATCGTAATTTCAAATTACGATCAGAGAAGCATCCAAGAGGCCCATGGTAACTCTGGAGGAGCTGCAGAGACCCACAGCTCAGGTGGGAGAATCTGTCCATAGGACAACTATTAGTCATGCACTCCACAAATCGGGCCTTTATGGAAGAGTGGCAAGAAGAAAGCCATTGTTGAAACAAAGCCATAAGAAGCCCTGTTTGCAGTTTGCCACAAGCTATGTGAGGGACACAGCAAACATGTGGAGGAAGGTGCCCTGGTCTGAAGAGACCAAAATTGAAGTTTTTGGCCTTAATGCAAAACGCTATATGTGGCGGAAAACTAACACTGCACATCACCCTGAACACACCATCCCCACTGTGAAACATGGTGGTGGCAGCATCATGCAGTGGGGATGCTTTTCTTCAGCAGGAACAGGGAAGCTGGTCAGAGTTGATGGGAAGATGGATGGAGCCAAATACAGGGCAATCTTGGAAGAAAACCTGTTAGAGTCTGCAAAAGACTTGAGACAGGAGCAGAGGTTCACCTTCCAGCAGGACAACGACCCTAAACATACAGCCAGAGCTACAATGGAATGGTTTAGATCAAAGCATATTCATGTGTTAGAATGGCCCAGTCAAAGTCCAGACCTAAATCCAATTGAGAATCTCTGGCAAGACTTGAAAATTGCTGTTCACAGACACTCTCCATCCAATCTGACTGAGCTTGAGCTATTTTGCAAAGAAGAATGGGCAAAAATTTCAGTCTCTAGATGTGCAAAGCTGGTAGAGACATGCCCCAAAAGACTTGCAGCTGTAATTGCAGCGAAAGGTGGTTCTACAAAGTATTGACTCAGGGGGCCTGAATACTTTTGCACTCCACACTTTTTAGTTTTTTATTTGTAATAAAATTTGGAAACCATGTATCATTTTCCTTCCACTTCACAATTATGCACCACTTTGTGTTGGTCTATCACATAAAATCCCAATAAAATACATTTACGTTTGTAGTTGTAACGTGACAAAATGTGGAAAAGTTCAAGGGGTATGAATACTTTTGCAAGCCACTGTATATAATACTGGGCTTCAGTTTCATAACTATGAAATATGAACCAAATACATTTTATCATTGAGGCGTATTGTTCTGTACAGCTGATACTATTATGCTCACGGAGCTGTGTAACTTTCCGCTCCGATGGGTAAACTTTCAGCTGTGTGTAGGCGGAGGTTAAAGCCTATATCTTAAGGAGTTCTTGACTTAATAATAGAGTTTAGCTATTTCTTCCACCCTGTCAGATTGACGGCAATCTGAATTTACTGCACCAAACCATTATAGACTTTTAACTCCGGCTCCTCTGTCATTTTCTTCTCCTGAGGGAGTTTTGTTTTTCAGTCAACCGGTGATGGTAATTTTCATTTCACCCACACTTGATACCTGAAGTAACTTTTTGTTTACAAAGTGTGACTTCAGTGTTTCGAATTTTAATTGTAGCTCTGCTATTTCATTTCCATTCCTGGTTTACATGTCTTTTAACAGCGCTGCTCCTTGTTCTTAAATTACTTTTGCTGACTGTTCGTAAACAGTTTTAATTACAACTCCCTATGTTTTGCTTTTCTTCAAGGAGAATTTTCCTTTCTTTCAACCTCGTCTCCTCTGGTTACTTTTAATTCACAGCCACAGAATTTGCTCTTCCTTTTTCTTCATTCCTGATTTTGTTCCTATTTATGTGTTTTATTACTTCTATTCTTTGTCCTAATCCTGAATTCTATTAAATACTCTAGACTCAGAATCACAAAATGTGTAGGAAGGAATTGTAGATGCTGGTTTAAACTGAAGATAGACACAAAATCTACCTGTCCCGAACCAAAATGTCACCCTGTCCTTCTCTCCAGAGATCCTGCCTGTCCTGCTGAGTTATTCCAGCATTTTGTGTCTATCTTCAGTTTAACCCAGCATCTGCGCTTCCTTCCTACAGATTTTGTCTGCTCCACTGTGAAATCTACTCAAGGCATGTCTACTTTGAAGAAGTTCTCCTCCTCTCTCTGATGAGAGTTCTGCAGGAAGAAGGGTCCCAACCCGAAACATTCCTTCTCTCCAGAGATGCTGCCTGACCCGCTGAGTTACTCCAGCATTTTGTGTCTATCTTCAGATTCTCACAAGATCTTTTAGTGTTTTGTGTTCAGTTTTGGGCACTATGTTTATAGGAAAGATGTTGTCCAGCTGGAAAGGGTGCAGAAAAGATTTTTCTCCCTTTTCATTTTTGGCGATGCTGACTCCTCAAAACACCATAGTTATTAATTCAGCACAGAAGTGTCATTAAACTCTCAGTCTGAATGATTTGTGATGGATGGCAAGTAATACTGACTGACCCATGTTGCAGTCAGGTAACAGAATCATAGAGTGAAGGCGGCCATTTTAAGGCTAAACAGCTACTTTGAAACAAATACCCAATTAGTTTAGGCAGAGATTCACTTGCACCTCCTCCAGCCTCATCTAGTGTATCCATTGTTCTAGACGTGCACTCTTATACATCGGCGAGACCAAACGCAGACTGGGTGACCGTTTCACAGAACATCTTCGCTCAGCCCATCCCATTCCCACACTGACCTTTCTGTCCTAGGTCCCCTCCATTGTTAGAGTGAGGCAAACACAAAGTGGAGGAACAGCATCTCATATTTTGTTTGGGCAGCTTACAACCCAGGGGTATGAATATTGATTTCTCTAACTTCAAGTAACCCCTGCATTCCCTCTCTCTCCATCCCTCCCCCACCCAAGTCGCACCAGGTTCTCGTTCTCACCTAGCAAATAGCTAACAATGGCCTGTTTCCTTTATCATCATTACATTTTTGCATATCTTTCATTCATTTGTTCCATATCTCTCTACATCATCGTCTATATCTCTCATTTCCCTTTCCTCTGACTAGTCTGGAGAAGGGTCTCAACCCGAAACGTCACCCATTCCTTCTCTCCAGAGATGCTGCCTGTCCCGCTGAGTTACTCCAGCATTTTGTGTCTACCCAGTTTGTTCCATTCTATATTCTTTCCCCAGAACTCTGCAAAATGTATTTCTCGCGTAATTGACAATTCACTTTTGAAAGCTACCCTTGAGTCTGCTTCCTCAACCCACCCGGCAGTACATTCTGGATCACAACAATTTGCTGTAAATATTTTTGTTTCTCCTGGTTTTACTGTGCGATGTGAAACATATATTAGTCACCGAGTTCCATCTCACTGCATGATACAGAGACCGAATGTCAAATATTCAAGTCCTTTTTTAGCGCCATGCTCCCCATTTACTCACCCACTACCAGACGGAAGATTTAATCAGCTACGGAATCGAGTTTAAAGTCCCTGTGGGCTATTATTAAATATGATCACCATTCAATTCCACCAGGGACCACAGATTATACATTAGTTTAAATGTTCTTGGCACTTGAAAGAAAATTTCCCCAAAGAGTGAAAACTCTTTGGAAATTCTGATGTTTTTTTGACAGGTATATTTCTAAATAATTTGTATCTATTGGTGCTGAACTGAAATTTAAAGTATTTTCAATATCGTGGTAACTATTAGAAGCCAAAAAGGTTTGGGTTTATTATTGACACGTCTAGCGAGGTACAGCGAAAAGCTTTGTTTTGCTTGTCATCAGATCAGATAATACAATACATAAATACGATCAGGTCAGAATCAAGTACAATAGGTAGAGCAAATGATGAAGAAACAGAGTGCAGAATATAGTTCTCAGCATTGTAGCGTAACAGTTCCATAGACAAAGTCCAACCTCCGCAATGGAGTAGAGGTGAATCAGACAGTACCCTAAAGGGCCTGTCCCACTCGGGCGTCATTTGGGTGTCATTTACGTGACAGGCCGGTAGTGACTGATGCGCGACACGTACGCCGTCAGTACGTCAGCGCATGCCATCAGCACGTCAGCGTGTACAAGGGATACGTCACGCAGGTAGCGCGCGAGGATTTTGAGCATCACAAAATCCTGGGGCGCCGTGCGTTACCGCGCGTCATTGCATACGCCACCAAGCCACACCACGCTCCATGCGAGCGTCATGACGCGCCAACCAATTTTTAGGATGTCGCGTTAATGACTCCCACATTACGCCCTTATAGCCCTGTCCCACGGTACAAGAACATTCCAACTCACCTGAGTTAAAAATAAAATCAAATTTGTGGTAAGCACGGAGAACGAACGTAGCGGGTACGTCGGAGCTCGGGGACGTCTCTTAGCGGCTCGTAACGCTAACGGCAGGTACTCAGGAAGACTCACTAACGGCAGGTAAGCATGGGAAGACTCGTGAAGAGTTTTCAACATGTTGAAAAATGTCCACGAGAGCCCCGAGGACCGACGAGTGGCCATTACCGTAAATCTCCGAGTTCGAATCAGGGCAAACTCAGGAGAGCTCTTGGAATGAACTCGTGCCGTGGGACAGGGCTTTTAACTTATCCAAACCCCGGTTTTCCCTGGAATGCCAGAGGGTGCAGGAAGACCTGTTAGAGCTATATGAAACTATGAAAGGCATAGATAG
Organism: Okamejei kenojei; assembly: GCA_035221665.1. NCBI lineage: Eukaryota > Metazoa > Chordata > Chondrichthyes > Rajiformes > Rajidae > Okamejei > Okamejei kenojei. The sequence goes on from CM069135.1 coordinate 99,908,658, forward strand.
AGTAGACAATCAGAAACTTTTTTCCAAAGATGCAAATATCAAAGGATTTTTCCAAGGATGGAAAAATCAAATTCTAGAGGGCATAGTTTCAAGGTGAGAGGGGCAAAGTTTAAAGGAAATGTGTGGGGCAAGTTTATTGTACCAAGGGTGGTGTGTGGTTGGAACAAGCTGCTACGGGTGGTGGTTGAGGCAGATACGATAGTGGCATTCAAGAGACTTTTGGATAGGCACATGGGCATGCAAGGAATATAAGGATATGGATTAAATGCCGGCAGTTAAGAGATGGTCTTGGCATTAAGTTCAGCAGAGACATTGTGGGCCAAAGGGTCTATTCTCATGCTGTACTGTTCTATGTTCTATGTTATGGAAGGACTGTTCAGAAGCTGGAGAACCAAGAATGATGGAGATTGCATGTGGAAAATAGAGGTTCATCCAGGATGCTTTGTATGGTGGAGCTACTGAAGAGAATAGTGTTGGTTCAATGGTTCTTTATTTTCAGATGTACCAAGGTACATAGAAAGTCTTTTTTTCAGTAAATTATTGCTGTGCATAAATACAATCCCAGATTATTCAAAACGTATAGAAAAAGCCCCAGAGACCATATATACAAGAGTGCCATGTTTGGCACCATTTTCAAAGTCCAAGCTGCAGCTGGCCATAAAAGGCCTGTCGGAGCCGTCGCCTCCATCTGGATCATCCAACGGACCCTCTCCTCGCCCGGCCACCATTCACCCTTCATGCTCCAGGGGCGTCTGCCACAGCCAACCTTGACCCGTGGAAGGTAAGACCCCGGTTCTTCTGACCGGCCCTTTGTTCTTGCATTCACCGTCGCCAACTCTTTCCACCCTCCTCTCTGGTCCTCTGGTCCTCTGGTCCTTGGTGCCGAGCATGCACCAGGCTCGGTGGCCTCCCTCTTCAGGTGGGGCTTCCCGTTTCCACAGCGGGCAAAACCAGGCCTGCTGCCACAGGCCTTGTATTCCTTGTATTTTATTCCGTAAAATGTGAGCAACAAAATCCAGGAGAAGTTAAACTCCCGTCAATGGAATGCATAAAAAAATAGGCAGAAGCAGAGAACTCCACCTTCCAGCAGCAGTCTTGAGAGCAAACAAATTAAACGTCCGGAGTGGATCTTCCATTAAAAGCAGAATCTATGAAAGAAGAAGGCACGTATAATCAAAAATATTTTTGAAAAATATAACCAATTTTGAAAGGGGGAGAAGGAAATATAATGATCAACAAGGTTATGTAAAGAGTTGCACTGCCCTCTGCACTTTACTTTTCTCCTATTTAAATGCTACTGATTGGTAATATCTTCTAGTTCTGATGAAACATCCACATGTGGTACGTTCATGTACCTGCTCCCTCCATGGGTGTGTTTGTTCTATATTTCCAGTATCTGCAGTTTATCTTTGCTTTGTATGCATTGATTCATTAATAATATGGAGAGGAGAAAAGGAAGATTTGCATTTATATTAAAATGCTAAGTGCTGGAGTGCCTCAGCTGGTCAGGCAGCCTCTCTGGAGGACCTGGATAGGTGATGTTTCAGGTCAGAACTATTCAGGCAGGAATCTGAAGCTGGATCCCAAACTGAAACATTGACCTTCCATGTCATGCAGATTTGCTGCCTGACCTGCTGAGTTACTCTGGCACTTTGTGTTACTCAAGACTACAGCATCTGCAGTTTCTTGTGTCCCTGTTTGCATTTACGTGGCGCTTTTGTTGTCCCTTTCTGGATGTCCCAGAGTACTTTGCAGCCAATGTAATAATTTAATGTTTAGACTCTACACTAACATAGGGAATGCAACACCTAATTTCAATGCAGCAAGTTTTTTTCAAACAGCAGCAGAGAAGAGTAGACAATCTGATCTTGAGTCATTGGTTTAAAGGGCCTGTCCCATTGTACGAGGTAATTCAAGAGCTCTCCCGAGTTTAAAAAAAAACAAACTCGTGGTAAATACATAGAATGTACGTAGTGGCTCATAACGCTAACGGCAGGTACTCGGGAAACGCGGTAACTCGTGAGGTTTTTTTCAGCATTGTGAAAAATGTCCACGAGAGCCCCGAGTACCTACGAACGGCTAGTACCGTAATTCTCCGAGTACGAATTAGGGGAAACTTGGGAGAACTCTTGAATTACCTCGTACAGTGGGACAGGCCCCTTAGGTAAATATTGACCAGGATACATAAGTTCAAAAGTTCATAAGTGATAGGAGCAGTATTAGGCCATTCGGCCCATCGTCCACTCTGCCGTTCAATCATGGCTTATCTTTCGCTTCCTCCTAACCCCATTCTCCTGCCTTCGCCCCATAACCTCTGACACCAGTATAACCGATACTGGGCATAATTCTTCATCTCCATGTCATGCAATCTTTAATATCCTTGAGAGGAGAGGGGCTTCGGTGGAACATTTCAGCCATAAAGCAGTACGTGATGATAAGGCACTCCATACAACACTGGATTTTTGCACTCAAGTTTGTGGAAAGACATTCGGACTCTGTCTCTACTCTGACTCTGAGGCACGCCACAGCTCAATCTTGAAGGTGCAATCATGGAGGGTTAAAAAGAATGTAATAAATGTAGCAGGAATGCCAAGGGGCCTCATAGATTTCACAAGGATGATCATCTTCAAGAATAGAAACAAATTGGACGGTGGCGAATGCAGTGGAGCTTCCCTGTGTCTACAACAGTTACTCTTCAATGACTGAGAAGGCGGTACCTGAATTGCAGTATGGTTTCCTTCCACTAAGAGGCACAATGGATGTGAACTTCACTCTGCATTAACTCCACAAGGAACATAGGGAGCAGCAACACATGGCTCCTCTGTACTTCCAGTAACCTGATGCAATGCACCGTGAAGGTGGATGGAAGGAAGGAAGTGGTGAGCCTGTGATGGACCGGGTAGGGTTCACCATTCTCTGCACGTTCAGGCGGTCCAGACCAGAGCAGTTGTTACACCAGGCTGAGTGAGGTGCATCCTGTCAAATACTTTCCATAACGCATCTGTAGAAGTTCAAGAGAATCCTCGTGGACATGCCGAATCTTCTCAGATGCCAAAGAAAGAAAATATGCTGATGTGTTTTCTTGATCACCGCATCAGTGTGAAGTGTTCAATTTGTGAAAAGAAAGAAGATGGTGCAAAAAACAAGGCATAGGTGTACAAATTACAAAACACAATGAGATAAAAAGCAAGTCGGCGATAGTGCAAGAAACAGACCATAGTATCCCGTTATTGAGGTAGGGTTAGGGTTGTTCAGGTTGGTTCAAGGAAAGCAGCTGTTCTAGAACCTTGTGCGGTGGTACTCAGTGTTCCATACATCCTGCAGGAAGATAGCACAGTCGGGATGATGGGATGCTGGATGATAGATGCCACCTTCTTGAGGCAGCGACTCATGTAGACATGTTGGATGGAAGAGAGGACCATGCCCGTGTGCTGAGTCCATTTTGGCTTGGTGTAGCAATTCAGAAAGTCAGCATACTTTCTACAGTGCATCTGTAGAAGTCTCACAAAAGGACACAAAATGCTGGAGTAACTCAGCGGGTCAGGCAGCATCTTTGGAGAACATGGATTAGGTGACGTTTCGGGTCGAGACCCTTCTTCAGACTCAGAGATGTAGAAGTCGTTTAGAGTATTTGGTGACATTCTGAGGTGCACCAGTGTTGAGGGTCACGGAGGAGGAAGCGTTATGAACAATTCTAACTGACTGAGATCTGACAGTCAGGATGTCCAGAAGCCAGTTGCAGATGGAGACCCCGAAAGGCTGAGGTCTAAAACCTTAGAGATGAGCTTATTGCTTAGTTTAGTTGAGTTTAGTTTATTGTCGCTGTGTACCGAGGTACAGTGAAAAGCTTTTGTTGCGAGTTATCCACTCAGCGGAAAGACAAACCATGATTACAATCGAGCCACGCTGTTATGGTGTTGGAAGCTGAGCTGTAGACAATGAAAGCATTGTGACATAGGTGTTCTTATTGACAAAGTTATCCAGAGATGAATGTAGCGCGCAGGAGATGGCAACTTCCATGGATCTGTTTTTTCTGTGTGCAACTGCAAGAGAACTTTATATTTCTCAAAGGCCCTGTCTAATTCAATCCTCTTAAATGTCTTAAAGATTCTGCCTGACACGCTGAGTTATTCCAACATTTTGTGTCTAACTTTGGTGTAAACCAGCTTCCTACACAAGGAAAGGTTCCCTTCTCGGGTTCAAGTATCCACAAAATGTTTCAAGAAACCTTGAAAGGCATAGATAGAGTGGATGTGGAAAGGATGTTTCCACTGGTGGGAGAGTCACTGGCTTGGACCAGAGGTCATAGCCTCAGAATTAAAGAGCGCTCTTTTGGAAAGGAGATGAAGAGGAACTTCTTTAGTCAGTTAATCTGTGGAGGCCAAGTCAGTGGATATTTCTAAGGCAGAGATAGACAAATTCTTGATTAGAACGGGTGTCAAGGGTTATGGGGAGAAGGTTGGAAAATGGGATTAGGAGGCAGAGATCAGCCATGATTGAAAGGCAGAGTGGACCTGACGGGCTGAATGGCCTAATTCTACTCCCATAACCTGTGAACTTGTGGATACACCTCACGAATTCCGCCCCCTCTAAGCCTTTTAATGAACATTAGCTGCGGGTGTGCTGGAGAGAGGGCGATGCGGTGTTGAGTTCCCATTAATTCGGTTGCACATGGAGCCCCCCACGGACCACCACACTGCCGCGGTTTGCCGCACACGCAGCTGTGCCGCTGGCCGTTGGCTTTAATAAAGGTCGGTAGTTCGGAGAGGGTGCTCTGACTTAGCAATAATTGACAGCAGACTGCACGATGAATGACGTGAGCATTAGAATGAATAAATAATAAGGAAACTCCGTAGAGAAGGCTGTTTTAAGAGGAACAACGCACAAAATGTCACCCCTCTCCTGCACCCTGCAATTTACATGATTCCATTCCTGATCAGTGCTCTCAATGACCTGGAAACACTGTGACTGTCTAAGTATTTCATCATCTTGTCTACAGCATTTTCTGCTCAACTCAGCTTGATTGCTGGGTTCTTCTTTGACCTCCCATTAATCCTCTGGAGATAATCCCAACAGGCTGCCTGGTGATTTAGTTGGATGACTAGGCACTTGAAGAAATAATTTAAGCATGGGTTCTTGAGCCGTTGCTGTATTTCCCTAGTTTGTGCCTTTTTTAGTTTTTAGAGACACGGCATGGAAACAGGCCCTTCGCCCAACCGAGGCCACACCGACCAGCGATCACCCTGTACACTAAAACTATCCTACACACACACACACAATGGATAATTTACAATTATACCGGAACCAATTGACCTACAAATCTGTACGTCTTTGGAGTATGGGAGGAAACTGGAGATCCAGGAGAAAACCCACGCAGGTCACGGGGAGAAGGTACAAACTCTGTACAGACAGCACATGTGGGGAGGATCGAATCCAGATCTCTGGCGCTGTGAGGCAGCAACACTACCGATGCACCACTGTGCCTTCTCTTATCCACCAGCTTATTTATAGAAATCCGAATACACAAAAGGCCTGAGGATTTAAGATAGATTTGTGAAGTAGAGGGTTAACTTCACTGATCTCTGAAAACTGGTGTTGTGGCACAGGGATCCTATTATCTGAATATGTATCTTTGTATTGCAGGTAGCATATCAAGTACATGTTTCCTGTCATTGTATATGATTGGTACCAGGAGCAACCTGTGCTGTTCATTAACTTTAGACATCAAGTGACAGATACTGGCAAAGCAAGTGGTGTGTGTTACCTAAAGCCACCAGCATTTCTGAAGTTAGGGTTGGGAAGGAGACCAGGGCCATCTAACATAGAAACATAGAAAATAGGTGCAGGTGTAGGCCATTCGGCCCTTCGAGCCAGCATCGCCATTCAATATGATCATGGCTGATCATTCAAAATCAGTGCCCCGTTCCTGCTTTGTCTCCATATCCCTTTATTCCTTTAGCCCTAAGAGCTAAATCTAACTCTTGAAAACACCAGTGAATTGGCCTCCACTGCCTTCTGCGGCAGAGAATTCCACAGATTCACTAAGGGATCCTGAAGTGTTTATTTGAAACAAAAAATGACTGCGGATGCTGGTTGATACCAAAGATAGGCATAAAATGCTGGAGCAACTCAGCGGGACAGGCAGCACCTCTGGAGAAATTGGATAGGTGATGTTTCGGGTTGAGACCCGTCTTCAGAATTTTGGAACCTTAGATTTGGGCTGGAGTGTTTTGAGGATTTATAATAATTACTAAATTACTAAAAATGTGAAAAAAGTGAGAACCAAGGCTTTCTGAATGCAGAACACAGCATAGAACAGTACAGCACAAGAACATGCCCACAAACCCACGGTGTCTGTGCCAAATGTGATACCAAGTTAATCTCATCTGCCTGCACAAGATTCATATCCCTTCATTCCCTGCATGTCCATGTCCAAAAGCCTCTTAAATGCTGCTATTATATCTGCCTCCAACACTTCCAGCAGTACGTTCCAAGCCCCCACCACTCAATGTGTGTAAAAATGTTTTAAAAATCCTGCACATCTCCTTTAAACTTTGCCCCTCTGACCTTAAAGCTACTGTATGTGCTCCAGTCTTTTACATTTCCACTCTAGGGAGAAAGGTTCTGGCTGTTGAACCTATCTGGGCCTCTTATTATTTTATATACATCTGTCAGGTCTCTCAACCTCCAAAGCTCCAGAGTAAACAATCCAAGATTGTCCAACCTCTCCTTACAGTTAATAGCCTCTAATCCAGGCATCGTTCTGGTAAACCTGTTGGGCATCCTCTCCAAAGCCTCCACAACCTTCCAGAAATGGGGCTCCAGATGTGGATTAACCAACCCCCCATAAAGATGCAGCATAACTTCAAGACTCTCGTACTCAGGGCCCCGTTGATGGAGACTCGCAAACCATAAACCTTCTCTACTACTCTATCCACGTGTGCAACGGATATCACTCTATCTATGTATCTACAGTGGTGCAGCAGTAGAGTCGTTGCCTTACAGCGCCAGAGACCCGGATTCAATCCTGGCGCTGTCTGTACGGAGTTTGTGTGTATTCCCGCGATTGCGTGGGTTTTTGTCGGGTGCTGTGGTTTCCTCCACCACTCCAAAGATGTACAGGTTTGAAGGTTCATTAGCTTTGGTAAGAATTGTAAATTGTCCCTAGTGCGTAGGAGGATGGTGTTAGTGTGCGGGGATCGCTGGTCGGCGTGGCGTCGGTGGGCCAAAGGGCCTGTTTCTGCGCTGTATCTTTAAACTAAACATGAGATAGAGTGGAGGGGGCAGGAAAACTCCCAGAATTATTTTATGTGGGATTGGGAATTAGTTGTAGAGATCAACAACAGGACCATCGCTCCAAGAATGTGGATGAAGTGCATGAAAAACTTTAACATCTTTCCGTGTATTAAATGGGAGATTGCATTAATATGCAAATGATGTCCAAACCACAAGCTTATTCATCACACCCTCTCATGTAGTGACGAATGAACTCCATCAATCAGTGCTCAACACCACAGTTCTGATGATGTTTTACCTCTGCCTCAGATTTAACACTGCTACATATCTTCACATGCAGCCCATAATTCACACAATGGAAGCTATGCAACCATGACAGACACAACCATTATAATATCAAGGGATGCAGTTGCTGGTTTATACCAAGGATAGACGCAAAGTGCTGGAAAGTCTGAAAGAAGTCAAAAAGTCAAAAAGTGAATGACTGAAATATCACCCATCCTGTTTCTTCAGAGATGCTGCCTGACCCGTTGAGTTATTCTAGCACGTTGTACCTTTCAAACATCACCTATCCTTTTTCTCCAGAGTTGCCACCTGACCTGCTGCGTTACTCCAGCACTTTGTTCTACGGATGATGAGATGGATAACTAGTTCTCTAACTCTTATCCTACTTGGCTGGCACGGTGGCGCAGCAGTAGAGTTGATGTCTTACGGCGCCAGATACCCGAGTTCGATCCTGACTACGGGTGCCATCTGTACGGAGTTTGTACGTTCTCCCTGCGACCTGCGTGGGTTTTCTCCGGGTGCTCCAGTTTCCTCCCACATTCCAAAGATGTACAGGTGTATAGGTTAATTGGCTTCCGTAAAATTGTAAAATATGTGGAATTCTCTGCCTCAGAAAAGAGGTGGAGGCAGGTTCTTTGGATGCTTTCAAGAGAGAGCTAGCTAGATAGGGCTCTTAAAAATAGCGGAGTGAGGGGATATGGGGTGGAGGCAGGAACGGGGTACTGATTGGGGATGATCAGCCATGATCACATTGAACGGCGGTGCTGGCTCGAAGGGCCAAATGGCCTACTCCTGCACCTATTGTCTATTGTCTATTGTCTATCCCTAGTGTGTTGGACAGCGCCAGTGTACGGGGTCTGATAATCAAAGTCACAGGTAAAAGCTGAGAGGAGCATATAATTAAATGATAGACAGAAAATGTTGGAGTACTTCAGCGGGTCAGGCAGCATCTCTGGAGAAAAGGAATAGATGACGTTTCAGGTCGAGACCCTTCTTCAGATCCTTCTTCAGTCTGAACAAGGGTCTCAACTCGAAATGTCACCTATTCCTTTTCTCCAGAGGTGCTGCCTGTCCTGCTGAATTACTCCAGCATTTTGTGTAAACCATCATCTGCAGTTCCTTCCCAGACATAGAATTAAATGATCTTGGTATTGTAAAGCCTGTACACTTTGTTAAGGGGCATAGATGAGTGTGGCACTGACTGGGCACATGGGTTTGTGCAGAGCTTGAATCAGTAGCAACGTCAACAGTGGTCGTTGCATGAAGCCTCTCTAAGGGAATCAAGGGGCGCAGTTTAAGAATAAGGGGTAGGCCATTTCGAACTGAGATGAGGATTTTTTTTTCACTCAGACTGTTGTGAATTTGTGGAATTCTCCGCCACAGAAGGCAATGGCAGCCAATTCATTGGATGATTTCAAGAGAGAGTTAAGGGCCTGTCCCACTGTACGAGGTAATTTAAGAGTTCTCCTGAGATTTCTCCTGATTCGAACTCGGAGAATGTCCGTAGCGGGTCTGTAGGAGTTTGTGGATGTCTCGTAATGGCTCTTACGAGTAAAAAGTAACAAATTATTTCATCACGAGTATTTTTTTACTCGTGGACATTTTTCAAAGTGTTGAAAAAACGTCTCGAGTTTACCGGATTTCCCGAGTACCTACCGATAGCATTACGAGCCGCTACGAGACATCCACGAACTCCTACGGACCCACTACAGACATTCTCCGAGTTTGAATCAGGGGAAAACTCAGGAGAACTCTTGAATTACCTTGTACAGTGGGACAGGACATTTAGATTTAGCTCTTAAGGCTAACGGAATAAGGGATATGGGGAGGAAGCAGGAACAGGGTACTGATTTTGAATGATTAGTCATGATCATATTGAATGGCGGTGCTGCCTCAAAGGGCCGAATGGCCTACTCCTGCACCTGTTTTCTATGTTTCTATAGGGTCAGTGCTGGAAAGTGGCATTGAGGTGAAAGATCAGACACAATCCTATTGACTGACAGAACAGGTGTGAAGGGGTGAATGGCCAATTCCTGCCATTTCTTATGCACGCACTAGGCATTGTATTTGCTGGCAGGATTTGCAGCTTGCATTATAGGGTCGGCAGCCCCTGCCAATGGTCAGAGCAGTGCAGGGGAAGCTCGGTCTGCTGCCACACAAGGTGCGGGTGCCTCTCTTCAGAGGGGCTTCTTGGATGTCGCAGAAATTTACGAGGATGTTGCCAGGACTCGAGGGCCTGAACTATAGGGCGAGGTTTAGCAGACTCAGACTCTATTCCTTGGAGCGCAGGAGGATGAGGAGTGATCTTATAGAGGTGTACAAAATCATGAGAGGAATAGATCGGGTAGACGCACAGAGTTTCTTGCCCAGAGGACACAGGTTTAAGGTGAGGGGGGAAAGCTTTAATAGGAACCTGAGGGGTAACTTTTAAACACAAAGCATGGTGGGTACATGGAACGAGCTGCTGGGGGAGGTAGTTGAGGCAGATACTATCATAACCTTTAAGAAACATTTAGACAGGCACATGGATAGTACATGTTTGGAGGGATATGGACCAAATGCAGGCAGGTGGGACGAGTGTAGATGAGACATGATGGCCGGTGTGGGCAGGTTGGCCGGTTTCCACACTGTATCACTCTATGACTCTGAATCCTTCTGTCCGATCTCTGAGCTTAGAGAGTGGGATCAGGAGAGAGCGGGGATGACTCACGGAGCACAGACCTGCTGTCCTAGCTTCCAGTGACAGCCAGCATGCCTGCTCCCACGTTGCTCCTCAGCCTGCCAGCCTCCTCTGCTGCCACCCAGGCCAAGAAGGCAAGACTGAAACTAGGCCAGGAGCTGCCCTCCAAGGCCATCTGTTGTCTTCTCATCATAGGCCAACAGCCTTACAGTGTCCATTTTGTGGTCTCCGGGTGGCATCCCGTATGAGCACGAAGATAGACACAAGGAGCTGGAGTAACTCAGCGGGCCTGACAGCACCTATGCACAACATGAATAGGTGACGATTCGTGTCGAGACACTTCCTCAGACCACCTAGGTTAGGCAGAGAGTGTGCGAGCCTGATAAATGTATTTAATATCTATTGTCTTGATTGTACGTATACAACTAGATTTGTATTTACATTTTCTGATTTTTTTAATTTATCTCTAAGTTGTAAAATAACCCAAACAAAAAATATTGATGTGATGGTCAGTGAGCTAGGTAAAGATTGAGGACTTTTGGTGACTGGCCTGATATGTTTAGTTTGGCTTAGAGATACAGCATGGAAACAGGCCCTTCGGCCCACCAGGTCCATGCTGACCATCGATCACCTGCTCACACTACTTCAATGTTATCCTACTTTCGCACCTGCCCCTTACACTCGGGGCAATTTTTACAGAGACTAATTAATTGACAAACCACGCATGTCATTGAGATGTGGGGGGAAACTGGACCACCGGGAGGAAACCCAGCGGGTCAGAGGGATAACGTGCAAACTCCACACAGACAGTCCTCGAGGTCAGCACTGAACCCGGGCTCTGCCAATGTGAGGCAACAGCTTTACCAGCTGCACCACTGTGCCACCCTCATGTGGTTGAAGTTACTGTTATCATCATGGATTGTCTGACCACATAAAGTCCATGCAGAAAGGGATGAGCTACACTGCTGGCACTTGTCCTTTCCTCTATTTGCCATCCCATCTGTTCCCATTGTTTTCTCCCACCTCAGCTTCTCACCTGAAAGCTGGTACCAATGGCCATTCCTTCATAAAGGTCAGGTTGTCATTTAGGTGCAGATAATAGACAATAAACAATAGGTGCAGGAGTAGGCCATACGGCCCTTCAAACCAGCACCGCCATTCAATGTGATCGTGGCTGATCATCCACAATCAGTACCCAGTTCTTGCCTTCTCCCCATATCCCCTGACTGCTATCTTCAAGAGCCCTATCTAGCTCTCTCTTGAAAGTTTTCAGAGAACCGGCCTCCACTGCCCTTTGAGGCAGAGAATTCCACAGACTCACAACTCTCTGTGTGAAAAAGTGTTTCTTCATCTCCGTTCCAAACGGCTTACCTCTTATTCTTAAACTGTAGCCCCTGGTTCTGGACTCCCCCAACATCGGGAACATGTTTCCTGCCTCTAACGTTGTGGGTGTATGGTTTATTATTGTCACCTGTTCCAGGGTACAGTGAAAAGCTTTGTTTTGCATTCTATCCAAACAGATCTGATATACTATACCTAACTACTAATCAACAATACAATAGATAGAGCAAAGTGGAAGATACAGTGCAGAATATAGTTCTCAGCATTGTGACACAGCAGTTCCATAGTCAAAGGCCCCCTCACAATGGGTTCGAGGTGAATCAAACGGTTCCCTAATTTATGCAAGAACCGTTCAGAAGCCTGATAACAGAGGGGAAGTAGCTGTTCCATAGTCTGATGGTGTACACTTTCATGCTTTTGTGTCTTCTGCCGGACTGGAGCTGAGAGAAGAATGAATGTCCGGAGTGGGACAAGTCTTTGATTATGTTGGCTGCTTTTCCGAGGCAGCGCGAAGTGTAGATGGTGTCGATGTGGGAGGTCTTGTTTGTGTGATGGACTGGCCTACATCTATTACTCTCTGCAATTTCTGTGTAGGAAGGAACTACAGATGTTGGTCTATGCCGAAGACAGACACAAGATGCTGGAGGAACCCAACAGGTCAGGCAGCATCTCTGGAGAAAAGGAATAGTGGCGTTTTGGGTCTGAACCCTACCTCAGACTGAGAAATGTTTCTGACCCACTATCCCCTTTCGCCAGAGATGCTGCCTGACCCACTGAGTCACTCCAGCGTTTTGTGTCTGCCTCAGTAATTTCTTGCAGTTTTGCGTGTTGCTGCAGGCAGCAGGTTACCATGAAACCCTGCTCCAGAGAGTGGTCTGAGCGGCAGAAACACTGGTGGAGGTCGCAGGTGAAGTGATCCGTAATGTGCCTTGTGGCAACATGGCTCCCTCCCGCTGCATGCTTGCAGCACAGCACATAGGTCTGGGCTGCCGACAGCAGCCTTCAGCACTGGAGCAGCTGTGGATAAACCCTTTGAGCCGGCCATCAGCCTTCAACATGACAGGTGATGCAGACACAGCTGGGACCCAGGGGCTGCTCCAGAGTGAATGAGTCGTGGCTGCTGCCTGGGATAACAGGCACTCACCTGCACAGAACACTGCCCATGGCCTCCCCACCAGATGTACACTCTAATCCCCTCCAGTTCCTGCAAGCGCCTGTGATCAGTGAGGTGTGCGCTCGACAATGCGTACAGTATGCAGATGATACCACCCTGCATAATGTAAGAGCCTGTAATCCTGGCAGGTTTGTGACTGTGTCTGCATGTCTCTGGCAAGTGGCAATCTGCTTTGCCATGGCAAGAGAGCCACGGTGACATCTCTTGTGCAGCAGCGCTTTTCGATGCAAGCTGTGGCTTACATCTCTCATAATAACTCAAAAGGAACAAGAAAATACTCATATTAACTCAAAAGGAACATAAAATACTGCCGCCACCATCCTGTTCTGAGACTTTTAGACTTTAGGCTTTAGAGATACAGTGCGGAAACAGGCCCTACGGCCCAGAGTCCACGCCGACCAGTGATCACCCCGTACTCTAGCACTATCCTACACTCTAGGGACAATTTATTATTTTTTTACCGAAGCCAATTAACCTACAGCAACTCTACCGCTGCGCCACTGTGCCGCACATTTTCTTTTTCTTTGCTTTTGGCTGTAATTGCTGGTAGAACTCAGTCATTTTTTTAAACTGAAGTGAAAGCTTTTCTTTCGGTTGACCGAATTGATTGAAAGACAACTGCGTGGAAATAGGCCCTTTGGCCCACCGAGTTCACGCCGACCTTCGATCGCCAATTCACACTCATCCTGTTATCCACTCTCTGCACACTGGGGGCAATTTACAGGGGCCAGTTAAGCTTCAAAACCGTCAAATCTCTGGGATGTGGGAGGAAACTGGAGAACCCAGAGGAAACCCATGTGGTCACAGGGAGAACGTGCAAACTCCACACAGTCAGCACTTGAGGTTAGGATCGAACCTGGGTCTCTGGTGCTGTGAGGCAGCAACTCTACCAGCTGCGCCAGTGTGCCATCTGCTGAAGCTGAGGTAAGAGAAGAACCTCCTTGGAAACAGTTTCCCCTCTTCCAAGATAGAAAGCATCACGCATCCCTTCAGTGCTGTGCAGGTGCAATGCAATCCTTGATTTTGTGGGTTAGATTCTTGGAGTAAAGCTCATAGTCTTCCAAGTAAAGGGCTACTCTACAACCCAAGTAAGATACAAACCATTTCTGAATTGAAAGAGAAAATGTTGGGAAACCTCAGCAGGTCATGTAGCATCTGTAGAAAGATAAATTGTTAAATTTTCAAAGGTAGACAAAAAATGCTGGAGAAACTCAGTGGGTGAGGCAGCATCTAAGAGAAGGAATAGGTGACGTTTCGGGTCGTAACCCTTCTTCAGCCGGGGGGGGGGGGGGGGGGGAAGAAAAGAACAGGCGGAGACAGGAAGCTTGAAGGAGAGCTGGGAAGGCGGAGAGGAAGCAGGGAGAAAGCAAGGACTATCTGAAATTAGAGAAGTCAATGTTCATACCGCTGGGGTGTAAACTACCCAAGCGAAATATGAGGTGCTGTTCCTCCAATTTGCGCTGGGCCTCACTCTGGCAATGGAGGAGGCCTAGGACAGAAAGGTTAGATTCGGAATGGGAGGGGAAGTTGAAGTGCTGAGCAACCGGGACATCATGTTGGTTAGTGCGAACTGAGCGGTGGTGTTGGGTGAAGCGATCGCCGAGCCTGCTCTTGGTCTCGCCGATGTAGAGAAGTTGACACCTGGAACGGGAATTTTCAAATTATTTAAAAATCACTTGGACAGGTACATGGATAGGAAAGGTTTCGAGGGACCAAATGCTGGCAAATAGGACTAGCTTAGACGGGATATCTTGGCATGAATGCGTTGGGCTGAAGTGCTTGTTTCCATGATAACTGCTGTATTGGAGCAATTTTGGGCTCCGTATCTGAGGAAGGATGTGCTGGCTCTGGAGAGGGTCCAGAGGAGGTTTACAAGAACGATCCCAAGAATGAGTAGGTTAACAGAAAATGAGCATTTGACGGCACTGGGCCTGTGCTCACTGGAGTTTAGAAGAATGAGGGGGAACCTCATTGAAACGTACAGAATAACAAAAGGCTTGGATAGAGTGGATGTGGAGAGGATGTTTCCTCTAGTGGGGGAGTGTAGGACTAGAGGTCATAGGCCACAAAATAAACGGATGTTCTTGTGGCTTTTTAAATGCCTCTTCAACACCATTATCACATCTGCTTCCACCACCACCACCTATGGCAGTACGTTCTAGGCAACCACCACTCACTATATTAAAAAAAATTGCCTCACACATCTCCTTTAACCTTTGTCCCTCGTACTTTAAAGTCACGCCCTCTTGTATTTGGCATTTCTATCCTGTGGAAAAGGTTCAAACTGTCCATCATTCAGGTCTGCTTTCCTTCATCAGTGTTGACTCTGTCAAAGAGTCAGAGAACTCAAAACATTGACGGTTCTCTCTCCACAGATGCTGCTTGATCTGCTGTGTGTTTCCAGCATTGTCTCTTTCTATTTCAGATTTCCAGTATCTGCTGGGGTTTTTTTGTACTTCATTTTTGATTTAGTTTGGGATCAAGTTTGAGCCAATGACTTGAGTGATTTTCTATTCAGTGTAGCATCAATTGGAATTGGAGACAAGGGGTAAAATCATGTGTGACTAAAGGGCCGTAGCCTCAGAATAAAAGGACTTACCTTTAGAAAGGAGATGGGGAGGAACCTCTTTGGCCAGAGGATGGTGAATCTGTGGAAAACATTGTCGCAGATGATTGTGGGGGACAAGTAATTGGGTATCTTTAAAGCGGATATAGGCAGATTCTTGATTAAGGTGTCAGGGGTTACGGGGAGAAGGCAGGAGAATGGGGTTGGCCGAATGGCCTAATTCTGCTCCTATGACTTATGAACATAAACAAATGACACGCAAAACAAACTATTGCTTACAAAGGTGAAAGCGGCTTAATTTCTGCCACAGCAAATTTCAAGTAAGGGGTGGAAGTGGAGACAGATACGATAGGTGCACAATGTAAACTGCCACAGTTATTATTGAAAATCGGCCAATCCTGGTTCATGTCGGACCTGTTAAACATAAATTGTTAATTCTTAGAATGGTCCTGACCTGAAATGTCACCTATCTGTTTTATTCAGATATGCTACCTGACCCTAATGGGCGGCACACAGTGCCAGAGACCCGGGTTAGATCCTGACTATGGCCTGCTATCTATTACCAGGTTTCTCTCCACGACCACGTGGGATTTCTCTGGGTGCTCCGGTTTCCTCCCACACTCCAAAGACAACCAGGTTGTAAATTAATTGCCTTCGGTAATATTGTAATTTGTCCTTAGTGTGTAGGATAGCGCTAGTGTACGGGGCGATCGGTGGGCCAAGGCTTTATCTCGAACATTCAACAGTACAGCATAGGAACAGGTCCTTTGGCCAAACATGTCTGTGCCGAACGTGATGCCAAGACCAACACTTGTCTGCCTGCACATGATTCATGACGGTGGCATAGTGGCACAACGGTAGAGTTGCTGCCTTAGACTAGTGCCTGAGACCAGGGCTACGGAGTCAGTATCCAAAACACTGACTCCAACTCCGACTCCGACTCCGACCCCGACCCCGACCCCGACTCCTAGGTATAATAATTCTAAATCTGCTAAGATGACATTACACAAGATGAACTGCATGAATCATCAGGCCTTTTAAACCCATGCCCTTAAAGTTTTGAGTCTAATGGTTGTAATGCTTTTGTATTGTTTATTCTTGGAAAAAAAAACCATAATTCATTATGCTAAAAGAAAACAAAAATACAGAAAGGACTATGACAAAATAAAAATTCCATTGAATTAAATATAAATGATAAAAGCATTACTCCAACATGTATTAAACTAAGGACACAGGTATGAGCTAAATAGCTAAATTATGACAAAAACAATTCTCAAGTGTAATAGAAATTAAAAGTAAATGCATAGGTAGTTAAGTTTGCTACAAAAGTACATACCTAAAATTTATTAATAACTTGTCCTTAGGAACAGAATTGCTTCTGCTAGATCCTCTTTTGTTGAAGCCCTTAAATCTGATTTAATTATTTTCATTGCGGAGAACAGTCTCTCCATGCTGACCTGTGTGGGTGGTATGGCTGTTACTATCATAGCCGCAAATGTTACTATTTCTGGATAAGCAGGGATGTTGGAGAATTATTGACCAGTTAGCCTGACATCGGTGGTGGGGAAGATGCTGGAGTCAACTATTAAAGAAGTAATAATGGCACATTTGGATAGCAGTAAAAGGATTGGTCCTGAAGGAGAGCCAGTGGATGTAGTGTACCTGGACTTTCAGAAAGCCATTGGTAAGATCCCACAAAGGAGATTAGTGGGCAAAATTAAAACACATGGTATTGGGGGTAGGGTATTGACATGGATAGAGAATTGGTTGGCAGACAGGAAACAAAGAGTAGGAATAAACGGGTCCCTGTCAGAATGGCAGGCAGTGGAGTACCGCAAGGCTCGGTGCTGGGGCCGCACAATTTACAATGTATATTAATGATTTGGGTGATGGAATTAAAAGTAACACGAGCAAATTTGCAAATGACACAAAGCTGTGTGGCAGTGTGAACTGCGAAGAGGATGCTAGGAGGTCGCAGGGTGACTTGGACAGGTTGAGTGAGTGGGCAGATGCATGGCAGATGCAGTATAATGTAGATAAATGTGGGGTTATCCACTTTGGCGGCAAGAACAAGGAGGCAGAATGGAGTCAGATTAGGAAAAAGGCAAGTGCGACAAAACCCTGGTGTCCTTGTACTGAAGTCACTGAAAGTAAACATGCAGGTACAGCAGGCAGTGAAGAAAGCTAATGGCATGTTGGCCTTCATAACGAGAGGATTTGAGTATAGGAGTAAAGATATCCTTCTGCAGTTATACAGGGCCCTGGTGAGACCACATCTGGAGTATTGTGTGCAGTTCTGGTCTCCTAATTTGAGGAAGGACATCCTTGCTATTGAGGCAGTGCAGCGTAGGTTCACGAGGTTAATCCCCGGGATAGCAGGACTGTCGTATGAGGAAAGATTGGAAAGACTGGGCTTGTATTCACTGGAATTTAAAAGGATGAGAGGGGATCTTATTGAAACACATCAAATTATAAAAGGACTAGACAAGCTAGATGCAGGAAAACTGTTCCCAATGTTGGGGGATTCCAGAATTGGGGGCCACGGTCCAAGAATAAAGGGAAGGCCATTTATAACTGAGATGAGAAAAAACGTTTTCACCCAGAGAGTTGTGAATTTGTGGAATTATCTGTCACAGAAGGCAGTGGAGGCCAATTCACTGGATGAATTTGAAAGAGAGTTAGATAGAGCTCTTGGGGTTAGCGGAATCAAGGGGTATAGGTAGAAGGCAGGCAAGGGTTACTGATTGTGGATGATCAGCCATGATCACAATGAGTGGCAATGCTGGCTCAAAGGGCCAAATGGCCTCCTCCTGCAACTATTTTCTATGTTTCTGCGCCCCATCTACCCTATTCACTCCATCTAATTCTCCTCAACATTTTATGCACATGTAGGGCTTTTATTCAATAGTATTAGTGTTATTAATTTATAGATTTGTTGTTTATTGCATGGTATCTATGTATATTGGGTTAATATGCCTGTGAATTTGCACTGTAAAAATGTAGTCCACTGTCGGTACATAGCTGAGAGAATGGAGCAGCTGGGCTTGTACACTCTGGAGTTTAGAAGGATGAGAGGATATCTCATTGATACATATAAGATTATTAAGGGTTTGGACACGCTAGAGGGAGGAAACATGTTCCCGATGTTGGGGGAGTCCAGAACCAGGGACCACAGTTTAAGAATAAGGAGTAAGCCATTTAGAACGGGGACAAGGAAATACTTTTTCTCACAGAGAGTGGTGAGTCTGTGGAATTCTCTGCCTCAGAGGGCGGTGGAGGCGGGTTCTCTGGATGCTTTCAAGAGAGAGCTAGATAGGGCTCTTAAAAATAGCGGAGTCAGGGGATATGGGGAGAAGGCAGGAACGGGTACTGATTGGGGATGATCAGCCATGATCACATTGAATGATGGTGCTGGCTCGAAGGGCCGAATGGCCTACTCTTGCACCTATTGTCTACTGTCTATTATCTATATGACATCCAAGGAAAGATAGCTGAATGGATAGAAAATGTCTTCAAGGAAGGAAGCAGAGGGAATTGGTGGAAGGTTGTTTCTCGGACTGGAGGCCTTGTGACTAGTGGTGTGCCTCAGGGTTCGGTGCTGTGCCCTTTACTGTTTGTCATCTCCATCAATGATTTGGATGAGAACATACAGGGCAAATTAGCAAGTTTCCTGATGATACAAAGGTGGGTGGTTTTGCAGATAGTGAAGATGAATGTGAAAAATTGCAGCAGGACCTTAATCGATTGGCCAGGTGGACTGAGGAATGGTTGATGGAATTTAATACAGAAAAATGTGAGGTGGTGTATATTGGGAAGTCTAACATGGGCAGGATCTACACAGTGAATGGTAGGGCTCTGGGGAGTGTTGTACGGCAGAGGGATCTAGGTGTATAGGAACATAGTTCATTGAAAGTGGCCTCACAGTTAGATAAGGTGGTCAAAAAGGCTTCTGGCACATTGGCCTTTATCAGTCAGAGTATAGAATATAGAAGGGTTGAAGGTTTCGGCCCGAAACGTTGCCTATCTCCTTCGCTCCATATATGCTGCTGCACCCGCTGAGTTTCTCCAGCATTTTGTGTACCCTATAGAATATAGAAGTTGGCCCGTCATGTTGCAGTTGTATAAGATGTTGGTGAGGCCACATTTAGAGTTTTGTGTTCAATTTTGGTCACTGTGTTATAGGAAAGATGTCGTCAAGCTGGAAAGGGCACAGCTAAGATTTACGAGGATGTTGCCAGGACTAGAGGGTCTGAAGAATAGGGAGAGGTTGTGTCAACTAGGACTCTTTTCCTTGGAGCGCAGGAGAATGAGGGGTGATGAGTAAAATCATGAGCAATAGATCGGGTAGATGCCCAGTCTCTTGCCCACTCCAGCTATTATTGTGGATAATTGGCCTAAACGTCGCGTGTGAGAGAGATGCCTGCTGTGTTTTTAAAAACAGGTTATCTTTGTGATCGAAATTCAATTGCAGGTGCACAGCTCCTTGAAAGTGGTGTCACAGGTAGACAGGGTGGCGAAGAAGGTGGGTTGAACGGCCTCTTTCCATGCTTTATGACTAGGAAAAAACATTGAATAAAATGAAGAAATTGGATGTTATTTGCATCATGTTCAACAGAGATATTATGGGCCAAAGGGCTCGCTCCAGTGCTGGACTGTTCTGTATTCTATTCTATTCCATAACAAAATCTATATTCTGCAACAATATGCTATATTCTGTTCAATAATAACTATGATATTTATATTCTTATGTATCAATATATATATGTCATAAGTGATAGGAATAGAATTAGGCCATTTGGCCCATCATGACTACTCCGCCATTCAATCATGGCTGGTGTATCTCTCCCTCCAGCCTTCTCCCCATAGCCCGTGACACCCGTACTAATCAAGAGTCTATCTATCTCTGCCTTATAAATATCTACTGCTTTGCCTCCCCAGCCTTCTGTGGCAATAAATACCACAGATTCACCATCCTCTGACTAAAGGAATTCCACCTCATCTCCTTCCTGAAAGAACGCCCTTTAATTCTGAGGCTGTTTAGTCTAGTCCTAGACTCTCCCATCCTTTCCACATCCACTCTATCCAAGCCTTTCACTATTCTGTATGTTTCAATGAGGTTCCCATTCATTGTTCTAAACTCCAGCGAGTACAGGCCCAGTGCCGACAAACGCTCATCGTAGATCAACATGCTAATTCCTGGGATCATCCACGTAAATCTCCTCTGGACCCTCTCCAGAGCTGATAATTGCTTGTTTCTAAGCTTCCCCCCAGTCTAGTTTCAGTAAAAACACTGAATCAAACACTTGAATCAACGAAATTTTATTTTACCAAAAGCGTGTCACAGATCACACACTGTACCTATCCCACCGTGGGTTTGATCCTTGCGTCTATCTGTTCAAGCCCTCTAGGCCTCGCGCAGACAGAGGCTTTCCACAAGGGTACGCGGTCCTGAGCGCTTTTCCAGAAGATCGACCCTAAGCCTCGTGACCACGGACATTTATACGACCCGCGAACTCAAGTGTCGAACCACACGGGGGTTGTCTCTTAATCACCCAATTACAAATATTGATTAACCCCATACATAACAGGCATTTCCCTAACCCAATGATAAAACAGTTCAATACATTGTATTCACAACTGAATTTGAGATGAAGTCAACTTGGAAACATTTACCCTGATTAACAGAAATCTCAGACAAGGCTCAACACCCCATCCAATCAACACTTAGCACAGTCAGGCTCTGCAACATTATTTACAAACTATTTACAAAGTGTATGTCTGGTTACAGCCATCCAATCCATTCTATGCATTTTGCACCAGATTGACAGGGTTTGCAAGGTATCCCATTCTTTGCTTGCAAATTGTATCTAAGTTCCAGACTCCCTGGCACCTCTTGCAGCCTGTCCCAGCTCTGCAGAGAGCAATTCCAATTTGACCAAATCTCCCAGCAACCCTGAAACGTAACCCCATTTTGAAGTCCTGGCTGGTCCAATTTAGCCAGGATTAACAGAGCCAGCACATCCTTCCTCAGATATAGTGCGCAGAATTGCTCACAATACTCCAACTGAAGCCTTACCAACGCCATACCGAGCCTGATTATACAATTCTATGTGAAGATCTCTCTCTCTGTGTAGGGTACACAAAAAGCTGGAGAAACTCAGCGGGTGCAGCAGCATCTAAGGAGCGAAGGAGATAGGCGACGTTTCGGGCCGAGACCCTTCTTCAGACTGACTTCTTCTCTCTCTGTGTAGCTGCTTTGCAGCAACAGGGTTTTATCGGCATGGCAATGTGTGAGATTAGACGGCAGATATTTGGCAGAGGTTGGGCACATTTTAAAGATGTCATCATGTGTGGGGTTGTGGGTTGTGATGGTGGAATTGGCATTTATGATCCACCCCTAACTAACAGGATGCAGATTTCACTGCTGAGGCTTAGCGTTATGTCAGGGTGAAAGCTGGAGGCTTCTTCCCCCGAACGTCCTTACTGAACTAGCTGGGATTTGTAAATTTTCCAGTAGTTCAGTTCAGTTTCAATTTATGTGTAGGAAGGAACTGCAGAAGCTGGTTTAACCCGAAGATAGACACCAAATGCTGGAGTAACTCAGCGGGACAAGCAGCATCTCTGGATAGAAAGTATGGGTGACGTTTCGGGTCGAGACCGTTCTTCAGATTCCTTTCTCTCCAGAGATGCTGCCTGCCCGCTGAGTTACTCCAGTATTTTGTGTCTATCTTCAGTTTCAGTTCAGTTTAGTTTATTGTCACATATACCGAGGTGCGGCGAAAAGCTTTTGTTGCATACCAACCAGTCAGCGGAAAGACAATACATGATTATAATCGATCCATTTACAGTGTGTAGATACATGATAAGGGGATAACGTTTAGTGCAAGGTAAAGCCAGCAAAGTCCGATCAAGGATAGTCCGAGGGTCAGCAACATGGTAGATAGTAGTTCAGCACACCTCCCTGGTTGTGTTGGGATGGTTCAGTTGCCTGATGGTCTGGGCTGCGTCCACAATTTCTTAATGCTTGCTGAACTTATTTCTTTTTCTGGGGAGAGTTTAGTTTATTGTCATGTGGACCAAGGCATATGGTCAACATGGCCAGATTCTGTTCAGCTTAGCTTCATTACCATATATTCATCTTGAGAACATACACCACACAATTAGCTAGTTTGTAGATGGAACTAAAGTAAAATTGGTTAGTACAGTATCACGGGTTATGGGAAGAAGGCAGGAGAATGGGGTTATGATGGAGAGATAGATCAGTCATGATTGAAAGGTGGTGTTGACTTGATGGGCTGAATGGCCTAAGTCTGCTCCTACTTCTGGGAGAGTCTAGGACTAGAGATCATAGCCTCAGAATTAAAGGACTTTAGGAATTATATGAGGTGGAATTTTTTTAGTCAGAGGGTGGTGAATCTGTTGAATTATTTGCCACAGAGTCAGTGGATAAAGCAGAGATTTACGTAGTCTCTGAAATTTATGTTGCGGTCGGAGTCGGAGTTGAGACTTTTTTCTGACTCCGACTCCAGCAGCACCAAACCTGCTCCAATTCAACGACTACGACTACGACTCCGTCTCCAACTCATTAGCACTGCCGCAACCTGAGTTCAATCCTGACAGAAGGTGCAGTAGGGAGTTTGTATGTTCTCCCTGTGACCGCGTAGGTTTTCTCTAGATGCTCTGGTTTCGTCCCACATTCAAAAGGTGCAGGCTTGTAGGTTAATTGGCTTTGGTAAATTGTCCCTTGTGCAGGATAGAACTAGTGTACGGGTGATCGATGGTCAGAACGGACTCGGTGGGCCGGAGGGCCTGTTTCCACACTGTACCTCTAAACTAAACTGATATCCCTCTATTCCGTGCATATCCATGTGCCTATCCCAAAGTCTCTTGCATCCTACTTTTGTATTTGCCTCCACCACCTTCTCAGCTTTAAAGAAGAGCAGTAACGTTGGCCCTGAACTCTGGTCAATGCTTATCTGAGAAGTAACACAATGGAAACAAACTATCTTGTGGTTCTCTTGTGTGTGGAAAGTTCTGCACTCAAATTGGATTACACACATCTTCCGCATTGCAGCAGTGACTTTACTTTGAAAACTGCTACTTTGGCAGTAATGCACTTTGGATGACTCAAGGCCTCCAACGGTCAGAGAAATGGTCAGAGCTATACAAGTTAGTTTAGTTTAGTTTATTATTGTCACGTGTACCCAGGTAGAGTGAAAGGTTTTGTTGCATGCTATCCAATCAAGCAGTCCACAATGCATGAATAGAGGGTACAACATTTAATGCAATATGAAGTCCAGTAAAGTCCGATTAAAGATCGTTCAAAGTTTCTAATGAAGTAGATGGAAGGTCAGGACCGCTCTCTTGCTGGTAAGAGGATGGTTTAGTTGCCTGATAACAGCTGGTAAGAAACTGTTCCTGTATCTGGAGGTGTGCGTTTTCAAACTTCTGTATCTCTTGCCTGATGGGGGAGGGGAAATGAGGGAGTGGCCGGGGTGAGGCGCGTCCTTGATTACGTTGGTGGCCTTGCCGACACAGTGTGCTATGTGGATGGAGTCAATGGATGAGAGGTTGATTTGTGTGAAGGTTTGGGTTGCATGCACAACTCACTGCAATTTCTTGCGGTCTCGGATGGAGATGCATTCTGATAAACTATGCATTCTGATAAAATGCTTCCTGCAACACATCTACAGAGGTTGTTGGCAACATGCCGAACTTCCTAAGGTTTCTTGAAAATGTGGGAAACACTCAGCAAATCAGTTAGCATCGGTGGAGAGAGGACGTCGGGCAACCCTCCAGAGACAAAGTCAAGCAACCCTTCAGGCAATGCTGGTACATGGGATCAGATACTGAGAAGCCCAATGATCAGCACCTTCCTTACAACAGTGACAGTTTTTGCTGTACTGCTGGTGATTAAATGTCTACTCTAGGGAGGACCTCATTGAAACTTACTGAATAGTGAAAAGCTTGGATAGATTGAATATGGAAAGGATGTTTTCACTAGTGGGAGAGTCTCGGACCAGAGGTCATAGCCTCAGAATAAAAGGACGTACCTTTAGAAAGGAGATGAAAACAAATTTCTTTGGTCAGAGATTGGTGAATCTGTGGAATTCATTGCCATAGAAGACTGTATTTTTAAGGCGGAGATTGGCAGATTCTTGTTTAGTTCGGGTGTCAGTAGTTATGGGGAGAAGGCAGGAGAATGGGGTTGAGAAGGAAAGAGAGATCAACCATGATTGAATTGTAGGCTTGATGGGCCAAATGGCCTAGAATTTATTAACATGAACAAAGGGTCTTTGTTCAGTCTGCCTGTCCATTCCTTCTATGTTGTTTGTTTGAAATGTGTGTTTTTAGTGTGTTAAATTCTGTTTTTGGTGTTTTTTTAGCTTATTTTATGTGGGGGGTGGGGGGGGGGGAGTTGGGGGAAACTTTTTCTAATCTCTTTGACGGAGATGCAATTTATTTCCATATCGTATCTCCGTCCGCACTGCGGCCTAACATCAAGGAGTTGGAGACCGACTTGGAGAGCTCCGCCACAGGAGCCTGAGGGACTTAACATCATGGAGCTCGTTATCCCTCTTGGGATTGACTTTGGGCCTCCAACCGTGGGAGCCTGCGGACTTTAACATCGTGGAGCTCGCGGTCTCTGGCTAGAGACCGACTTCTCATCGTGGAGCCACAAGAACTTCGATCGCCCCAAAGCAGGAACTTCGATCGCCCTGACGTGGGAGCTTCGTCCGCCGGTTGTGGGGGTTTTGATCGCCCCGACTGAGGATTGGTTCGACTGCCCCAACCGCGGGAGAATAAAAGAGGAAGAAGATTGGACTTTCTTGCCTTCCATCACAGTGAGGAACGTGAGGAATCCGCTGTGGTGGATGTTTATGTTAACTTTTATGTAGTTGTGTGTCTTGTTGCTTTTTTTTAAGTATGCACTATGGTAATTCGAATTTCACTGTACCTTAATTGGTACACGTAACAATAAACTGACCTTGAACCCATGAAACCTTGAAACCTTGAACTGAATGGAACTATTCAGTTTTACCCTCACCATTGAAATTCCTCAACAGCTTGGAGCAAGACTTCAGGGGCTATAAGGGCAGGTTAGAGGCTAATAAAATGAAAGCAAAGAAAAACTGATTGATAAAGTTGTTATAAAACTTACAGTGAAGTACTCGATCTGTCAATATAAATTGGAATAACGGTATTGTTTACAGCCTCTGAATGCCAAACTTTTTTTCTATCATATAGATCTTCACTTCACAATAGTCAGGATAAAAACTTACACTGAACAATTGTGAAGTTGTCTGGATCTAGTAGGGATTTTTAGAGTAGACATAACTAATGACTAAGGTTATGTTGCAGTGTCAAGGTGCCATCACCAGTGTCCCGAAAGGTTTTCTGAAGAATTTGGTCCCAACCCTTTGCTGGAGTTGTATGTATGGTTCATTATTTGTCACGTTACTAAGACCCAGTGAAATTCATTTTTGTATCGAGTTCTGTGCAAGTATCACTATACATAAGCACTCAGATACATGTTGGATAAGCATCTCAGATACAGAACAAGTGTATAGCAGCAGGGCACTGAGACAGAAAACAGTGTCAGCAGTTTGACGCCATTCTCAAGTTCCAGTCGTAAGTGCAGGGATCTTGATCTGACCATGAAGGTCTGTTGTCTTGGTGGTGATGTATCCTCAGCATGCCATTGCTGCAAAATAGATGTGCCCAATTAGCTTTAGTTGAAGGGACAATGATAACGTCACCACTTACAACATTTGCGGCCCGGCGGCACAGCGGTAGAGTTGCTGCCTTACAGCGCCAGAGACCCGGGTTAGATCCTAACTACGGGCGCTGTCCATACAGAGTTTGTACGTTTTTCCCATGACCTGCGTGGGTTCTCTCTGGGATCTCCGGTTTCCTCCCACACTCTTCCCACATTCCTTCCACACTCCGACGTACAGGTTTTGTAGGTTAACAGGTTTGGTTGGAGCAGACCAGGTGGGCCGAAGGGCCTGTTTCCATGCTGCATATCTAAACTAAACTAAACTAAATTTAGGATTATAAGGTACAGTAATTCATATAATCAGACCTTCACTTGAATGATAAGAAGGCTGTTTTTAATGTTTAGTTGCTAAGTAATATCTAAGATTTAGAGACTAAAATCTGATACCAAGACTGAGTATAAAATTATGAGAGGAATAGATAGGGTGAATGCACAGAGTCTTTTACCCAGAGTAGGGAATCAAAACAAGAGGACATATGTTTAAGGTTAGAGGGGCAAGATTTAATATGAACCTGAGGGGCAATGTTTTCACTCAGAGAGTCATGAGTATATGGAACGAGCTGCCAGAGGAGGTAGTTGATGCAGTTAATATAACAACATTTTAAATGCACTTGAACAAGTTCATGGATAGGAAAGGTTTAGAGGGATATGGGCAAAATGTGGGCAAATGAGACTAGCTTAGATAGTCTCCAGTGTGTAGGATAGTGCTAGTGTACGGGTTGACTGCTGGTCGGCGCGGATTCGGTGGGGTGAATAGTCTGTTTCCACGCTTTATCTCTAAAGTCTAAAGATTAACACAATGCAGGACCACTGTTATTTCCGCGTTGTAACATTTCTACGTGGGTTAGCATTTGGCTTCCCTTTAATTCATCCGTGCTTCACAACTGCTTGTGGCATGTTTACAAAAATTCACTTGAACGGTAATGTTTAACGGCTGTCACGATTTGCTTCAGGATAAACAGCAAGTATGTAACGAGCATGATAGAATCATTTTCAGAATTGTTATCTTTAGTGGTGAAATCATGTTTTTAAAATCTATGTTTTTTATGGGAATTTGAACCTCTAGACAGTGCTTTGTGTCGCCATTAACTTTTAGCTGCTATAGCAACGCGTGCCATAGCAACAAACTCGTAGGCTTTTCAAAATACATTCCAGCAATGCCTAAACCCATAAGGGTTGGAAGTCCTTCCAAAGCCCTTATTACTGACGGTCACACGTGTCAAAATAATCTCCTCCAACTGTTATAATGAGAAATTGCTTGTATTTTTCAGGTTCATAGCAACACAGGACAGAAAGAGTTCCTTCGGCCAATCGAGACTGCACTGAGATCAAGCATCCATTTACAGCAATCCTGCACTGATTTCATTTTATACTTCCCCCATTCACATCAAATCCCTCCCATCTCCTCAATTCCCCCACCACTTTCCTAGCCTCCTACACAGTTTTGGAAAATGCAAGGAAATCAGGGAAACCAGAGGAGAATGAGCAAACTCCAAAAAGTCAGTTTTGAACCTGGAACTGTGGTGCTGAGAGGCAGTGGCTATACTCTCTGTGCCACCCCATTGCCCTAATTTTATTTTCTTGTGGACGTCCTCTTATCATAAGATCATAAGTTCTAGGAGCAGAATTTGGCCATTCGGCCCATCAAGTCTACTCTGCCATTCAATCAGGGCTGATCTATCTCTCCCTCCTAACCCCATTCTCCTGCCTTCTCCCCATAATCCCTGACACCCATACTAATCAAGAATCTATCTATCTCTGCCTTAAAAATATCCATTGATGGCCTCCACAGCCTTCTGTGGCAAAGAATTCCACAGATTCACACCCTCTGACTTAATATTGTTTCCTGAAAAAAAACAAGAAATTCCTCCTCATCTCCTTCCTAAAAGAATGTCCTTTAATTCTGAGGCTATGACCTCTAGTCCTTGATTCTCGTATATCTTCCAATCTCTGTTTTGTTTGATTCAGTGTCTGAGTTTCCACGGTTCTCCTGGGTGAAGAGCACCAAAGATTTGCCACTTCATGGAAGAAATTGCTCATCTCAAGCCTAAATGGACTATCTTAAGAAGTATAGTGGCTGTTTTAGTCAAATAAAATCTTCAAGGCACATATCCCAAAGAATATTAAAGGAAATGGGAGTGAAACGTGCTGGCCATATCCTATCAGTTACTCCCTTATCATGTAAATACACTGTATTATACACTGTAAATGGCTGGATTGTAATCATGTATTGTCTTTCCGCTGACTGGTAAGCACACAACAAAAGCCTTTCACTGTACCTCGCTGCCCGTGACAATAAACTAAACTGAAACAGGAAAATGAAAAGAGTTGAGTAGCTTCATTATAATTATGCATTTATTATTTATGACCCTAGTAATTAAACACACTTGATCCTAAGCTTGAGGCACCAATAGCCCTGTTATTTTTTTCTATTTCATACTTGTTACACTACACAATGTGGGTTCACCTTCTAACTGTTGTAGCTTTTGATGGCCTCTCATCCTAATCTCGAATGACTGGCAATCTACAAAGTGTAACATTTGTTTCAAAAGAACCTTCTCAAGTTGGTTTGTCTCCTCACATGCCCTCTCTGAGCTCAACATGCTCATGAAACCCATCCCCTGTTCACTCACTTTTACTTAGTTCATTAGGTATGGTATGAGCAATGAATACTCCGATTTTATGTAACTAACCCACAACAAGCATTTCACTCCCCCTTTCATTCCCCTTTCTCTTCCCTGTGCCCTACCTGAATTTGCACCCATTTCTCTCCTTCCTGGGTCCCTATCCACTTTCACACTTTTTATCTTTTCTTCTCTGGCCTTTGTCCAACGATCTGCTAATCAACTCCCCCCCCCCCCACTCCACCCCAGACCTGTATCTACCTATCAGTGTAGGAAGGAGCTGCAGGTGCTGGTTTATTACGAAAATAGACACAAAATGCTGGAGTAAGTCAGCGGGACAGGGAGATGCTGCCTGAACCGCTGAGTTACTCCAGCCTTTTGTGTCCACTTATCACTTGTCAGGTTTTATCCTGCCCCCACTTCTCTTCCATTTCTCTCCCACCCACCACCACAAACAGTCTGAAGTTGGGTCCCAATCCAAAACGTCACCGATCCATGTTCTCCAGAGATGCTGCCTGACATGCTGAGTTACTCCAGCACCGCTGGTCTTTTCTTGTCACTCATCCTTGATCACACAGTGGTCTTTTCTGGTTCCATGGTAATATTATTAATGGTCTCGCCGTAACTTTATCTAAAATCTCCCGACGTCCACATCCATGATGTGTACATACACGCAGCTTTCAAAACTGCCATTATTACTCCCGATTCAAACATTTAAAGGCCTTCCATTAATCTGTCCTTGCAAACCATTGACCATCACCAAATGCCTTCCATCCTTGGTTTTGCATGCTTTTAGTGCAACCTACCAAGTGCATTGCATTCACTTGCCTAGATTACTCCAGCAGCACCAAACTAAACTCTTTAGCACTGAGATGAGGAACAACTTTTTCCTCCAGAGAGTCGTGAATCTGTGGAATTCTCTGCCACAGAAGGCAGTGAAGACCAATTCACTGGATGTTTTCAAGAGAGAGTTAGATGTAGCTCTTAGTAATGGAATGAGGTTACGGAATCAAGGTATATGGGGAGAAAGCAGGAACATGGTACTGATTTTGGATGGTCAGCCATGATCATATTGAATAGTGATGCTGGCATGAAGGGCCAAATGGCCTACTCCTGCACCTATTTTCTATGTTACTATGTTTCTACGTTTCTGTTTCTCTTCACCAAGGTGAACAAGGACAACAGATGCTACGGAACATCATCAGCTGCAGATTCTCCAAGTCATGCACCATCTTAACTTGGAAACATATCATAACATTTGATTAGTTCAGGTGTCAGTGGTTATGGGGAGAAGGCAGGAGAATAGGATTGAGAGAGAAAGATAAATTAGCCGTGATTGAATGGCGGAGTAGACTTGATGGGCAAAATCTGGACTAAATCTGCTCCTAGAACTTATGAACTTTTATCGCTGTTTCTTCCTCTTTCGTTCAACATCCTAGAATACTCTACCAACAACAGTGGAACTGTGGGTGCACGGGGATCTTCTCAAGGGAAATTAGGAATGGATAATAAGTTCTAGAAATAGAATTAGGCCATTCGGCCCATCAAGTCGACTCCGCCATTCAATCATGGCTGATCTATCTTTCCCTCTCAACCCCATTCTCCTCACTTCTCCCAATAACCCCTGACACCCGTAATAATCAAGAATCAGGCAATCTTCGCCTTAGGAATATCCATTGACATGACCTCCACAGCCGTCTGTGGCAATGAATTCCACAGATTCACTATCCTCTGGCTAAGTATTGATTCATGAAACAAGCATAAATCTTGTTTCATCAGCAACTAAGAGCAACATATCTTGTTGACGACAGTTAGTTTTTAATTCTGCTTATAATCTTTTGAGCTATTTGTTTAGGCTTTTTGGTAATGTGCTGATTCCTGACCTGATCAATAGCAACACAAGTCTCAAGCCAATACTGTCAGGCCATTTAATTCCTTTCAAAACATGAAGCTATTCTTTCTGATGTCTGGTAACATACTACAGAATCCTTTACCACCTTTTGTTGCATTGGTTTGATTACTGGAACAAAAATGAGTAAACCCAGTGGCAAAGTGTGCAGCATATTTTCATCAATAATGGCAACAATGACAATCATGTCCATTTGTATCGCACTGTTAATATAATAGAACAAACTAAGGTGCTTCATATCACACACAAATTGAGATTGTGCCATTGAAAGATGATACTGGGCCAACCGATCAAAAGCTTTATCAAGAATGTCGATTTTAAAGTATATTATAAGGGAGAGTTGAAGTTTATAGATATAGCACAAAAACTGGCCCTTTGGTATACCGAGCATGCTGACCATCGATCACCTGTTCACACAAGTTCTATGTTATCCCACTTTTGCATCCTACATGCATGGAGCAATTTTACAGAAGCCAATTCACCTACACACCTAGTAGCTATATAAAATATTGATGTGATTGTAGGACTTTTGGTGAATGGCCTGATGTGTTTAGTTTAGATTGGAGATACAGCTTGGAAACCGGCCCTTTGGCCCACCGAGTTCACGTCGACCATCGGTCACCTGTTCACATTATTTTATGTTGTCCCACTTTTGCATCCTATTAGCGGACAATTTTACAAAAGCCAATTAACCTACAAACCTCCATGTTTTTGGAGTGTGGGATAAAACCGGAGCTGCTGGAGGAAACCCGCGTGGTCACACGGAGAACGTACAAACTCTGCACAGACAGAGCCCGTAGTCAGTTTCGAACCCGAGTCTCTGGCGCTCTGAGGCATCAGTTCTATGGCTGTGCCACTTTGCCAAGAGGAGGAAAGACAAAAAGATGGTAGAGATTTGGGATGAAATTTCCAGCAGCTGAAATCAGTTCCAACAGAATCAATTGTGGAGATGAGCGAAGACCAGAACCAGACAAATGATCTCGGTGAGAGATAGTTGAAAGAAATCACCAAGGTAAGGTGAAACCATAAGAGGTTTTTAAAACATGGGTTTACAACCCAAATCACATCATTTAGTTGTATTTTGTGAAACAATTGGTTTATTTTACACTTGCTTGACCTTGTAGTCACCAGCAGTATTCAGATGTATTTGCACTCAATTTGGCACAATAGCATCGAGTTGCAAATAACATGCTACTTATTGGACAGAGAACATAATAGACATAAGATAGACACAAAAAGCTGGTGTAACTCAGCAGGACAGGCAGCATGTCTGGAGAGAAGGAATGGGTGACGTTTCGGTTTGAGACCCTTCTTCAGAGTCTGGGTTAAGAGTTGGTCGTAGAGTCGGAGAGCAGGAGGAATCACAGAGGGGGAGCAGTGAGAGAGGATGTTACGGAACTCTCGCCGGAGAGAGGAGGAGAACTTCTTCAAAGTAGACATGCCTTGAGGAAATTTTGCAGTGGAGCAGACAAAATGTGTAAGAAGGAATTGCAGATGCTGGTTTACACTGAAGATAGACTCAAAAAGCTGGAGTAACTTAGGGTCAGGTAGCATCTCTGTGGAAGAATGGGTGATGTTTCGTTGAGGTACTCCAGCTTTATGTCTTTATCTTCAGTTTAAACCAGCATCTGCAGTTCCTTCATAAACATATAGACATAGATGCCCAAACATAGATGCACTTTTAGAAAGCGGTGAGGAGGTACTTCTTTATTTAGAGGGTAGTTAATCTGTGGAACTCATTGCCACAGAGGACTGTGGAGGCCAAGTCAGTGGATATTTTTTAAGGCAGAGATAGACAAATTCTTGATTTGAATGAGTGTTGAGGGTTATGGGGAGAATCAGGAAAATGGAATTAGGATTCAGAGATCAGCCATATTTGAATGGCGGAGTAGACTCGATGGGACAAATGGCCTAATTTTACTCCTATAACTTGAGAACGTTAACTTATGAACTAATGAAGGCCATTACCTTGCATGCCTTCCTAAACATGTGTAGGAAGGAACTGCAGAAGCTAGTTTTAACCAAAGATAACTCAGTGGATCAGACAGCATCTCTGGAGAAAATGAAGAGGTGACATCGCAGCATGGTTTGGGAACCGCTCCATCCAAGACCGCAGGAAATTGCAGAGAGTTGTGGACACAGCCCAGACCATCACACAAACCAACCTCCCTTCCATTGACTCCATCTGCACTTCACGCTGCCTCAGCAAGGCCACCAGCATAATCCAGGACCATTCTCACCCAGGTCACTCTCTCTTCTCCCCGCAGCCATCAGGCAAGAGGTATAGAAGTAAGAAAATTCATGCCCCCAGATTCAGGGATAGTTTCATCCCAGCTATTATCAGGCAACTGAACGTTTCCTCTCATCAGCTAGAGGGCGGTCCTGACCTCCCATCTACCTCATTGGAGATCTTTGAACTATCTTTAATCAGACTTTATCGGACTTTATCTTGCACTGAATACTGTACCCTTTGTGCACTAGATACCGTACACTGTGGATGTATCTAGTTTGATTTTAATCTTGTATAGTCTTTTCTTTGACTAGAATACACTCAACAAAAAAAGCTTATCATTGTACCTTGACACGTGACAATAATAAACTAAACATTAAAGTGAACAGCCTCCCAAAGGCTTTACTAAAGTCCATGTAAATCACATCGACTGCATGTACCAAATCGATACACTATGTTACCTCTTACAAGAATTCAATCAAATTGGACAGCTAGGAAATGCCTTTGACAAAGCCATGTTGATTGTCTCGGATTAGCCTCTGCCTTTCCAAGTCAGTATTAGTCCTCTCTGTCAGAATTTTTTACAGCTCCTTGCTTGTCCCTGATGTTAGGCTCACAGGATATAATCGAGTGTAGGGGGACGTGGCGTGGGGGGGGCTGCAGAGAAAGTAGGGGACCCGCATGGCTGAGAACATAGGGGGACCTGGCGTGGGGGGGGATGCCGAAAATATTGGGGCACCCGGACTGGGGGTGACTGTGAACATAGGGGGACCTGGCGTGGGGGGCCGCTGAGAACCAAGGTGGGGTCGAAGGGTTGAGTACTTTTTGTAACTTTGTTGGCAACTTTGTGGTGACTCTTTTAAGTACTTTGTATGAAAAAACAAAGAACATCACTGTACCTAGGTAGGTACAAGTGACAATAAAGTATCATCACCACCACCGCCACCGCCACCACCACCGCCACCACCACCACCACAGCCACCGCCACCGCCACCCGCGCCACCGCCACCGCCACAACAACCACCGCCACCGCCACCACCGCCACCGCCACCGCCACCACCACACCACCACCACCGCCACCGCCACACCGGCCACCACCCGCCACACCAGCCACCGCCACCACCACACCGCCACCACCGCCACCCACCACCGCCACCACCACCGCCACAGCCACCGCCACCGCCACCGCCACCACCGCCACCGCCACCGCCACCACCATCACCACCGCCACCACCACCACCACAGCCACCGCCACCGCCACCACCACCGCCACCGTCACCACCACCGCCACCACCACCACCACAGCCACCGCCACCGCCACCACCACAGCCACACCGCCACCGCCACCGCACCACCACCACCACAGCTACCGCCAACATCACCACCACCACCACCACCACCACCACCACCACCACAGCCACCGCCACCACCACCGCCACTGCCACAGCCACCGCCACTGCCACAGCCACCACCACCACCACCACCATCACCACCACCACAGCCACCGCCACCGCCACCACCGCCACCGCCACCGCCACCACCACTGCAACAGCCACTGCCACAGCCACGCCACCGCCACAGCCACCACCACCACCGCCACTGCCACCGCCACCGCCACCGCCACCGCCACCGCCACCGCCACCGCCACCGCCACCACCACCATCACCACCACCACCGCCACCACCACCACCACCACCACTACACCACCACCACCGCCACCATCACCACCACCACCATCACCACCGCCACCACACCACCGCCACCGCCACAGCCACCACCACCGCCACCACCACCGCCACCACCACCACCACCACCACCACCACTGCCACCACCACCGCCACCACCACCGCCACCACCACCACCGCCACTGCCACCACCACCACCGCCACCACCACCACCACCGCCACTGCCACCACCACCACCACAAACCACCGCCACCACCACCGCCACCACCACCGCCACCACCACACCACCACTGCCACCACCACCGCCACCACCACCACCACCACCACCGCCACTGCCACCACCACCACCACCACCACCGCCACTGCCACCACCACACTGCCACCACCACCGCCACCACCACCACCACCGCCATGCCACCACCACCGCCCACCGCCAACATCACCACCACCGCCACCGCCACTGCCACCACCACCGCCACCGCCAACATCACCACCACCGCCATCACCACCACCGCCACCGCCACCGTCACAGCCACAATCATCATCATCATCATCAGGCCTAGTTAGTAGGATCTTTCCGTGCAGTGTAGAAGTTGTACTCCATCCTTAGTGTTAATGTAACAGCAGCTCCTCATTGTCCACTGCTTCTGAGATTCTGTTCAAGAGACTTCAATGCAACTGAATTTCAGGGGCGGCACGGTAGCGCAGTGGTAGAGTTGCCAGAACCCCGGATCCCGGGTTAGATCCCGACTACGGGTGTCTATCTGTACGGAGTCTGTTCGTTCTCCCCATGACCTGCATGGGTTTTCTCCGGGATCTTCGGTTCCCACCCACACTCCAAAGACCTACAGGTTTGTAGGTTAATTGGCTTGGTATAATTGTAAATTGTCCCGAGTGTGTGTAGGGATCGCTCGTCGGTGCGGACTTCGGTGGGCAGAAGGGCCTGTTTCCATGCTGTACCTCCAAACCAAAAACAGAATATAATATCCATCAACTGCTTCCATACAAGTAATCCTTAATAGCACTGGTGGATGAGTTTTTATATCTGTGAGTGATATTATTCTCAAAGCTGAAATATATCATTCCCAAGCATTGCAGGAATTATTAAGAGGTGGAATAGTTAACACTTCACATTAAAGAAGATTAAATTTTAATGGAATCATTAATCAGGCCACCTCGCTTTGCTTTATGATATGAGATGAGATATTGTAAAGGATCTAGTGATGGTTAAAAATTCTAAGAGAAGATGCTTCAAAACATGAAAGATTTGCTTCAATTTTAAAATTGATGCAGTGTAAATTATAGGGATATAATCTAAATTTCTGTTGTCTTTGTTATAGCAAACCCCTAATATAATCATGAATATGAATAAATGGATTAGGTCATCTTTAATATAGGCAACTCATCTTTTCTGACATTTTTCAATTTTTCTGCTCAACCCAGATGGATATTTATGGTCAAGCAAAATCTATGGAGGCAGATGGAGGACAACATTTTGGATTAAGACTGAGAGTATAGAGAAGAGATTGATAGATTGTTGATTAGTTTAGTTTAGAGAAGGCAGGCGCCTTCCAGAGGTGTCTCTGAGAAGCCAGGGCCAGAGCCTCGCGAGTTGGAGGTGAAGCCTCACAAGTCGACGAAGCCCGCGGCCAACGGCCCCAGGGTCAGCGGAGCCCGTGGCTGGGCCCTGAATCAGTGCCACGGAGGCGTCAGGAGGAAACCCGGCAGCGTTAGTGGAGAGGTCGGTGTGGCGGTCGATGATGGCGCCGACTGATGGGCAAGGACAGACACGTGGAAGTGAGGACGCCGCTGCCGGGGGAAGAGCAACGGGGACCCAGGGTGGGGGGACCGCATTGAGGGAGGGGGGGTACAAAGGGGGACCTGGTGTGGATACTTTGTATCTTTGTAAGTGCCTTTAATGGGCGACTATTTGCATACCTTGGGTATGCGAGCAAAGAAATTTCACTGTGGGTTGTAACATGTGACAATAAAGTATTCAATTCAATTCAGATATAGCATGGAAACAGGCCCTTTGGTCTACCAGGTCTGCACTGACCAATGATCACCTGTACACTCGTTCTGTTCTGCACTCTGGGGACAATTTTCAGAAACCAATTGACCCAAAAAACCTGCACATCTTTGGCATGTTGGAGGAAACCGGAGCACCCGGAGAAAGCTAACATCGTCACAGGGAGAGCATGCAAACTCTGCACAGACGACACCCGTATTCAGGATGGAACCTGGGTCTCTGGCTTTGTCAGATAGCAACTCGACCCTTGCACCACTGTGCTGCCCTTAAGCAAGACCGGTTAAAAAGGGTGTCAAAGGTTGTGGGGAGAAGCCAGGAGAAAGGGGTTGAGAGGGAAAATTAGATCAGGCATGATCTAATGTTGGAGCAGACGAAGGCCAAATGACCTACTTCTGCTGCTATGTCTCATGAAGATAAAGGAGGTGAGAGAGTGGGTGAAACAGGTGGAACCAGGTGAGGAGGGAAATGGCGGGCAGGTGGAGCCAGGTGGTGGTGGAGAGATAAGTGTGGAATTGAGAGACATTTAGTGGATGATAGGAGGAAACACATAAGGAGAGAAGAAATGGGGTCAGATGAAGTAAGGTGGGGAAAGAGAGCAGAGGGTGGTGTTAAAGTCACAGGCTGGAACTTTGGTGAGCAGAGAAAAGAAAGGCTGCAGATGCTGGAATTTGAAAAGAAGAAAAGTGATCATTAGAAACAGATTGGGAAGATCTGTACTATGGACAGATGGAATGAGTTGGGAGAGGAGATGGGTGACAGGGAACAGAAGCATGTGGGGCGTGGAATGAAAGTAGATAACGGGATGGAAGAAGGATGGAGTTGGAAAAGAGGGCGTGGGAGAACCTGAGTGGATCAGGAGGAGATAGAATGGAACGCAGGTTTGCACGTTACCTGAAATGGGAACATTGAGTGTTCCTGCCATTTTGTTGTAGACTACCCTTGTGGAACATCAAGTGGTGGTCCTCCAGTTTGTGTTTGGCCTCACCCTGCAGTGGAGAAGGCCGATGACAGACAGGTCACTGTGGGAATGAGAAGGAGATTATCCCCAATCAGATGCTGTCACCCAACTCTATCCCTCCCTTTCCAGCAGTTTGTTTTTGCTTCAGTGGATTGATGTCTAATTTAGTTTAGTTTAGAGATACAGCACGGAAACAGGCTCTTTGGCCTCCTGAGTCCATGCCAACCAGCCTCACCCTGTACACCCCTGTATTGAATAGGTGATATTAATCCGTATAATCAGGAAGAGGACGGGCTTCCAGAGGGGACCGTGTAAACTAGGATGGTTTATTCTCATTGAACATAGATACAGCACAAGAACAGGCCCTTCGGCCCACAATGTCTATGCCAAATATGCTGCCAAGACCATCTTATCCACACGCAAGGTGTTTAGCACTCTTACAGCAGCCACCGTGTAGGGACGAGGTGAGTCCACGAGATGCTTTAAAACCTATTGATAATTACCACTAAGGAGGGACAAAGGACTGAGTGTACAGGAAGGAACTGCAGATGCTGGTTTATACCGAAGATAGGCACAAAATGCTGGAGTAACTCAGCGGGTCAGGCAGCATCTCTGGAGATAAAATATAGGTGACATTTCAGGTCAGAACTGGAGTCTGAAGAAGGGTTCTGACCCGACACGTCATCTATTTTCTGTTCTCAAGAAATATTGCCTGACCTGCTGAGTTACGATCCAGCGTTTTGTGTCTATCAAAGGGCTGAAAGGCTGCTGACAGAGAGCTGAGGGTCTTAGAGGGAAATACAGCACTGTATCAGGCCCTTCAGCCCATTGAGTCTGCCCCACCCATCATGGTGGCACAGCGGTAGAGTTGCTGCCTTACAGCGAATGCAGCGCCGGAGACCCGGGTTCAATCCGGATGACGGGTGCTGTCTGTACGGAGTTTGTACGTTCTCCCCGTGAACGCTGCGTGGAGGGCTTTTCTCCGAGATCTGCTTAGTTTGAACGCTCTCCCGCCACTGCAACAAGCCGTACTGCGGTACATGTTTGTAGGTTAATCGGCTTGGTAAATGTAAACATTGTCCCGAGTAGGTGTAGGATAGTGTTGATTACAATCACAATAATCAAACACAATAATACTTTATTAGTCAAGTATGTTTTGCAACCTACGAGGAATTTCATTTGCCAAGTCAGTCATACAAATAAAAAGCAACGGAACACACAAACTACATTTTAACATAAACATCCACCAAAGTGACTCCTCCACATTCCTCACTGTGATGGAAGGCGAAAAAAAAGTTCAATCTCTTCCCTTCTTTGCTCTCCCGCGGTCGGAGGCCACGAGCCTTCCATTGACAGAACAATCTTGACTCCTGTTGTCGGCTGCATTTGGGCCCTCTGCGTCGAAACTATCAGCTCCCGCATTGGGGAGGATGTCAGCTCCCCTGCGCCGGACGATCGGACCCCGGGTCGGGGCTAGTCGAGCATCTGCGACGTTGGACCTTCCCGACTCAACCTCTCCTGAGACTGCGAGCTCTCGATGGTAAAGTCCTCAAGCCGCTGTTGGAGCGAAACCCAGGCGAGGGATCGACTCCGATGTTAAGTCCACGCACCGCGGTGGGGCTCAAAGTCAGTCAGAGGAGGCCTCCAGCTCTATCGATGTTAGGCCGCAGAGGGACCGGAGATACCACCTGGAAAACAATCGCATCTCCGGCAAGGTAAGAAACAAAAAAAAAAGTTCCCCCCTCCCCCCTCCCTCCACATAAAACAAACCGGAGAACATTTCCACAAACTTTTAACACACACTAAAAATTTAAAAAGGCGAAAAAACAGACAGACCGTTGGCGGGGCTGCCAATCGTGCAGCACCCCTGTTGACGTGGATCGCTTGCCGGCGCGGACCCGGTGGGCCGAAGGGTCTATTTCTGCGCTGTATCGCTAAACTATACTAAACTAAAACCTATTTTACTGTAATCCCACGCTAATCCATTTTATTCACCCAACATTTCCTTCAACTCACCCAAAGATTCGACTGCTAAACAAGGCACTTGGGGCAATTTACAGCAGCCTTTTGTGGGATGAGGGTGGAAAGCAGAACTCCTGCAGGGAGGAACCCAAGCGGTCACAGGGAGAAACGCACATAGACAGCAAGTGCAAGTCGGGATTGAAGAGCTGGACTATAAGACAACAGTTCTTCTTGCTGCACCACTGTACTGCATGGGAGTGCCCTCATCTCCGTGGTTAAGGGGAGACAACAACATGAAAACACTGGGCAGCATACTCGCATTATGTACAGTCATAGAGTCTTACAGTGTGGAAACAGGCCCTTTGGCCCAACTTGTCCACAACGACCAACATGTCCATCTACACTTGTCCCCACATGCCTGCATTTGGCCCATACCCCCCTAAACCTTTCATATCCATGTACCTATCTAATTGCATCTTAGATGTTGCGATAGTCGCTGCCTCAAATGCCTCATCTGGCAGCTCATTCCATACACCCAGCACCCTGTATGTGAAAAGGTTATTCCTCAAATTCCTATAAAATATTTCTGCCTTCACCTTAAACCTATGCCTTCTGGTTCTCGATTCCCCTACTCTGGGCAGGAGACTCTGTTCGTCCACCCGATCTATTCCTCTCATGATTTTATACACCTCTAGAAGATCGCCCCTCATCCTCCTGCACTCCAGGGAATAGAGTCCCAGCCTGCTCAACCTCTCCCTATAGCTGGCAACATCCTTGTAAATCACCTTTTCACCCATTCCAACTTAACAAACATATTTCCTGTAACATGGTGCCAGAACTGAACACAATACTCTAAATGCGGCCTCACCAACATCTTTTACAACTGTAACATGATCTCCAGCTTCTATACTCAACACTCTGACTGATGAAGGCCAATGTGCCAAATATATGCCATTGTGCATCTCCACTGTCATTCATCTGATTAGTCTGGCAACAATAAAAGTGATAGAAGTTCATGAGTGAGTTTTTCATTCTCTGCCCATGTTGCTCATTTTTGTTCAAATTGCCCCATTAGAATCCAATGCCTGACAGAAATTGTGTGATCTGTGGATATGAGTGTAGTTTTACTCTGATGGACGAGCAAAACCTATGTTTAGTTTAGTTTAGAGATACAGCGCGGGAACATGTCCTTCGGCCCACTGAGTCCGCAACGGCCAGCGACCCCCCTTGCACCAGCACACGATCCTACACACTAGGGACAATTTGCAATTTATACCTAAGACAATTAACCTACAAACCTGTACGTCTTTGGAAATGTGGGAAGAAAACGGAGCACCCGGAATAAACCCACGCGGTCGCAGGGAGAACGTACAAACTCCATACAGACAGCACCCGTAGTCAGGATGGAACTAGGGTCTCCGGCGCTGAAAGGCAATGACTCTACCGCTGCGTCACCGTGCCGCCCCCCTACGATGGATTAATTGAATTAGGGCAAATCACCAAATGAATTCAGAGCGGTAGTAGGCCACTGAGCCTCTAAAGCCTGCCCATTACGCTTACTTGAGTGTGAACAAATCATCCTCTGAGCTGGATATAAAACATAACAACATAATGTTGTTGGGTCTCTTTCACTCTGCTGTAATTCTGTGGAGCTTTGCATTGACCAATGCGTGACACTGATAGAGCATCACAGAACATGAAGAATATTAAAGAGCAGAAGTATGTGAAATTCCAGTGGCTGAAGGCCTTTATTATTAACTATTCATTTAAAATATGCAACCTAATTTTATTGATACAATACAATGTTGTCAAAAATTACACCCCAGAGAAACTCTGCTAGATGGCTGTCGGTCTTTTTTTCTCTCTAGGTACAAAACAAATTATAATAAATCTCAAAACATAATCCACATTGTAATGATTTTGATAGTTTTTACCAAATGGATTAAGTACCACACACTACAAAAGAAAACAATTTTCTTTCCCAGATCTGTGTAGGAAATTACAGGTGCCATAGTCTATAACTCGAGATAATGATGACAAGCAATTCACATCAAAACCACTGAATGTTTTGTTCTTGGGCTTTTAAGTCAAGAAATCATTCGGTCCTCCAGGGAATCTTCTTTGTGACAAATCTCGCAAATGTGTCTTGAGAAGTGCAATCATTTTCATTTGAACGTCTCTCTTGTGAAAACCCTGGCTTCCTGGCTATTTTTTGGCATGTGTTGTATGTTGCAGCAAATGGAAATTTCACACATTACATCCAGGTCCAAACTAGCAGTCCTGCTGCATCACTTTGCACCTTTCCTCTCGCTGCTATCAATGTAAACTCTGACCTTGAATGTAAACCAGGAGACTGGGGGGAGGAGGGCGAACGTGGAAGCGTTTGTAAGCACATAGCTTGGTTTGGACATGCCGCTCTGTTTCTCCAGTAAGTTCAGCAAATATATTATGTCATTCTAAAAACAAAATTCTCAAAGCACTAGTGCTTTGTTGAATTATAGTTGCTGCCTTCCTATTATGAAATGCATAAAGTTAAAATGACTAATTTTTAAAAATACCGTGATAGGCTGAATTCTAAATATATACAGTGTTTTAGATCCATATAATGCAACTTCGGAGCATCTAACTTGGTCCACCATGGCTGTTCTTATTGCGATCTTTATTCTGCAGTCTCGTCTAATCTCTGCCCCATTACCTACCTCTGTCTCAAAAATATTCCGACTCCTTAAAAAATATTCAGACTCTGATTTGGATATGCAATGGAAGGCATTTAAAGACTGCATGGATGAACTACAACAATTGTTCATCCCAGTTTGGCAAAAGAATAATCAGGGAAGGTAGTGCATCCTGTGGATAACAAGGGAAATCAGGGATAGTGTCAAAACTAAAGATGAAGCATAAAAATTAGCCAGAAAATTAGCCTGAAAAAGCAGCCTACCAGAGGACTGGGAGAAATTCAGGGTCCAGCAGAGGAGGACAAAGTGCTTAATTAGGGAAGGGAAAATAGGTTATGAAAGAAAACTGGCAGGGAACATAAAAACGGACTGTAAATGTTTTTATAGATATGTGAAGAGAAAAAGATTAGTTAAAACAAATGTAGGTCCCTTGCAGTCAGAAACAGGTGAATTGATCATGGGTAACAAGGATATGGCAGACCAATTGAATAACTACTTTGGTACTGTCTTCACTAAGGAAGACATAAATAATCTGCCGGAAATAGCAGGGGACCGGGGGTCAAATGAGATGGAGGAACTGAGTGAAATCCAGGTTAGCCGGGAAGTGGTGTTAGGTAAATTGAATGGATTCAAGGCCGATAAATCCCCAGGGCCAGATAGGCTGCATCCCAGAGTACTTAAGGAAGTAGCCCCAGAAATAATGGATGCATTAGTGATAATTTTTCAAAACTCTTTAGATTCTGGAGTAGTTCATGAGGATTGGAGGGTAGCTAATGTGACCCCACTTTTTAAAAAGGGAGGGAGAGAGAAAACAGGGAATTACAGCCCAGTTAGTCTAACATCGGTAGTGGGGAAAATGCTAGAGTCAGTTATTAAAGATGGGATAGCAGCACATTTGGAAAGTGGTGAAATCATTGGACAAAGTCAGCATGGTTTATGAAAGGTAAATCATGTCTGACGAATCTTATAGAATTTTTCGAGGATGTAACTAGTAGAGTGGATAAGTGAACCTGTGGATGTGTTATATCTCGACTTTCAGAAGGCGTTCGACAAGGTCCCACATACGAGATTAGCATTCAAACTTAAAGCACACGGTATTGGGCGTTCAGTGTTGATGTGGATAGAGAACTGGCTGGCAGATAGGAAGCAAAGAGTAGGAGTAAACGGGTCATTTTCAGAATGGCAGACAATGGCAAGCCTCAGTGCTGGGACCCCAGCTATTTACAATATATATTAATGATCTGGATGAGGGAATTGAATGCAACATCTCCAAGTTTGCGGATGACACGAAGCTGGGGGGCAGTGTTAGCTGTGAGGAGGATGCTAGGAGGCTGCAGGATGACTTGGATAGGCTGGGTGAGTGGGAAAATGCATGGCAGATGCAGTATAATGTGGATAAATGTGAAGTTATCTACTTTGGCGGCAAAAACAGGAGGGTAGACTATTATCTGAACGGTGGCCGATTAGGAAAAGGGGAGATGCAACGAGACCTGGGTGTCATGGTACACAAGTCATTGAAAGTAGTCATGCAGGTGCAGCAGGCTGTGAAGAAAGCGAATGGTATGTTGGCATTCATAGCAAAAGGATTTGAGTACAAGAGCAGGGAGGTTCAACTGCAGTTGTACAGGGTCTTGGTGAGGCCACACCTGGAGTATTGCGTACAGTTTTGGTCTCCTAATCTGAGGAAAGACATTCTTGCCATAGAGGGAGTACAGAGAAGGTTCACCAGACTGATTCCTGGGATGGCAGGACTTCCATATGAAGAAAGACTGGATAGACTCGGCTTGTACTCGCTGGAATTTAGGAGATTGAGGGGGGATCTTATAGAGACTTACAAATTTTTTAAGGGGTTGGACAGGCTAGATGCAGGAAGATTGTTCCCGATGTTGGGGAACTCCAGAACAAAAGGTCACAGTTTAAGGATAAGGGGGAAGTCTTTTAGGATCGAGATGAGAAGATCATTTTTCACACAGAGAGTGGTGAGTCTGTGGAATTCTCTGCCACAGAAGGTAGTTGAGGCCAGTTCATTGGCTATATTTAAGAAGGAGTTAGATGTGGCCCTTGTGGCTAAAGGGATCAGGGGGTATGGAGAGAAGGCAGGTACAGGATACTGAGTTGGATGATCAGCCATGATCATATTGAATGGCGGTGCAGGCTCGAAGGGCCGAATGGCCTACTCCTGCACCTATTTTCTATGATTCTATGATTCTATGATTCCACTACCCTTCGCGGAAGAGTTGCAAAGATTCTCACCCCTATCAAAAAATTAGCACATCACTTCTGTCCCAATTATTTAAGGAATTCACTCAGTTGTAGATCCACCTTGTTAATACTCCTCAGGATTTTATATGTTTCAGTCAATCCACTCTTACTCTTCTAAATTCTGCCTCTATGCAGAGGACAACTTACTATTCCAGGTTACACAAAAAGCCTGAGAAACTCAGCGGGTGCAGCAGCATCTAAGGAGCGAAGGAGATAGGCGACGTTTCGGGTCGAGACCCTTCTTCAGACTGTTCCAGGTATTTATTATTCCAGGTATTTGTCCAGTGATTCTAATATACTATTATCCTTCCATAAACAAAGGGGTCCAAAACTGTACATGTTGTCTCCAGATGTTGTCTTACTAATGCTTTATTTAACTGCGGCATACTTTTACTATACTCTCCCT
Organism: Okamejei kenojei; assembly: GCA_035221665.1. Classification (NCBI taxonomy): domain Eukaryota; kingdom Metazoa; phylum Chordata; class Chondrichthyes; order Rajiformes; family Rajidae; genus Okamejei; species Okamejei kenojei. Next base: position 99,953,460 of record CM069135.1, read on the forward strand.
AAGCTGGAAAGGGTTCAGAGAAAAATGACCAGGATGTTGCCAGGACGTGAGAGACTGAGCTATAGGGGAGGTTAAGCAGGCTAGGGCTTTATTCCTTGGAGCACAGGGGGATGAGGGGTGATCTTATAGAGGTGTACAAAATCATGAGAGGAATAGATTGGGTAAACACACAAAATCTTTTGCCCAGAGTAAGAAAATCGAGAAGCAGAGAACATAGGTTTAAGGCGGAGAGGGGGGAATGAGGGGAGGGGGACGGAGAGAAATTTAATGGGAACCTGAGGGGTAACCTGTTCTAAGATAGACACAAAATGTTGGAGTAACTCAGGCAGCATCTCTGGAGAGAAGGATAGGGTGACGTTCCCGGTCGAGACCCTTCTTCAGACATGTCCTATCCACGTGTACCTATCTAAATGTTTCTTTAAAGTTTTAAGTGTGTGTAAATGTTCTCCGGTTTGTTTTATGTGGGGGGACAGCGAGGGGGGAGAGGGAGGGGGTCGGTTCTTTCAGTTTCTTACCTTGCTGGAGATGCAATTGTTTTCTGGGTCGCATCTGCAGTCGCTCTGCGGCCTACCATTGATGGAGCTTGAGGCCTCATCCGACTGACTGTGAGCCCCACCGCGGGATGTGGGCTCAACATCGGAGTCGATCCCTTGCCTGGGATCGCTCCAACCGCGGCCTGCGGACTTTATATCGACAGCTCGCAGTCTCGGGAGAGGCAAGTCGGGAGCTTCACGACTCAGAGGCTCGACATGGGGTTTGATCGCTTGGCGCGTGGGAGCTGACATTCCCCCCTTGATGCGGGAGCTGATTGCTCTGATGCGGAGGGGCAAAACGCCGCCAGCTACGGAAGTCAAGATCGTCCCGTCAACAGAGTACTCGAGGCCCCAGACCGCGGGAGAGCAAAGTAGGGAAGAGATTTTAACTTTGTTTTCACCTTCCATCACAGTGAGGAATGTGGAGGAGTCACTGTGGTGGATGTTTATGTTAAAATGTATTTTGTGTGTTCCGCTGCTATTTATTTGTATGACTGAATTGGCAAATGAAATTCCTCATACGTTGCAAAACATATTTGGCTAATAAAGTATTATTGTGATTGTTGTGTGATTGTGATTGTGATAAATGTTGCGATAGTACCTGCCTGAACTATTTCCTCCTCCTGCTGGTTCCATACAACCTTTTGTTTAAAAAAAAAGCTGCTCCTCAGGTTCCATCTTCCCCCCCCCCCTCCCCCCAACTATAAACCTATGATAAAGTACCTTTTTAAATACCGCTGCAAATCTAAATATACCATATCTACGTTTACTTCGGAGAACGTGGTACTTCTTCAAAGAGGAAACTGCGACTGGAAAGACACTGTTTTGTCAGGAAATGTGCATTTTGCCTCTAAGATCACATGGCTGCCTGGATGCCTGAATTAACCACTGTGGTTCACCTGAGTAGGTCTTGCCTTTGTGCTTGTGGATTGAAGTTGAGAGCAAGTCATGCTGGGAAGGGAGGCAGGAGCCGCTGAGCCGGCCCCTGCTCGTCCCCCCGTGGTCTGCAGAACTGGAGAGGAGGAAGGGGGAGAGCTGGCGGCGGCAGATGCTGGAACAAATGCCGGTGAGAGAGTGAACTGGGCTCTTAACTTGTGGAGATCACTGGTCAGCGCGGACTCGGTTGGCCGAAGGACCTGTTTCCGCATTGTATCTCTAAACTAAACTAAATAGTCTTGGACACTGAGTATCAAACAAGTGGGGGGAAATGAATGAGGAAATGGAGCAACCATACTCCTGCTGTTCATAAAACAAGATTGAGTGAGAGCATGGCCTACTTCTGTTGTCTACCCCCTTCCTCCACTGACTGGAAATACACATGAGAACACACAAACGTCCTTATTCTTCATTTTCATACACACACTTGAATAATGATGACCTTGTAATCTTCATTCGACTTATTATTGAAAAATGAAATCACAGTATACCTGTATGCTCTGGTTAGTTAATTCTTGACCTCAATCCTGTCACGAGTAAGTTATCAAACAGTTAAGGGGCTGTCCCACTGCGGCGACCTAATCCGCGAGTTCAGAAGAGTTTGCCCTCGATTCATACTCGCAGCATGGTCGACACGAGGTCCTAGGAGGTCTTTGTAACTCTCCTTCATGCTTGAGAGTAGTCCCTGTGTACTCGAGGCCTCAGCTAGGTCGCTGCATATTTTTCAACATGCTGAAAAATGCCCGCGAGTAAAAAAAGGTTGCCATGGACAAAAATCTATATTTTTTTTACTCGTAGGTTTAGCCGAGGTAGGTCGATGTAGGTCAGCATGTTATTCGTAGGTAATCAAGGGTAGTCGAAGGTAATCAAAATTAGTCGAAGGTAGTCGTAGATAGTCCTCAACATTGTCGAAGGGAGGTCGAAGGAGATCGAAGGAGGTCGTCTTCACTCTCCACTATTCGGTGTCCAATTTTCCCAAAGCTAGTCGAAGCCAATCGAAGCTAGTCTTCAACATAGTCGAAGGAGGCCGAAGGAGGTCTTCCACATAGTCGAAGGAGGTCTTCAACATGACACTTTTTCAAACTCTCCTAAACTCTTCTTAAACTTGCCAATTAGGTCGCCGTATTGGGACTGCCCCTTTATTATAACAGCGGTTTGCTAATATAAAATTCTCTAGCCAGCTTCAATGGAAGTTGCATGGGAAGCTACCTCCAACAATAGCGTCATAGAGTCACACAGCGTGGAACCAGGCCCTTTGGTCCAACGCCCACACCGGCCAACATGTCCCATCTTTACTAGTTCCACCTGCTCCATTTGACACATATCACTCTAAACCTGTCCTATCCATGTACCGTGTAGGAAGGAACTGCAGATGCTAGTTTAAACCGAAGATGGGCACAAAATGCTGGAGTAACTCAGCGGGACAGGCGGCATCTCTGGAGAGAAGGAATGGGTGACATTTCAGGTCGAGATCTTTCTTCAGACACTTTCGGGGTGAGACCCTTCTTCATACTCAGAGTCTGAAGAATGGACTTGACCCGAAACATCACCCGTTCCTCCTCTACAGAGAAGCTGCTTGAGTTACTCCAGCATTTTGTGTCGATCCATGTATCTGTCTAATTGCTTAAGGTTCACTAAGATTGTCTAAGGCTCACTATTCATCACTAAAAGCCCCACTTCTTTTCCAAAATTTAATTTTGATTTCCCTGAACTTACTGCATATTTTTCTTCAGCTAGTGATATTAAGCAGGTCCTAAACTTGGAGTAATTATATGAGCGCAAGGGAGATTACATAAAAGGCTATGTGAAAAATGTGTCGCTGGTAGCTAAAAGCTTTAGGTAATTTATTTAACTAATAAAATGTTATTGATTTCAGATTGAAATTTTAAGAAGAGCAAAGGAAACGTAAATCATTTGAGTGCAGCAAGATCTTAAAATCTCTGTCGTGCTCTCCATATTCAAAAGGAAACCCGCAGATGGTGCCTGCAACTGGGCAACTGATAATGTTTCAGACCTCTTCACAGGTTTAGTTCAGTTTAGACATCCAGTGCTGCAATAGGCCCTTTGGTGTGTGGGATAGAACTAGTGTAGGGGAGATAGTTGGTTGGCACAGTTCATAACTGGTGCCTGTGGCAAATAATCACTCTTGATCCTTACCATGGGTTCTGTCTGTATGGAGTTCGTACATTCGCCCCATGACCGTGTGGATTTGCTCAGTGCGCTCCGTTTTCCTCCCACACTCCAAAGATGTGCTGTTTGTGGGTTAATTGGCTTCTGTAAATTGCCCCTGGTTTGTTGGATGGAACCAGTGTATGGGGATCGCGCGGACACGGTGGGCCAAAGTGTCCATGCTGTATCTCTGAACTGAACTGATCTAAACTAAACTAAACTATCGCTATCTTACGTTGAATATGCCATCGTAGTGTCATCAGCACATTTCAAAATTGTAGCGTGTACGTCAAAGTCCAAATAATTAAGAGCTATTAAGACAAGCCCTGAATCCTGAGGAATTCCATTGCACAAACCCTCAGATTCAATAAGCAGCCAGTCACTACCACTTTGCTTCCTGTACATTAGCTCACAGTCTGTGTCTGTCTCTGCTACTGAGGCCTCTTTTATTCTATCCATTCTTGCTGATACTGCACCAAACACACTTTGGTAATCCATATCAAGCACATTTCGGTTACCAATCCTTGTGGTTACTTATTCAAAAATATTATCTACTTAGCTGACATGATTTGCCCACAACTAATCAAAGCTGGTTTTCTCAAATTAATCCGCACTTGTGTGAATGTGACTTCCACCCATGATTAGTGCTTCTGAAACGTTTCCCACCACTATGTTTTAACTGACTCTTGTGTCCTCCCTGTGTGTAATCTGCTATTCTTACATTCTTGTACTTAACTATGATTATGAAGAGGATGTTTCCATTAGTGGGGGAGTCTAGGACCAGAGGTCATAGCCTCAGAATTAAAGGACGTTCCTTTAGGAAGGAGATGAGCAGAAATTTCTTTAGTCAAAGGGTGGTGAATCTGTGGAATTCATTGCCACTGATGGCTGTAGAGGCCCAGTCAGTGGATATTTTAAAGGCAGAGACAGATCCTGGTTAGTACGGGTGTCAGAGGATATGGGGAGAAGGCAGGAGGATGCGATTAGGAGGACAGAGAGATCAGCCGTGATTGAAAGGTGGTGTCGACTTGATGGACCGAATGGCCTAATTCTGCTCCTATCACTTATGTACTTATGAACATGAAATATGTATAGTGAGATTTTTACTGAACTGTATACAAAAAAATAAACTTCATTGTACATGCGACAATAAAGTGCTGGAGAATGGATCACTCCCAGTTCTCCTAACCTGTAATAGACACAAAAAGCTGGAGTAACTCAGTGGGCCAGGCAGCATCTCTGGAGAGAAGGAATGAGTGATGTTTCGGGTCGAGTCCCTGTCACTCCAGCTTTTTGTGTTTATCTTCGGTTTAAACCAGCATCTGCAGTTCCTTCCTACACACTCCTAACCCGTAAAGTGTACAGATCAAAATTTCTGATTGTTCATGATCTTGAACTTTTTCATCACAAGAATTAGCCTAATGAATCTCCTCCGAGCTCCCTTCAAAGGCAACATAGCTTTTCTTTAATGAGAGGATTGAAACCATGCACAGTATTCCATACACATACATCACCCTATAGTATTGCAATGACATTTCTCTATTTTTAAACTCCAACTCCCAGGCAATAAAGGTTAATGTGCCATTTGCCTTGTTAATTACCTGCTGCACTTGCATGTTAATTTATTTTGTGTTCCATGCACAAGAACACCTTGACTCATCTGTACTTCATGCATTTGCATCTCTTCATTTGCCTTTTGATGTCCTCAGCTGCAAAATGCAAAGGGAATGGCTTATTCCTCTGGTAACGATGATGAGAGACAAGCACAGAGAATGATATTCATCTCAACAGCTCAGTTGCAGGGGATGTGATGGCTGTGTGCTTGTCACTGACCTTGTAACCTGAGACTTCAACAAATGGACCTCTCCTGTCAGTCTGAAGAAGAAGGGTTCTGACCCAAAACGTCACCTATTTTAGGCCGGCTGAGTTTCCCCAGCATTTTGTGTCCAACTTCAACAAATGATCATGATTTGAATCCCACTTTGCCAACAAGTAGGGGAGATAATGAAATAAATCTCGATTTCAAACATCGATAATTAAACTCTTGAAACGGCATTAAAATTTTGACGAGTTTACAAGAGTGGGAATCTACCATCCTGATTCTGTGTCTTAAACTACTTCATGAAGGGGCTACCAGAAGCCACCTGGTCACAGTGGGGGTAATAAATGATGACCTTGTCAGCGATGTCCAAGCTGAAGAATTGTCCTCTGTCAAGATGATGAAGAATGAGGTGAAATGTTGAATACTAATCGCCAGACAAAACTCAGTAGAAACCAGTAGGGGAAAGGGATAAATGCTTATCTGTTGTGTGTGCCCGAAACCTCCCACCACTCCACTAAAACAACAGGATTCAGCATTAACTGGGGTAGTACAGAGGTCTGAGGGTGGAGGCAGGAGGGGTATATTTGTCCCTCACTGCTCCATGAGAATTGGTTTACCGAGTCTGGGCGGAAATGAAAAACAGATTATTTTTTATGCATTCGTAGCAACTGACTAGGGTATCCTGAACAAAAGGTGTTGGCAGGGATAATGAACGACTTGCTTAGCAGCATACGAAATGGGCATAGTTTGGATAATTATTTGTAATTGTTTGCATTACCCGTCTGTCAGATTAGAACAGATTATAGTGATAAAGGTAATAATGACATACTACACCCTCAAACCGGAGTGTCAAGGATAATAACAGCTGAGTTTTATGTACACATTTAGTGTCACTAACTCTACTGTCAAGGGAATGTGCAGCAATTTTCTTCTCCATATAATAGATTTGGCCAAAGCATTTTTGTAAATGATGGCACATTTCATTATTGATGAATCATGACCATTTTAAAACCAGTTGCCAAATGTTACTTTGTTGTACAATGTCTTTGTCTTTATCTTAGAGTTTCTTATGCTTTCTCTTAAGGACCACGTTGCAAAATCATTTATCATTTTAATGCTCCCATTAATTTCCAAATGGTTTTGTTGACAAGGTGAATCTTATCAAGGTCAGTTGTGACGATGTTCTACCGAACTTTCCTACTTCTGCAATGTTTTATTTGAAAGTTATTAGGTATTTTCATTGGTTTCTGTAAATAAGTAGTGAGCACCAAAAGACCAATAAAAAATATACAATAAATCTAATCCAATGGCATGAGATCATTTGGTGAAATAAGGGCATATCTGTGAAATTTTTAACCATTTAACTTAAGAACAATATGCTCTTGAAATAATCAGGAATAGGTAAAACTGCATGTAGATGGGTGCAGTTGGCTCTTCAAAGAACCATTCTGGTGGCATCTTCACCATGGGTTAATCTAATAAATAGACTTTACAAACTCACCCAAAGAGGTTGGCTCAACATTTAGTTCAAGGTTCAAGGTTTCAAGGTCAGTTTATTGTCACATGCACCAATTAAGGTACAGTGAAATTTTAGTTAGTTTAGTTTGGAGATACAATGGCCAAAGCAGGCCCTTCGGCCCACAGTGTCCACACCGACCAGCGATCCCCATGCACGAGCACTATTTTATACACACACTAGGGACAATTTACAATTTTACCAAGCCAATTAACCTACAAAACCTGTACGTCTTTAGAGGGTGGGGGGAAACTGGAGCTCCCAGACAAAGCCCCCCCCCCCCCAGGTCACAGGGAGAACGTACAAACTCCTTACGGACTGTACCCATAGTCAGGTTTGAACCTGGGTTTCTGGCACTGTAAGGTAGCAACTCTACCACTGCGCCACCATGCCGCCCACATTGCTGGCAGAGATGCTGCCTCACGGTGCCAGAGATCGGCTTTGATCCCGACCTCGGGTGTTGTCTGTGTGAAGTTCACACATTCCTTCCCACATCAGAAAGACATGGGGGTTTGCAGGTTAATTGGCCTCTATAAATTGCTTCTAGTGTATAGGGAGTGGATGTGAAAGTGAGATAACATACAACTATAATGAAGGGGTGATCGATGGTCAGCGTGGACTCGGTGGGCCAAAGGGCCTGTTTTCATGCAGTAACTTTCCAACAATAAATCAGTCAAAGAAGTAATAATCTTCAATCTGTAATTGAAGGAAAGAAACTGATTTTTGAGACGGTGGTGTATGATGTATGGTCATCGACCTGAACAATTGTAGTAAGGAAATTCATCAATGGCAGAATGAGAAGCCCCATTAAAAGCCACAACAGCTGGATTCAATTTCACATTCTCCAAACAAAGGCGTTGGTGAGGATTAAGGTGATGGGGGAATGATTTAATAGGAAGCTGAGCAGTAACATTTTTACACAGACGGTGATGGGTGTATGGAACAAGCTGCCGGAGGAGGTAGTTGAAGCAGGTACTATCGCAACGTTTAAGAAACATTTAGACAAGCACATGGATAGGATAGGAGGGGTATGGGCCAAACGTGGGAAGGTGGGACTAGTGTAGATGGGGCATTTTGGTCAGCGTGGGTGTTAATCCTGGCCAGATTGGAGAAGCTAAGACTTTAAAATGGTGTAAAAGCTTCAGGGCTGCTGGGAGATTTGGTCAATTTGAAAGTGATCTCTGCAGAGCTGGGACAAGCTGCAGAGTGGTGCCAGTTTGTCTAGAGCCTAGATACAATTTGCAAGAAAAGAATAAGAACATCTGCAGGCCCTGTCAATTAGGTGCAAAATGCATAGAATGGATTGGATGGATGACTTCTGGTGACACTAATGGTGGTGGAGTAGGGTGATTGCCAACTAGCTCCACGCGAAAAAAACGGAAAGAGACGGGAACTAAATATAGAACTGACCTGCAGAAATCGCTCTGGCAGCCTGTGTGACGTCATCAGACCGCGACTGGAGTCCTAATGTCAAGAGATGCCCGCCTTGACGAGTGGTCTTTTTAGAACCTGCAGGCCAACAAGTTTAGGTGACCATGGCACGGGTGACTGTCCCCTGTAATGGGGTGTGTAATTAATTTGGGATGTTTCCCAATCGAAAGCCATGGCTATTTCAAAATTTACGGACCATCGGGTACCATGGCTGTGCAGGCCAGTCGGGAATAATCAATATGCCAGTTGCAGAGTCCAGTTTCATTTTCTGCAATACCCGACTGATGAGGCAAAATGGGAGAAATGCGTAGCAAAACCATTTCCCCCAATGGATAGAAAACGCATCCATTGCTATTGCCCCAGGGTCTGGTTCCCAAGACACATACATTGGTATCTGATGGTTCAACCTAGACGCAAAGAGGTCAATATCTGGTGTCCCATAGTGAGCTATAATGTCTCCAAAAATTTGGGGGTTCAACATCCACTCGATGTTGTCATTGAATACTGTACTGTACTGTATAAGCTTCCCTGGCAAATAGGTCGCTGTAATCCAAATATTTCTCTCGATGCACCATTGCCAAATTGTGTTTGCCAATTCATCACAAGATAGCGACCTGATACCACCCATATGATTGATATAAGCCACCACCGTTGTGTTATCTATTTGGACGCGGACATGTAAGTCCCGTGAGTTAGTACGGTAAGCCCTCAGTCCATGGAAAACCTCTAACATCTCAATATAATTTATCCCGTGTGACTGAAGGAGGGTAGACTCATGAGAGTCCCATCTGCCACCACAACTGGACATGGTGTCAGTTGCACCCCAGCCTTGTGCGCTTGTGTCAGTCTGTAGCACGACGGATGGGTTGCTTACTATGATGGGTCTGTGACACTCACTAATATTGTCTATCCACCATTGTAGCTCGGCTCTAGCCTGTGGTGGTAATCGGATTGGTCGATCAAAGTGCCCAGCATTTGCTTTTAATGCTGCGATCTTTGTTCTTTGTAAATTTTGGTAATGTAACGGGCCAAATTGCGCAGCTGAGAATGTAGCTACCAGCTTCCCTATTACTTTTGCCGTTTGCCGGATGGTCGGTACCCTGGCACAAGCAAGGCTGTGGCACGCTTCTTTTATAGCGATAGTTTTGTTGGTTGGGATGGTGATCATCATTAAGGTTGTGTCTAGGGTGAACCCCAGATAATCCATAATTGGAGAGGGGTGCAGTTTAGACTTGTCTGGATGGATTACAAATCCTAGCTTCTTGAATAAAGATTTGGTCGCTGTAACTGCCCGTATAGCCAATTGGAGGGTCTGACCCACAATAAGGATATCTAAATATGCCATGACAATGTAATTTTGTTGTCGGAGGAGGGCCAATATAGGTTTCACTAATTTAGTAAATAGTCTGGGGGCTGTGGTGAGACCATTGGGCAATGCTTTGTATTCCCACAACTGTTCCTTCCAGACAAATTTCAGAAACTTTCTGTGAGATTCAGTGATGGGCACTGTATAGTATGCATCTTTTAAATCGATGCAGGCCATAAAGTACCCCGGGTAAAGCATCTGCTTGGCTGTTTCAAAGGTATCCATTTTAAAGTGGGTATATTGTACAAAAATAAATTTGTCAGTGGTGATAGTGTCCCAGATTCCCCAAAAGGCCCGCAATCGTCCACCGATTTGTGCAGGAAGGGATGCTACTGTCTGAGAGGAACCAGGCCCCCTTACCTCCATGGTTAACGGCGAGTCCTGGAGTATGGCGTTTTGGGTGGACGTTGCGGAGGTTGTCGGGATGGCGGCCGCATCTTCCATGCAGGCCGCTGTTGGCCTTGCCCTAAAAAAGGCCGCTGTGGTTGGGGAAGTGGAGGGGGATAGGTCCTTGGCGTCCTATCCGGCTGGCGCGGTTTCCAGTTGGTGTATGGTTGTTGCCGGTGATATGGGTGGGGTCTAGTCGGAGGAGGTTTCATAAGACCCGCTGTTTTGGCCTCCTCGTCTAGTTCCTTCACTTGTTTGGAAAGATCTGTTCCAAACAGTTGATGAGGCGGTGGAGCGGTAGATGGACGGCACAACCCCGCAAATTTGGGGTTGAGAGTGGGCTTTATGGAGCTCTTGCGCAGGCAGTTGATCTCGTACTGGGCATTGCACAAGAGTGCCAGAGCATCCTGTTGCTCGCTGGACACATTGTCCCCATCGAGGGTCCTGGCATACGCTGTTATGCCTGTGGATAGGAACTTCAGGATACGCTGGAGACGGACATCCTGCATCTTGGTGGCCGTGCTCAAATGTCCCCAGATCTGAGCATTGACCAGGGGAACACTGAGGTTGATGCAGTTCTCAGGTGGTTTTATTTTCTCCATTGTCTCATTGAGTACCTGACCCTGAAGTTGGTGAGTGGTCAGGTAATCAATGGTGCCCGCTAGTTTGTGGTGCAGGGGTTCCCCTGTTTGTGTGGCCGTGGCAAACTTGCCCACCATGTCCAGCATATCCTCCTCGTCGGGTGGTCTTCGAAAACAGCGGCCGGGCAACTGCTGGCACTTTTGGCTGGTGAAGACGAGAGGCTGAGTGGACTCCTGGCGTGGCTTGTAGAGGCCCGCGAGTCCCGTTCATCCTGGTCCCTGTCCCGCTGGAGGAGTTGCTCCACTAAGAGCTCCAACCGCTCAATGCGACCGTCCCTGCTATTTGCAGCGGACAAGCCGACTTCCCCAGGCCCTGCGAATTCACTGGGGCTTCCACCATCGGACCACACCTCCGTAAGGTGCTGACTAGGGTCCGATGGCAGGTCGTCGTGGCCTACCGCCCAAGTAGGCTCATACGACTCCCGCACGGACTCTCCGCTAGTCTGTCTTCTTGCAACTGTGGCGGCCCACCTGTCTGGTACGAAGGCAGGTGAGTTGGATCGGCGCCGGCCCCCGGAACCTGGCTCCCCGGAGTCCGTGCAGGCTTACCTCCACTGTCGCCCAATAATCGGCGTGGAGGCGCATGGTCGGCCGCTCCCAGAGCTAAGCTGACCGACCGTCTACTGCTGCCACCAACGCCCTTGACCGCAGCCTGACGCAGGTGTTTTGCCGGCAGCACCTGCTCCTGCAGGCCTGCTCGACGCAGCAGTAGTTCTGCCAGACTGCCCTCCGGCAGATATCCCTGGCAGTTGTACGTGGCGGCGTGCAGCTGCAGGGCTCCCCTGCAGCGCAGCCGTCCCCAGGCCCGGTCCCCATGGGTCTGCTGGAACTCGGGGTGAGGTCGCTGGTTCCCACGTACCTGTTTGCCCCCCCTCTTCCTGGGGGATGGGGGCTCGAAGTCTGGGTCAGCAGGATCCAGCTCCGGTGCGGTGAACCATTCAGGTGATGAGTCGGGCGTTGGTGTAACAGGAGTGCCCGACTTCCGCATTCTTACCCCCGACCGTCCCGAAGCTGTCGGTGGTGCTTGCAGCTCCAGTGACAAAGGCCGCTGGCTGGTCGATGCCCCGCGGCTCCTGGAGAGCGTCGCCTTCCGTTTGCCTTTGTCCATCCTGTAGGAGTAAGGTTGGTAACTTACCTGACGGCCTTTTGAAGGAGCTGGTGGAGAGAGCACATTCCCCCCCCCCCCCAGCTTGTCGAGGCAAATGCACGCGACGATATGTCACGCATGCGTGCTGGCGGGGTCTTCACGAAGTCACTCACGTGACTCCGAAGTAAAATGACTAATCTTGTGCGTACGAAACTGACTAACATGAAGGAGGAAATGTCAGCAAATTTCGACTTACAAATTAATGAAGTATACAAGAATATTAAGTCGAATGAAACCAACACTAATGATAATCTGGAAGCAACCTTCACTACAATGCAGCAACAAATGGAGAAACAGGCTGACGCCATAACTCATCTGGAAGTAACAACAGAGACACTCCTTGCCGAGAACAAGCGTTTATCAGATTTACTGCTTAAAGTAACTGAAAAATGCATTGACTTGGAGGGCCGTCAGAGAAGACAGAATCTGAGAATCGTGGGCGTTCATGAGGGTAAAGAAGGAAATAAAGATCTCCGTGACTTTGCTGCAGACTTATTAAAAACAGTCTTGAATTTAGACCAAAAGCCCCTCCCAGGCAGCTGATAGTGAAGGCCCAATACGATCACGTGTTGAAGGATATCATGAAACAAATTGCTGGCACAAGAAATCTTATGTTTGATGGAGACAAAATAAGCATATTTCGAGATTACCCTGCAGAGGTGGTCAGAAGGAGAGCGTTATTCAACGAGACAAGAGGGATTCTAAAGAAAATAGACAACTTGAAATATGGATTGCTGTACCCCGCAAGACTGAAATCACTTATCTGCAGAAGGAACATTTTTTCACTGATCACAAGAAAGCACTGGCGTATGCCCAGAAGATTGTGGGTTCGAGAGAGGATTGAATAATTTACATATAATTATTGCTGTCATCTTGCTGAGAACAAATGGAACTTTAATTCGTTATATTCAAGGACTATTGAAAGCTGATAACGACAATGGTGCTGTCCCTCCTGTTATGGACATATTATTTTTTAAATATTTAGTACTAATTTTTACTAACAATTACTAATCATCAAAAACACTTGTTATTATTATTGGAATAATTAGTTAAAAACATGAAATGTTAAATATAAAAAACCAACAAATAAAAAGTTATAATTTAGATATCTTTTTAATTGGAATTTGTGATGTTCACCCTTTATCTACATTAGACTAACACTTGATTAATAACTAACTAAGAGAGTAATAGTCTCTCATTATATGATTACCAATACTCTGGTCCAAAATAGTTTTAATATAATCCCGTAAATTACTCATATTCAAATTTTTTTTGTAAGCATGGAGCTAGGAATAATTTTTTTAAAAATCTACGCAAGTCTTTAGATGGACAGCCACGTTAGTGTGGCTAGCACTAACTACACTAAATTTAGATGTAGTTTCTTCTTTCTTTTCACATTTTATTAATTTTCTATTTTTTTACTTTTTGTATTGTTTACTTAATTATTATATTAATCTTGAATTTATTTACAAATATTATTTGTGGAGATGTGTCCGTGAGGAGGATTTATATGAATTAGATTTACAACTCGTCTGTCCTGTGTTCGGGTGGAAGGTCGGGTCTACGGTGCTGACCTATCTGCTCTTTTATAGACCACCCTAAAAGCAAGAGGCAAGATGTAAATAGGAAAAATGGGGGTCAAGGAATTACGTTTTGTAGTTGGAATGTCAAGGAAGTTAATGAGCCAATCAAGAGAGGTAAGTATTAGCACACTTAAAATCACTCAAAGCAGATATAACGTATCTTCAAGAGACTCACCTTAAAAAAGACGCACAACATAGATTGAAAGCAAAATGGATTGCTGAAACATATCACTCTTCATTTTCCCATAAGGCCAGAGGTGTCACAATTTTAATTCATAAAGGTATATCTTTTAAACACATATCAACTATAGCGGACATCAATGGTAGATATATTATACTAATGGGTGAATTATATTAAAACAAAGTGATTTTTCTCAATGTTTATGGACCAAATTTTGATAATCCAATGGTTTTAAGAATACACTTAATACTATCCTGGAGCTCACACAACATAATTTGATAATTGGTGGAGATTTAAATTGTACATTAGATTCCTATCTCGATAGATCAACAAGACAAAGAAAAGCAAAATCCAAAACAAGTGAATTATTAAACTCATATATTAATACCACCAATATCAAGGATGTTTGGAGAATTGAAAATCCATCCGGAAGGGAGTACTCATTTTACGCTTCAGTACATAAAACGTATTCAAGGATAGACTACCTTTTAGTAGATTCTAAACTCACCCCATTTACTTATAATTCGAAATATCATAATATTATAATTTCGGATCATGCTCCTTTAACATTCATGATCAAACTAAGTGGTATGACTGACAAGCAGATACAATGGAGACTTAATCCTCAAATTTTAAATGAGAAAGCATGCTATGAATATCTTATCAAACAGATAAATATGTTTTTTGAGACAAATGACTGCCCTAAAATTTCTGCCTTCTTTGGGAAACATTTAAAGCATTTATACGAGGAGCGTTAATCTCCGCACAAGCCTTTCGTAATAAAGAGAACCGCGCCAAACAACTGGTATTGGAAATGGAAATAAGGCAATTAGATATGGAAAATGCAATCGCGCCTTCTATAATAATACATAATAAAATTGCTGTACTCAAATATAAGTTGAACCAAATATACTCAGACCAATTCATAAAATTTTATCAAAAGACTAAACAGTTACACTTTGAATTTGGTGATAAACCACAAAAATTACTGGCACGCCAACTCCGGAAACAGGAAGGGGAGAAAACAATATATAAAATTAAATCAGATACGGGAGAAATATTAACACTACCCAAGGATATTAATGATCGATTCTCTCAATACTATCAAACACTTTATTCAACCAAAACGGCAGGGGGTTCTGTAGGAATGGAATTATTCTTACAGAATTGTAACCTTACTGGTTTAGATTTGAAAGAGAGGGAATTATTAGGGGCCGAAATATCAGTAAAAGATATTGAGGAATCTATTAATTCTTTAAAAAAATGGAAAGGCCGCTGGACCAGATGGTTTAAATAGTGAATTTTATAAAAAATTTCATGACTTGATCTCGCCACGCCTACGTACATTATATACTCAAGCATTCATGCAACAGAAACTCCCAGAAACTTTAAATGAATCAACTATAATACTTATTCCAAAAACGGATAAGGACCTTGAAGATCCAGGTTCATATAGAGCAATTGCTCTATTAAACATCGATCAGAAAATTTTAACCAAAATGTTAGCACACAGATTAAGCTTAGTGATTTATAAATTAATACACCCCGATCAAACTGGCTTTATTCCAAAACGTTATTCATATTATAATCTGAGACGATTATTCAACATTATATACTCAAATCGAATAGCTAATGAAGACTTAGCAGTCATCTCGCTAGACGCTGAGAAAGCATTCGATCAAATTGAATGGCCCTATTTATTTTCGGTGATGGAAACATTTCAATTAGGTGAGAAGTTTTGTACATGGGTTAAGCTTTTATATACCAATCCAACAGCCAGAATAATGACAAATCAAATATTATTTAAAAAAATTGATTTATCTAAAGGTTGTAGACAAGGATGCCCGTTATCACCGTTACTATTCGCCCTTGTTATAGAACCACTAGCAGAAAGAATTTGAGCTCATCCAGAAATATATGGGTATAATACTAAAAATAGAGTTAATAAAATTTCTCTATATGCAGATGATGTATTACTATATATTACAAATCCAGAAATTAGTATCCCTAACCTGTTAAATCTTATCTCAATTTGGTTTATTCTCGGGATATAGAATCAACTGGAAGAAGAGTGAGATTATGCCAATAATGGAACCTAATTTATATATATTGCAACAATCACCTTTTAAAATAGTGAATGAAAAATTTAAATACTTAGGAATCTATGTGACCAAAAAATATACTTCTTTATTTAAATCAAATTTCGTGCCTTTACTTAATAAATTGGATAAGAATATTCAATATTGGAAAACGCTTCCTATTTCAATGCTCGGTAAAATTAATGCAATTAAAATGATTTTCCTTCCTCAACTTCTATACCTCTTCCAATCAATTCCAATATACCTCCCTAAAAATTTATTTTAAAAAATTGACTCTATTGTAACAAGTTTTATTTGGAATTATAAGAATCACAGAATAAGTAAAAAACACTTATGTAAATCTAAGACGAATGGAGGATTAGTCTTACCAAATTTCTTATTTTATTTCTGGGCAGTCAATGTCAAAAACTTAAATTTCTGGTTGGAAGATATGGATCAACAACCAGACTGGTTAAAGATAGAAAAGGAGGATTGTCTGCCATTTGAAATTGGCCCGATTTTCCTAACCCCTACAAAATTGAATAAAAAGATCTATAGTGAAAATCCAATAATACATAGCGGTATTCGAATTTGGAAACAAATAAAAAAGACATTAAAATTGGATAATTTATCACTTTCGCTCCCTATTGCAAATAACCCTTCATTTAAGCCTTCGGTATTGGATAAAGGCTTTACACAATGGAAAAACTATGGAATTAAAAAGATGGGACATCTTTATAGAAAAGGTGTGTTCCTCTCGTTTCTGGAGGTACAACAGAATTATGGATTACATTCAAATAATTTTTTTAGATATTTACAATTGAAAGATTATGTTAAATCACATACACAAGAATACAGAATTAGAGAGCCAGAGATTCTAGATGAATGTTTGAATAAACATCCCAACACAGTCAAATTAATATCATATATTTATAATATTCTGTTAGATAGTGAGAATCCGTCGACGGAATCACATAGACAAGCATGGGAAAATGAGTTAGTTCAACCCATAACGAAAGATATTTGGGATGAAAGTCTACAACATATACATCAATGTCCGTTAAACGCCAGACATTCTTTAATACAATTTAAAATATTACACAGATTGCATTATTCTAAAACAAAATTAAATATAATTTTTCCTAATATCTCTCCTATCTGCAATAAATGTCAATAAATGGCTAATTTAACCCATACCTTTGTAAATTGCATAAAAATCAAAACATTTTGGGTGGATATTTTTAAAATTATTTCCGTAGTGGTTAATATTCAACTGGATCCCGATCCTAAATTAATAATATTGGGCATATCTGAACAATACCTAAAAGTGACAATAAACCAAAGAAATTTCCTGGATTATAGTATAATAACTGGGAAAAAACTAATATTAAAATTTTGGAAAAACCCTGCATCCCCTACAATTAAAATGTGGATTATGGAGATGTTGGAGACCTTAAATCTGGAAAAAATTAGATTTGTCTTAATTGACAAACCAGAATTATTTATTAGAATATGGTCGCCGTTCATAGATTATTTGAAGGGGTAGAATGGGCCGGCGCTGAGGCTCGACGGAAGCTTGAACCCAGGACTAGACGAACAGTTTTGTTTTCTTACCTACGGACCTATATCCTAAGTTGTATTATGGCTAGTTTATTTTATGTTTCTAAGTTTTTTTTTCTTTCTTTTTCTTTATTTTTTCTATCTATTAAAAAAAAATAATAATTAGAGTCAATGTTAATATGTAACCGATAAATGTAGACTCCTGCTACATTGGTAGTGGAGTCCTTGGAATCCTGAATATTTAATATGTAACCGTTTAACAAAGTTTGTAATGGTTTGGACTAGGATATGTACATGCCTCTAATAAAAGTTAACTATAAAAAAAATAAAATTTAAAAAAAAAGAATGGATTGGATGGCTGCAAACCAGACATACACCTTGTAAATAAATAGTGTTGCAGAGTTCTACTTTGCCGAGTGTTGATTGGATGAGGTATTGAGCCTTGTCTAGTTTTCTTGCAGATCAGGGTAAATGTTGCTATGTTTACTTCCTCTGAGAAGCCCTGTTTGAATACAATGCATTAACTACTGTATTATTGGGTTAGGGAAATGTCTGTTATGTATGGGGTTAATCAATATCTGGAATTGGACTGTAAAGAGACCACCCCCATGTGGTTCGGCCCCTCAAGGTCCGGGGACCTATAAAAGTCCGCTGCCACGAGGTGCTGCGACAATCTTCTGGGAAAGCGCTTAGGACTGCATGATCTTCTGGAGTGTCTCTGTTTGAGCGAGGCCTAGAGGGCTTGAACAGGCAGATACAAGGATTGAACACGCGGTGGTTAGGTACAGTGGTGGTAACTGTAATTGTGTTTTGTCAAAATAAAGATTAGTTGATCAAATGCTTGATTCAGTGGTTTTTGACTGAAACTAGACTGGGGGGAAGGTTAGAACAAGCAATTTACATTGGGGGCTCATCCGGGATCTCAACAGACCCCCAAACACAAGTTTGCGATCAAGGGTGTTGAGCTGTTTCGATCGCGAGTACAGAAAGCGGGCCCACTGTGTGGTTTTCACATTGATTTTCAGCACTTCATTAATCCGAGTGGATCGAACATTCGCGGGCTTGGAAGGGTCTAATCGAGATCATTAGAATAGAGTCTAGCAAGCACGGGTTAGCACTCCTTTGGGTTGGGGGCCCGATAAAACCAGGCATTGTGGCCCAAAACATGGTCATAGTTGGCAGACTGCAGCTCCTTTAACTGTGCTTCATTGGGCGAGGAGTGGCCCAAGGTTAGATTTGGTATCCAATTGGTGGGGTATTGAAATACAATCTGACCGACGTATCGACCGAATCTTTGCCGGGAGCGAAAATTGGAAAGAATTGGAAAGATGCGCTCTGAAAATCGGCATCGACAACTGCCGTCTAGGCGCTGAACTCCCAGTGCCCAGCAGAGAGGAGTGTCTGTGTGAAGGTGTGACAGATGAGGAATCTCATACAGGTACTGGGCTCAGTGGTCAGAGTATAGACTGGCCGGAATACTCTAGCCCATTCGAGAATTTAATTGGACAATTTTAGTTTGATTCGAGGTCCCGCGTATGAGGAGGGATACCCACTAAAATTAGGAGTTCGAGAACGAGTCTATATATTCAACGAGTCAAATTTCCATATACAGAATTTCACATTGAAGTTCTGCCTGTAAGGTGGAATTCGAATTCATGTATATAGAACTTCGGAGTTGGTGCATGTCCATGATCGATTGCGAATAGCGGCTAATCAACAGTGAATAGTAACCCTCTGGTCGAATTTTTGATGAGTACCTGATAGCGAAGAGTACCTGAGAGATGGGAACCTGTTTACTTGGTGAAATGTAATCCGAATGCGAAGGGTACCCCTAATTCTGTAGAACTTAGAGAGGAGGGATAGAGACCCCCCTATAGAAGTCCAGTCTTAGCGTGAGGATAGTAACATTCGGGAGGAAAAGTAGTCATTTAAGGAGTAGTACCCCTCAGCAAAGAGTAACCTAGGAAGGGGAAGATCTTCGGTATCAGAGGCAAAGGTTCACTGAGTGATAACAGCATGATGCAGCGTTGAGATTGAATGTGTGTGAACTGTGCGCTGGTGCTTTAAATCATTTTGTAAATTGTAAAAATCTAGCTTTTTTGTATTGTTATTGGATCCGAATTGTGTAAATATTCTGTGTAAACTTAGTTTGTATTGATGCTTGTGTGAGTGTTTATGGATTTAGACTTGAAGTAAAAGTGTGTTTGAGTTAAATATTTGTAATTATTTAGAGTGTAGTATCGTAAGAATCTGAATCGTGGTGGTTCGATCAGGGGTTGTACTCTTTCGATCGCTGTGTCGGGGAGGAGTCATTCCGCTGACCGATTGCGCCACGAGGAAGATTTATTAGGATGTGATTTATTGGATGCTTATAGTTTATATTGGGGTGTGTCTTGGGCTATTTGTAATTGAGGGAATATTTTCATTTCTGATGATAGTTTTATTACTGTGGTTCGGATTTGTCTGTCTGTGTGAATGTAAAGTGGATTGAGTGAGAGAGAGATTGCTGTGTGGAAGACTGAGATTGAGAGTTAGACTTGGATTGAGAAACCGGAGATCGTTTGTTTGAAAGTTTAGAGTTGAATGAAGTGATTGTGATCTAACTGATAAGAGAGTTGGGAGAGAGATTGAATACGAGCGAGTGGTTTGAATAATTGAATAGGAACGATTGAGTGAGTGATTGAGTAACGGTCAAAGAGCGATTGTGAGAGTAAGTGTGAATCTGAGAGACCATCAACCAGTGTGTGGGAGAGACTCCCATTGACCTAGGAGTCTGAGGAAGGAGTGATTTTGAATAGGTGTTAGTGTCTGGAAATTTTATTTTGTAATTTGTATTGTGACCATTGTGCAAGGAAAATGGGGAATGACTCAGAGAAGGACCGATCATATAGATCGGGAAGCCCAATAAGAATCATTTGCGAGAAGCTTCCACATGAAGCAGACAGACTAGGAGGAGTATCTGGGGAATTCATTGCAGTTTTGAGAAGCGAACTTTGGCCGCTGGTTGGACTAAAATCTCTAATAGGAATAAACTATATAGAAATGATTGTCAAAAAATATGGAAATAGTGAAGAAGGAAATGAGTTAATTGGAATATGGAGAATGTTCTTCACTAGAAGGAAAATAAATAAAGAGATTGTTTTGCTGTCCACTCTAAGAATGGCGGCATGTAAATTGGGGATTACAGGGGAACACGATAGAACTGGTCCTTCTCGGGACATTCCAGAACAGGGACAGGAAGAATTAGTAAGCCAACAGCAGGAGCAGGAGCAGGAGAGAATATCATCTTCTAGAAGGGAAACTGCTGAGACGGCTCTTAAAGGGGAGGTGCCGACAAAAATTAAACTTATTACATTTGGTAAGAGTGCAGCAGTATCTATAGACCTCGAAGTTAGAGAGGCTTACTATATGCCAGGGTGGGCAGAATTTTTTGGAGTAGACCCACATCATTCCTCAAAGCACTCTCATGTTTCCAGTTCGGAGATGCCATGTGCAGCTTGCAAGTGGGGTACACGGGAGGAGTCAGCGTTATCTTCGGCTCCGCCCTGTAAATTCAAATCTCAAGTGGAGAAATCGGGGAAGGATCTTTTAGGTCCTATGATTGCCCCACCATGGGAGGACGAGCTGGGTTCACCCATTTCGAAAGATATATGGGAGGAAAGCCTACAATACATACACTACTGTTCTTTAAATGCCAGGCATTGCCTGATACAATTTAAAATATTGCATAGGTTATACTACTCAAAGACCAATTTGAACAAGATCTTCCCAACTGTCTCTCCTCTTTGTGATAAATGTCACTTTCAAGAAGCCACCCTAACGCATTCCTTTGTATCCTGTATAAAAATACAAAACTTCTGGGCGGAAATATTCAATATAATTTCTAAAACACTTAAAATTAAATTGGAGCCAGATTCAAAACTAATAATATTAGGAATGTCAGAGGGCTGCCCTAATCTAACGATCTCTCAAAGACGCTTCCTTGACTATGGTTTAAAAACTGCGAAAAAACTTATACTTAAATTCTGGAAAAAGATAACAGTCCCCACAGTGAAGATGTGGATCACAGAAATGACCGAGACAATACATCTAGAAAAAATAAGGCTTGTCTTGACTGAGAAACCAGATCAATTTTCCAAAATATGGTCTCCTTTTATTGAATTTCTTCAACAACATAAAGGTTGAACACAAACTCAAAACCGATGCTAGGGTCGGGTGAGCGGGCGTATGGAAGGGCAGTGGGATATATCTCCGCTTCTTTCACTTATTCGTTAGTTCTACAGTTTTTCATTTTTCTTTTTCGTGTCGTTCTCGAAATTCTTTCTCTTATTTTTATTTTCTTTTTTCTTTCCCTTTTTTCCTTTTTTCCGATTTAGTTATTAGTTTATAAAATGTTAAAATTGAAGCAGTACGAAAATTGTGTAACTGTTATGTCGATTGCTTTCTCTTTGTGCAATTGCTTCTAATAAAATAAATATTAAAAAAATATATATACACCAGTGGAGGACAGAATGGGCGATCAAGGAGCGAGACGGAAGGTTCCATCAAAATGGGTGCCAAAATTAATTTGGAAATCTAGCAGCGGGAAAATGAAGGAATCCTTCCTGGAGTGCAGAGATAGAACAAATAGCGTTTCTGAGGGTGAGATAGGAGGAGAATATGGAGGGATTGATCCGGACATTGATAATATTATTATGTCGGAGCAATTCCCTGATGAAGGAGGTTTAGAACGGATTCCCCGTAGACAGTTTGTTTGTCGGGAGATGCCTACTCCACCTTTGGCACCAAGTCCCACATTAGGTATAAATGTCCCCCAGACCACAGACATTCAGACTTTAAGTCCACACCAGGTCATCACAAATGGCCTAATTCCTCAGAGAACGGGGATTCCCCTCCCCCACTATTGATGAGGCTCGCACCAGGGTCTCCTCCATACCCCGCAACACTGCCCTCTCTCCCCATTCCCCCACTCGCAAACAGGGCAGAGTCCCCCTGGTCCTCACCTTTCACCCCACCAGCCGGCAAATACAACACATAGTCCTCCGCCAGTTTCGCCACCTCCAACGTGACCCCTCCACCCGCCACATCTTCCCATCTCCCCCCCTGTCTGCCTTCCGCAAAGACCGCTCCCTCCGCAACTCCCTTGTCAATTCTTCCCTCCCCTCCCGCTCTACCCCTTCCCCGGGCACTTTCCCTTGCAACCGCAAGAAATGCAACACTTGTCCCTTCACCTCCCCCCTCCACTCCTTTCAGGGACCCAAGCAGTCCTTCCAGGTCCGACAGAGGTTCACCTGCACCTCCTCCAACCTCATCTACTGTATCCGCTGCTCCAGATGCTAGATGATCTATATCGGTGAGACCAAGCGGAGGCTTGGCAATCGTTTCGCCGAACACCTCCGCTCGGTCCGCAAAAACCAACCCGACCTCCCGGTGGCTCAGCACTTCAACTCCCCGTCCCATTCCGTATCCTGACCTCTCGATCCTGGGCCTCCTCCACGGCCAGAGTGAGCAACACCACAAGGGAGGAACAGCACCTCATATTCCGCTTGGGAGTCTGCATCCTTTGGGCTTGAACATTGAATTTTCTCAATTCTGTTAACCCCTTGCTGTCTCCTCCCCCTTCCCACCTCTCCCTCAGCCCTCGGGCCCTGGCATTCCTCCTTCTCCATCTCCCTCCCCCACCCTAGTCGCACTAGCTTTTCATTTTCACACCACAAACAGCTTACAATGGCTTGTTCCCTTTATCATCGATACTTTTTTGCATATCTTTCATTCATTGTTCTTTATCTCTCCACATCACCGTCTATATCTCTCATTTCCCTGATCCCTGACCAGTCTGAAGAAGGGTCTCGACCCGAAACGTCGCCTATCTCCTTCGCTCCTTAGATGCTGCTGCACCCGCTGAGTTTCTCCAGTTTTTTGTGTAACCCCAGACTTTAAGGCAGCCTGGTTCAAGGGCAGCTCAGAGACCTATATTAAAGGTTCAAAAAAGAGAAATGACAGAAGAGGACAAGGAGGAGGAAGACAAAGCCTGGATAGATCTCCCATTCCGAGAACCGACCTTTTCTCGGTTTGGCTGGAGGTGATATAGGGTTGTCCGGCCCGATCAGTGCTACAACTGTGGGGGATAGGGACATTGGAGTCGGTCGTGTCCTATGAGGGAGTACTATCGGGAAGGAAGGGGGTAAAGAAGAGGGCCACGGCATTTCAAAAACCAGTGGATTCCGAGAGGGCACCGGGACTCTTGGGACCCCGAAGGTAGAGGACGAGGACACTGGCAAGCAGATCAGGGGGCAGGGACATTTTAGCAATCCAACCCATTTCGTTAACCCTAACCTGCCAGTTAACAGTTAATACCATCTAATAAATTGAAGGTGTCCTCACATGGCCCGAGAAACAGCATTACAAACCAGAAAGAACAGCACCCCTTCCAAATTCTAGGAGGAAACACAAAGAATCTAATTCTCAAGAAACCCTCACTGAAAGGAAGAAGTAAGGAACATAGTAGCTGGCGTGAGAAGGAATGGTAACAAGGAATGGAAAGGGCACTAGGGAGAGAAGAAACAAACTTATTGTGCAGGAGGTACGGGAGTGGGGAAAGAAGATAATATACTTATTTGTTACTGAGTGTGTGCCTGCAGGTCAGTATATCGACGACATACTATCTGGGGAGTGAGGTAAAGGATATACAGACCGCTTGAGAACGGGCAGAAGACAGCAAAGGGAATGTAGCTTCCCAGAAACAGGAATCAACGCAGGAGGAAATGATACTGTCCTGCCCCTTTAAGACAAATTTGGGGAGGCAAACACACGAAGACAGAGCTCCTCAGTATTCCTACTCCCTTGAAATTGAAACTGACACCAGAAAAGAAGAAGAAGAAGACCTACCCTAGAGCCCAACTTTAATGTCGCCTAGCTTTTGAAGAAAGTAAAGGAAGAAAAGTAAAGGACACTATCTAATCATCCTTAAAGAAACAACACAGACGACCTATGACGACTTTTGGGACAAGCCCCACTTTAAAGAACTGAATAAAAAAACATTCCTCTGTGGTTTGGAGTAAAATACCTAATTTGTGTCTAAATTATGATTATTAGAGATAAATTTAGGAAATTTTGGATTCGGTCTCAAAATTGTATGGTAATGAATTGAAGGGACTCTAAATTTTGAGATTTGGAATAGACTTGTGGAATTTGGCTTAGGAATATTTGGAGTTTGATTATTAATTGATATTGTTATTATCTCATCCCCAGACAGGCAGCCAAAGATGGGAAGGATTATTCAGAGAACCAGGAAGGATGGAACTTGGGAAGATCTGGTAACATGGAAGTATTCAGGAAATATGAGAGTTGGAATCAAAGTTGGAATTGAAATTGAAAGTGGAGTTGGAATTGGAAATGGTGAAAAGAGGAACTGTGAGCAGCAGGACTTCTCTTTAAATGACCGGACTAGACATTACTCAGTAGTAAAGAACTAGTATAAGCGAGGACCCCTAGACTGAGAGCAGAGCCAATATAGTAAAGAGTCAACATAGTAAAGAGTCAACATAGTAACGAGTCAACATTGTAAGGAGACATACATAAATAAGAAGAAGTACTGGAGGTGAAACCTAATGAATTAGAGGGAGAAATTTGAATAGGTATTGAGAATAGCAGAGCCGATGCATATTTAACCGATGGATTTGAATTGTTTAACCCATGATGGTAAGGCGACTTCTATTACCAAGGTGGAAAGAAATTGTCCCTAGATTGGCATTCTTAATTGGATTTACGATGAAATTGACAACATATGGAAATTGGTTGATTAAATTTGAACAGCTGGGAATTCCACAGGCATCAGAATGGAATTGTGTTATCGGCCACAATGCTGTGGAATAAGAAGGATGAGATGGACACTGAAAATTGAAATAGTAAATTGAAGGTTGAGACTAAATTTGGTTAAATTGGAACATTCATCATGGTTTGCTTTAAATTAGAGTCACGCCTGTAGGGAAATCTGGACGGAACCAAGCTGAAATTTATATGAGAACCCATCATCAGATATACATATTATAACATTGTGTTAATATGGAGAGGGCTGATTAGTATTGATCCTAGGATAATAAAGAATATATTAGGGAACAGAATAGCAATAGGAATACAGTGATAGAGCAGAATATAATAGGTTCGAGTGAAATGGAATTATAGTGAATGTATGGGAAAACATGGGTGCATGATGGTAACTTGCTTTGTCCCAAGTTTTTCAGGAATTTTAGGTTTTAGGTTCGACTATGGAAAGGGATGGAAGAATGGGCAACAACATGGATGGAGGGAATTCTTGCCCATGAAAACTCGGGAGGTGAAGGCCCATCAGATGGAAATTGTGAAGCTACGCCCAAGAAAACCCGGGAAGCTTGACAAGATTCTGGGAAGAAACATCATCATCTTGTGTTGCTGATAGATGGAAATGTAATGGACACACTTACGTATATCTTGTTAGCTGATTATTGGACTATTTGGTTATCATAAATGATGAGTTATCATATATGATATAAAGGATGGAATATTAATCCTGGCCAGATTGGAGAGGCTAGGACTTTAAAATGGGGTAAAAGCTTCAGGGCTGCTGGGAGATTTGGTCAATTTGAAAATGCTCTCTGTGGAACTGGGACAAGCTGCAGAAGAGAGGTGCCAGTTTGTATAGAGCCTAGATCCAAGTTGCAGGAAAAGAATAAGAACATCTGCAGACCCTGTCAATTAGGTGCAAAATGCATAGAATGGATTGTATGACTGCAAACCAGACATACACCTTGAAATAATTGTAAATAATTTCGCAGAGTTCTACTTTGCCAATTGTTGATTGGATGAGGTATTGAGCCTTGTCTAGTTTTCTTGCAGATCAGGGTAAATGTTGTTATGTTTGCTTCCTCCGAGGAGCCCTGTTTGAATACAATGTATTAGCTACGGTATTATTAGGTTAGGGAAATGTCTGTTATGTATGGGGTTAATCAATATCTGTAATTAGATTATAAAGAGACCACCCCCATGTGGTTCAGCCCCTCAGGGTCCGGGGACCTATAAAAGTACTGCCACGAGGTCCAGGGTCGATCTTCTGGGAGAGCGCTTGGGACTGCGTGACCTTCTGGAGTGTCTTTGTTTGAGTGAGGCCTAGAGGGCTTGATCAGGCAGATATGAGGATCAAACCCATGGTGGTTAGGTACAGTGGTGGGAACTGTAATTGTGTTTTGTCAAAATAAAGATTAGTTGATCAAACGCTTGATTCAGTGGTTTTTGACTGGAACTAGATTGGGGGAAGCTTAGCAATTTACATGGGCATGCTGGGCTGAAGGGCCTGTTTCCATGCTGTATGACTATGACTATGTTAGTAAATCAAGATTTATATGCTTGAAGTGATAATAATGGGTTCCTGATGTGTAGAATATCCCCAGATATACAATTTGAAGACCATTCAAAGAATTCTAATCTCATGCATGGAAAACAGTCTGCACTTCCAGCCTGGAAAAAGGCCCTTCAGCCCAATGAGCCCGCGTGGACCAGCAATCCCCGCTCACTAGCACTATCCTGCGCATGCTAGGGACAATTTACACTGACAGCAACCCAATTAACCTACAAACCTGTGCTTCTTTGGAGTGTGGGAGGAAACCGAAGATCTCGGAGAAATCCCACGCTTGTCTCGGGGAGAACGTGCAAACTCTG
The DNA here is from genome assembly GCA_035221665.1 of Okamejei kenojei. Taxonomy (NCBI): domain Eukaryota; kingdom Metazoa; phylum Chordata; class Chondrichthyes; order Rajiformes; family Rajidae; genus Okamejei; species Okamejei kenojei. The sequence continues at coordinate 99,980,503 of CM069135.1, forward strand.
TACAGACAGCACCCGTAGTCAGGATCAAACCCAGATCTCTGGTGCTGCAAGCGCTGTAAGGCAGCAACTCGACCTCTGCGCTACTAGGTATTATTGGTATTGTATGAACATTGAAACTGACGGCTCCTAGATGAAAGAGACATGCGATTCATCCCATTCATCTCCAGATAACCCAGCAGAGAAAATTTAATTGACTCTCCACCTCAGACCACAAGTATCGCAGTTGTGCAGAAGGTTTGCAAGCTTTTTGTTTAAACTCCGTGATTAAATGTTGGAGCACACTTATGAGGGAAGTCAGGAATGGAAAAAGAGGACATGAGATAGAGTAAAGGAGAATCCAGGGATATTCTGTGAGTATATTAAGGGCAAAAGAGGAACTGGGAAGAGAATATGCCCCCTTCAAGGTTTAATAGGTCATCTACAGTGGCTTGCAAAAGTTTTCATACCCCTTGAACTTTTCCACATTTTGGCTCGTTACAACCACAAACGTAAATGTATTTTATTGGGATTTTATGTGATAGACCAACACAAAGTGGCGCATAATTGTGAAGTGGAAGGAAAATGATACATGGTTTTCAAATTTTTTTACAAATAAAAAACTGAAAAGTGTGGCGTGCAAAAGTATTCAGCCCCCTTTACTCTGATACCCCAAAATAAAATCCAGTGCAACCAATTGCATTCAGAAGTCACCTAATTAGTAAATGTAATGCAATCTAATCTCAGTATAAATACATCTGTTCTGTGAAGGCCTCAGAGGTTTGTTAGAGAACATTAGTGAACAAACAGCATCATGAAGCCCAAATAACACACCAGACCAGTCAGGGATAAAGTTGTGAAGAAGTTTAAAGCAGGATTAGGTTATAAAAAATATCCCTAGCTTTGAACATCTCATGGAGCACTGTTCAATCCATCATCTGAAAATGGAAAGAGTATGGCACAACTGCAAACCAACCAAGACATAGCCATCCACCTAAACTGACAGGCCGGGCAAGGAGAGCATTCATCAGAGTAGCAGCCAAGAGGCCCATGGTAATTCTGGAGGAGCTGCAGAGATCCACAGCTCAGGTGGGAGATTCTGTCCACAGGACAACTATTAGTCGTGCACTCCACACATCGAGCCTTTATGGAAGAGTGGCAAGAAGAAAGCCATTGTTGAAACAAAGCCATAAGAAGTCCCATTTGCAGTTTGCCACAAGCCATGTGGGGGACACAGCAAACATGTGGAGGAAGGTGCTCTGGTCTGATGAGACCAAAATTGAAGTTTTTGGCCTAAATGCAAAACGCTATGTGTGGCGGAAAACTAACACTGCACATCACCCTGAACACACCATCCCACTGTGAAACATGATGGTGGCAGCATCATTATGTGGAGATGCTTTTCTTCAGCAGGGGCAGGGAAGCTGGTCAGAGTTGATGGGAAGATGGATGGAGCCAAATACAGGGCAATCTTGGAAGAAAAACTATTAGAGTCTGCAAAACACTTGAGACTGGGGCGGAGGTTCACCTTCCAGCAGGACAACGACCTTAAATATACAGCCAGAGCTACAATGGAATGGTTTAGATCAAAGCATATCCATGTGTTAGAATGCCACACTTTTCCGTTTTTTATTTGTAAAAGAATTTGGAAACCATGTATAATTTTCCTTCCACTTCACAATTATGCACCACTTTGTGTTGGTCTATCACATAAAATCCCAATAAAATACATTTACGTTTGTGGTTGTAACGTGACAAAATGTGGAAAATTCAAGGGGTATGAAAACTTTTGCAAGCCACTGTATATGTGGAGTCAGAGGAGATGGGTGGCACAATGGTGCAGAATTGTTGCCTTACAACGCCAGAGACCTGGAAACAGGCCCTTTGGCTCAACTTGCCCACACAGGCCGACATGTCGCACCTACAATCGTCCCAACTGCCCGCGTTTGATCCATATCCCTCCAGACCTGTCCTATCCATGTGCCTGTCTAACTGTTTCATAAACGTTGGGATAGTCCCTGCCTCAACTACCTCCTCTAGCAGCTTGTTCCATACACACACCACCCTTTGTGTGAAAACGTTATCCGTCAGATTTTTATTAAATCTTTTCCCCTTCACCTTAAACCTATAACCGATATAGACATTTAGGTCAGTATGGACGATTTGGGCTGAAGGGCCTGTTTCCACGCCCCCATTGACATAAACGTATATACTGAACTTTCACATTATATGGTTTTCAGCAAAATGCCAACAGAATTATTTATTAATGAGACATCTTGGACCAAGATGTGGTGTCTTGGATTGTATCTTTGCCAGTTGACGAAGAGCTGTCGGGCATTTTGTTTCAGGTATTTTGTTTCATGTATTTTGTTTGTTTCATGTATTTTGTCTTTTTATGACTGTCGGCAGATCAATTTTCCTCCTGGGATAAATAACATTCTATGGTATCGTATCGTGTCGTATCCGTTCCCTTTTTCAGCACTAGATCTATAGCCCTGTGGCTGTGGGGCTCTCCAAGTTCACACCCGCGTTTTGTTTCAAATGACTGTAACATTGATTGAATTAACTTTCCTCGCAAAGCTATGAACATTTGCAATAAAATTTGTAACCCTGAACGTCTGATTCAAGATATTCTTGTGGCCAATCTCATCTAAACTGACAGGAATATGTTTCGTTGCACATCGACCACATTTTAAATGAAACAGTATTTTAAAATGAACCATAACATAGTGAAATGAAGAGGTTCAGGGCACATTCCTGCTGTCAGGATCCGGAGAAATGAGCAAAGGCTGGAAACACGGGAGTTGTTACTGAATGAGTATGAGAGATGTGACCTACATGGGATAGTGTGAAGTGGTGTTTTAACTGTTACCCATTTTGTACCATTATGCAATGTAAAAATCTACCTCGAGGTCAAAAGGTGGTTTCAAGGTCAGTTTATCGTCACATGTACCAATTAAGGTACAGTAAAATTTGAGTTACCATACAGCCATACTAAGTGAAAAGCAACAAGACACACAACCACATAAAAGTTAACCTAAACATCCACCACAGTGGATTCCACATTCCTCACTGTGATGGAAGGCAATAAAGTTCAAACTTCTTCCTCTTTGTTCTCCCGCGGTCGGGGCAGTCAAACCATCCGCAGTCAGGGCGATCTAAGCCCCCGCAGCCAATGATCGAAGCCCCCGTCGGGGTGATCGAATCTCCCGCGTCGGGTTGAAACTGTCTCCGCGGCATGGAGCTCCCGAGTCGGCCTCTTCTTACCAGAGACTGTGGGGTTCACGATGTTAAAGTCTACAGATCCCGCGGTTTGAGCTTCTATCCCGGTTAAGGGATTGCAAGCTCTGCAATGTTAAAGTCCTGCAAACGCCTGCGGCTTGGAGCACCTGTCGGTCTCCAGGAAAGGCCGCCAACTCCGCGATGTTAGGCCGCAATGCAGACGGACATACAATACGAAAAAAATCGCTTCTCTGTGGAGGTAAGAGATTGAACAAAAGTTTCACCCCCCACATAAAACAAACCAAGGAACACTAAAACATAATAGAGCTAGATACAATACCAAATGATTTATTCTAACTGTGCGACTTGACCCACGAGGTACCCCGAGTGACAGACTCGTGGTTGTGCACGATATCCCAAGTTGATGTTCAAGTATGATTACCGAGTTCCCACGGGTATGGTATACTGCGATGTTCCAAGTTCGTCTCCCGTTTACTCTTGAGCTGACAAAGTTCGTCTCCCGTAACTCTTGAGCTGACAACGTCTCTTGAAAAGTGACACTGTGTTTCTAACAGGAGTGACTCTGATACCCACCATATAGACTCGATGGGCTCAACAGGTCCAGTGTCATAATGAAATATGAAGCATTCTGTGGTTCGTCCGTGCGCTTGTTCACGCTGGATATCGGGGCCAGATCTCGCTTTCAAAGTTCATGGTAGAAAACGAGAGGGGATATGAGATGAAGCATTTGTAGTGAAGAAATGGGTAATTGTGATTGGCTGCATATTTGGCCCATGTGCATTTCTTTACCAAATTCCTAGCATAAGCAGCCCTGCCCGGATCTGTCAGTACCAGTAGTATGAGAACAGGTGGGGACGGGCGGGCAGGCAGCAAGTGGCGGGGACGTTGGCCAGGAGTGGGGACATCATGTACACATTAGACAGCTCCACTCATACATGTTGGACACATACATGTGGTGCAGCTGCAGGATCAGCAACAGCCATGCAGGACGGTGGCTTAGTGGACAGTCACACAGGGTTATTACACCAGGTGCGTGGAGGAGTGCTGCAAACAACGCTACTTTGGTGCCACTGCAGAAGGGATCAGGGGGTATGGAGAGAAGGCAGGTACAGGATACTGAGTTGGATGATCAGCGATGATCATATTGAATGGCGGTGCAGGCTCGAAGGGCTGAATGGCCTACTCCTGCACCTATTTTCTATGTTTCTAAGTTTCTATATATATATATATATATATATATATATATATATTCTCTCTCTCTCTCTCTCTCTCTCTCTCTCTCTCTCTCTCTCTCTCTCTCTCTCTCTCTCTCTCTCTCTCTCTCTCTCTCTCTGTCTCTCTCTCGTTTTATATATAGGCAATATAATAGGCAATATAGTTATATATAGTAGGCAACCCAGGAACCATGCAAAGTATATATACAGCACATGGACATGTGTATGTGTGTATATATATAGACATGTCCATGTGCTGTATATATACTTTGCGTGGTTCCTGGGTTGCCTACTGCTGAGTAACTCCACGAGCGGGGGAGCGGGGGGGGGGGGGGGGGGGTTGGCGAGTCGGTGAAAATACAGCTCCAGCTGGAATATAAGAAGAGATAAAACAAAAACACTGAAAGCAAATAGTAACTTAACAGCGGGAAGTAGGACATATGTGTGTGTGGTGTGCGCGCTACTGAATGCTATCCAGCTGGTTCCTGGGTTGCCTACTTTATATAACTATATTGCCTATTATATTGCCTATATATAAAACGAGAGAGAGACAGAGAGAGAGAGAGAGAGAGAGAGAGAGAGAGAGAGAGAGAGAGAGAGAGAGAGAGAGAGAGAATATATATATATATATATAAACTTAGAAACATAGAAAATAGGTGCAGGAGTAGGCCATTCAGCCCTTCGAGCCTGCACCGCCATTCAATATGATCATCGCTGATCATCCAACTCAGTATCCTGTACCTGCCTTCTCTCCATACCCCCTGATCCCTTCTGCAGTGGCACCAAAGTAGCGTTGTTTGCAGCACTCCTCCACGCACCTGGTGTAATAACCCTGTGTGACTGTCCACTAAGCCACCGTCCTGCATGGCTGTTGCTGATCCTGCAGCTGCACCACATGTATGTGTCCAACATGTATGAGTGGAGCTGTCTAATGTGTACATGATGTCCCCCACTCCTGGCCAACGTCCCCGCCACTTGCTGCCTGCCCGCCCGTCTCCACCTGTTCTCATACTCCTGGTACTGACAGATCCGGGCAGGGCTGCTTATGCTAGGAATTTGGTAAAGAAATGCACATGGGCCAAATATGCAGCCAATCACAATTACCCATTTCTTCACTACAAATGCTTCATCTCATATCCCCTCTCGTTTTCTACCATGAACTTTGAAAGCGAGATCTGGCCCCGATATCCAGCGTGAACAAGCGCACGGACGAACCGCAGAATGCTTCATATTTCATTATGACACTGGACCTGTTGAGCCCATCGAGTCTATATGGGTGGGTATCAGAGTCACTCCTGTTAGAAACACTGTGTCACTTTTCAGGAGACGTTGTCAGCTCAAGAGTTACGGGAGACGAACTTTGTCAGCTCAAGAGTAAACGGGAGACGAACTTGGAACATCGCAGTATACCATACCCGTGGGAACTCGGTAATCATACTTGAACATCAACTTGGGATATCGTGCACAACCACGAGTCTGTCACTCGGGGTACCTCGTGGGTCAAGTCGCACAGTGAGACAGGGCCATAAGTTAACTTATGGGATTAGGGCAAGGTCAGGAATTTAACATGTTAACAAGAGACTTTAGGATTGATTTCAGGAAATTCTTCTTAACACCAAAAGGATACAACATTCAGAATTAATTTCCGGACAGAGTATTAAAGGAAGGAAACTTCTCAATCATTTAAGAAACAGTTAGATATTGAATATGGAACTGTCTTTCGCTTTTTGGCTGAGTGAACTAACGTGAATTTAATGGTCTTTCTCCTGCATAGTTTTTCTTGTGATCTTGTGAAGATTATTACAGTTTTCAAATTATAATCAGCTTACCCCATCAAGCCACAATAGCTGTGTCATCCTGCTTTTTATTTCTCTCTTTACCTGCTGTGCAAGGATTACATTGAGCCAGGTGGGACGCAAGGGAGGTTGACATTCTGCAAGAGATCACAATGGTGCCAATCGGAAAGCCGCCCCTTGATGGAACCAGCTGGTGCTTAATTTACCATTTATAGGGGGTTTGCTCCATCAGTCCACACAAACCACGGAGAGAAAGAATAACTTGGTGTCTGATCAAAGCAAATTCGCAAGGTTGTGGAAAGCAAGTCAATCCAGAATATTATAACGAAAGATAGTGCACGATTTGCTGCTACATGTAATTGTCAATTATTGTGGCACAATATGGTCATGGTGATAAAATGAGCAATAACGTTTAAACAAAAAACACTTAAGTTTGTTCATTTGTGGATACTCCAGTAATAACTCTGTGGAACATGAACAGTGAGTTAATCAAGTCAAGTTGTAACTAAACTGTGCCCATTAAATGCAGGCCTTCTCAAATGTTGATGATTGGAATTGAAATTCACTATATGTTTCCTAACAGCTAAATTGTTACATTTACTCCGTATGATAATCCCCTTAAGAAGAGTGATTAAATTACTTTTCCCCTTTTGCAATTAACGCAATACTCTTAGCCTTGTAAAAATAGGTCTTGATTTCACATTGGGAGATAAAAATGGAAAATGAAATGCCATGCCGAGTTGCTTAAATAGATGTTTTCTGCAAATGAAACCCCTTGATAATTTAAACGACCATATACCTTCGGATTAAGGATACTCCATCAGCCCCCTTCATCCTTCCCACCACCCCCACACCCTACAAATCCATCTGACTGTGTCTAAAACCAAACAAGATAACCTTTCTCTTATCACATTATTGCAGGGTCCCCATTCTATAGCTTTAAAATAATCTTACATTTATCAAGCTTCCTTCATAACCTCAGGACATTTCAAAGCGATTTAGGTACTTTTTGAACTATTCTAATATATTCAGGATTGGATGATCATCTTATGAGGATTTAAAAAAATATAGAACTGCTGACATTTGACTAATAATAAACTTAATGGCATACACTTATCTCAAAACTGTGGCCAATTACAAGGTTTTGCAGTTTTGACTGTAATGCACTAAATTGTTAAGTGATATTGGCCGATGCAAAGTCAGAAGACTACATGACATGCTTCTGAAGTGAGCATTTGAAGGATAAGATTGCAATGGCTTTAACTGTGCCCTTCTGCTGATGTCTGACCATTTTGGCGGCTTTATTCTCAGCGGCATTATTTTCTAGGCCGACCTGCGATTGATTTGATTTGCTGCCAGGCCAACTAAGGAGTCAACAAAAAAGAACTTGGGAAAGTGAGAGTGCAAAACAATACCTTGAAGTGTTCACTCTGAATATTCGGTTGCTTTCCCTTGCATCAAAACCTACTTAAAGTTGTCACCTTTTTAAAATCCTCAATAATGATGAATGAATGGCCCCATTATAAATCTCTTTTGAAAAGGCAGGGATCTAATAGTTCCAGCACAGGCCTCCTAGCCAGATGGTCTTAGGCTTGAATCCCAGGGGCTGCCTGTCACTATCTACCAGTCACCATCGGTAAAGTTTAGCCAGCCGGAACAGTGCATCATCTCAATGCTTTGGAATAAAGTGGGGAGAGGGGGATACCTAACCTTGCCCCGGTCCACCTCTCTCTTATAAAGAACCATTGCAGGTGTCAGTGTGGGGGAAGCCACTGTTCCCTCGCCCTTCCTGCCTTACAACAAAGTGGGATCGAGAAGGTTTCCGTTCACTTCTATTGTCAGCCAAAGATACCAGCCGGCACCGTGGATTAGGAAACTGTCCTTTTACCTCAGGGACCAGGATTTAAATCCGATTCGGACAGATGGGACGAGAATCCCCTCTATCTTTAACAGATGCAATAGGCTTGAAACATAATTAGTTTAGGCGACTAAGACAAACTAGTTCCCTGTGGATGTAATTCCTTGCGTAATTACAATCGCTTTCACAATATGTACTAGAAAGATATTTTTTAGAAGTTCTTAACTTAATTGGCTGATATTACCAGGGCCAAAGTTTTCTACAAGGAAAGACATTTGGTCTCTTGCTAAACGGTGGCTGTACTAAGGTACATTAGTGCAGTAATAACCATTGGTACAGGTGGAGAGAGAAAAGAGACCTTTATATACCACAGTAGTAATGTGATAGGTGCTTATCAGTACAGATCTGATAAAGAAATGAATTACATTTTCCCAAACATTTGAAATGGCGAGAATAAGGATACATTTGAAACATTTTTCACAGTTCTTCACACAATGCGTCTAGCTACAATGCAAAATGTTTATTTTGGCTCATACCAATTCCATTTGTTTTTAAAACATTTTAAGTCTTTTAAAGGACATTTGCCTGGGGGTTCCGAGAAGTACAATTAAACCAGGGAAACCTAGCAAGATCTTAAATATAACTAGAACATGTTAGAATAACACTAGCTCCTCAGCATTGATAAAGAGAAAAGGTAAGTGATGGGCTTGAATTTTGGAATGGAAATAGCAGCAAGAGGTGGTCACATCTCTACAGGATGAGCATCCTTTATCATCACTACTGCAGCACCAAGATCTCCAAACTCAGCCACTGAGTTGCAGAGTGTGTAAGCTGCTTACTGAGACTGAACACAAAACAATAGATAATTAAACATAGAAAAGTATTGAAGAGAGGCAGAAAATACTGGAGTAACTCAGCGGGTCGGGCAGCACCTCTGGAGAAAAGGAATAGGTGGTGTTTCGGTTCGAGACCCTTCTTCAGACCTTGAAAAGTACCGCACGGGAACAGGCCATTTGACTCGCAATGTATGTGCCGAACATGATGGCAGGTTAAACTAGTAGCAGAACTCAGGTATGCGAGGGACAGAGAGAGGGGATTCAACGGTCACTTGAAGTTAGAGAAATCAATATTGATTTCTCTAACTTCAAGTAACCCTTGAATCCTCTCTCTCCGTCCCTCCCCCACCGCATCCTTCCTGTCGAAATTGAGGGTCTTCTACACATATTCAATTAATTGCCAATATCTTGAAGTCATTATCCAACCTGTCCACGTTGTCCATAAATCTACCGTTCCACTGCCTCGCTAATAGATTCAGCACTGAATCTACAGAAATGGAATGGGCTTGCTCTATTTGGCCACAACTTTTCCACGTTTCCCAACAGACCAGAAAAAAGGCCAGGATTCAAGAACACAGATCATAGAACAGTCCAGCAGAGGAACGGGCCACTCAGCTCACAATGTGTATGCTGAACATGATGCAAGTTAAGCTGGTCTGGCTGGAGATGATCGATATCCTCTATTTTTTGCACTTTGATGCGCCTCTCAAAATGCCACTATCGTTTCTGCTTCCACCACCACCCCTGCAGACCTCCATTAAACTTTCCCCCTCTCACCTTATATAGTACCTATACCCTCTAAGGACACAAAAGGACACATCTGGAGAACATGGATAGGTGACGTTTTGGGTCGTCTCTTCAACCCGAAACCTCACCTATCCATGTTCTCCGGAAATGCTGCCAGACCTGCTGAGTTAGTTTAGTTTAGTTTATTATTATCATGTGTTCTGAGGTACAGAGAAAAGCATTTTTGTTGCATGTTATCCAGTCAGCAAAAATACTATACATGATTACAATCAAGCCACCCACAGTTACTCCATAAATCTGTGACTTTTGTGTATTAACCAGCATCAGCAGTTCTTTGTTTCAAATGCTATGCCCGCTAGTGTTGGACATTTCCACCATGGAGTTCTGACTGTTTATCCTATCTCACCTCACCTTAGGCCTCCCTCGGTCATGGCTGACCATGGATGTCTTCAGGGTTGGAGGACGCCAGTGCGTGACTTTATTTAACGTGGGGAGACTGGTGCACAGACAGCCACCACACGGTCCTTGACAGATCTGGGTCAGGATCTAGTGGCATGGAGTCCAAGACGACCGGAGACCCTTTTCTGCTGCAGCCTTCATCCGCCTTCCCAACCGTTGTGACGCTCCACTAAAGTCAGCCATCATCCTCCGTCTGTTCCACTGTTGAGGTCTTGGTTGGATTGCTCTTTGTCAGAGACCTCCCCTCGACCTTACCGCCATGGGTGGCCCTACCAGGAGCATAGCTCCAGACGGCATCGCTCTCAGGATCTCAGGGCCACACAAGCTTCTCCACCATGACAAGGTGACAATCCTTACCTATGCCTTTTAGAATTGTATATGGAGAGAAAGATTTGCACTTTCTAACTTGTCTTATTTCCTTCCAACCAACCACGTAGGTCACGGGGAGAACGTACAAACTCCTACAAATTTAATTTTGCAAATGTAGTCTTAATCTTGCAGAGTTAGGTTACTATAGATTGTATTTTATTTTAATTTCCCATCTTTTTATGACTTTTATTGTCACCGTTTTCATCTATTTTACTTTCTGTAACTGATTTTGCATTAGATTATAATTCATGCTTTCTAGATACATTGAGACATTGAAAAAACACAGTCCATAAAGTGTCTATGGGCAGCTGCAGGCATAATGAATGATGTCCTTGATCGCAAAATCTGTGCTAATTTCACTGGCATCTAACTTTATTTGTCATTTTGATTGATTCTGTGAACAAATATGAGTTTGTATATTTTGGACAATTTTGACCATTTCTTCTATTTTGGAATATAATCAAATTATTTTGGAAAGTTAGTTTGACATGATACAAATCCTCCAGATGAAAACAAATGAGAAATGCCAGAACATGGTTCTTGTATAATTGGATCTGTTGATAAGTCACAAACAAGCCATCCCTTTTCCCTCTCCAATGTTTATTTTGCTTTGCATTTATGACATTTTCAAAAGCTATGAAGAACTTGCTTAAACTCCTCATTGGGGCGGCACGTTGGTGCAGCAGTAGAGTGCTAGACCCTGGTTCGATCCTGGCTACGGGCGCTTGCCTGTTTGGAGTTTGTACGTTCTCCCCGTGATCTACGTGGGTTTTCTCCGGGTGCTCCGGTTTCCTCTCACACGCCAAAGACATACAGGTTTGTAGGTTAATTGGCTTCAGTAACAAATTATAAAATTGTCCCTAGTGGGTAGGATAGTGTTAGTGTACGGGGATTGCTGGTTGGCGCAGACTCGTTGGGCCGAAGGACATGTTTCCGCGTTGTATCTTGAAACTAAACTAAACTAGACGGAAGCGCATCACCTTTAACATGCTCTATGTTACCAACTGATCACAACTTGTTGCAATGTACGCAAAATATATTTCTCCCAGTTTTTTTTTCAGTCAGATCAGTTCTTTCCATAATATTACATCTATGAAGTTTTAGTCTCCAGATGAGTTGCTTACTGTGTGACCATTGAAGTCTATTTGGAACTTTCTTTTTTTTTAATTCATTACATTCATTTTTTGTTGGTTGAAATGTTTAATGCATAAGATTCCAAGCTCTGTAAAAGATAATATGATGCATATAATTTATTGCTAATTAAGAAATTTGTCTCCTTGATGTCAGGGGAAATCGTGCTTCACAAGACTGTTGCAACGTTTAGAAACATTTATAGACAATAGACAATAGGTGCAGGAGTAGGCCATTCGGCCCTTCAACCCAGCACTGCCATTCAATGTGATCATGGCTGATCATCCACAATCAGTACCCCGTTCCTGCCTTCTCCCCATATCCCCTGACTCCGCTACCTTAAAGAGCCCTATCTAGCTCTCTCTTGAAAGTATCCAGAGAACCGGCCTCCACCACCTATTGAGGCATAGGTGGTGGAGAATCCTACAGACCCACAACTCTCTGGGTGAAAAAGTGTTTCCTCATCTCCGTTCTAAATGACTTACCCCTAATTCTTAAACTGTGGCCCCTGTTTCTGGACTCCTCCAACATCGGGAACATGTTTAGACAGACACATGGATAGAGGGATATGGGCCAAACGAAGGCAGGTGGGACTACTATAGACGGGACATGTTGGTCAGTGTGGGCAGGTTAGGAATTGGAAGAGGAATACTTTATTGTCACATGTTTAGTTTAGTTAAGTGTAGAGATACAGCGCAGAAACAGGCCCTTCAGCCCACCGGTTCCACACCGACCAGCGATCCCCGCACATTAACACTATTCTACATCCACTTGGGACAATTTTTACATTTACCAAGCCAGTTTACCTACAAACCTGTACGTCTTTGGAGTGTGGGAGGAAACTGAAGATCTTGGGGAAAACCCACACAGGTCACGCGGGGGGGGGGGGAGAACATAGAAACTCCGTACAGACAGCACCTGTAGTCAGGATCAACCCCGGGTCTCCGGCGCTGCATTCGCTTTAAGGCAGCAACTCTACCACTGTCCCAGTGATCACCCATGTGACTAGTCACATCATATGACTAGGCACAGTGAGGTTCTTCGCCTGCATACACAATGTATACAAATACCCCATTATTCTTTATCACACCCTCCCCCCCCCCATTGTCCTCCCCCTCCCCCCTCATGGCGGTCCCCCCCCACGCCAGGTCCTCCATTGTTCTTCCCCTCCCCCATCACGGTGGTCCCCCCATGGTCTCATCGACCATTGCACGCGGGTCAACCCGCGTGGCTTCACCACCACCGAGGCCCCAGCGGGAGAGTTGCTGCTTTACAGTGCCAGAGACCCGGGATCCAACCTGACCTTGGGGACTTCTTGTTTGTACGTTCTCCCTGTGACCACGTGGGTTTTCTCCAGGTTCTCCGGTTTCCTCTCACACCCCCAAAACGTACTGGTTTGTAGGTTAAATGGCTTAGGTAAAATTATAAATTGTCCGTAGTGTGAAGGATAGTGCTAGTGTATGGGGTGATTGCTGGTCAGCACAGACTCGGAGGGCTGAAGGGCCTGTTTCCATGCTGCATCTCCATAGAGTAAAGACTGTGGATTATATGCAGGAGAGGCTCCTGGGAACATGTGAGCTGCGCAGCACAGATAATGCAAGGTGCATGTGGGAGAGTGGCTCAGGGAACTTCGGGGGAGTGCCGGAGAAAGGGGTCCTCATGAATTGTAGAGGGTTGAAATAGTGTTTAACATTTTGACAACGACATGAAGTTCTTCTATGTTAAAGGTGTGAGATATATAGAAGCTGTTGCTGTTCCTGAAATAGATTGGTGAGAGGGGAGCTGTATTCATGGTTCAGATTGCCAACATTGTATCCTCTGGCACACCATTTGATGAGCTGAATGGACTAATTCTACTCCAATCACTTATGAACACCGGGCGGTCATGGTGGCGCAGCGGTAGAGTTGCTGCCTTACATCAAATGCAGTGCATCGACCCGGGTTCAATCCTGACTATGGGTGCTGTCTGTACGGAGTTTGCACATTCTCCCCGTGACCTGCGTGGGTTTTCTCTAAGATTTTCGGTTTCCTCCCATACTCCAAAGACGTACAGGTGTGTAGGTTAATTTCCTTGATAAATGTAAGAATTGTTCATAGTGGGTGTAGGATAGTGTTAATGTGCGGGGATCGATGGTCGGCGCGGACCCGGTGGGCCTGAGGGCTTGTTTTCGCACTGTACCTCTAAACTAAATACTCACACACTTCTGAGGGGCGAATATCTCCAAAATATTTGTATCCAATATTTTAAATAAAATGATGTTTGTTCGGACGTTGGTGTGTGCAGGACACACATTACGTTCATGTTTCAGCATGAGCAGACACTTCGTACACCTCTTGTACAGTGAAAGGTCTGAAGCTGATGATGTGATTGAGGACAGGAGGGCGAAGCTCGATGGGCGGCTACTAATGCATCACCCAGATGGAGCAGTCAATGAGAGACCGCCTGTGAGTCCGACACTATTGTCTCTTGCAGTTAGTCGCACGCTGATCTCTTCATCCTCTTCAGCCTCCTTCCCCTCTTGCTGCTCCCCTGTGGTCCATTAATGTCTTTCACCTCCAGGGCTTCCACGACACGATCACTTTGAAAGGCAAGGTTTGTAGGTCTGCATCTGTGGGGTCCGTATTCCTTGGAGTTTAGGAGAATGATGGGCGATCTTATTCAAACGTATAAGACTCTAAAGGGACTTGACAGGATAGACATTGAGATGCGTTCACTCGTGAGAGAATCGCATGCAGAGGGACATTGGAATGAGAGACGAGCATGGTCGTTTAAAACTGAGGTGAGTAGAGATTTCTTCTCTCAGAGGGGGGTGCATCTGTGCCCCCAAGGGTGGTGGATGGCAGATCATTAGATATATTTAAGGTAGAGGTGGATATATGTTTGAAAGAACTAGCGTTATGGGGAACTGGCGCAGAGGAAAAGTTGAGTCCCGCGTTGAGTTACTCCAGCACTTTGTGTCTATCTTGGCCACAGAAGATAGCGTTGCCTTTCAAAAGCTACTGAGAAATTTGCAATTTGCATCAAGGATGGTCATAGTCATTGAGTCTTCGTCACACAGCTTGGAAACAGACCCTCCAGCCCACCGAGCTCACCATATACACTAATCCCACACTATACTCATGTTATTCTCACTGTATTCCCACCAACTCCCCACTCATTACCACTCACCTATACACTTGGGGGAATTTAGACTATCCAATTAAGGGCGGCACAATGGTTCAGCAATAGAGGTCATAAGGTCATGTGATTGGAGCAGAATTAGGCCATTCTGCCCATCAAGTCTACTCGCCATTCAATCATGGCAGATCTATCTCTTCCTCCTAACCCCATTCTCCTGCCTTCTCCCCATAGCCCCTGATACCCATAGCAATCAATAATCTATGTATCTCTGCCTTAAATATATAAATTGACAGCCTCCACAGCCTTCTGTGTCAAAGAATTCCACAGATTCACCACCCTCTGACTAAAGACATTCCTCCTCATCTCCTTCCTAAAGGAACTTCCTTTAATTCTGAGGCTATGACCTCTAGACCTAGACTCTCCCACTAGTGGAAATATCCTCTCCACATCCACTCTATCCAAGCCTTTCACTATTCTGTACGTTTCAGAGGTGCCCCCTCATTCTTCTAAACTGCAGTGAGTACAGGTCCTGATCTGTCAAATGCCCATCAGTTGCTGTCTTAAACCACCAGAGACCCGGGTTCGATCCTGACTACGGGTGCTGTCTGTGCAGGAGTTTGTACGTTCTCTCCCTGACCGCATGTGTTTTCCCCAGGTGCTCCGGTTTCCTCCCTCACCCCAAAGACGTACATGCTTGTAGGTAAATTGTCCCTGGTGTGTAGGATAGTGCTAGTGTAAGGTGATCACTGGTTGGTGTGGACTTGGTGGGCTGAAGGCCCTGTTTCCATGCTGTATCTCTAAACTAAACTCGACTATATGAGCACATCTTTGTTGCGTGGAAGGAAAATGTAACACCCAGGGGAAACCCATGCAGACACTTTGACAATATGTGAACTCCACGCAGACAGCACCAGAGGTCAGGATTGTACTCAGGTTCACCTAGTGGTTTCCAACTGTGCTCTTATATAGAGTTCAGCAGCTCTATCATCTGTGTCACTGGGTTGCCCCCCCCCCCCTATTACAGGTGGCAAAAGCAAATGTTAAGTCTTTGTTCCAACTGACTATCTCTGCAACACCCATACTAGAAGTGATGCTGGTCCGCATTCACTTTAACACAGTGAACAAAAAACAATTTGCAGTCAATAGAAAGGAAAGCAAAGTACACCAGAAGAATTACAATAGCTGATTTGTTTTCAGAGAGCTGAGCAGAAATGATACAGTATAACAGCTAACATCAAACCTCAGACAACCTTCACCGCATCATAAATCATTTAAAGGGCTAGAATTGTACGTGAGTAGACAAGCGCATGTTTTTTCTTGTCTTTCGGTTGTATATGTCTATTGGACGTCAACGCTGAGTGATATTTCTCTTTGCTTTGTAAGATATGGAATCAATCGCAATATTGTCTTAAACGGATAGTATTGTGTCAATTTCCTGGAAACAGGTTTTGAAATAATAGAAATTAGTTTATTTCAAAAATAAAGAATGGAAACAGGCCCTTTGGCCCATCGACTCCATACCGACCAGGCCCTTTGGCCCATCGACTCCATACTATGTTATCACACTTTCTCATCCACTCCCTACACTCTAAGGGCAATTTACAGAGGTCAATTAACCTACAAACCCACGCATCTTTGGGATGTGGGATGAAACTGGAGCACCCGGAAGAGTCACTTGGGGTCGCACAGGGGAACGTGCAAACTCCGTACAGAGAGCATCTCAGATCAGGATCAAACCTGGGTCTCTGGCGCTATGAGTCAGCAACGCTACCAGCTGTTGTCCTATAGGATTCAACTGATGACTTCAGGCAAGAATATAACAATATTCCAAGCAGAAGAGCTGAGACCCATTGCACCACACAACACTCATTACCTTGTTGTCCACAATCCCCGTTTGCAAATTGATAGCAATGGCCAATAGTGCTTCATTTGTCACATGTGCAACTGCATAGAGACTTTTTTTTGCATTTATTACACACGCAAGCGCCGCCATTTTTCGGCGCCATTATTCAAAATTCCCAAGTCTTGTCAGCCTGTGCGTTCGATGTACTGGAGCAGTTCCCGCGAACCGACGTTCTTCTCCTCTCCTTCCCCTGGCCATCTTTGCGTCCTGGGGGTGCCTCCCACAGCCTACCTTGAAGGCGTTGGAGGCATTACCCCGGTTCACCCTCCCTTACTCCATGTGTCAGATTTCTCCAGCTCCCTCCCTTGGCCCACCGAGCCCGCACCGACCAACAATCACCCTGTACCCTAGTTCTATCCTACACACTAGAGACAATTTACAGAGGCCAATTATCTTACGAAACCCGCATATTTTTAGAATATGGGAGGAAACCCGAGTATCCGGAGGAAACCCATACGGCCCCAGGGAGAACATGCAAACTCCATACAGACAACACCCCTAGTTAGGATCGAACCTGGGTCACTGGCATTGTAAGACAGCAACTCTACCGCTGAGCCACTGTGTCATCCATTATTCCCTCTACACACCCTACGTCACCATCCTTTCTTATCAGGTTCCATCATCTGCAGTCTTTTCTTGGTCCCAGCTATCACCTCTCAGCCAGTGTAGCTATTTCCACCCTTCCCTGCTCCCACCTGACCTCATCTGCTGATCAACCCCGCACCCCCTGGATCCACTTATTCTCATCAGCTCTTGCCCCACCCTTCCCTTCTCGTCTCTATGTGGCAACCACCCCTCTCCTTACTTCTTCTGTGAAGATGAAATGTCCAGGCCCAAAACATCGACTGTCCATTTCCCACCAATGATACTGTTTGACCCGCTAAATTCCTCCAGCATATTATTTGTTGCTCTAGGTTCCAGCATCCACAGTTTCAGATGTTTCCAAAGATTGATGCAGGTTTACTCAAGAGCAGCCTTGAAAACTGCTTCTTTTTGCAGCATGAACAGGAACGGGTTCAAATGCGGCAATGATGAAAACCAGTAAGCATAACTTCACAACATTATTACAGCCTCATTTGTCTAAAGCCCAGCAAGAATGGGCGGCTGTTGCTCCCCACTGTTGTCACAAATGTTGGTAGAATTCTGATTGTAAAATTGAAAGATTCTCCTCAAATTGAAAGATTCTCCTCAAATTGAAAGATTCTCCTCAAATTGAAAGATTCTCCTCAAGAAGCAGCCGACCCGGGAGCTCCATGCTCCTGATCCGTGTTCCAATCCGTCCCGACCCCGGAGTTTCGATCATCCCGATGAGAGGGCTTGAACAGCGGACCGTCGGCAACGGCCCTGTTCAAAGGCCCCGACCACCACCAGTTGACAAAGGAGGAAGATGACTGAACTTTATTGCTTACCATCACAGTGAGGAATGTTGATTCCACTGTGGTGGATGTTTATGTTAAACTTTATTTTATGTGCTGTGTGTATTTTTGCTTTTTACTTAGTATGGCTGTATGGTAACTCAAATTTCACTGTACCTTAATTGGTGCATGTGACAATTAAATTGAATCTTGAATATTGAAATATCAAAGTTATTGCAACTGATGCAGCATAAGTGAAGGCTGGGCGAAAACTTGTTGGCCAAAAAGTATTCCATAAATACTGAAGAATTAATGATTAATATGATTCTGCTTCTGTAATGTATTCATACATATTCATGTATATGTTAATGAGTTGGTGTTCAATATAAGCAGAGAATGTTGGGTGATAAATCTCTCTCTCATGATCCAGGCAACCAGTGTGTAAGTCTTGTTATTCATTCTGCCATCCGGAATATAACAAAATTGGCGACGAGGATGGGATAGAGTTTGTGAACTCATCCTTTAAATACAGTGCAGGATTGTTTTGCAACGTGCAGTATTGTTTAACATTTTAAACAGTAGATACAGAATTGTGTCGCAGTTGTTTGCGAGCTGGACACGATAGGCCGCAGTCCTTCTATGCAGGGGACTGTAGTTTAAAACAGCAACTGGACAAATCGTCGAGAATTTGTCAGGCTATTTCTATGTTGTGTCTCCGTGGCAAGATGCCGTCCTTGTGATTGTATAACTTTTTTTTTGTCGAGTTCCTCAAACTGAATAGCCTTTGTGCAGCTAGGTTTTAGGTGAATTGTTACACCAGAACAGACAGGAACTTCGGGTTTTTGAATGGACTTAAAAATAAAGCGAACGAACCGATGGCAGCGTTCACGGGCTACATCGGAAATCTTGGCACTTTTAACAAGAGTAGAGAGCCGCTCAGCTCCTAAATGGAGAGATTTTTCACGGCAAGCAACATAATGGAGATTAGTGGTCAAGGAGAGATAGTGGCTGAAACAAATAAGACCGTTTTCGAACGCATGAAAGCGATTCTGCTCTAGGAGATCAGTCCTGAAGGGTACAGCACACTTATGAATCTCCTTGCGCCCATAAAGCCAAAAGACTTGCCATTCAATTACATTATGAAGAGGTTGGAGGAGCATTTCAACCCAAAGCATCTGAAAATTGCAGATAGCTATAAATAGCTAGAAACCAGAAGCAGAATGAGACAATCAATGAGTACATTGTTGCCTTGAAAAACATAACTTTGCGCTGTAACTTTGGAACCTTTCTTGGGCGCGCACTACGTGACAGATTTGTTTGTGGTCTGTGGATGAACAAATTCAGTCCAAACTCATGAACACTCCAGATCTTACATTCGAGAAAGCATGAAAGATTGCTACCACAATGGAGATGGCATCAAAGAATGCTCGCGTGTTTCATCCTCCACGGACTGCAGTGGCCGTTTACAGTCACAAGGCAGTGCCTATGACCAAAGCAAGAGACGCTAAACCAAAACCAAAGTATGGCGGGGAGCCGAGTTCAGCCAGTTGTTATCGTTGCAACGGTAATCGCTCATCCCAATTTTGTCAGTTCAAAATGGCCAAGTGCTATAACTGCCAGAAGAAAGGCCATATTGCCTCAGCATGTCGGGCCAAGCTTAAAACAGGAAACCAACAATCTGCGGGAATCAAGCGACAACACCAGAGAGGAGTTCACAACTTGGAGGTGAACCCCAAATAGAAATAAACTTGGGTTGTTCACCATTTATGCAACCAACAATGTTGAGAAGCCTACAACCAGCCAAGGCAAGGACTTTCGAACTAAACTATTTATAAATGAACAGTTAATCGATATGTGTATTGACACGGCAGCAGATTGTTCAGTCATGAGCAAATACCTGTATGAAACAAAGTTCCAACAGATACCATTGTTTGAGAGTAAGGTTAAGCTGAGAACCTATTCAGTCAACAAGGAAGGTCAGCAGTGCTTGACTATCAACAAACATAAGGACTTGTATTCATATACAAAGCTGGCCTATGGTGTGAAATCCTCCCCGAAAATTTTTCAGCCTGTCATGGACAAAATGTTACAAGGCATTCCGCACTGTGTGTGTGCAACCAGGATGACCTAGTGATATTCACAGAGGGCATGGTAGAACATCTGGAAATCCTCGAGCAAATTCTCACACGACTGAACTGCCACAATGTCAAACTGCGTCAAAGTAAATGTGCACTTGCGCAGTCCGAGGTGGTGTACCTTGGACTCAAAGTAGACGGCAACAGATTTTGCCCTGTGAAGGCGAACGTTGAAACAATAGTGAATGCTCCAAAACCCAACAATGTGTCAGAGCTACGATCATTCCTCGGGATGGTGCAGTTCTACGCACGATTCCTTCCAGATTTAGCAACTGTGCTGAAGCCACTACATCATCTGCTACAGAAAGATGTGAAATGGACGCGGGGAAAGGAACAGCAACGTGCATATGACATCTGCAAGGAAAACTTGACAAGTGACAAACTCCTTGTACGATACGACACGCGAGATTAAACTTGCTTGTGATGCTTCAAGTTATGGTGTAGGTGCAGTGATCTCCCACGTAATGAATGACGGACAGGAAAAGCTTATAGCTTTTGCATCCCGCACCCTATCACCGAGTGAACACAATTATACACAGATAGAAAAGGAAGCACTCAGTATCGTGTTCGGAATCAAGAAATTACATCAGTTTCTTCTCGGCAGACCAGTCACCCTAGTAACTGATCACAAGCCACGACTAGTGATACTTGGTCCCAAGTCAGCTATACCTTCCATGGTGGCATCAAGGATGCAGCGCTGGGCAATTTTGCTGTCCCAGTATGATTACAAGGTTGAGTACAGAAGCGCCAAGTGTAACGCAGTTGCAGATGCATTGTCCCGGTTGCCCCATGAGAACTCTGACGTGGGAAGCGAGAACGCAATCTACACACTGCAAGTTATAGATGAAGACTTTCCAGTGACTGCAACAGAAACAGAGAAAGACACTGTGCTGAAGTGGGTCTATGAACAGACATTGAACGGTTGAACTGAAATCGATAGTGGATTGAACTCAGTCCTGAACTCAGAGCTGAAGCCTTTCCATAATCAACGCAATGAATTATCATGTGAGTAGGGATGCATTACGTGGGGTTACAGAGTGGTTGTACCAGAGTCCTTGAGAAACAAAATTATGAATGAACTTCATGCCGAACATCCTGGCATAGTAAGCGTGATGTCAATTGCCAGAAGTTTTGTGTATTGGCCTGGTATTGACAATGACATTGAGTCACTGGTGAGCAAATGTAGTGTCTGCCAAAATTGCCAGAGTAAACCACCAAAAACACCACTGCAACACTGGTCATGGCAAAGTAGACCTTTTCAGAGAGTTCATGTAGATTTTTGTGAAAAGGGTAATGATCACTTTCTGGTACTAGTAGATAGTCATTCCAAATGGATTGAGGTTAAGCATATGGGGCCAAGCACTACTACTGAGTGTACCATCGATGAGTTGAGATCAATTTTTGCATGCCATGGTTACTGGAGGAACTTGTTTCTGATTACGGGCCTCAGTTTCGTTCAGAACGGTTCAAAGAGTTCATGCAGCGGAATGGTGTAAAACACACACTTGTTCCCCCATACCATCCAGCCTCCAAAGGGACGGAGGAAAGGTCTGTTAGAATTGTCAAAGATGCTCTCAAGAAACAGGTTTTGCAGGGTAGTTCAAAGCATCGTTTGGCTAGTTTCTTGCTGAAGTACAGAACCACACAACACACAACAGGTTACTCACCTGCAGAATTGTTGATGAAGAGAATGCTAAGAATACGCCTAAGTCTAGTTCAACCCAATTTGGCCTTGAGAGTTGAGCAAAAACAATTAAGTCAAAAACGCCATTTTGACTCCCACAAAAAGCAGAGGTACTTCAAGCTAGATGAGCAGGTTTGTGTTCTCAGTCCTCCCAACAAGTCCAGTCGAGACGAATGGGATGTTGGGAAATAGTGGAAATGTGTGGAACAAAAAGATACTTAGTTGAAGTTGGACATAGGATCAAAAGTGTTTATGTTGATCAAATGATTCCAGCCAAAGATGAACCAAAAACTGAGCATGAAGTCATAATCTCTGAGTTTTTTTATCTAAAAGTGAGTTGGAAGAGACCACTGTGATTGAAAAACAAAGTTCAGTTAGTACAGACAAATAAACAGATTCCTCCAGTCAAAGTCAGGGTACTAAAACAGAGCCAAATAAGCCCACAATTGAGTCAACACCTAAACTAGCGATGTTACAATACTTACCTTCAGCGGCGCTGCAGTTCTGCCACTGGCCGTGTGCGCGACTTTGGCGCCTTGGGGGGGGGGGGGGGAGCAGGATTAAAATGCCGTTTTCTCCTGCCTGTCGGAGTCAGACTTTCTCAGGCTGTTCAGCTGCTGCAGAAAAATCCTTCCGACTTTCATTCTTGGAAGTTTTTTTTTTAAATCGCGGGACAATTTAATCCCTAGAGTAAAATTAAAAGCTACTAACGCCGTCAACGCCTACAACGGGACGGATCTCACGTAGGAGACAAATCATAAGGTAAATCGTATATTTTACATATAAACTTGCTTCTTAGGATGACTTTAATCCAAATTTCATTGGTGAAAATGTGATTTTGGCCCCATACGAACCGGCAGTGTTTTTCCTGCCGATATGGGGTTTAAATTCATTGCAACCGCAGCGTTCCAATCGATCGCATTCCACAAAAACCCACTCGCAAGATGATTAAAATGCCCATTCATTTATGGGAATTAAACATTAAATTACTTCCATTTGGCCTATAAATTCATGACAATGAAATTTAAAAATCATGTTATATTGTCAATTCTGGTGTGAATGTTATTTGGACACAGGCTATTTAAAAATGTTAACCTTTTCTTAAGAAATGGACAGATGTTTAGATCTAGTAATTGAATTTTGTAACTAGCTACAATTAGGTAACTTTATATGCTTTAATTTCAGGTCATCCAAATAAGATTGTTTCATATTTGTTTCAGAATGCTTCAATCTATAATAACTGAAAATTTCATTGAGTTCTCTTAATTTTTAAGAACGTTATGGGCTTTTTGACTGTCCTCAATCACAGCTTTTGAGTTAAGTCAATGGAAAAGCAATAGGGAATAAGATGCTAATTTCAGAGTATGAAAAAGGCCATAACTTTTTTAATACTGAAGATATGAAAGTGAATTAGGTGTCAAATTAAACTTCTTTTTTGCTTTATCTGATGGGATAAATTGCAGACTTGATTTTTAACATCTCAAAATTTTGTAACATTCCTACCTAAACCTGTTACACCTGTTACTGTTAGACGATTAGGCAGGATCCGTAAACAAGTAGTCAGATTGGGTTTGTAAGTTAAGTAAACTCACTGTATAAGTAAAACAAAAATGTGTAGATATGTAAAATAAACATATTATGTTTATCATTTAAGATTTCATAAATACTGGTTTAAATCAAGTATCACAACAACAACATTGTAACTGAGTACTTAGGTTTAATACTTAAAAAAAGGAGAGCAGTGTAATGTATTCTCACATATTCATGTGTATGTTAATGAGTTGGTGTTCAATATAAGCAGGGAATGTTGGGTAATAAATCTCTCTCGTGATCCAGGCAACCAGCGTGTAAGTTGGTATTCATTCTGCCGTCCGGAATATTACAGCTTCAAACAAGGTTAGATTAGATAATAGAGATTACCAAGAATAAAATAGACTAAAGGAGCAGCGGTGGAGATGCTGCCTCACAGCGTCAAGACCCAGGTTCGATCCTGACTACAGGTGCTGTCTGTACGTTCTCCCTGTGACTGCCTGGGTTTTCATCGGGTTTTCACCGGATGCTCCGGTGTCCTCTCACACTCCAAGGACGTGCAGGTTTGTAGGTTAATTGGCTTTGGTAACATTGTTAAATTGCCCCTAGTGTGTAGGATAGTGCTAGTGTATGGGGTGGTCTATTATCTAATCTAACCTAGTTTGAAGGTGTTATATTCCATAGGGCCTGTTTCCACACTGTATCTCTAAAAGAAGTCAAACAGTGGTGGCAAGTAGAGACACTAGCTTTTTGGCAATCCTCCCTCTACGCTCTCAGCCACGATGTTGGGTCTTGGCCTGAAACATTAACCATTCTATTCCCTCCACAGACGCTGCTGACTCACTGTGTTCCGCCAGCGGCTTGTTTTTTTTTTGTTCCAGTGTTAGCAAGTAATTCAAAATCACAAAATAGGCTGCAGGTTCTGGAACTCTGAAACAAAAACATTAAAATGCTAGAAGAATTCAGCAGGTCAGGGAGAACCTGTGAAAATCAGAAGCACAGTTATTGTTTTAGGCCCGAGATCCTTGCTCAGAACTGAGAAATAGAGGAAACAAGTTGGCTTTCAGAAGCAGAGGAGATGGGGGAGGGTTGAGTGGAAGAAAGGGAATGTCTCTCTAGTTTGAGGCTAAATTAATTAATATAGGAGGTAGAGCAGCAGTTGTTAGAAGAATATTATGCTTCTCTGTGTGTGCAATGGGTTGTTAGGAACAAGGCTGTGGGGCATGTGCAGAAAGACAGAGAGTTGTACAGAGAGAGAGGAGGGTGCCTGGAACACGCTGGTGCTGAATGCAGACACAAAAGCGGTATTTAATAGTAAGATTAAACGAGAACTTACCAGTTCGAAGTTTGATCGTTATTTTATGAGGAGTAACGATGAGGGATTACGTGAAGAAGCCCCGCCTGGCGCTTGATCGGCATACTTCAAGGCAGCGGCATGAAAAACACAGAACATAATAGCCGGAGTAAGATAGTAAGGCTCAACATAGATTTTGAGAACTACCAGATGATCATTTATTTTATGAGGGTCGGGAGTGGATGGCACGTAATCCCTCATCGTTACTCCTCATAAAATAACGATCAAACTTTGAACTGGTAAGTTCTCGTTTAATCTTACTATTTTACTTCGGAGTCACGTGAGTGACTACGTGAAGATTTTGTAGCTTCTGTGTTTTTTATGTCGTAGATTCATTCCGGCTAAGTCAACACATAAGTGAGTAAATAACCTTTTCCAAAATTCAGCTTCAGTTTATTTAATAAATCTTTTAATCATAAAAGAACAAATAATAAACCCACTTTATACCAGGGGAAAATCACTACAAAGTGATAAAAGATATAAAATGATAACATAAATCGACAATATAAATCGATAGTGAAACAAAGCAGGTGATTACAGTGAACCCAACACCGCATGTCCAAAGCCTGGCATCGTGAGAACAGGTTTATCGTAGAACTTTGAAACAGTTTCTTCTTTACACCACCCTGCGGCTTCTAAAATGTGTTCGAGTGGTACGTCCTGTAACTTCGCCGTGAATGTAGCTGCTGCCCTGGTGGAGTGAGATTTAAACACATCAGTGTCTACTCCCGCTAAATCTAACACCTGTTTTAACCACCTAGAAATGGTTTGTACTGATGCTTTTGTGTGAGGTTTTTTATGCGTAATAAATAACGCTTTTTCATCACCTCGAAGACTCTTGGTTACTTCTATATATT
Organism: Okamejei kenojei; assembly: GCA_035221665.1. Lineage (NCBI taxonomy): Eukaryota > Metazoa > Chordata > Chondrichthyes > Rajiformes > Rajidae > Okamejei > Okamejei kenojei. The sequence goes on from CM069135.1 coordinate 100,006,071, forward strand.
GAGTCTAACTGCACACAATGTTTGATCAACAGGGTAAGCTTTGAACATTACCTTAGCTCCAGTTCTCCCTGGTCTGCTTTGTTTGATCAGATCATAAACGTAAAACACAATGTTATCTGAAGCCACATGCATACAATCTGAAGAAGGGTCTCGACCCAAAACGTCGCCTAGAGTCTGAAGAAGGGTCTCGACCCGAAACGTCGCCTATCTCCTTCGCTCCTTAGATGCTGCTGCACCCGCTGAGTTTCTCCAGCTTTTTGTGTAACCCACCCCCCTGCATACAATCTAACGTAGCATTTGCAATGTTTGCACTCTTTGTGCTGATACCAACGCTATTAACATTACTACTTTAAATGTTAATTTTTTCAAAGACATAACTGTGATTGGAGTCCATTGCCTAAGCAAAGTAAGTACAATGCTGACATCCCAAATTTCTGTATATCTTGGCTTGGGCGGATTCTTGTTAAAAATCCCTTTCATAAACCGGGATATTAATGGATGAGATCCAATTGATTCATGGTCAGAAATTTGTCCTAAATAGGACGATAAAGCACTACGAGCTCTATTAATGGCACTATAACTTAAGTGCTGCTCAAAATGCAACTCAGCAAGGTACTCCAATATGTTTGAAATGTTCACAGTATGATAAGCTTTATATTTGACTGTCTACAAAAGACTTCCCATTTCTTTATATGTGTCATATATTGTTTCTTAGTGCTATATCGCCATGCTGAGGCTATAACATTCATGGTCCTATCTGACAGTCCAAGCCCTTGCAGTGGTCTGGTCAAAACCTGCAGATTAACGAATTCATATGAACATGTAATGGATGAATTTATTTTGTTACCGGTTGTATTAACAAATCACTGCAGCTAGGAAGTGACATACATGGCTCCTTAATCATCTTTAACATCAAAGGGAACCATGCTTGTGTGGGCCAATTTGGAACCACCAACAACCCTGTGGCAGAATCTTGTTCTATTTTCTTAAGACATTGCCTAACCAGGCCAAATGGAGTTAAAGCATAAAAGAACATATTTCCCCAATGTAGCGAAAATGCATCTACTGCTACCGCACCTGGATCGGGTTCCCAAGACACGTATTTAGGCAATTGATGATTTAATCTTGATGCAAACAGATCAATGTCTGGTAAGCCCACACTGAATGACAATTTTACTGAAAACTTGTGGGTTTAACATCCATTCTGTGTTGTCTTTAAATACCCTTGATCTGTTGTCTGCCACCACATTGTCTTTACCTGGGAGATAACTTGTTGAAAGCCAAACGAATGCCATATCTGATTGACCAGACAATCACATGATACTGATCTTACTCCACCCATGTGATTAATATATGCAACATCTGTGGTATTGTCTACTTGTACCTGGACATGCAGATCCTTTTTTGTAGAACAATAGTCTATTAATCCGTAAAATGCCCCCAATAACTCCAAATAATTAATACCATATGTTTGGAGAAACAGTTCCTCTTGGACAGTCCATCTGCCCCCACAGCTGGTGGAATTATCCGTCACCTCCCCCCATCCGAGAGCACTTGCATCTGTTTGTAAAAACACTTCAGGCTGCTGTATTAAAATGTTTTTAGCAGCTTGTGGAACATTCTCAATCCACCATTGTAATTCCAATAAAGCTTCCTTTGTTAATTGCATAGGCCTATCAAAATGGCCTACTTGCTTTTTTAAAGCTTTCGTTTTTTCCCTTTGAAGGTTTTGGTAATGTAATGGGCCAAATTCCACTGCAGGAAATGCTGCTACTAACTTACCAATAACCTTTGCTACCTCTCGGATGGAGGGATAAGGTTTGTGAACGAGGCCCCAACATACATTTGAAATATCAACAATTTTGTCCGTTGGTAAAGATACTAACATAGTAACTGAATTAATCAGAAAACCCAAAATAATTAATTGTTTGTGCTGGCTGCATCTTGGACTTAATTGGATGAATCAGGAAACCTAGTTTTTCAAATAAACTTTTAGTTGCTGAAACTGATTTTTCAGCTGAATCCTGATTATTACTGACAATTAAGATGTCACCCAGATAAGCCATAACAATGTGCTCTTAATTGTGCTAAAGCTGGTTTCAACAGCTTTGTGAAGAGCCTAGGAGCTGAACTTAACCCATTAGGTAATGCTTTAAACTGCCACAGCTGTCCCAACCAATTAAATTTTAAGTACCTTCGAAAAAAAACGATGAATTGGTACTGAATAGTACACATCCTTCAAATCTATTGTAGCCATATAACAATCTGCTGATATCAAATGTCTTGCAGTGTTGAATGTTTCCATCTTGAAATGTTTATACTGGACAAACGTATTAAAGTTTGTAAGGTCCAGAATAATTCTACAACCACCATCTTTATTATCTCTTGGAAAAATGTTTGACACAAATTGGTGTGGATGCTTAACAGTTTTTTCAATCACACATTTTTTAAACAATTTGTCAATTTCCACATTAATTTCTGCTTCCTCAAAAGCAGAGAACATTAAACCATGATTAGGTTTATTCTGTACCGGTAGATCAATATCTTCTTTAAATGTTAGTGTAGCTCCTGAAACAGTTTGTAAAATAAACCGGTCAGATGTGATGCAAAGCCATTCATCATAAAACATTTTTAATCTCCCACCAACTGGAGATTCGTCCAAAGTTTCTTTTTGAACAGAATAAAGTTTTTGTACCTCTCCATAGAAACGTGGTGGTCTCCTTCTCCCCGTATATGGGTAAACATTAGGCTGTGCTGGATGGTAATACCTCCTTACCATGCTCCTGCCTCTGTTTGTTCCAAAATCAGATCCCCTTCTTGCTGAACTGTACCTTTTTTGGCCAAACGAAGGGTTTCATGTAGCTAATAGATTTAGCCTCTTCACCCATTTCTCTGATTTGTCTAGGCAGGTTTTCTCCAAATAAATAACCAGGACTTTGAACACCACTTGATCAGCACAGACCTGCAAATCTAGGATGAAATATGGGCCGAATCGCAATTTTCCTCATACAATTGAGCTCAAAAAAGGAATTGCACAATAAACCCAGTGTATCTTTTTGGATTTTGATCATTTCCGACCCTTCCATTTGCTTTCCAAAAGCGGTAATGGCAGCTGAAATAAGTTTGAGGACTCTTTGAAAACGTATTTCTTGTCCCCTCATGACTGATGACATAGGTGCCCATATAGTCGGATTCACCGTAGGTACCCTCAATGAGGTGCAATTTTCCAGTGTTTTATATAAATCCGCTGTTTCAGCCATAACAGCATCTTGAAGTTGGTGAGATACCATATCATTAATGTTGGCAGCTAGGTTTTCTTCCATAGCCTCACCACTTCCTTCAGGTAAAGCAAAATCTCTTGCCACATCAGGCACACATAGCCTTTTCTTTTTACTTTGTGGTGTGTACACATAATCAACATCACCACTTTCAGGGTCTGTCTCTTGCAGCCCTGGTACTCCTGAGATTTCATCAAAGGAGACTTCCTCCACCCTAAATCCTGGGTCTGGAGATTCATATTCCCAATTTGGCATACAATTTGGATATTCAAACCCCTCAGGGTTTGTTTGGGAAAATTCTGGGTTCTTGGACCCTTGTCTCATAATACTTTGGAGAACTTTCTCCATATGTTCCATTTTAAGCCACATGGCTTTATTATCCGGAGGACTTTCATTATCAGAGTCATCATCAGAAACCACGGGCCTCACGGATTTCTTTTTACTTTTCTTAGGCACATTTTCCTCCGTGGCTTCTGATTGTGGAGCAACTACAGTCTCACTAACGGGTAACTCAACGGCCACCGTATCGGAACCGGCTCTGCACTAATCTCTTGTCCCGATTCTTTCACCTCACCCCGGGACGATCTTTTCACCCATGAAACCTTCCTCTGAGATTTCCCCATTTTCTTTACTTTTTACTTTCACTTTGCTGGCTCTGTACACCAGCGTAACGGTTTTTACAACGCCCTAAATGTGAATTCATATGCACTTACCTGCGGGCCCGTTCCTTACCGCTGAGAGGAGCTGCGCTCTGCAGCTCTTGCTCTGCCGTCAGCGTCGTCGTAATGCCGATCATGCGCCAGGCGGGGCTTCTTCACGTAGTCACTCATGTGACTCCGAAGTAAAATAGGCTTTTATGTGGGCACTTGGATATGCAGGGAATGGAGGTATATGGATTATGTAGAGGTAAAGTTGCGTACAGTTTTGGTCTCCAAATCTGAGGAAAGACATTCTTGCTATAGAGGGGATACAGAGAAGGTTCACCAGACTGATTCCTGGGATGTCAGGACTTTCATACGAGGAAAGACTGGATAGACTTGGCTTGTACTCACTAGAATTTAGACGATTGAGGGGGGATCTTATAGAAACTTACAAAATTCTTAAGGGGTTCGACAGGCTAGATGCAGGAAGATTGTTCCCGATGTAGGGGAAGTCCTGAACAAGGGGTCACAGTTTAAGGATAAGGGGGAAATCTTTTAGGACCGAGATGAGAAAAACATTTTTCACACAGAGAGTGGTGAGCCTCTGGAATTCTCTGCCACAGAGAGGCCAGTTCATTGGCTATATTTAAGAGGGAGTTAGATGTGGCCCTTCTGGCTAAAGGGATCAGAGGGTATGGAGAGAAGGCAGGTACAGGATACTGAGTTGAATGATCAGCCATGATCATATTGAGTGGCGGTGCAGGCTCGAAGGGCCGAATGACCTACTCCTGCACCTATTTTCTATGTTTCTATGTTTCTAAAGGAGATTAGGTTGATTCACTTAGACATTGTCAAGAGTGAAGTGTGAAGAGTGAATAATTGTCATTTGTGCTGAAATGAAACACTGAAATTCTTACTTGCAGAACACTGGTGACAGAGTTAAATAGAGTGATACAGTGTGGAAACAGGCCCTTGCTTACGCCGGCCAACATGTCCCAGCTACACTAGTCTCATCTGCCCACATTTGGTCCATATCCCTCCAAACCTGTCCTATATATGTACGTGGCCTACTGCTTCTCAAATGTTGGGATAGTCCCTGCCGCAACTACCTCCCCTGGCAGCTTGTTTCTGTACGCCCACCACCCTTTGTGTGAAAAAGTTACCCCTCAGATTCCTATTAAATCTTTTCCCCTTCTCCTTGAACCGGTGACAGCTGTGGCGTCTGCTGTGGTTGCAAGGGAAAGTGCAAAATGATGGGCAGTGGTTGATGGCAATGGAAGAGCAGACCAGAGGGTGTCGAAGAACTGCTGGAGAACATATATGTGGTGGTGGGATCCAGTCACAGCTGTTAAGAAGGTATGAAGAATGATCCATTGAATGCAGACTGGTGGAGGAAGGCGAGGACCCGGAGGGCACCGTCCCTGCCCTATCTAGTAAGAGAGGAAGTGAGATCTGAGGTGCAGTACACAGATGAGATGCAGTCAAGAGATATGCGTGGATGGGAAGTCACAGATCAGGACACAGAAATGTTAATCATTTCTCTTTACATAGAGATTGCCAAATCTGTGTTTCCACTGTATAAGCAAGTAGAAAGGAACCTAACCAGGTTGTTAGTTAATATAAGAGATATATTAAGAAGTATATCACAGTGCCAGGGACCCAGATTTGATCCTGAACTCGGGTGCTGTCTGTGTGGAGTTTGCACATTCTCCCGGTCACCGCGTGGGTTTCTTCCAGGTGCCGCGGTTTCCTTCTACACCCGAAAGATATAGATTCATTTGTGGGGTAGATGAGAAAGTGGGATAATATAGAACTAGTGTGAATACCCGGGTGCTCAATGGTTGGTGTGGACTCGGTGGGCCAGGGACCTGTTTCCACGCTGCATCAAGATATTAAATTCAGGGACAGAATCTGATCCAATCAGCATATTATTAGGGGACTGGCTGATTTAAGTAAAACCGAGAGAGAAGGGAGATTGTTAAATGAAGAGATGTTTTCTGAAATTCGAGGATATCTCTGCAAAGGAATAGATTTTTTTTGTTAAAAGTGAATGGACATGAAAATAATTTTGAAAGCTAGTTTGCACTGTAGAAACAATTAGAATATAAAAATGCGGAGAAAATAGGAAGAGAAACAAAATGGAGACTGGATAAACGGCGACCATTGACAATTGCAATGGAGTGAATAAAAGTAATCAATTAGTAATCAAATTCAAAAAAACAAAACAAATATTTTTAGATTTAATGGTTGTTATTGCAGTGTACAAATCAGTGAGGGAGTTCTATTTAGAATGTGTGAACCATGCGATCAAATGAAAATTGACAATGATGGTAACACATAATGAAAAATCTTAGATGAGGCTTAAATGTGACAAAGCTGTTTGTGTGCAATGCATTATTAATGTCAATCTGTGCAACGGATAAAATATGAACAGAGTTGATGCAAATGTACGAAAGTCGCAGAACAGAAGCCCCAGATCATTTAGCCTATTCAAAGGAAAAAGGATAAACCACCCGGCCAGGAAAATAAAGGAGGGCGCACTAATTCATGATTTATCACAATCACTTAACTTAATGAGAATGTTCCCAACTGGGGGAAGAGAGGCTGAACACACGGGAAAGAGAACCAAAGGGTTTTATATAATCAAGAATAATGAACAGACAAACACAAATCACAGTTAGAAAAGAAATGATTGCAAATCTGAAAATCAAATGGTGAAGTTTAGTTTAGTTTAGTTTAGTTTAGAGATACAGCGCGGGAACAGGGCCTTCGGCCCACCGAGTCCGCGCCGATCAGCGATCCCCACACATTAACACTATCTTACACACACCAGCAGCAATTTTACATTGATACCAAGCCAATTAACCTACAAACCTGGATGTCGTGGGAGGAAACCTAAGATCTCAGAGAAAATCCACGCTGGTCACGGTGAGAACGTACAAATATCCGTACAGACAGTAGCCGCAATCAGGATCGAACCCAAGTCTCTGGCGCTGCAAGGCAGCAGCTCTACCCCTGCACCACCATGCCGTTTACTTAACCATTTGATATCATTAGAAAAACTGGAAATCACCTGACTGAGCTCAATGCCTTTTTGAAATGTTCAGTTCATTTTTAAACCAATTCTATAAGTTAATTAAATGGCCGAAAAATCCCATATAATTTCAATACTAAACAAACCTAATCTAATCTAACAAAGGGCAATTTGGGAGATTTTTACATTTGTGTTTCTTGCTCACTTTCCTGCCCATTTACTCCTTATTCCATATTTTCTTATTCTATCAATAACTCGATTCCTGATTAACACTGTTTCAAATCCTGAACGGCTTTCATCTTTTTCCTTCAGTCAATGATGCCTGAGGCATGAAAACATTACGATGGCCAACTTCTGATGTTGTTTTCCTTGCCAAACTGGCCACATTAATCTTGAATGAGTCATTGATCGTGCAATGGAAGGGGATTCTGATAAATAACTCTTCACTCACTCACTGAGGGCTACTGGAAGGCAGCAGTGGGATCTCCCACTTCACATAGCTCAATAATTGCTCTGTTGTAAGGCACGCTAAGGCCACTTTGTTTTAAACATTTGCCTGCAAGCTGGAGGAAAGCTGACACGATGTGGGCATGAGAAGGGAAGTGAATGTTCAGTGTTTTTGTAGATGTGGAGATTATGTGGTGGGGATGGAATGGAGATCAATACTGGCCGCAGACACTTTGAAACGGCAACATTCATTCAGACTCAGCATCAGCCAATGTGCACTTATGATCATACATAAACCCACAGTTCTCAATAATGAAGTCATACAATACCTGGACCCTTCATTCTTCATCCCCTTCATTCTTAGTCTCCTTCATACCTTGTCCCCATCATTCCAGGGTCTCTTAATCTCCGACCACCTTCATTCCTGTTGCCTATTATTAGTTTAGTATAGTTTAGATTGGAGATACAGCTCAGAAACGGGCCCTTATCAGGCCCTAGAGGCATTGGTGTGCATTCTTGGCCATATCTTCTATGTGGCTGTGGCATTGAAATAGTGCGTATGAGAATTGGCCAATTTGGAACGTGGGTGCTCAGTGGTCAACCATACTGAACTGAGGACTGTACATCAGTTCAATAAAATTGTGCTGTGCAGAGACCATTCTTGCAGAACTTTACTTTGGTCCTGTATTTAACTCCAGCCTGGGACATGGTGTAGTCCAAGTATCTAAGGCTTGAAGTATTGCTAAGGTAATCACGTGGTGCAAAGGCTGAATCTCATGTCAGCAAAACATGATGATGATGATACTTTATTGTCACGTGTATCTTGGTGCAGAGAAATTCTTTGTATTTGCAGACAAAGTACACAAAAGAGTCACCACAAAGTCGCCGACAAAAAGTATTCTTTAAGTCATTTTGGTCCCCTCTTTGACTCTCCCCCTCCCCCCCCTCCCCCCCTTCCCCCTCCCCCCCCCCCCCCCCCCCCCCACCCCCCTGCCAGGTCCCCCTTAGTTCACAATCACTCATCCAGAATGGATACCAGATGGGGGTAAATGCCTCTAAAACAGATGACAGATTATGGCTTCAACTGGTGGGACCACACTAGTGGGGAACAGTAGCACCGAACTCTACATTCCATGGGTTGTTTCAGGGAAACGCTTTGAGTCTATAGAAAATAGGCAATAGAAAATAGGTGCAGGAGTAGGCCATTTGGCCCTTCGAGCCAGCACCGCCATTCATTGTGATCATGACTGATCATCCACAATCAGTACCCCATTGCTGCTTTCTCCCCATATCCCTTGACTCCCTTATCTTTAAGAGCACTATCTAAAGGGCCTGTTCCATTTGCCGATTTTTTTCGGTGACTGCCGGCATCATTGACTGGCGTATCAGGTCACCGAAAAAGTCGCGGCATGACACAGCGTGACGACATATCGACACGCAGTGTTCCCTCAAGTGTCGCATTCGGCTGAGCTTCTCCAGCACTTTTGTCTACCTTCGTCTAACATCATCATCTTGGAGAAAAATGCACCTAGATCTGCCGGAAACTTACTACTCTTCCTATGCAAGGAGCTGTCAATAAGCTAGTGCTACAGACAAGTGCACTTCAGGGTGTAGGGCCACAAGTTGAAGGAAACTTGGCTGTAAGGAGAAAGTTTCAGACCCATCTGTCTCTGTACTGAGAGGTTCGGCCCTGTTTAATAACCCCTCAGTCTGACCCCTGAGGGAATATTTGGGGATAAAAATCAATGCCATGTTATCATATTGTAAATATTGCAAACAAATAGGCAGTGGCGGGCCTACATTTCTGGGGCCCTGAAGCTTGAACTGTTATGGGGGCCCCTTCACAACCAGCAATGAGGTCTGGGAAACCACTGTTATCTTCTACAATGGGGTTGTTCCACGACAGGTCACCACAAATTTTAATTTCTATCATAAATGTTAATAGTGTTTTAAATTATTTATAATTATTTTATATTAAATATATTTAGAATAAAACATCCTCATTTGAACGTTTTTTCATTCACGGCTAGCCTACATGATACTTTAATAACTTTTTAATTTTTATTTTAACTATTATTTTGTATTGAATTACACTGTATTATGAAAATTATTATTTTTTAAAAAGCCCTTCTCATAGAGTAGACACAACATTTTTAAGCAATGTGGACTAAGCATGATATTCAGAAAAAAAGTAGGAAGTATTGGCAGGGGGTCCAGGAGGCTGGCTAGGCCCCTGGCAGGGTCCAGGGTCAGCACCCTGGTGGCTGTTCGGGGGGCAACCCCCACCCTGAAGCTCCTGCATTTTCAATAAATTGAAAGTGATAATAGTAAGATTAAACGAGAACTTACCAGTTCAAAGTTTGATCATTATTTTATGAGGAGTAACGATGAGGAATTACGTGAAGAAGCCCCGCCTGGCGCTGGAACGGCATACTTCAAAGCAGCGGCATGAAAAACACAGAACATAATAGCCGGAGTAAGATAGTAAGGCTCAACATAGATTTAGAACTACCAGATGATCATTTATTTTATGAGGGTCGGGAGTGGAGGGCACGTAATCCCTCATCGTTACTCCTCATAAAATAACGATCAAACTTTGAACTGTAAGTTCTCGTTTAATCTACTATTTTACTTCGGAGTCACGTGAGTGACTACGTGAAGATTTTGAAGCTTTCTGTGTTTTTTATGTCGTAGACTCATTCCATACGACACTCTGGCTCATTCAACACAGTAATGAGCAAAATAACACATTTATTCCTTCAAACATTGCCTCAAGTTATGTGATAAATTATTTCACATTATAAAATAATAAAAGTAATGCCCTTTCCATTGAAAGGCAAGTTTATCACAAAATATCAATTGATATATATAATTTGATGGTATGAACAAAGCAACAATTATAGAGAACCCAACACCCCATGTCCAATCGTGACACAATGACTGATTTCATTTAATTTAATATTTATTTTACACCCTCCTGTGGCCTTGCATCTTTGCTCGAGCGGCTCATCCTGTGCCATTCCTGTGAATGTATCTACCTCCTTAACAGAGTAATTTTCCCCATTTCAGTGTCTAGTTCCACTGAGTGTTATTCAATGTTTAACCATCTAGAATACATTTCTCTAGAACCATCAGTTTTACTGAAACCTAATGTGGTTTTTTGTGTGTAATAAGTAGTGCTGTCTCATCACCACAGAGACTCTTACTTACCTCAACATATTTCATCAATGTTCACACACACACACATTTTAAGGCCGACAAGATATGCTTATAGGTTTACCTTGCTTTCAGCTCTTCTTGGTCTGCTTTGTTTGGTAAATTCATAAACATATATGATAATGTAAGCTGTATCCACATACAATTATAACGCAATATTTGCAATGTTTGCACTCTTATCTTGATACTAAAGTCATCAGCATTATTACTTTCAATGTTAACTTTTTTGAATCATTGATAGAATTGGAGTCCATTGCCTAAGGCAATTCAAGACTATATTGGACTTAGTATTGCATTTTGACCTGATTATATATATTATTTATATAGATATATATATATATATAATATACTATATATATTTATATCTACATATATACCCTTTTCATATCGGGATATTAGAATGAACCCTTCTTGGTTAGTATATTGTCCGTAATAGGACGATAAACACTCTGAGCCCTATTATTGGCTCTATCAATTAGATACTTAGAAAAAATGCAATCCACAAGATCTAATATGACAAATAACTTTACTGTATACACAGACTTCCAATTTCTTATAAAATATTGTTTTGGGTTTTTTTAAACTTATTTTGCAAATTGCAAGCTTGTTTATAATAATTATTTATTGTTATGTTGTTATATTAGTTAAACATTCATAGACTTCTTTGACCATCAAACTATTGTAATGGTCTGATCAACCTGCAGATAGTCAATTCATATTTTCATATCATGGATGCCTTTGTACAACAATAAATTACTGCAACTATGAATCATCACAAGCGTTTCAACATCACTCAATATTTATGAAAACCATGAAGGATCCGTTTTGGACCACCAAAATGCCTCTGGCATTGTCTTGCTATATTTTCATCAGACACTGCCCTATCAGACAAAAATGAAGAACATAAAAGAACATTTTTCCTCATATAATTGAGAGAAAAGCATCCACCTTTCCTGTTCTTGGTTTACCCACGAGAACATTTGAAAGATTGGTTATTTAATCTGTATACAACCAGATTAATCGTAAGTAATCCATATTAATGACAATGTATTTTCCCCCTTAATGTGTTGTCTGTGATAACATTGTCTCTTTCTTAGAGATAAACAGCTGGACTAAAACATTTTAGAATATGCCACATCTGTTTATTCAGATAATCAACATGATTATTATTTTACTTATCTTATGTGATTTAATATATGCCACAGCCATGGTTATTGTTCACCTTGATATGACATGGACACTTCCATAATAGAACAATCGATATTTAATCCATAATTCCTTATACTTCAATAATTAATACAAATGTTTGGAGAATTTCTTAAGACAATTCATTTGCATTTACCTGGTATTATTGTCCGTAGTCCCAACAAAGAGACGTATCAATAATCTTTATAAGAATAGATAATATTTTTATCTTACCAAATATTCACAGAAGCTGTCCCATCATCTGTTAATACTTGCTTCAGCTTGCAACAGCTGCTAAGCTTATAGTTGAAGCAACTTGTGAACCCTTTTTTTTTTTTTTTTAATCCATTACTTTAATAATGATAATGTATCATTTGGTATTTGCATAAGCCTCACACAAAGGCATACATAAGCTTCTGTATTCCTTCTTTTGGAGCTTTATTTACTCTTACCTAGGCTCCTTTTCTAATGGAGGGACAAAATATGTCAACAAAGCAATAAGACATATTTGTATCATGGAACAATTTTCCCCTCTTATGGTGCTGAATTACTCCTAAATCCAGAATAGTAATTTATGAATATTTATGAATGCCTAAAACATAGGCTTTATGTGATGGGTCAAGTCCTTGCCTTTCAACAGGCTTGTAATTGCAGCACTAATTTGCAGCTTACTCTAATTTAAATGTGATCAATATAAACCATGACCATGTCCTCATTAGTGCAAGTGCTGATCTTTTATCAGTGCAATTGTTCTTCCAGTATTCTGTTTTAAACAGCCTTAAAACTGGATTTAATCTTTTAGACAATGTTTTAACTTGCACCGCTTAACCCATTTTAATTAATTTTCAAGCACCTGTAATATTTGATTAACACTTTGTTAATAACAACTGTATTTCAATATTGAAATGTTCCAGTTTAATAAAATGTTCTTACACTGTGAAAGTGTATATAAAATGATGTTTTGTATGGTTTATACCATCACATCTGTACACTGAGGTAATTTATAATATATATATATGTACGTACCCCTTCTTTATTGGAGTTACTTTTGGGTGCAAACCTAAAATCAATTTTTTACGTTTTCTTATACAGGTGAACCAATCCTTTCTGCAATTTTTTGTAGTCCTTAGTTATATTAAATTAATGATCATAATACACCTGTAATCCCCCACAATCGGAGATTTCATTAATTTATTTTGTAACAGTTGTTTGCACCTCTTCAACGTACTTCAAGCCTTCTTTTCCCAATTATATGGGTTCGGATAAGGCTATGTTTGATTATGTTTATTTATCATACTTCTGCCTTAGTTTTGATCCATTATCAAATCTTTATATTGGATCATAATTCCCCCCCCCCCCAAAGTTTAAAGACCAATAGTCTGTTCTTTTGTAATCAATACTTTGAATAAGGCAGGTTTTATTCCATAATAATCAGGAGTTTAACATAACCTGATTTGTATTGATCTGCAAATCTAGAGTGCAGATTTGGTCCCAAATATTATATATTTCTTCCCATTGAGCTCCCACAAACTGATGGCAATTAATTTTACTTCAAATGTATTGGATATTTGCACAATATTTTATTTGTTTTCCATTGAATGGAAATGCCATGCACCAGTTTGAAATACTTTTAAAATCGTATTTCTTTATATCTCATCTAATTGAGACATGGATATCATAACCGGATTCACCGTTGATATCTTTATAAACTTAAAAGTTTTATCATATTCTGCTGTTTCACCATAACATCTTTGGTGAGGCCAATTATTATTATTTTTTCCATATTTACTTTTCATGGCCTCACTCATACATTCAGGTATCAAACCTAGTACACTTCTATATATATTTTGTGCTGAAGTGTACTTAAATAAAACATAAAAAGTTCTATTATTATTCTGCTGTTTTAATCATAACAGCTTTAGTGAGAGACCAATTAATTTTGGTTTCCATGGTTATTTTCCATGGCCTCACTTCTTATTCAGGTGTTGTACTTACACCTGTATATATATATATATATTACTGGTGCTGTGGTGGGTACTTCATGACCAGCCACCACTATCAGTGCATTTTTAAGGTCAGTTTTCCATTTTATTTTTACTGCCCTTGTTACTCCTGAGTTTTTCCTCAAGGAGACTACGTTCAAATATATCTGAGGTAGATATTCCCACCATATTTCATCATATATTTAATATATGAAACCCCTTTAGGGTAGGTTAGGGAATGTTTTTGGGCCTTTTAACCCTTTTTGGCTTGAATTCTTTATTTACTTTATTTTTATTTTTTGGAATTTTTTTTTTCCATTATTTTTTCAAGCCATAAAGCTTTTTTAGTATGGCCTTTCTGACTTTATAAAATCCCCCCCCCCCCCCCCCATGCCAAAAGTTTGTGGAGCGACTAAAAAATCTTTCTAACGTAATTTTGACGGGCACCGGTATCGGAACCGGCTCCGTAATCTCCCGTTCCGATCGCTCCCCTTAGGACGTTCTTTTAAAACTCCGTTGTTTTTCAACTTATTTTTTACTTTTAAATTAGTTTTAAATTCTCGTATTCAATACCAGCCACGGAGTTTTTTAGACCCTGAAAATGTTTTCCACTGCACTTACCTGCGGGCCCGTACCTACCGCTGTCGAGGAGCTGCCTCTGCAGCTCTTGCTCTGCTGTCAGCGTCGACGTAATGCCGTTCCAGCGCCAGGCGGGGCTTCTTCACGTAGTCACTCACGTGACTCCGAAGTAAAATCAAGCTTTCTGCTGGTAGTTTACATAACAGAAGCTTAGAATTGTTCTAACACATAAGCAGTGAAAAAAAACCCCAAGAGATATATATTTCATGAAATAGACAACAGACAATAGGTGCAGGAGTACGCCATTCGGCCCTTCGAGCCAGCACCGCCATTCACTGTGATCATGGCTGATCATCTACAATCAGTACACCGTTCCTGCCTTCTCCCCATATCCCTTGACTCTGCTACCTTTAAGAGCTCTATCTATCTCTCTCTTGAAAGCCTCCAGAGAATTGGCTTCCACTGCTGAGACAGAGAATTCCACAGATTTACATCTCTCTGGGTGAAAAAATATTTCCTCATCTCTGTTCTAAATAGCCTACATCTTATTCTTAAACTGTGGCCCCTGGTTGTGGACTCCCTCAACATTGGAAACATGTTTCCTGCCTCTAGTGTGTCCAAACCATTAATAATGTTATATGTTTCAATAAATGGCCTCATGCAGCTAACAATATCTTTACAAAAAATGTCTCTTTGCCTAGCACTGTGTTGAGAAAAAACCTTTTCACTCAAGAGTTGTGAATTTGTGGAATTATCTGCCACAGAAGGCTGTGGTCTCGTCTCCTTCAGCAGCACCTCGGTCTCCCTTCCTGAGCTCAGACACCCACTTCTCCTCACCTCACCTAAGCTCACTTCCCTTCACCTACACACCTACACCTGGACTAAAGCCCCCGCCTCACTAAACCCCTCGCCTCGACGATACCTCACTACCAAACTTCTCCTCACTACCAAACTTCTCCTCACACCTAAACCTCGCCTCGACTAAACCGTACCTCACTAATCCTTGCCTCTCAAATAAACTTCACACCTCACCTCACACCTTAACCCCACCTCAATTTAAACTAAACCTCCCACCTCACAACGAAACTCCACCTTACGCCTAATCCGAGCCTCGACTAATCATCATCTCTCTCCCGCTCCTGCTATATATAGCTCCCCTTCTCCCGCCACGGCCGTTGGCGGCGCCTCATGTGAGCGGAACGGCTCCAACCATGGGGGCGGGGCTGTGCGTGGAGAGCAGCGCATGGGGTGCATTGCCCAAGAGAGCCGGCGGGAGGGGAGTGGCTTACACAAGCTGATGTTGACATTGAGCGTAAGTCCCCCTGCCCGAGGCGGGGATTATGTATGTGGTGGGAGGTTTAGTCGAGGAGAGATTTAGTGAGTTGAGGGTTAAGTGTGAGGCAAAGTTTAGTCGAGGCAAGGGGTTTAGTCGAGGTGAAAAATCAGATTAAATCCGATATAAGTCGGAAGAATATCTGGACTAAAGTCGCTTCTGGGGCCCCTCCGGGATTAGGGGCCCTGAAGCCTAAACTTCATTAGTTTCATAGTAAATCCGCCCCTGCTAATAGGGCGTCACAATGGTGCAGCAGTAGAGTTGCTGCCATATAGCACCAGAGACCCGGGTTTGATCCTGACTACGGGCACTGTCTGCACTGAGTTTGCACGTTCTTCCTGTGACCGCGTGGTTTTTCTCCGGGTGCTCCGCTTTCCTCCCACATTCCAAAGACGTGCGGGTTTTTAGGTAAATTCCCCCTACCATTTAGGACAGAAGTAGTGTAAAGGGTGATTGTTGGTTGGCACGGACTAGGCTGGGCCTGTTTCCACGCTGTATCTATAAAAACTAAATATACGCTTGATCCAGTGTATGACGTCAAATGACTATCCTGCTTTGCATCATTGCAAATTTAACGAATAAAGTATATTTTGGAGGAGAAATGGACCATAGTTCCCGAACACTGGAATAGTTCCCCTTATTTTATGGAATTCAATTTACTTCAGTCTACAAGCTGATGGCATGAAAAATTGATGTAATGTTGATGCAATATAAATATCGTAAACAAGTGCAATGACATGCTTTGTTATACTTATAGTGGCAGGTGTATGTTCTGTATTGCATAATCACAAATTTTATGAATACAGTATATTTTGGGTGAAGAATACATGGGTCCCTACATTCTTTCTGCTCATTTTATTGAATTCAATCTACTTCAATTTACAGCCCCTGTTCTAGAGTCTGGGGGTCAGCACGTCAGACATTTTTTAGACTTTAGACTTTAGAGAAACAGCGCGGAAACAGGCCCTACGGCTCACCAAGTCTGCACCGACCAGCGATCGTGTCCAACACACTAGGGACAATTTACAATTTTTACTGAAGCCAATTAACCTACAAAACTGTACGTCTTTGGAGTGTCGGAGGAATCAGGAGCACCCGGAAAAAACCCACGCAGGTCACGGGGGGCACGTACAAACTCAATGTAGACAACATCCACAATCTGAATTGAACCCGGGTCTCTGGCATGGTAAGTCAGCAACTCTACTGCTGTGCCACCATGCAGCCCCTAAAATGATGGAATCAAAATATAATTAGCCAAAGGATGCAATTCAGTACAATATAAGCTCTCCAATACTCTAATGGTTTACCTGTATTGATTGTGCATTCAGCAAATTGAAGTCTACTGTTTAACTAGATATAGGCAGCTCTGTTGGAGTTATGTACAAGGGCCGCTGCATTAATAAACAAAAATTACCTTCGGGAACCTGCGAGTAGTGTATTTATGAGATGAGATATCACTGAGGCATAAAGTAATAACTACTACAGGCATAGCATTATGATGAGAGGGGCAAAGTTTAAAAGAGATGCAAGGAGTTTAAAGGTGTACAAAATCATGGGAGGAATAGATCAGGTAGATACAAAGAGTGAACGCGTAGATCGTGGACTACTACCACGGGCACGGCGGGGACTTACTTACCGTCAGGAGCGGGGTCCTTCGCTGGGGATCCCTGGAGGGGAGCTTCGTCTGTTGGCCCTGTGGTCTGCGGTGTTTCTGGCTACAGGAACTTTAAATCTGTGACCGCCGGCCTGCCGCCTACACCGACCTGAAGCCGCGGTCTCCGGTGGGGAAGAACCGATTCCGGACTTACCTGGACCTTTAACCTAGTCTACTCATCTGGACGCCTGCAGCGACGGCTGCGGAGGGTTGAGGTCCCGACCACGGGGGAAAATGGAGGAGGACTGGCCAATATTTGTGCCTTCCACCACAGTGATGAATGTTGTGGTGGATGTTTGTGTTAGATTTTTAGTGTGTTTTTGTGTGTTCTTTATCATTGTACTGCTGCTGGCAAATTCATTTCACTTGCACTTTATATGCAAGTGACGAATAAAACTGATTGTTGTTGTTGTAGATCGGGATAGATCGGGATAGATTGGGAGTCTCTTGCCTAGAGTAGAGGAATTGAGAACCAGAGGGCTTAGGTTTAGGGTGAGGGGGGGCAAGATTTAATAGGAACCTGAGGGGTGACTTTTTCATACAAAGGGTAATGGGTGTATGGAACAAGCTGCTGGAGGAGTTAGTTGAGGCAGGGACTATCGCAACTTTTAAGAAACATTTAGACAGGTACGTGGATAGTATAGGTTTGGAGGGATAAGGGCCAAATACAGGCAGGGGGGACTAGTGTAGATGGGGCATGTTGGTCGGTGTGGGCAAAGGGCCTGTTTCCACACTGTATGACTATGAGATGCGTGGAGCAAGTTCTTTACACAGAGAGTGGTGAGTGTTTGGAACGCGCTGCCAGGGGTACTGGTGTAGGCAGATACAATAGTGGCTCTTAAAATACTTTTTGATAGGCATATGGATATTCAAACTTTGGAGGAATATGGATTATGTGCAGGCAGATAATAGTTGGTCTTGGCATTGTGTTGAGCACAGACATTGTGGGCCAGTGGGCCTGTTCCTGTGCTGTGCTGTTCTATTTATGAATGGAATTAATCCACTAATGAATTGCATATCTGACTCTGAAGAGCAGCCCCAACCCGAAACGTCATCTATCTCTTCCCTCTACAGATGCTGGGTGACCCGCTGAGTTACTCCAGCACTTTGTGTTTGCCCAAGACGCCACCATCAGCAGTACCTTGTATCTTCGATGAATTGCTTTTCATAGCTCCAAGACTTCCCAGACCGTGTCACGCCGGCTGGTGTCAAGATGGAACAAATAGGTCAGGCTGAGTAGAAGTTTGGGGTGACGGTGGGGCAGGGAGAGTGGGAGGGAGGGGGGAGATATATAAGATTGTGATTGTTCCACCTGATTAAAACCTCCTCATTGCAGCATCTGTCATAACACTCTGCAAACATTTGACAGATGCTGTTTGTGTGGAATTAACTTTCCAAATCCTGGATGTTCACAATGTTCATGGGATCAGGGTGAGAGATGCTTTGAATGTGTTTGACAGCACAGCGGCAAAGAGAAACCATCTTTCATCTGTCCACAGTTCATTAGTTCATAAATTCATAAGTTACAGGAGCAGAATTAGGTCATTCAGCCCATCAATCAACTCCGCCATTCAATCTGGTGGCTGATCTATCTTTCCCTCTCAACCCCATTCTCCTGCCTTACAAATATCTGTTGACTTGGCCTCCACAGCCATCCGTGGCAATGAATTCCACAGATTCACCATCCTCTGTCTAAAGAAATTCCTCTTCATCTTTCTAAAGGTGCGTTCTTTTATTCTGAGGCTGTGGCCTCTGGTCCGAGATGCTCCCGCTAGTGGAAACATCCTCTTCACATTCACTCTATCCAGGCCTTTCACTATTTGGTAAGTTTCAATGAGGTCCCCCCCCCCTCACCTTCCCCCACCCTCACCCCCAAACCTCTACTCAGCCTGACCTATTCATTGCATTTTGATACCAGTCTGTGCAATGAGGTCTGTGGGGATGTGTGGTGGTGGCATTGCCGTGTGCACTTGGATGACCGATTCAGCACAGCATTATAACATGGGACAGTGGATTGGATTGGTGCCGAGATCATAGTGAGGACTGTCCATTTTATTGGGCTTCCTGACAGAGGTCCTGGTGGCTCAGAAGGGAAGTGCTGCTGTGGATGAGGTTTTATGTCAGATGGAGGAAGGTAATGCAATTTGCTGCAGGATGACTTGTTCCTTGGTAGATCCCGCTACCAGGCATGATTGGTGGCATTGCAAAGTGTGTGCCACCGCCAGCATCCAGGCACATCAGAGACGAGGGTTTCTCAGGCACATCCGAGACATTTCCGAGTTCACACTGCTTCCGAACGGAAGGACCTGGTGGATCGCCAGCCTGGAATTGGGAGGCTGCCGAGAAAAGCCCCTGCTCGTCCCCCCAAAGACCAGAGACCGGGAGGGTGGAGCCAGCAACGACGGGCGAGGAGCAAGGCTGGTCGGAGAGGAGAGGGATCTGGGATCTGTCCTACTGCACCTTCATGGTCAACTGCGAGAGACAACGCGGTGTACAATGATGGAATGGGGTGAGGAGAGGGACGTGGCGCCCAAGGAAGAAGATGGCTGGAGGCCTGCAACAGCCTGGGACTTGCCTGGAACAGGCACCACTCATAGGGACTCAAGCGTGGACTTTGAACATGGTGCCAAAACATGATGTCTCTTGCATGCGGGCTCAGTGGATTATTTCTGTACATTTACTAATCGGGGATTGGGGATATGGTAATAGGCTACTGGACTTGGTATAATAAAGAATTTCACTGCGTTACCACTTCACACATCTGACAATAAATGCAACATTGAACTTCATCCTAAATCCAGACATGTGCACCCACAGGTACAGAGTGCCATCAGCCAGACACACACACCAAAGCAACCAGGAATTTATAAGCTGCAAGACACATTCATGCTGTGATCACTGCTGGTGATCAATGCAGGTACATGTGAAATTTCCTGTGAGATGCCATAATCTTCAGGAAATCTTTGAGGATTTAACGAGGAAAATGGACTAGGGAGAGCCAGTGGATGTAGTGTACCTGGACTTTCAGAAAGCATTTGATAAGGTCCCACATAGGAGATTAGTGGGCAAAATTAGGGCACATGGTATTGGGGGTAGAGTGCTGACATGGATAGAAAATTGGTTGGCAGACAGGAAACAAAGAGTAGGGATTAACGGATCCCTTTCAGAATGGCAGGCAGTGACTAGTGGGGTACCGCAAGGCTCGGTGCTGGGACCGCAGCTATTTACAATATACATCAATGATTTGGACGAAGGAATTCAAAGTAACATTAACAAATTTGCAGATGACACAAAGCTTGGTGGCAGTGTGAACTGTGACGAGGATGCTATGAGAATGCAGGGTGACTTGGACAGGTTGGGGGAGTGGGCAGATGCATGGCAGATGAAGATTAATGTGGATAATTGTGAGACTATCCACTTTGGTATAAAAAACAGTAAGGCAGATTAATATCTAAATGGCGTCAAGTTGGGAAAAAGGGAAGTACAACAGGATCTGGGGGTCCTTGTTCATCAGTCTATGAAAGTAAGCATGCAGGTGCAGCAGGCAGTGAAGAAAGCGAATGGCATATTTATAACAAGAGGAGTCGAGTATAGGAGCAAAGAGGTCCTTCTGCAGTTGTACAGGGCCCTAGTGAGACCACACCTGGTGTATTGTGTGCAGTTTTGGTCCCCTAATTTGAGGAAGGACATTCTTGCTATTGAGGGAGTGCAGCGTAGGTTTACAAGGTTAATTCCCGGGATGGCGGGACTGTCATATGCTGAGAGAATGGAGCAGCTGGGCTTGTATACTCTGGAGTTTAGAAGGATGAGAGGGGATCTTATTGAAACATATAAGGGTTTGGACACGCTAGAGGCAGGAAACATGTTCCCGATGTTGGGGGAGTCCAGAACCAGGGGCCACAGTTTAAGAATAAGGGGTAAGCCATTTAGAACGGAGACGAGGAAACATTTTTTCTCACAGAGAGTTGTGAGGCTATAGAATTCTCTGCCTCAGAGGGCGTTCTATGGATACTTTCAAGAGAGAGCTAGATAGGGCTCTTAAGATAGTGGTGTCAGGGGATATGGGGAGAAGGCAGGAAGGGGTACGGATTGGGGATGATCAACCATGATCACACTGAATGGCGGTGCTGGCCAGAAGGGCCGAATGGCCTACTCCTGCACCTATTGTCTATTGTCCATGGGATTATTGATTCTGCACTTGTTGTTCAGATGAATTGAAGGTGCTCTTCAGTTTTATAGAATAAAGCTGCTGTATTGCATCCATTTCACCATTTCAAAGCAGAGAGAACATATAACCATATAACAATTACAGCACGGAAACAGGCCCTCTCGGCCCTTCCAGTCCGTGCCGACCATTTGTTTTCCCCTAGTCCCATCTACCTGCACTCAGACCATACCCCTCCATTCCCTTCACGTCCATATACCTATCCATTTACTCTTAAATTTAAAATCGATCCTGCTCCACCACTTCTGCTGGAAGCTGATTCCACACAGCCACCACCCTCTGAGTAAAGATGTTCCCCCTCACGTTACCCCAAAACCTCTGTCCCGTAATTCTCATGTCATGCCCTCTTGTTTGAATCTTTCCCTACCCTCAATGGGAAAAATGTATCCACGTCAACTCTGTCTATCCCTTTCATCATTTTAAAGACCTCAATCAAGTCCCCCCTTAACCTTCTGCGCTCCAAAGAATAAAGACCTAACTTGTTCAACCTTTCTCTGTAACATAGTTGCTGGAACCCTGGCAAACATTCTAGTAAATCTCCTCTGTACCTCTCTATTTTGTTGACATCCTTATAACTAGGCGACCAAATTGTACACCATACTCCAGAATTTGGTCTTACCAATGCCTTGTACAATTTTAACATTACTTCCCTACTCTATATTCAATGCTCTGATTTATAAAGGCCAGCACACCAAAGGCTTTTCTTTACCACCCTATCTACATGCGATTCCACCTTCAGGGAACTATGCACAGTTATTCCTAGATCCCTCTGTTCCACAGCATTCCTCAATTCCCTACCATTTACCATGTACTCCTATTTTGATTTTCCTGCCAAAATGTAGCACTTCACACTTAACAGCATTAAACTCCATCTGCCATCTTTCAGCCACTTTTCCAAATGGCCCAAATCTCTCTGTAGACTTTGAAAATCTACTTCATTATCCCACAAACACCACCTATCTTAGTATCATCTGCATACTTACTTATCCAATTTTCCACCCATCATCCAGATCATTGATGTACATGACAAAAACAGTGGACCCAACACAGATCCCTGAGGCACCCCACTGGTCACTGGCTTCCAACCTGACAAACAGCCATCCACCATTACTCTCTGACATCTCCCATTCAGCCACTGTTTGAATCCATCTTGCTACTCCACCATTAACACCCAAAGATTGAACCTTCTGAACCAACCTTCCATGAGGAACCTTGTCAAAGGCCCTTACTGAAATCCATATAGACAACATCCACTGCTTTACCCTCATCAATTTCCCTAGTTACCGCTTCAAAAATTCAAGAAGGTTTGTCAAACATGACCTTCCAGGCA
Source organism: Okamejei kenojei (assembly GCA_035221665.1). NCBI lineage: Eukaryota > Metazoa > Chordata > Chondrichthyes > Rajiformes > Rajidae > Okamejei > Okamejei kenojei. The sequence continues at coordinate 100,028,975 of CM069135.1, forward strand.
CAAATCCATGTTGACTGTTCCTGATCAGACCCTGTTTATCCAGATGCTTATATATATTATCTCTAAGTATCCTTTCCATTAATTTGCCCACCACTGACGTCAAACTAATAGGTCTATAATTGCTAGGTTTATTCTTTGAACCCTTTTTAAACAATGGAACAACATGCGCAGTACGCCAATCCTCCGGCACTATTCCCCTTTTCTAATGACATTTGAAATATTTCTGTCATAGCTCCTGCTATTTCTACACTAACTTCCCTCAATGTCCTAGGGAATATCCTGTCAGGACCTGGAGACTTATCCAGTTTTATATTTTCAAAAAGTGTCAGTACTTCCTCCTCTTTGAATCTCATAGTTTCCATAGCTACTCTACTTTTTCCCCTTAACTCACAGAGTTCAATATCCTTCTCCTTGGTGAATACCGAAGAAAATAAATTGTTCAATATCTCCCCATCTCTTTTGGCTCTGCAGATAGCTGTCCATTCTGGTTCTCTAATGGTCCAATTTATCCCTCGTTATCCTTTTGCTATTAATATAGCTGTAGAAACCCTTTGGGTTAATTTCACCTTTCTTGCCAAAGCAACCTCATATCTTCTTTTAGCCTTCCTAATTTCTTTCTTAAGATTCTTTTTACATTCTTTATACTCCTCTAGCACCTCATTTACTCCATGCCTCTATAATTATTGTAGATATCTCTCTTTTTTTGAAACAAGTGTCCAATTTCCCTTGAAAACCATGGCTCTTTCCAATTTTTACTATTTCCTTTCAACCTAACAGGGACATAAAGATTCTGTACTCTTACAATTTCCCTTTAAATGTCCTCCATTTCTCTTCTACATCCTTCCCATGAAACAAAGTGTCCCAATTCACTCCTTTAAATCCTTACGCGTTCCCTCAAAGTTAGCCTTTCTCCAATCAAAAATCTCCACCCTAGTCCAGTTCTGACTCTCTCCATAATTATATTGAAACTAATGGTATTGTGATCACTGGTCCCGAAGAGCTCACCAACGCATACCTCCTTCACCTGACCTGCCTCATTTCCTAACAGGAGGTCCAGCACTGCCCCTTCTCTGGTCGATACCTCTATGTACTGCTGCAAAAAAACTATCCTGCACACATTTTACAAACTCCAAACCATCCAGCCCATTTACAGAATGAACAGATGAAGGAAATCTTCCCATGAGCCATACAAGAAAAATTGGAATATTGACAGAACCAGGAAGAAACAATCGTGCTTTTTCCTCTCATAATTTGGGTTTAGAAAAAAAATAGGGTGGCACTGTGGTGCAGCAGTAGAGTTGCTGCTTTACAGCGCCAGAAACCTGGGTTTGACCCTGACTACGGGTGCTCTCTGAGCGGAGTCTGTACGTTCTCCCTGTGACCGCGTGGGTGTTCTTCGGGTGCTCCAGTTTCCTCCCACATTCCAGAGACGCACAGGTTTGTACGTTAATTGGTTTCTGTAAATTACAAATTGTCCATAATGAGTAGGACAGTGCTATTTTACGGGGTAGTTCTGGTCGGTGCGGATTCTGGGGGCTAAAGGGACTGTTTCCACGCTGTACCTCCAATGTCTAAAGTAAAGAGGAGAGAGATGAAGATAAGTGGTCACCACCTATTAACCTTAATGCGCAAGATGGTTCAATAATCCCAAGACTGACGGTGAGAAACACTCTGTTCTGAAGTCCAATAGAATGACCACATGCTCCAACACTCCTGTATATTAAACAATCAATCAATCACATTTTCAACCAATAGGCCCTGTAATGTTTTGACATTAATCATAAACAAGTGAAAGGCTAAGTTTGCCCAGAGGACGAGATTTGCAATTGAGGATAATCGATCATTTTTTTGTGACATTCTTTAAAAAATGATTAAGAACATTCGTTTGAGAACTCATATGTGTACAGTTGGTGAATTACAATGTCTCTACTTTGTTCTTCCTGTTATGTGGAGCAGCATAAGTTTAGTTTGCTTTGGAGATACAGCACGCAAAACAGGCCCTTCGTCCCAGCGAGTCCGTGCCAAGCAGGCATCCCCATACGCGAGCACTCTCCTGCACACTAGGGACAATTGACAATTGTTACCAAAGCCAATTTAACCTACAAACCTGTACGTCTTTGGAGTGTGGGAGGAAGCTGGGGAACCCAGGGAAAACCCAAGCAGTAACAAGGAGAATGTACAAAGGTAGACAAAACATGCTGGAGAAACTCAGCGGGTGAGGCAGCATCTATGGAGAGAAGGAATAGGCGATGTTTTGGGTCAAGACCCTTTTTCAGATTGATGTCAAGGGGGGGGGGGGGGGGGGGGGGTGTGGGTGGGGCGGAAAAAGAAAGGAAGAGGGGAAGAGCTGGGGAGGGGGAGGGGGAGGGGGAGGGGGAGGGGGAGGAGGAAGGAGGGAGAAATCAAGTGTTATCTAAAAGAGATAGTATGTCAAGAGATAAAGACTAGAGTGCTTATATGTCATATACAACAGATGGGCCCAGGACAGACCATCAGTGACGTATGCACCCTGGAACATGAAGCTATTAAGGCGTGCAGCAGAAGAGTCGCTGCCTTAGAGCTCCTGAGACCCGGGTTTGATCCAACTACGGGTGCTCTCTGTACGGAGTTTGTACGTTCTCCATACGACCGCATGGGTTTTCTCAAGGTGCACTGGTTTCCTCCCACACTCCAAAGATGTACCAGTTTGTAGGTTAATTGGCTTCTATAAATTGTAAATTGTCCCTAGTGTGTAGGATAGTGCTTGTACGGGGTGATTTCTGGTCAGCGCGGACTCAAAGGGCCGAAGGGTCTGTTTCCATGTTGTATCTCTAAAGTGCAAAGTCTAAAGTCTTCACCACCATCCCATTGATGAAGATAGATGCAAGTTCCGTCAACTGTCCCCTCCTGAAGTCAACAATTAGCTTCTTGGTCTTGCTAACATTGAGAGCAAGATTTTTGTTCAGATTATCAACCTCCCCTCCTGCACTCTGCCTTATTGTTACCTGTTATTGGCCTACGATGGTGTGATCATCGGTGAATTTACAGATGGTTAAAGGGCTATGTCTGGCTACAACATCATAGGAAGGCAGAGAGTGCTGGAGTAGCTCAGCAGGTCAGGCAGCATCTCAGGAGAACATGGAGAGGCAATATTTTGGGCTACCCAAGCACTCTTCCTTTGTAAACCAGCATCTGCTGTTCCTTATGTATAAGAATGAACTGCAGATGCTGGTTTAAACCAAAAATGGACGCAAAAAGCTGGAGCAGGACAGGCAGCATCTCTGGAGAGAAGGAATGGGTGACGTTTTTTGTGTTTATTTGCTGTTCCTTATTTCTACTTAGCCATGGGTATGGCTAGAGACGCTATTAAATTGGGTACAATATGCCATTAGATCTACTGGATGAAGCAATGAAGACAAAGGCTGAATCAGCAAAATATATATAATATTATATATATATTATATTATTCTAAATGCAGAAATACCAACAACTGAAGGTATTAGAAGAGACTGGGAACAAGAATTAGCTATCAAAATTTCAAAAGAGAGGTGGGATGAACATTTACTAAATGTGCACAAATGTTCAATTAACGTAAGACACACTTTAATAGTAAGATTAAATGAGAACTTACCAAGTTTGAGGGTTGATCTTTATTTTATGAGGAGTTGCGATGAGGGATTTCGTGAAGACCCCGCCAGCACGCATGCGCGACATTCTTCAAAGCAGCGGTGTGGAATCACAGAACATATCATGGAAGGAGATAGTAACATTGAACAAAGTAGAACATACCAGTTGACCTTATGAGAGAGGGTTGGGAGCGGAGGGCACGAAATCCCTCATCGCAACTCCTCATAAAATAAAGATCAACCCTCAAACTTGTTCTCGTTTAATCTTACTAATTTTACTTTCGGAGGAGTCACGATGAGTGACTTCGTGAAGACGAATGACTTCAAAGCTTCTGTGATTACATGCCCTGGACAACGTCCATGCTCACCACTATCCATTACTAGCCGCAAAATTACTTGATGGAGGAAGTTTGTTAAATGTATCCAGACTGTGAACTGAACAACAGAAACAGGCTGAAAAATAATGCCAGAGAGTTTTTAAAACACAAAGGAATAACAAAGAAAAACCCTCCTACTCGGGGTAAGGGTAAAAACTTTATTCACGGGAGCGGCTAGCAGCACGGCATCCGCGAAATGTTTAAGCGCGACGGCGACCACCACGGTTTAGTGTAAAGTTCTGGGAAAAGTCGATTTACACTGGCCCGGGCATCCCAGGGCAGAAAGTGGTGTGGCAAGAATGTGGTCCATACCATGGCACCTCCATGGCCCTTGCCGCTGCAGGATGGGGGAACAGCCCTGTGGTAGTAGAAGTTGACGTGAGAATATAAAAATGTATTAGTAATCGATACCAGCGGCACCCAACATCCACCCTGAGCCACCTCGGCATCAGGGTCCCCCCCGATGATGTGGTATGTTTGTGGCTGATGAGGAGCGAGCCCCTGCTCCTTTTTCCGGATGGTTCTGGGTTGTGACGGATGTGTAGTAGCGGGAGTGGGGTGGCCTATGCAGGTTTGAATTCGTGCGTCCCTCTGATGATGGGCATCAGAGGGGTACGCCGGAATTCACAACTGCAGTCCAGAGGTAGACCCAGGCCTATGGTGCTTTCAGCCAGGTCTTCGACAAAGATGGTCACCTGATGCAGAGTCCGCGACCATCCGTGGTCCAGCAGCCGATAAGAGCGAGCTTCTGCAACGGCCCCATGGATCGTATGAGCTGAAGTGAGTGCCTCATCAGATTCAATCACTTTAAACGGTACGTGAGGCAGGTCAGGAAGTAGTCCTCTCAAAGAGGGGACTGCTTCGCGCAGGTAGTGAAGTAGCGGCTGACGCCCACATTCCCATAGATGGGTGTACGGGGTCTGGAGGTTGGGTGTGAACACCTCCCTCATCGGTTTTGACACACCAGATGGTGCGTGCCCACACCTATATATTAAGGTAATGAGGAAGAAGCGCACACTCCTGGTGTGTTGTTGGCGCTTTGTTAGCTGAAATACCAGTTGATCGTAATGTCAATGCCGCTAGGAATTTCCAGGCATTATGCACAGGATCGTGGCACCCGAGTTGTGGGTAGATGTTATTGTGGGGTACGCAGTAGAGGCCTGCACACTTTTTCACCTGATCTCGGTATTGCATGGTAACTGCTGACCGTTGATTACTACCTTGCAACGATGTCTGAATGAGGGTCTTTTAGCCTAGCTCCGGCGAGATAAAATAATGCCAGCCTCCACTGAGCTGGCCTCTTCAGAACTGCTAACGCCTGCAATCCCCCCCCCCCCCCCCCCACACAGGTTTTAGTGACCATGGCTCGGGTGACTTCCCCCGTAATGGAGTTATGTTAGTGAGAGTAAAGTGAGTGTGGGAAACAATATGAAACCCCCCACGGACGTAATAGATTATTTGGAAACCACCCACGGTGTGTACCAACCCGAACCGGGTACCATGGCTTGTAGGGGTGTGTAGGCCAATCGGTTATGATCAATATGCCAAAACAGAATTCCTAGTTCTGTTGTAGTTCTCACGCAATACCGACGGATTGCAGGGCATGGTGGAAATGTGTACCGCAGAACCATTTCCCCCCAAAGGAATGGGCAGTGAAAACGCCAGTCTAGCCACTGCCCAGGGTTCTCAGGTTTTCCCAAGACAATATCCGTTGGGTATCTGATGGTTTCAAACCTTGCTTACGCTAAAAGTACTGGTCAATATCTGGTGTACAAAAATGAGCTATCATTTGTGGTGCAAATATGTGGGGGGTTCCCAATCATTCCTCACGATGTTATCAGTTTAAATTGACACACGTGACCTGGTTGTGTCTGCCACCTGTGTGGAAGAGACTAATCCCTGGTAAATAATGTCACTGTGAGAGCCAAAGATTTTTTTTTCAATACACCAGTGCCAAATGGTGTTTGCCAATCTCACACAAGAACGACCCTGATACCACCCATATGATGTATATAAGCACCACCACCATGGTATTATCTAGTTGAAGACGGACCATGTAAATGCTGTAAAGTGCAGTATGCGCATGCGCCAGTATGCCCGCCATGACCATGTGGATAAGCCCCAAGCGCTCCAAAGAATGAATCACCTTTCGTACCCGTGTGGCGATGGAGGGTAGATTCTTGAGGAATCCCATGATCTGCAACCACAACTGGAGTCAGGTTTCAGTCGCAACACCCAGCTCCCCCGCACCTCTTTTTAGTTGGGCGCTTGCGTCATTTGTAACACACCACTGACGGGTTGCTAACAAGCAGGGTTTGTAACACGCACATAATATTGTCATCTCCCGCCTCTGTAGCTCAGATTAGGCCTTAATTGGGTAGCCGTGCCTTATCAAAGTGCCAACATTGGCTTTCAATGCGAGAGCTTTGCCCATGGTAAGTTTTGATGTGTGCAGTGGCCACGAATTGGCAGCTGAAATGTGGCAACCATTTCCCAAGCACTTTAACAGTATGTCGATCAAGCGTCGGCAACCCTGACACAAGCAAGGCTGGTACATGCATCTTTTAATCAGAGCTTTGCTGGGGGGATAGTGACTATCATTCGGGGTGTGGTCAATAGTGAAGCCCCGAGAGCCATGATTTGAGATGGGGCCAATTTCGATTTGTCGGGATGGGTAACAAACCCTAACGTTCTCGAAATAAACTTTTGGTTGCTTAACTGCCAGCTCAGCCAATTGGAGGGTTGGACCCTCGATAAGGATATTGTCTAGTAAGAGCCCATGTAGTAAAAATGTCGCGTAGAGATAGCCAGAATCTCCTTGACTATTTTGGTAAATAAACCACAGCCTAGGGGCTGTGTAAATATAAATTAAGCCTTGGGTAAAGCTTCATAGCATAACTAGTAATTCTAACTGGCCCTTCCAGCACAAATTTCCAAGAATTGCCTATGGGATTCTATGATGGGGGATGTATAGTATGTAATACTTTGAGATCGATGCAAGCCCAGATAAAGTACCCTGGAGACAGAAGCGGCTTACGGTTTTCGAAAGTGTCATTTGAAATGGGTATACGTACGAAATCAATTTGTTAGGTCTATAATTCGAAACTCTCTCTTTCTAGGTTTATGAAAGAATGGTGGGGAACACAACTCATTGGGTTCATGCTCGTCTTCCCTATCACCCCCCTTTGCTGCCGACATAGCCGTTTAAAATTTCTGTATGTCCCTTGCTCAATCTCTTTTGAGGAGAGCGCAAAGGTGCGATGAGGAACATGCTGAGTAGGGGAAGGGTGATATCTCCGTTATGAACTACATGACATAACCCCGAACAGTTGTAAAATAAAATGATAGTTAGTTTGTTAATCCAGCACCCTGAAAGCAACAACCGTTAACCTATTTTGGTGAGGCACAGTGCACTTGCTAGTAGTAGAACCAGACCCTACCTCAAGGGCAACGGTCGGTCCTGGTGTACGGTGGTTGGGGGGACGTGTGTGGCTTGACGAGGTGTGGTGGTTTTTTTTTTTTGGGGAGGCCCCGCCCGACATTTTCCGGGGTAGGTGTGTATTGGTCCGATGTCGCAGTCCGGTGTGGCAGTTCCCAAGCGGTAACTGTGGATGCCGATAGCGTAGAAAGCCCGATTGAGGCGGCTTCATGAGGGCCGACGGCTGTTTCCTACCTCGTCCATTCTCTTTAACCGTTTGGCAGGTCTGCCCCCCGAACACTGATAGTGGTGTGGGATGTGGTGAGGTGCGGCACAACCCTGCACATTTTAGGGTTGAGCGTGGGCCGGATGGAGCTTTGTCCTGAAGACAATATCTCAAACTGGGGATTGCAGAGTAAAAAAAGCTAGAGCAATCCTGCTGACTCACTAGACACGTTCTCCCCATCGGACTGGGGTCCTGGCGTATGCCGTGGTTTGTTTGGAGGAGTTTCAGGATTTGTTTGGGGCGTGGATACTTTGTCTGGCTGGCTAGTTGGTGCCAAGTTCCCCAACTTGTGAGCATTGAACCAAGGATCATTAACACAATTTCCTCTCGGTAGACGTTGGCGTGAACTTATCATGGTGTCACGGAGGACACCGGCCTGTAGCTTGTGGGAGGTGAGATAGTTAACCGTTCCTGCCAGTTTTGATGGTAGAGGCCCTTGCCTAAGGTCGCGCAGCCGAAATTTTACTCCACGACAACAGTAGGTCCCATCCACCTCTGGAGTATCGACCTCGGATTTCAGTCCTCCAGACCCCTGGCACAAAGTCCCAACGGAAAGGAAGGCGAAGTTACTGGTGGCCGACGGCGCGTTTGGGTGGATGGATAGCCGAAGCCCGGGACCAACGTTTTCCCGGTCCTGTTCTTGTGGAACGAGGTTGCTCCACCATTTGCTCCAACCCGGTCCACGCGACCGTCGCTACTCGCTTGGCCGACAAGCCGACTTCCCCAGGCTCTGCAATGGTACTGGGGCTTTCTACCAGCAGATCTTACCCCCCATGAAATGCTGAGTGCGATTCTGGTCCCCCCACCCCCCCCCCCCCCCCCCCCCCCCCCGGCAGGAGGTCGTCACACCTGACTCCTGAAGGCCCCGTACGACTTCCGCACAGACTCTCGCTAGTCCGCCCACGAGAGGACTGTGGCGGGTCCCTCGTGCCTGGGATGGAAAAAGGCAGTTGGATAATAGTCGGGTTTGACGGCCCCCGGCGCCTGGCCTCCCCGGAGGTTGTGTGTAGGTTTACCCCTACCTATGACCTTAGTTCGGTCGGGGTGGCATAGTCGGCAGCAGCCCCAGGATTGTGGCTTGCACCAGCTTGCTCTCGAGCAGCCGACCCCGTGTGAGCGAGCAGCACCTGATCCTGGCAGCGGCCTGGCTGCGCGATGTGGCTGCAAGCGCTCCACCGGCCAGCGCCTCTGTCGGGAGACCCCGGCCGCTTCACGAGTCCCAGCTTCAGCTGCGGGTGGGCTCAACGTCGGCGCGGGTCCTACCCCCCCCCCACCGCGGCCTCGCAGGGGGGACGGGACGGGGGACACTGTAAAAGACAGGTGTTGTCGTCGCTGGGGGGTGCGAGTTAACAACCACAACTGCGTGCCTCACCCCCCCCCTCCCCCCGGAGAACGGTCCGAAAGACAGTGTTCACAGATACCTGCACTGTGCGCCGCCTGGAGACGGAGTTGGGCGCGGGGGAAACAAACCTGCGAACGACTTCCGTCCTTTTTTTCTAGCCGTTTCCCCGGACGCGCCGGTGTTGACGAACAAGCTCGGCGAAGTATCCCCGCTGATCCAGAAGTCCCCGGACCAGATAGTCCAGCGGGGAGCTTGCTTGGAAAGATGACCTTTCCCTTATCCGTTCCATGTTACTGCAGGTAGTATAAAACAACAGACTTCCTACCTGGCAAACCAGCTTAGGTAAGTAACTTACCTTTCTGGTCCGTTGAAGGGAGCTGTGGAGGGAGAAGCACAACCTCACCCCCCCAGCAATGTCTGTAGCAAATGCGAGCTCCGCCTGATGATATAGATGTTATGTCGCCATGGCGTTGCTGGCGGCGGCGGCGGCGTGAGGGTACTCTTCACCAAAGTCACTCTCGTGACCCTCCTGAAGTAACACAGTTAAAAGCACAATTAAAAATCATTTCTTAAATATGATTTATACTACCTCAAAACTAAAATAATCATGTAAATCTGTTTCCAACGTCTCATCCTATCTGTGTATAAAAGCCAACGCGGAGTCTCAAGATAGCTACTATATGTCGCACTTCATTTGTTTTTTGTATAAAAATTCAAAAAAATTTTGGACTGAAATTTCTTGAATCTTTACCAAAAATATTAAAATATAAAACTGACCAACCAAAGCAGAATGCAGAATGGATTATCTTTGGAACAAAGGAAGTTTAGCCCTAGAATTAAATGTGTCTTCAAAAGAACCTATGTTGATATATGGGTATGGGTTAACTAAATGAAAAAAAAAGGCTTATTTTTAAAACATTTTGAAAAAATAAAAAAAAAAAAAAAACGCTTCCCATTACCTAACAGTAAATATGTGGATTTCAACTATGTTCTCAAAAACGACATCTGGAAGATTATGAGACTCCGCGCTGGCAGCCCCCCCCGAAAATCAGATCACTTATATATGACGTCGGTAGTGTAGCATTTATAAGATCTACTACAAGGAGTTTGGTGGGTGTTAGAATACTCAAAAAGGTATCAGCGTTAAGGCTAGGGTTTGGTAAAGGGCGTAATGAATAATTGTTCTCGAGATTGGCATTAAATTCCTTTTGCGTGATGTTATACATAAAAGTAACAGTCTTTTTCCTTTTCTTCTTTCTTCTTTTTCTTTTTCTGGGTCTATCTCTTAGTTTCCTTTCTATAACTCCTCTCGGGACTACAGGGCTCTCTCTTCTTTTCCCTTCTATCTCGTCTTTCTTCACTTCTACTACTAATTCTCTCTCTACTTTCTATAACTTCTTTTTAATTCTAATCCTTTTTTTTTTAAATAGCTTTAAAAACTAAGAGGTATAATAAATGTAATAATATTTCCGGGACCATACGCTGATGTAACATTTACTGTTCCTCTTCTAATATATAAATAAATAAATAGATAAAATAAATAATTGGTGTGGGGATGTGGCATGTGGGCTGTAAGATTGATACGCTTAATGTGAAAATAGATGACTTGGGGCCCTGAGGATTTGCTGTCCGGGTTATCTGTCTTATGAAGGTGCTGTCAGCTTTCCGATTATGACCTTGAATACTCTTACACATCGTTGTCAGCTTCCTTGTAGGATCTTACTCGGAAGAGAGACATGAATTCCCTTCCCCAAGGGAGATACTTTCTCACTATTCCGCTGTAGTCGCCAATTCATTTGCCTTTGAGTGCAGCCCTCCAGCTCTACTGCAAGTGGAGGGCAGGTACAATTACTCTGTGTTATTTATTATTTTCTCGCCAGAACACAGTTCCTCCGCAGTTTGGAGGGGACTGCAGAGCGCCCCTAGCTCTCCATCCCCAGTGAAAAAGTCCGGAAGATTGGGTCTCGACCCGAAACGCTCACCCATTCCTTCGATCACAGGGATGCAGCCTGACTCCAACAGAGCTTACTCAGCAGCTTTTTGTGTCTATCGTTCAGTGGTATTCGTAAACCAGCATCTGCCGTTTCCTTCCTATGCATTTGATTGTGGTCGGTAGTCGCTGCAAATTCTCATCAAGGTATGCCTTCTTTGAAGTTCTCCTCTCTCTGCCGAGGGTGAAGAAGGGTCCTCGACCCAAATTCACACCTATTCCTTTTCTCCAGAGGATGATGCCTCCTGACCCGCCTGACGGTTACTCCGCATTTGTGTCTATCTACAATGAAACTCTCCATCGGGCTATCCCTGAGATCGAGCATGCTTCATTGTGTTGCTAAAATAATTCCAGTTATTTGAAGGAAACACTGGGAATAACCTTTGGCGTTTAAATCAGCCAGGTCAGGCAACATCTTTGGGGTATATATGATGGTTGTCGGTTTTGGGGATTCAGGATCTCTCGACCCCAAAACTTCACACCATCTTTTCTCCCACGAGATGCTGACGCTGCCTGACCCGCCTGAGGGTTAAACTTTCTGAAGAGAACTTTCGTTTTCTATGGATATTCTTTTTGTCCAGAGACTTGGACCAAAAGCATTGCTTGGTCTAGAAGTGGGATGGATAGGAGGTGAATGATTTCATCCGCTAGTGAAGAGTCTTAGGGATTAGAGGTCTAAAGCCTCAGATTTAAAAGGATGTTCTTTTAGGAAGGATAGAGAGTGACGGAATTTCTTTAGTCAGAGATTGGTGGTAGAATCTGTGGAATTACTATGCCTTCAGAAGTCATTGTGGATTATTTTAAGGCAGAGCAGAGAAGAATAGATAGATTATTGATTAGTATCGAGGTGTCAGAGGTATGGGGGAATAAGACAGGAGGAATAGGAGAGATTGACACGAGAGCATTAGAGAGAGGGGGGGTGAGGAGAGATTTAGATCCTGCCATGATTGAATGGTCGGAGTAGATGAGGGGCGTCGAATGGCCGTAATTTCTATCTCTTATGATCTATGATCTTATGTGAACAATTTCTTTCCCCCCCCCCCCCTCCCCCCCCCCCCCCCCCCCCAAAACGATAGCGGTCGACATGTGTCTCAGCTAGTTTGTGTTTTTCTCCGATATTCCAGCAACTTGACAATCTTTGTACTCCAGAGAGATCTCCTCTTTCAAATGCTCCGATGACTTCACGACAATGGATAGCATTCAAGATGTTGACGCCCCAAATCAACTTTTGAATCTATCTGTTTCTTGATTCTGTTTTGTTTTCTATTCTGGGCATTACCTGTTAATCTGCCAGATCCATAAAGTAGTCTTATAGCCGGAGTAGGAATCAAGAATCAGAGAACATTAAGATTTAAAGTGACAGTGGATTTGTTTAATAGAAAATCTTTTGGGGATCAACTGTTTCACTCCAAAGGTGTTGTCACTAGTTAAGAATAAAGGGGGCTGGGCTATTAGATTGGAGGTGAGGAAAAACCTTTTCACACACCAGACGAGTTGATGAATCTGTGAATTTCTGTTTTTCCCTCAGAAGACAGTGGAGACATTCTCTGGATGCTTTCAAGAGAGCGTTAGATGGAGCTCTTAAAGATAGTGGAGTCAAGGGATCTGGGTGCGAAAGGCAGGGGGGGGTACTGATTGTGGATATCAGTCATGATCAAAGTGAATGGCGGTGCGGGGCTATGCCTTGAACATATTGTCTATTGTCTATTGTGGTAGCGTCATATGGAACGAGTGCAGGCAGAGGAGCTAGGAACTACAAAAAGTAGTAAAACACTTGCCCAGTCCATCATCAGCTCTTGACCTCCCTTCCATCGGAGGGGATTATCACAAGTCGCTGTTCTCAAAAAGTGCTGGCAGATCATCAAGGACCCACACCCATCCATGGCCCATACACTCATCTCCCTGCTACGTCAGGTAGAGGTACAGGAGCGTGAAGCCTGCGACAACCAGGTTCAGGAATTAGACTACTTCCCCACAGGCCTCAGGCCTATTAACTCGGCTCGGACTAACCGAATTAATAGCATTATCTGTTTTATTTGCACTTTATCAGTTTTAAATTTAATTTCATGAGTGTATATATTTTATACAGTGAGTATATGGACACATGATTTGTTCTCGTATATTCGTCCTTTTTTCCCCTGGCTCTATGTTTCTGTGTGTGACAGCAAGCTAGGTTTCCATGTCCTATCTGGGACCACATGACAATAATAAAACTCCTTCAGCAAAACTAGCCTGAACTTGAGGGATTTACTAAAAAACAGTATTTAAAAAACTCTTGGAGCGCGGTACATGGATAGGAAAGTGTTTAGATGGAGACTTGAGCAAACCTCTGCGGGGAAAGGGAACTTGCTTAAATAGGCATCTTGGGTTGTCTTATGGATGAGTTGGCCCTGAAGGGTATGTTTCTGTGCGTTTCCCTGACTTAGCCTGCATTCTCTTCATGTATGTGATGCCTACCTCCTGCAGCTGGTTTCACAGACTTTCTGCTTTTGTCCACTCATCTGTAGCTCTTGACCGTTGGCCAATGGCCCTTCCTATCAGAAGACTTCAATTCAGTCTCCCCTCAGTTTGCTGCATTAAGCAGGTCACAAAAACAAGCCTGTTATCAGGGCAAACCATCAGTTCACCTTCCCGTTGCCTCAGCAGTCAATGTCCAGTGACTTTTTTTTGGGGATGCAGATTCCCCTGCCAGGCCAGTCAGGGTGTCATTAAATCACACATGCTGGAATCAGTGCACCCGAAACATCTCTGCCGGCAGCAATATTGTGAATGGAAAAGGGACGCTGCGTTCAATATTCTGAGTTGTTCTGAACCTTTTCATACCTCTTGTTTCCTCTCCCTTGACTCTAAGTCGAACGAACGGTTCTCGACCGTAATTGTCTACCTAATTCCTTCTCTCTCCAGAGATGCTGCCTGACCCGCTGAGCTTACTCCGCATTTTGTGTCTGTCTTCGTGTGGTAAACGAGCATCTGCAGTTTTCTTTCCTATACAAGAGTACATGTGCCAGCTATCGGGGTGGTACATTGCATTACGGTCGGGCACGGTGGCACAGCAGTTAGAGTTGGCAGTCCTTACATACGCCAGAGGACTGGGGTTTTGATCCTGACTATGGGTTACGGAGTTTTGGTCTGCTAATTTGAGGGAAAGAGTCATTCTTGACTATTGCGGGAGTGCAGCGTAGGTTCACACCAGGGTTTGTTACTGGGATGCGCGAGGAATAACAACGAGTATGGGGGTCGGACGTGGGCTTGTATTACTCGAATTTGACTGGTTGAGAGGGGGATCTTATGAAACAGATAAATTTATTAGTGGATTGGACAGGCTACATGCAGGAAAAATGTTCCGATGTTGGTGGAGAGTCAGAACCAGGGGTCACTGTAATATAAGGGGTGTAAGTCGTTTAGGATGAGATGCGGGAAGGAAAAACCATTTTTCACCCAGATAGTTTTGATAATTGTGGATCCCAGCTCCACAGAAGGCGGGAAACAAATTCACTGGAGTGTTTTTCAGGAGGAGAGATTTAGCCCTTGGCCAAAGTAATCTATGGGAATTGTGGGGGCGAGGAAATCAGGTACTGATTTTGGATGATCAGCCATAATCTTATTGAAATGGCAGGTGCTGCGCTCAAGGGCCGAATTGGCCTCACTCCTGCACTTATTTCTATGTCTGTGATGCAGATGTTGATAAAGGGCAAGGCACCACACCCCAAGCTTTCAGGGTTCACCGCCGCACCCTGCCAAGTGGACAGGACTTTCTCATCGCCTATGCAGGGTCTCAAATATACAATCCTAGTTGAGCCCACTGTTTCTGTGGGCTACATTACAATTCAACCACAAGGCGTCTCTTGCCTCTGGCAGTGAGACAACTTGCTCACCATGAATTCGACAGAGCTTTTAGCATATAATTGAACGTGGGAATCGGATTCTGGGCAATTGACCTGAATGGTTTAATGAATGTCTGATGAAAAGCTGTTATGAAAGGACATGGTGAACCAGGATAGCCAAGTGAAATAAATAAGTATAGTGGTTGGAGACCCAGAGAGAGATGTATACACCCTGGAACTTGAAGCTTTACAGTGGCGCAGTGGTAGAGTTGCTGCCTCGGCCAACGCCGGAGACTCTGCTCGATCATGACTATGGCTGCCGAACTGAACAGAGTTTGTAGTTCAAAGATTACTGGTTGTGTAGGTATTCGCTTCGGTTAAAATTATAAACTGTTGCGTGTGAAGGTCTTGCATAGGCGGTGAATGTAAGGCATAAAAGAAGTTTACGGCAAAGGGATACACAACAAATGGGCTGGAGAAATCTCAGCGGGTGCAGCAACATCTAAGGAGCGAAGGAGATAGGCGGACGTTCTGTGGACTTCTTCTCAGACTGGTATCCCTGACCAGTCTGATGAAGGGTCTCGACCTAACACGTCAGCCTATCTCCTTAGATCCTTAGATGCGCTGCCACCGTTGAGTTTCCCTGCCTATGTGTTACCCTCGATTCTCCAGCATCTGGCGTTACTTCTTTAACACATTTAACGGCACGATCCATTAGTCACATTTATTAACTGGAGGATCTTGGGAATCCAAGTATAGCTTGCTGAAGGAAGCATCACGAGTATGAGAGTGTAAAGAAGGGTATGTGGATAACTCTTGACTTTCTTATTCCAGGGCATCCCAGTGTAAGAGTCAGAAAGTACACGTGCAGCTTTTTTTTTTAAAACTTTGTCAATGCCTGACACCAGACCACTGAATCTGACACTTGTATTCCAAAACTTTGTTGTGTGACAAGAGAGATCATAAGGTGCCACAGGCTCAAAAACTAATTTCACCATGACCATTCCAATCTGGGTTAGAAGGTAACTCATCCAGGATGGCATTGGTTATTATGCCTAGTATACACAGTGGGAAGGAGTACAACCTCTTGGCCCAGACTCACCCTTCACCCAGCCCATGAAAAGCACCTCCTTCCCTGCCCAGCTGGCAGTTGTTCCCTCATTAACTCCTCAGAACCCACAGAACTGTGGTAGCGAAGGAAGTCATCCTCGACTCCAAGAACAGCAGAAGAACAAGAGGAAGCAAAAAGAAGGAAAGAAGACCGGTACGTGGAGTAGGGACAGGTTTGGAGGGATATGGGCCAAACGCAGGCAGTTTGGGACTAGTGTGTAGATGGGGACAAGTTGCGGCCAAAGGGTCCTGTTCCCACACTGCCATGACAGAAGGAGGAGAGTAGAGACGATGAAAGAATGAAAATAAGAGAAGAAACGCAGTAACGCAAAAAGGAGAAGAAAAAAGTATTGCCTTTTTATTTGTAGTGGAATGCCCATGGGAAGAGGGTTAGGGGTGGTGGAGTCGCGGGAAGGATGGGAGGCAGGTGAGGAAGTGCAGAGATGCTGAAAACAGACTGTTTCCTTGTGTACCTATGTACATTTGACAATACTAAAGTACCATTGAACCATTGACCCTACCAGTGTGAGTCTTCCATCATCACAATATTCACAAGTGGAACGCTTATGAACAAGTAAAAAGTTATAACTCGTGGAGTTACAGGGAGAATGACCTTTGCGTGGACCAGCACGAGCTTCCTCTGACATCTATTTGATGTTGTTTTCTGGTTAACACAATTTCCGCCAGAATTTCTCTTTCACTCCGCTGATTTCCCACCGCCCCGGTTAAGGGCCAGCCAAGCGCAGGAAAGGTAGATGGATGCTTTAAGCCCCTTCTCTCACCACGCACGCCCTGTGCAACAATTTAAACAATTAACAACCCCCCCTCACCCCCCCCCCCCCCCCCCCCCCCCCCCCCCCCTCCCCCCCTCCCCGCCCCGCAACAGATCACAATCTCCTCATAGTAGAGAAACAAAACCCCCGCCACTCTGTTATTTCCTGCTGCACCGAGTAAGCGTAGCGCTGCACCTTAACTCAGCGTCTAACGATTTAACCCCGATTCACAGTAAACCTATTGTATCCCATGCTGTCTGTGGGATGCTGCCATTTTAATGGCAACATGAGTCAGAAGAACCTGGGCTAAACTGCTGTAGCCCCGTCTCTGAAACTCTGCTCTCTTAGAGAGTTGGCTGGGATGATTTGGATCACTGCTCACATACTCCTTTACACTCAGTGTAAAGGCAACATACTCTGAAATTGTTGTATTTCACGTTGGGGGCCACATGCACCACAATGCTATGATGTCTATATATTTTTCTTGTTCTGCTCTGCACTGGGTTTTTTTTTTCTTTTTGTTTGAAAATTTGATTCAGAAACAAAACTTGTTCCATAGTAATTATCTAATTAATTAGAAGAGCAGCACAATTTCGTATTCCTTATTGAGCCACTCCCTCTTCTCCCATCTTCTATAATCTCGGGCAAAGTGTACAGAGGTGTGAAAACGACACCTTCCAGATTCAGGGAGAGTTTCTTCCCGAGTTGTTATCAGGCAACTGGAGTCATTCTATCAGCTGCTCAAGAGCAGTCTTGAGTTCTTATCTATCTACCTACATGGGGAGGAGTCCCTGGGGACTATCTTTGAATCGGACTTTACTGCACTTTTATCCATTCACGCTTAATTCTCCTTTATCCTGCTATCTGTTTTACCACCGGGATGGCTCGATTATTGTAATCATGTATTATCTTTCTGCTGACGGTTCAGCCACACACACAAAAAACTTTTTTCACTGTATCTGCTTTACACGTAGACAATTAAAAAGGAGGGGTTGGGGATGAAGAAACAATATATTTTTTTTTTTTTTTTTTTTGTTTTTGGGTAGCGCCACGGGAATACTAATAAAAAAGGCAATATCTTTTGAATCCTTTTTCTCTGTCAGTCTATAAATCATGCAACATAAAAGTATATGTTTTGGGAGCCTAGGTGCTATTGCTATGCTGAAGAAAATGCATCATAAGGCCATTACTGTAAGTGATAAGGGCAGAATTAGGCCATTCGGCCCATCAAGTCTAGGTCATTCAAAGCATGTCAGCTCATCATATATTCTCCCTTATATTATATATATAACACTCCTCACATGATTGATTGGTTTTTGATTATGATTGTTCACATCGAAGCGTCCCACATGTTACCAGGATAAAATGGGAATTTACGTGCATAGTTTTTAATCTCTCAACTCCATTTCTCCTGGCCATTCTCACCATAGCCCTGACACCCTTACTATAAAATAATCTGTCTATTGTTGCCTCAACTCAAAAACTCAAGACCCTGGATTGATTGTTTTGTTGCAATCTAAGGTACACATCTGCAAGGGGTGCTCTTTGGCCTTTTAGCCTGTGTGGATGGAAGCTGGAGAAGCAATGGTTCACAGTCTGTACATAGAACCCCTACAGTTGAGTAACGGAATATACTCTTCATGATAGATATGAATAAGAATGCTGTCAGTCTCGCCTTTATAAATAACGATATTTGCCACCTCAGCATATATGCCAAATATCATAAAACTGGCATTTTCGGCAATATCCATTGCTCATATTAGGATGGGAATGTAAAAGAGTTCATTGTTAGAGTTATAGAGATACATCAGCATTCCCCGGAAAAAAACCCTTGTGGTAGAAATGTTGTTACAAACTTTTGAGATTTATAAAAATCGGTCTGCAATTATTATCCCTCAGATAAAGCATTAAAAAGAAGTTTAATTTGACGCTATTTAATTACTTATATTAGTATTAAAAGATGTTATGGCCCTTTTCATCTCGGAAATTGCCATCTTGTTCACCCATTGCCATTTCCATTGACTTAAAGGGCAAAGCTGTGTTAAGCACAGTCAAAAAGCCCATCAACTTTCTTAATAAATTAAGAGAAATCAATGAAATTTTTCAGTCTTTATAGTATTGGAAGCCATTCTGACCCCCATCAGCCCCCCTAATCCCCCCATATGAAACATCTGCGTGGCATGCCTGGAAATTTAATAGCATTATTATTAGTTTGTTTCCTAATGGTAGGCTAAGTACAAAATTCAATTTACCTTAGAGATCTAAACATTATCAATTTCTTAAGATAAAGATTAAAACATTTTTCAATTGCACTAAGTGTCTGCGCATGACCAGTGATTCTCCTGTAAAACCTACACTATCATACATAACATTGAGAGAGAATTTAACGCAATACCTTCACAATCCAAATTAGCATACAATACCTGTGGGGCGCATTGTTGTGGTGGAGTGTGGAAAGAAGTGGACCGGAGCTCCGGAGAAGAGGAATGAAACCACACGCGAAGGTCATCATGGCAGGAGAAACGTAACAACCTTCGTATGCTACACAACCATTAGTCAGATCAATCGCGCGGGTCTCTGGACGCTTGTGAGGCAGCAACTCTACCGGCACTTATGGAATCTGGGGGTATTCCAGCAGACATGAATTACATTCGAACAAAGCTGCAGTTTAGTAACTTGAACGTTGTGGTGAATAGAGACATTGATAATCCGTGTATTACACAGCTTCAGTTTGTTTAGGTTTGCAGTGAGACAGTGTGGATACATGGTGCTTAGACCCCACCGAGGTATAGCTAAAACCAGTTTGACTCCCCGTACTCACTATCTCTATCTGCCCTCTCTATAGGACTATTTACAATCTACAAGTTTATTAGCTACTAATACATCCAAAATGTACGTGTGGAGGTGTGGAAAGGAACAGTAGCTCTCTGGTGCAGATCAACAAAGTTACACGGTGGGAAGACGTTAATAACTCCTCGCACAGACAGCACCGCCAGGCTGACAGAGATGAACTCCTACGTTTCTGGATGTTTTTCTAGTTAAGGCAAGCAAATCTCTTACCGCTGCCTGCGCATCTGTGCTTGCCTCATAGGAGCTGAACGTTATGAAAACAGGTGCTTAGAGACAATCAGGCACAGGTCAGCCCTCGTGCTTGTTCACCATGAAGTAAGCACTGATTCCAATCTTGGTCTCAACACCACATTCCTCCTTTATTCCTCAACTATTGATTCTCTTTTTAAATCCCCAAATATCCCAATATATTCTCTGACTTCCTCCAGTGCTTTCTGTGGTAGACAATTCATATACTTCATATCCTTATGAGCTGAGAACAGTTCCTCTTCATCTTCCATCTTAAATAAGTGATTCCTTATCTCAGAAACACCCGCAAGTACTAGGGACCACTATGTCCAAGTGAAAACATCTCTATACATCACCCCTGTCAATGGACTCAAATTCTATGACTAAAAGCCAAAATATCTTATAGAATTCATCGATCTTTCTCATCCAGGAACCATGAATCCAAATTTGAATGACTTCAGTTCAATGTTGGCTCCAGCAATTCCTTAAGGAGTAGTGTGTTGTTCTTCGGCTAATTCACATTTGTTAGTCACAAATGTTGACAGAGCTTTCTCTCAGTGTTATATTTCACATGTCCAGCTAATTTCACGTATTGCCATTTGGTCTCATCTTTTTTAAGCCTTGCTACTACAGAAATTAATGTTACCTTCCCATTAGACAAGCACAGTCCTTCCATTCATCACTTTCCCTGTAAACTTTTGGATGGCCTTGCTTTTTCAAGTTGCTGTTACCTACTTTCTGTAGCCTTTTCATGAGTTTATTAGTTAAAGGAGCAGAATTAGGCCATTCGACCCTTTAATCAAGCTGTGCCTTGCCGTTGTATATATATTCATGGTTGATCTATCTCTCTCTACTCCATCCCCAATTCTCCCTAACCCCTCCGATACCATACTAATATACAAATCTCTCAATCCCCTTAAAATATCTCAATTGGCGGCCTCCACAGCCTTCTGTGGCATGAATTCAACAGATTCACCACCTTCTGATTAGAAGAAATTCCTCTCACGTCCCTTACTAAAGGCTATGTCCTTTTTAATTCTGAGGCTATTGCCCTCTGAGTCTCAGGACTCTCCCACCTGTGGAAACATTCCTCACCACATCCACTCTATCCAGCTGCTCTTTCACTATTCTGTATGTATGTTTCAATGGATTTAGTCCATCCTCATCCTTCTAAAACTCCAGCGAGCTGCCGTCAAAGCGCTCATCATATGTTAACCCATATTTCATTCCATGGCTTCAATCTTGTGAAAAACATTCTTGTCACGGGCAGGGGTTACTGCCCGAGTGATGGCTGATCAGCTATGATCACAAATTGTAATGGTGGTGCAGGCTCGAGGGGCCATATGGCCACCTCCTGCACACTATTTTCTATGTCTTCTATTGTTTTATACCTCCTCTGGACCCGGAACACCAAACACATCCTTCTCAGATATGGGGCCACCAAAACACTGCTCACAATATTTCATAATGTTCTCTTCATCTGACTGGATTGAAAGGAAGATAAGCGTTCAAGGACTATGTAAGATGTTAACCTACGTATCTGGGCTGAATGCATCCTGCAGCACCTTACAAGGCCTTTCCCTGTAAAGACCATTCACAGGAAACAAATGGAGATGCAGAGAGCAAGTAACAAGAGAAGTCCCTGGCCACCAATATCTTCAGTGAGTCTGTAAGCAGGTTGCAAGCAGTACTTTGCACGTGCTTTTGATGCATTCCTTGCCACATTTCACAGGTTTACCAAGCAAGCTCATTGACGTGACAGCAATATGCATTGAAAACATGGGAGTTTTTTTCTTGTGCTTTTCAAAATCAAACAGGTGCCAGAATGTTGTGTCTTCTCCCTCTGTGATTCTCCAGCTAGCTCACAGTCGAAAGCTGTTAGGATGTATTGTAAGGCAACATTGTGAAATTAAGCAATGTGTGAGCACACATGCTTTGGCAACCTTGCTGCGACTGGCAGATTTATTTTTCACCTGCTCCAATGATCGGGTCACAGGTGAGGAAACATTCACTCTTGCTACTGCCTCCTTCAGAAAGCTCCCTGATGGAGCCACACCCTTGCTCCATTTGGCACTGTGTTTATTCCAAGTAATCCCTGCAGCAGAGCCAGGTACATTGTATCCAAGGAGGGTGTCATTCCTCATTATAATCTTGCTTTACACTGTTCCCGCTTCCTCTTTCTCTTTATAACTTTTTGCCAACTATTTGCATACCTTCGGAATGTAAAAGAAAGAATATTACCGTGACTTGTCACCTGTGACAATAAAGTATTAATTAATTCATTAATTCATGCATTAATTAATAAATGAATACTTTATTGTATTAATTAATTCATATTATGATTATGGAGTCATGGAAACATCATGGAAACAGGCCCTTCTGCCCAACTCATCCATGCCGACCAACATACCTCATCTAAGCTTGTTCCATTTGCCCACGTTTGGCTCATATCCACATCCAAGCACCAATGATCTTTCTAAACCTTTCATATCCATGTATCTGTCCAAGTATCTATTTAAATGCTGCAATAGTATCTGCTGTGTACAATCACCACTACCCTATACACACCAAGGAATAAAGTCCCTGGGGCTGGCCAAGCTGGCTATCCGCGTGTCATGGTGCCATGCGGAAGAGGGCTCTGCCCGAGCCGGCTGCCTGCCCCATCACACAACTCCACCTCGGGCGAAGACGTTATCACGCAACGCCACGTGCTTGGCATACGCCGACAAGACGCTGCGTACGACCGGAATGCGCCTGCGTACATACGCGGGCCGACAGGCCATTGGCACGCGAAGATTTCGTTAACTGCAAGAATTTTGGAGCCCGCGCGATGTCGCGACCAGCCCCGCACAACTCCATACCCCTCCGCGCTTCTAAGTGGGACCGGCCCCGCGTGGCCATATGGTGCCCGTACGCCTCAAGCGACCACGAGGTCGCATAATTTGCGAGCCAAGGTCGCGTAAGTGGGACAGGCCCTTAAGATAGTTTTATAATAGTTTATACAACTAATTTGTGCACATTTTCACACTTCTGTACGTCTTGCCTGATGGAAGAAGGGAGATGGAAGAGGGAGTGACCAGGGGAGACTTGTCCTTGATTGTGCTGATAACCTTGCCGAGGCAACGTGAAGTTTAAATGGAGTCAATGGTAGGGAGATTGGTTTGCAGAAAGTCTCCTTCAAAACATTGCAACATCTCCACTGAACCCCCGCCCCCCCCGGAATCACTGGCCCACGACCACTAAGACGGAGAAGGAGCATTTGGAATGGTATTGAGAAGATGGAGTCCTGCATCAGGAGTGCATAGAGATGGAAGGAGCGCACAACCGCATGACCTACCCATCTACCACCATCCCTTCACTCACCACCCACCCAACCCGCGGAGGAGTCCGCGGTTTCCATGTTGGCTTCATTAGCTGCCTCAGAACTCACAAAATTGGTAGAAATATGTCATTGTGTAGGAAGGAACTGCAGATGCTAGTTTAAACCGAAAATAGACACAGAATGCTGGAGTAACTCAGCGGGACAGGCAGCATCTCTGGAGAGAAGGAATGGGTGACGTTTTGAAGAAGGGTCTCGACCTAAAGGGTCTCGACCCGAAATGTCACCCATTCCTTCTCTCCAGAGATGCTGCCTGTCCCGCTGAGTTACTCCAGCATTCTGTGTCTATCTTTGGAATATGTCATTCTCCATCCTGAGAGGCTGCCTAAGAAGAGGGAGAAGCAGTAGACTGTCAGTTGAATAACTCATGATTTGTGCATCTATCATGCAAGGTCTATGGCATATTAGAAAAGTAGTCACATGTAAAAAAATGTGAGGACTAATTTTAATGCACATACATTTTCATGTGTGTTTAGTCCTCGAAACAGGAATAATATATCACAGAGACCTATAATACTTCCAATTGCTCTAAATTGATGTGAATAACTGTACAGCCTGTTGCAGCATAACTACACCCCCCGACAATTTGCACTGTACTGAACTGATAACTCGCTAAACTGAATATAGTTTCACACTTATACAACAGGTATATCTTCACTATCTTTGCTCATTTGTTTTAAAGGTGATCTTTGTGACGCAAATATATATTCAAAGCTCACTTATGTAGGTTGACTTGCCCATCCAATGTAGATTTTGCATTGATAACTAACTTGAGAATCATCTGATGTAAGCCAATGCCTAATGTCAAGGTTGGCAATGGGCGGAGAGAGGGGGGGATTGTTTATATTCAAGATGGCAGAGGAATGAAAGATTTCCACAATGAGATCCACACTTTTGATATTCAATGGTATCGCCACTAGTCATTGGCCTATAATTGTGGGCCCCAAGTCATTCTGGATGTTGCCATATGTATGCTAAGAATCAAAAGTTCAATGATTCGGTGAACCACACGGCTTATATCCCACACAACCCGGCGGCTATGGGCGGCACGGTGGCGCAGTGATAGAACTGCAGGCCTTACAGGCCGAGATCCGGGTACGATCTCGACTTGGGTGCCGTATTACGGGTTGGTTACATTCTCCCTTGTCGTGCTGTGTTTTTTTTCGGAGCTTCGGGGATTTCCCCCCACACCTCCAAAGCCGATAAGAGTAGAGTGCACCAAGAAGTCCAAGATGATGGTAGACTTGCACTCCAAGAACGTACAGACTTTGTATGTTAATTGTCTGAGGCTAAAATTGTAAATTGTCCCTGTTGAGTGTAGGACAGTCTCTTAATGTGCGTGGTCGCGATTGGTTGGGGCGGCACCGGTGTGGCCTGTTTCCCGTTGTATCTCTATCTCTAAACTAAAACTAAATGAACGATCTGCTATAGCATTAAATCAAACCCTCTCTCCATCCCTCTTCTCAATCTTAGTAACATGTTACTAGACAGGGTATTGATTGGGGATGAATAAGCCATGATCACATTGAATGGCCGGGGTTGTTGGGTGGTGGTGTTGGCATCAAAAGGGCTTGAATGCCCTACTCCTGCACCTATTGTAGATTGTCTATTGAGATCTATTTGGAAAATGGAGAAGGGGCATTCAGGGTGACATTGGGAACATTTAGTCTCTCTACATTAGGAGCCAGGCGCACCAAATGTAGAAGAGAGCTCACAGCACCCGTACTTCATCTCCCAAGCTACTCTCTTCAAGCTCGCACTGATGAAAAATTTGTAAGTCTGCCATCATTCTTCTTTATCGTTGCCCTTTTTTGTGTACATTTTGTGTAGTTTTTATTGTTGAGTCACCGTGTGGAAAGAGGCCCTCGGTATATACCGAGTGCTCGCCGACAGCGATTCAACCCCCGACACTCGCACTATCCTAACACACCAGTGGCAATTCACAATTTTCACTGGCCAAATTAAGTACAAACCTAGTAACGTCTGGGTTGGGGGAGGAAACCGGAGCACCCGGGGGAAAGCCACGCGGTCCCGGGGAGACCATACAAACTCCATACAGACAGAATCCGTAGTCAGGATAGAACCCAGGTCTCTAATGCTGTAGAAACGTAGAAACATAGAAAATCGGTGTAGGAGTAGCCATTCGGCCCTTCGAGCCATTCAATATGATCATGGTTGATCATCCAAAATCAGTATTCCGTTCCTGCTTTGTCCCCATATCCCTTGATTCCGTTAGCCCTAAGAGCTAAATCTAATTCTCTCCTGAATACAGCTCCTGTAAGGCAGCAACTGTACTGCTGCCGCCCTGATCCCATATCTCGCTCTGTCTCAGTGCCCCCACAACTCCTCACCACGCATGCCCCATTTTCCTCGATCCAGCTCTCCCCTTCACCCTACTTCTATCCATAGCAGCCTGTTCATCCCCCTGCCCACACTCTTCACAATCCTACTTCTCCTCTACCCCTCTTCTCACTCCCTCTCTCTTCATCTCCGTTGTGTATCAACCCTCTCTAACAACACAACCCACAGATCTGTAACAGAATAAAGTTATCCTCCAACCCCAAGGGACAGTGTAAAAGCCACACAGACTTTCAAAAACTTCCACTTTGAGTTTCAATACCATTGTTTTTCCCTTTCCCTTTTGCAATTTAAGAATGAATGTAAATAAAATATTACCCATGACATCAATTTCATAAGGTGACAGTTTTTAAATTGATATATTTTAAATATGTTTCTGGACTAAAACATAATCTAACTTGGCTGGGGTGATAATATAAAGTTAGATATATATACTAACCCAGAATACATCTGTTAGCACATGGAAGCTTAAAAGAGTTTTCAAAACCTTCGGAATTGCTTCTGTCGTTCGAGAAAATTGGAAATGAATCAAAAAGCAACTTTCGATCTATAAAAATAATGCTAAATCATGGCTTAAAAATAAGAAAGAATATGTTCAGAATCTCAGCAAGTTGGTTAACTTAAATCTAGAGAAATGTTTGACTTGCTGTGTTCATTTAGCATATTGTGGCTTAATCTAAGAAGCTTCCAATTCCTAGTATTACCTCTGCCATTTGCTTCGTCCTTTCTACCAACCCATTTTATTATCCTTACCCTTTTCCTCATATCTCTTACTCTGTCTCGGCCTCCCGCCTCCCCACAACCCAGTGCTGCACATTCCTCTATCCATCCCTCCACTTTCTCAATGAGCTCGTCCATCCCTATCCTACAATATTTATTTTATTCTCCATCTCTTCTCTATCCCTCTCTCTTTAGATTCCTAAAGACTACTTTCATCCTGGTGCTGAAGAAAATTAAGCTTGCCTTAATGACTACTGTGCAGTGGCGCTGACATCCACCAACATGATGTGCTTTGAGAGACCTGCCAGCCTTGATCCACTGCAGTTTGCTTACCATCGCAACATGTTCTCAGCAGATGCTATCTCCCTGGCCCTAAACCCATCTCTGTAACACCTAGACCACAAGGACTACTCTCTTAGACTCCTATTTACTGACTATAGCTCTGCCTTCAAGGTCATACATCCATCCAAACTCATCCGGGACTTGGGAATCAGCATTCCCCTCTGCCACTGGATCCTTGACTTTCTGACCCACAGACCACAATCAGCGAGGATAGGTGACAACACCTCCTCCACAATAACTCTCAACGTCAGTGCCCCGCAAGGATGCGTTCTCAGTTGCCAACTATACTCCCTTTATACTCACGACTGTATGGCTAAATTCGGCTCTAATTCCATCTCCGGGTTTGTAAACGCCACCACTATGGTGGGCCGAATCACGAACAATGACAAGATGCAGTAAATATAGAAGATAGGCCTTCAAGCCAGCACTGCCATTCAATATGATCATGGCTGATCATCCAAAATCAGTACCCCGATCCTGCTTCTTCCCCATATCCCTTGATTCCGTAGCCCTAAGAGCTAAATCTAACTCGCAGTATAGGAAGGAGCTGGAGAACGAAGTGACATGGTGTTATTGTCTCAATGTCTGCAAAATGAAGTTGCTCGTTGTTGACTTTACGAAGCACGGTGGAGTATGTGGAAATGCTTGTGAGCTTCGTTCCTTGGACTTTAGTATTACCAATGATCTGTCATGGACCAACCACATTTTGATGCATCAGACAAGAGGTCACAGCAACATCTGTACATCCTGAGGGCACTGAAGAAATTCGGCATGTCTCCAGTCACCCTTACAAATTTCTACGGAGGCACCACAGAGAGCATACCGTCAGGTTGTATCGTATCTTGGTTTGGGAACAACTCCACCCAAGACCACAAGAAATTGCAGACCATTGTAGAGGTTGCCTGGCCCATCACACAGACCAGACTTACCGCCATTAACTCCATCTACTCGTCACGCTGCCTCAGAAAAACAGACAACATAATCAAAGATTTGTCCCATCCCAGTCATTCCATTTTCTCCCTGCTCCCGTCTGGCAAATGATACGGGAGTTTGAACGTGTGCACCACTAGACTCAGGAACTTCCCCTTTGTTATTAGGCTTTTGAACTGTCCCTCCATAATTCACCTCTACCCCATTGGGGACTTTGGACTTTGTCTAAGGAACTGATGCATTACAATGCTCCACAAAGCTGAGAACAAAATCCTGCACTCTGTATCTTCCCCTTTGCTAATACGTGGATTTGAACTGATTGCATCTGTGTTTGGTATATCTGATCTGTTTGGATGGAGTAAAATAAGCCTTTCAATGTACCTAGGTACATGTGACAATAATAAACATATACCTAAAGATTCCCTGTTGCCTCTCCACTCCCAATCAGTTTCCGATACCAATGATTACTAATTTGTCTCTTTCCACACCATTCTCCCCTCATTCCACAACCTCTTCCTCTCCTCTGTTATCTTCCTCCACTTCTTGTCTCTCCTATTCCTCCCAAACCTAATAACACCCATGGCTTCTCCTTGCCCCATTTCACTCGCTCTCTCTGCTATTCCTGCCTCTCTCCCAACCTTTTTTTCCCTCACCCCGTCTCTCTCTCTCTCCTTCACTGTCTTTCCCTGACACGCACGTTTCCCTTATCCTCACAAGCCCCTCTTCCATTCTCTCCCTCGCCCCTCTTTCTATCAGACTCCTATCTGCTTACCGTTACCTCTTTTCTCTTCAATTCCTTTGTTTCACCCACATTCTTTCACTCCCACCACTCCTCCCTTTCTCAACCTATTCTCCGTTCTACCTCTCATTTGCTTCTCATTCTCTCTTCCTCTCCCCGCTCTCAATTTCACCCCTCTCCCTCATTCCCTTTCTCCCCCCATTTCCCTCTCACCTCTCTCCATCATCCCCATCTTTCTTTCTCAACCCTCCATCGTGCTTCCCCACTCTCCTACTTTTCCTCATGCCCTTTTCTCTTTTCTCTTTTCCATTTCCCTCTCTCTCCTCTCGATTCCTTTAATTCTCCAAACCTCTCCCCTCTTTTATAATATCCTCCTTCTGCCCCTTCTCTCCCTTCCATGAGTATGTGGGTTCCTGTTGACAGTTCCTATGTGTAGAGACTCAAGTGTCGCTTAAGGTGAGGTTTATTAAATTGATTTTAGGTACATTATGACCTAGGTTAAGGGCCTGTCCCACTGTACGAGGTAATTCAAGAGCTCGCCCGAGTTTAAAAAAAAATCAAACTCGTGGTAAACACGTAGAATATACGTAGCGGGTACGTCTCTTAACGGCTCGCAATGCTAACAGCAGGTACTCGGGAAACGCGGTAAGCTCGTGAAGACTCGTGAAGATTTTTCAACATGTTGAAAAATGTCCACGAGAGCCCCGAGTACCAATTCGAGTGGCTATTACCGTAATTCTCCGAGTTCAAATCAGGGGAAACTCGGGAGAACTCTTGAATTAGCTCGTAATGGATAGCCCCATTACGATGAGCCAAGATGACCAACTGGAATGTGAGCTTCTGAACACCTCTGGGACCTCTCTTACATCTATTCTTGCTGTGATTTATTGACCATCTCTGTCTTTTTGGACGTGCCTGAAGATGTCCTAGAAACATAGAAAATAGGTGCAGGAATAGGCCATTTGGCCCTTCGATCCATTCAATATGATCATGGCTGATCATCCACAATCAGTACCCTGTTCCTGTCTTCTGCCTGGTTATCAATCCTCAGTGCCTCACAATTACTTTGTGGTACACTCCCAAACCTCAATTCAATTGCTTCTGCTTCTCCAATGCCACATTCACAAGCGGCTGCCCTCCCATTTTCACTGCACAACGCTGACGTCCTTTCTCCTTGTTTTTACCGGCTTTAATGACCATACACTTTTGGTCTGATCTGTCCTTGACTGTCTGGTTTGCAATAACAATAACAAGCAACCAATTGATTGCATTATAATGGTTATTGCATGAAAAGGCAACTTTAGCAAAGAGGTATTGACATATTGCCTCAGCTCTCCTGTAGTACAGTTGATAATTGCAAAGCCAACAATCCATAGTGCAGTTAACAGAAACAACAGGACGTACTGTATATGTATCACTTACTTGTAGACTAGATTTTATTTAACCCTTGCACTGTTTTTAATGTTAACAGAGTTGAATTTATTACTGTAGGCCTGAGGAAAAAAAAGCCAAACTGCTGGAGGGACTCAGTGTGTCAGGCAGCATCTATGAAGGAAAGTGGACAGACAGGCAACACCTTGGTTCAGGATTCTTCAGGCTGCAGCCCTGCAGTCCAACTCGATGAATGGGATGAGAACCATGGAGCTGATACGACCATGGGCTTTCTGCCTAGTAATGATGACCGTTACAGCAGTAGGATTGGATAAGTGTGGAGCCAATGCGTCCATTTCCTCTATGATTCTCTAACATCCTAGGAATAATCAATCGGGAATCAACTACCGTATTTTCTGGCAAAGAAGATGCACCTGCGTTGCAGACGCACCCCCATTATGAGTTGCTAAATTTGAAAAAAAAGGCTGGCGGGACAGGATCAAGAGTTTGGTTTCGTCAGTAGAAAGGAAGATGTGAAGCTCCTTCGAGGAGGCAATGAGGACCGGGGAGCCTCCATCTTTGCCTATCCCACAATGCACTGCGCGGTTCAGGTCTGAGGTACGGGGACTTCCTGGCCCAGGGAGATCACATCATGGGAAGGGAGAGAGAGAGAGAGAGAAAGAGAGAGCCCGGGATGGAGCAGTCAGCCTTCCGCCCAGTAGCTAACTGCCAACCACCACCTCCACCGGTTACACCTGTGCCGAAGGACACCGTGGCTGGCTGGCGGGCGGTCGGTCCGGCAGAAGGCGCTGAGGTGGCGGCCGGTTCCGCTGTCCGGTCCAGGCGGCCGATCGCAGCCACCCGAGCTACTTCCCTCCCCGGCCACAATGTGGCAGCGGTGAGTGAGTGAGTGAGTTGCTGGCAAGATCTCCAACCCCCTCCTTCTCAATGCTCCCACCCTCCCCCCAACTTTACCCTTGGCGGCCCAGCCATGTTTACTACTTTGTGCAGCACAGGCCATGCTGACCCGGGCCAGACTCCCCATACGCTGTGGAAGGGAACTCTCCCTCCCCCGCCCCCCCCCCCCCCCACCGCCCAGCGCCGCTGCCCTTTTACAGCCGCTTCCCACTTCACACAGTTCCAGGGTCGAAGGTGTGGCAGGTTCCGCGGAGCAGTCGCTACGAGAGTGGCATTGCTCGGCCTAACTTTTGGCCTCCAAGACACAGGTAAATTTTCAGGCCTTATTAGAGAAAATAATATCGAGTTGGACGCCGGGAAATACGGTAAACCTTTCCCAGCGTCAAATCTGCACAGGTTCCTGTAGTGATGACAACACCACTGCTTCTTGCCTCTTTAACATCCCCTGGAGTTCTAATATTTGTTAGGACATTGGCAGTGGTCTGGTTTGCTATGGGCGAGGCTCAGTATTTCCCTTACTGGAGCTGCAGCATCCAGCCTGCTCCACTGGTTGATGAAAACATGACTGTACCACATGGAACTATATTTTAACTGCATTATCCCATGATAAGTCTTTCCAGCCTGATCGACCCAAAGAGTCATTGAGTCATTGGGCCGAAGGGAACCAGGCCCTCTATGCTGAATAAAATGCCCATCTAATGTAGTCCCATTTGCCTGCAACTGGACCATACTCCTCTAAACCTTTCCGAAGTATGCAACTGTCCAATTGTTTTTAAAATATTGTTATTGTACCTATTGCAACAACTTCCTCTGGCAGTTCACTCCATATACCAATCATGATCCGTGCAAAAAGGTTGCCCCTCAAATTTCTGTTATTTCTTTCCCCTCTCACCTTAAACTTATGCCCTCGAGTTCTTGATTCTCTTACTCTGGAAAAAGGCTCTGTGCATTCACCATATTTATCCTAGTCATGATTTTCTACTCCTCCATAAGATCTTCCCTCGGTTTCTGAGCTCTAAGGAATAAAGCCCAACTTCCCCCTGCAGCTCAGGCCCTTGAATCCTGGCAACATCCTCGTAACTCAGCACGGGATGCTGTCATAGCTTCAAGATGTTCTTCAACGTGTGTGTTGCTCCAAGATGCCGGTGGTGGTGGATGGAAGGAAAGTGTCATGCTGGTGAGTGGGCTGGGGGCTTAACTCCCGCGCTCTTGGAGACACTCAGAGGCGCTCTATGTTGGCTGCGGGTGGTGCCCCCTGTGGCACGGAGGCTGAGCGACGGCTGTCAAAGGCAAAGGTCGGCGTTCATGGCCCGATATCAAGGAGACATCTGAGTGGTCGAGTCGGTGGAGTGGACCCTGAAGCAGCCTGAGGTTCCATTAGATCAGACGCCACTCCGAGTGACTTTATGTGGCAACTCTTTGCATACCTTGGGTATACAAAACAAAGAATTTCACTGTGGCTTGTCATTGGTGACAGTGAAGTATTCATTCATTCATACTCACTCAGTGTGTTCTATCTTACAAACATACTTAGTAGGATTGAACCTAATGTATAGTAGGATCGTTACTGAACTGTATGCAAAAAAAAAAAATCACTGTACTTAAGTACATGTGACAATAAAGCACCGCTGAATCATTGAAGCATTGACATTGTGCCCAACTGGTCAAGTTTCAGAAATATATTTTCTAATTTCTCACGCAGGTCTTATCCGCACTTCACTGTGCACAATACAAGGAAGTATAGTTCATTACTTTTAGAGCTTGTTTAATTATTAATTTATGCTCTTCTCTCCAGTTTTCAATTAGCAATGCTACTTCTTATTACGTCTCACATTGGACTAATATTTCATGCCTAATCTTTTCTTTTCAAGCATGCATTTTCCACTTTCCGTACACACAACTAACTAGACATGATACTGGACAGAAAAAGACCGCTGGCATTTAGTTAAGTTTAGTTTATTGTTGTCACCTGTACCATGGTACAGTGAAAAGCTTTTCATGCCACAAGCTGTCCAGTCAGCGAAAAGTCAGTACATGATTACAATTAAGCCTTCCACAGCGTACAGATAAAGAATAAAGGGAATAAGTGTTAAAGAAGGAACTGCAGATGCTGCAGAATCGAGGGTACACAAAAAGCTGGAGAAACTCAGCGGGTGCAGCAGTATCTAAGGAGTGAGCAGTCCTTCCAGGTCCGACAGAGGTTCACCTGCACCTCCTCCAACCTCATCTACTGCATCCGCTGCTCCAGATGCCAGATGATCTATATCGGTGAGACCAAGCGGAGGCTTGGCGATCGTTTCGCCAAACACCTCCGCTCGGTCCGCAAAAACCAACCTGACCTCCCGGTGGCTCAGCACTTCAACTCCCCCTCCCATTCCGCATCCGACCTCTCGGTCCTGGGCCTCCTCCATGGCCAGAGTGAGCAACACCGCAAGTTGGAGGAACAGCACCTCATATTCCGCTTGGGGAGTCTGCATCCTTTGGGCTTGAACATTGAATTTTCTCAATTCTGTTAACCCTTGCGGTCTCCTCCCCTTCCCACCTCTCCCTCAGCCCTCGGGCCCTGGCATTCCCTCTATCTCTATCTCCCTCCCCCACCCTAGTCGCACCAGCTTCTCATTTTCACACCACAAACAGCTTACAATGGCTTGTTCCCTTTATCATCGATACTTTTTTGCATATCTTTCATTCATTGTTCTTTATCTCTCCACATCACCTCTATATCTCTCGTTTCCCTGATCCCTGACCAGTCTGAAGAAGGGTCTCGACCCGAAACGTCGCCTATCTCCTTCGCTCCTTAGATGCTGCTGCACCCGCTGAGTTTCTCCAGCTTTTTGTGTACAGATAAAGAATAAAGGGAATAATGTTTAGTGCAAGATAAAGTCCAGTGAACTCCAATTAAAGATAGTTCAAAGGTCTCCAATGGGGTAGAAGGGTCAGCGCCATTCTCTAGGACTCAGGACTCATCTTTTCTTGGATCATTCAGTCCCAGAAGGTACGAGGTTCCCGAATTGGCCTGAACAACCCCCACGTTAATGGAACCATAAACCTGTTGGTGACCAAGTGGATAAGACAAACTCTGTCCCACTGTGATGCTAAAAATAATGTGGTGAGCTCTTGACAACCTAGAGCTACAGGTACGGTGGAGCCTCGGTAGAGTTGTTGCTTGACAGCGCCAGAGACCCGGGTTCGATTCTGACTATGGGTGTTGTCTGTACCGAGTTTGTATGTTCCTCCCATGACCTGCGTTGGTTTTCTCCGGTTTCCTCCCACACTCGAAAGACGTACAGGTTTTCAGGCTAATTGGCTCGGTATAATTGTAAATTGTAGGATGTGTAGGAGTTAGCGCGGCCGTGAATCGTGATACACCAGAACCGGAGGCAGTGGGCCAAAGGTCTGTTTCCATGCTGTATCTCTAAACTATTGCTCAAGTCTCTGAAACTCAAAGAGAACACAAAGGCACATGATATTTTGTGTTCTTGCTGGGGTGTAGTCAAAAGAAAATGAATTGATGGAATGTTCTGGTCAGAATTAATGTTTCTCCTAAGTCCCATGCCCATATAGGTTTCTTGTATTCAAATTATTGTCAAATAACCACTTGTAACACCAGGTATGTCCTTAGGTTCTTGATATAAAATGCTTAATTTTGTTGAGAAAGTCGCTACCATCAAACTTAATTTGTAGGGAGTTGATGAGAAAGTGGAGCGAATGAGTGATCGTATGTCAGCATGGGAATAGGACAGCACATGGTCAAATCCATACTTTACAGAACTAAACTAAAACTAAAACTTAAATATGTGCTGATGTTGCCATACATAGAGTTTGTGCCGACCACCTGACCCTGCACATAACACTAACCTACACACTAGGGAACAACCTATCCTACAACACATCAAGCTAATTAACCTACAAACAAGTACGTCATTGGGAGTGTGGGAGGACAATACGGTGAAGAGTAAAAGCTTTAATAGGAATTGAGGGGTAACCTTTTCACACATAAACATTGCTGGTGTATGGATCAAGCTGCCAGAAGAGATTAGTTGAGGCAGGGGCTATCCCAACATTTGACAGGGACAGGTTTGGAGGATACAAAGTAGCTGGGCCATGTTGGCTGGTGTGGGCTGGTGGGCCAAAGCCCACGCCTATCACTCCTATAAGACTTATGTGTCTATCCTGGAGAAACACAGCAGGTCATGGAACAAACAGGTATCTAATGCGGATCTTACGCTGTTCATGGGCAGCAACTCTCCCAGCACACAAAAAATAGCTTTAATTAATTATGCCTTTCTCAGCACACTAATATCAAAGCAGATCCTACAAGAAAGATCAAAACTCATTCAAAAGCTGAACAGTTTTTTTTTGTGTGAAGACTGCCTTACCAGTTGGAATGCTTTCAATAGAAGTATTCTTCTTATCTCATCATATATTCCACATCAAAAACATAGCAGAAACAATGAATTGGAGCCATAATTAACATTACAATTATACAATACAATTATGAAAGGAAATTTTGCAATAGGATTTTCAAACCAAATTGCTGAAGCCAAATACAATAAATGAGGTTGGGGTTTGATAAAAAGTCATCAAGATGACAACTGTGATTTTTTTTAATTGTATGCTTTTACATCTCACGTCTTCATCTTATGACTTGGTATTAGGTGAATGGAATTATTCCTCACCCATCCATATTCTTTACCACCAGTGGGGAACAAGCTACTGAATGTCTCCACTGAAACAAAGGCAATCATATATAAATCTTATACATTTCTGTCATGTGGAAGATCTTAGTCTGATTACCTATCATAGCAATAATTAATACATACTCTAATCAATATAGCAATTATAGACTAGTGCATAGGTTCAGCTAACTTCCCCACAGCCATTAGGCTATTTGGCTCGGACTAAACGATCATTAATAACCCATTATATCTGTTATTTGCACTTTATCAGTTTATTTATTCCTGCTCAATGCCTACTATGTTCTGTGTGCCCGAAGCAAAGCAAGTGTCCTTCACGGACACATGACAATAAAACTCACTTGAATTGAACTTGTAGAATGCTTAATCATATCTTTGATGTTTACAAAGCACGTTACTAACCAGCTAAGGCACATGCCCGTTTGAATTTCAACGGTGATGATGATGTTGCTAATGCAGTATAAATACAATCCAATATCAGGACTGCCTGAACGAGGAGATGATGTGATCTAACGCTCCCTGTTAGGGATTCACAAGGTATGCTGCATGGGGAATAACATGATTCTGTGCAATACAACGTATGAGGGTCAGCAAGAGGGCATGGGTTAGAAATGCCCGAACAAAATTCTGAACTGATGCATAATGAGGCAATAACAGTTGATGCTGCACTTCGCTCCTGGAAAAATTGCTTCTCAATCCTCTAATGCTAGTGAAAGCAGCATTATGCCAGTGAATTCCTGGGTATCTACTTTTTGTGGATATTTAAAAAAAACTGCAAATAAAATCAAAATCACTCGGTATGGGCAGCATCTGCAGAGAGAGAAACAGCTAATGTTTCAGGTCAAAGACCCTTCACCAGAACAAGAGTTTCTGGCATGCTGACTATTTCCAACACTTCCTTTAGTTTAATTTAGAGATACAACATGGAAACAGGCCCTCCGGCCTACCGAGTCCACGCCGACCATCGATCACACCGTACATTAACACAATGCTATACACTCGGGAAAATTTGCAATCTTTACCAAAGCCAATTAACCTACAAACCTGTACATCTTAGGGGTGTGGAAGAATACTGGAGCACCCGGAGAAAACCCAACCTACAATTGATCCTTTGTTCTGTAATCCCCCATCTCTATTCCATTGCTTCCAATCCCACATTCATTCTCTCTTCACGTCCATTTCTTCTTACAGCTCTCCAGTCTCATGAATAATTGCTCATCACTGCTTGTTGTTTGCAACTTCATGAGAACACAGTGTGGTCTTGTGTTCCCGTTTGTTTGCAATCTTTCAAAATAACAAACAGCTAAGTGATCACCCATTCCTTCTCTCCAGAGATGCTGCCTGAGTTACTCCAGCATTTTGTGTCTTGCTGGGTGTAGATCAAAAGAAAATGCTTCAGAAACCCAGCAGGCCGGGCAGCATCTGTGGATGGAAATGCAGTCAATGTTTCTGGTCTGTGACCCTTCATCAGAATTAATTGTATTACAGCACGGAAACAGGCCCTTTGGCCTAACTTGCCCATGCCACTCAAGCTGTCCCTATTTACACCAGTCCCACCTGCCTACATTTGCCTCATATTCCTCTAAAGTTTTCCTATCCCTGTAGCCCTTCAAATGTGTTTTAAATGCTCTTCTTGTACCTGCCTCAGCTACCTCCACTGGCAGCTTGTTCCAAATACCCACCACCCTCTGTGTGAAACAGTTGTCCATCAGGTTCCTGTTTTTATGTCCTTTGGTTCTTGATATCCCAAAGACGTGCATGTTTGTAAGTTAATTGGCCTCTGTAAATCACCCTTAATTTGTAGGGAGTTGATGAGAAAGTGGGCTAACATCAAACTAGTGTGAATGAGTGATCGATGGTCAGCATGGACTCAGTGGACCAAAGGGTCCGCTTCCATACTTTATCTCTAGAACTAAACTAAACTAAACTAAATATGTGCTGGACAATTGTGTAATTTTCCAATTGCATGTTGTTCTAATGGTAACATGATTAGAAGACAAGAATTAAAAAAAGGACAGTGTAGTATACAGTATATTTATAGATACAGCATGGAAACAGGCCCTTCAGCCCACTGAGTTTGTGCCGACCAGTGATCCCTGCACAATAACACTATCCTACACACTAGGGACAATTTTACAATTATATCAAGCTAATTAACCTACAAACTAGTACGTCATTGGAGTGTGGGAGGAAACCGGTGATCCGGTCAATAGGTTTAAGGTGAAGAGTAAAAGATTTAATAGGAATCTGAGGGGTAACCTTTTCACACAAACATTGCTGGGTGTATGGATCAAGCTGCCAGAAGAGATAGTTGAGGCAGGGGCTATCCCAATATTTAAGAAAGAGTTGGACAGGTGCATGGATAGGACAGGTTTGGAGGAATATGGTCCAAATGTAGCTGGGCCATGTTGGCTGGTGTGGGCAAGTTGGGCCAAAGGGCCTGTTTCCACGCCCTATCACTCTATGACTATATGTGTCTATCCCTGGAGAAAACCCACGCAGGTCATGGAGAGAATGTACAAACTTCGTACAGACAGTACCCGTAGTCAGGATCTAATGCGGATCTCTACGCTGTTCGGCAGCAACTCTACCACTGAGCCACCCAGCACACAATAATCTTTAGCTTTATTAATTATGCCTTTCCAAGTTCAGCACACTAATATCAAAGCAGATCCTACAAGAAAGATCAAAACTCATTCAAAAGCTGAACAGTTTTTTTTGTGTGAAGACTGCCTTACCAGTTGGAATGCTTTCAATAGAAGTGGCATTACTCGAAGGAAGTATTCTTCCTCTATCTCATCATCATATTCCACATCAAAACATAGCAGAAACAATGAATTGGACAGCCTTGATAATTGGAAATAATATAATTAATTTATACATTACAATGTATGAAAGGAAATTTTGCAATAGGATTTTCAAACCAAATTGCTGAAGCCAAAAGTCACAATAAAGAATGTTCCCTTTTCTTCACACAATAGTCATCAAGATGACAACTGTGATTTTTTTAATTGTATGCTTTTACATCTCTTCATCTTATGACTTGGTATTAGGTGAAATTTAATAATCAAGGAATTATTCCTCACCCATATTCTTTACACCAGTGGGGAACAAGCTACTGAATGTCTCCACTGAACAAAGGCAATCATATAAATCTTATACATTTTCTGTCAGCCCATCTTAGCTGATTACCTATCATAGCATTAATTAATTACATACATTTATTAAACGTCTAATCAATATAGCAATTAGTGTGTAGACTAGTGCATGGCAACCAGGACCAGGTTCAGGAATAGCTACTTCCCCACAGCCATTAGGCTATTAAACCTGGCTCGGACTAAACGATGATCATTAATAACCCATTATCTGTTATCTGTTATTTGCACTTTATCAGTTTATTTATTCATGTGTATGTATTTATATAATGATATATGGACACACTGATCTGTTTTCTAGTCAATGCCTACTATGTTCTGTGTGCCGAAGCAAAGCAAGAATTTCATTGTCCTATCACGGACACATGACAATAAACTCACTTGAACTTGAACTTGTAGATGCTTAATCAGTTTATGAATATCTTTGATGTTTACAAAGCACGTTACTAACCAGCAATGTAAGGCACCGTGCCCGTTGATGTTTTCAACGGTGATGATGATGTTGCTAATGCAGTATAAATACAATCCAATATCAGGACTGCCTGAACGAGGAGATGATGTGATCTAACGCTCCCTGTTAGGGATTCACAAGGTATGCTGCATGGGGAATAACATGATTCTGTGCAATACAACGTATGAGGGTCAGCAAGAGGGCATGGGTTAGAAATGCCCGAACAAAATTCTGAACTGATGCATAATGAGGCAATAACAGTTGATGCTGCACTTCGCTCCTGGAAAAATTGCTTCTCAATCCTCTAATGCTAGTGAAAGCAGCATTATGCCAGTGAATTCCTGGGTATCTACTTTTTGTGGATATAAAAAAAAAACTGCAAATAAAATCAAAAACACTCGGTATGGGCAGCATCTGCAGAGAGAGAAACAGCTAATGTTTCAGGTCAAAGACCCTTCACCAGAACAAGAGTTTCTGGCATGCTGACTATTTCCATCACTTCCTTTAGTTTAATTTAGAGATACAACATGGAAACGGGCCCTCCGGCCTACCGAGTCCACGCCGACCATCGATCACACCGTACATTAACACAATGCTATACACTCGGGAAAATTTGCAATCTTTACCAAAGCCAATTAACCTACAAACCTGTACATCTTAGGGGTGTGGAAGAATACTGGAGCACCCAGAGAAAACCCACACAGTCACTGGAAGAACTTGCAAACTCCGTGCAGACAGCAACCGTAGTCCGGATCGAACCCGTGTCTCTGGCGGAGCAAGGATAGCAACTCTATCTCTGCACCACAGTGCTGCTCCTGTTTCTATATTTTATGGATCTGATTAATTATATTCTTGCACTAACACCGATTTAACCATTTATTGGTAGCATTTTTAGGTGCATGAAAATCCTTGCAACATTTGCAATTAACACTGCGATTTGAAAAAATTGATTTGTCATGAATTGTTTCCTCGGAATTTCTCAGCAAAATTTGATTGTCATAGAGTCATACAGCATGGAAACAGGCCCTTCAACCCAACGTTCCCAGGCCGACTAACAAGTCCCATCCACACTAGTCCCACCTCCCTGCTTTGGCCCATATCCCTCTCAATCTGTCCATTCCATGTACCCATCTAAATGTTTCTTAAATGAAGCTGCCTCAACTACCTCCTCCGGCACCTCATTCCATACACCCACCACCCTTTGTGTAAAAAAGTTATCACTTGGGATCCTATTAAATCTTTTTCCCCCTCACCTTAAACCTATGTCCTCTGCTTCTCAATTCCCCTACTCTGGGCAAGAGACTGTGCGTCTACCCGATCTATTCTGATGGAGAGCAGTTTTGCATGAGCTCAGTATTCTGTGTCCTAAAGGAATGAATGAAACTGCATTTAAAAAGGACCTTTTCTTGATGTCAACCCGAACAAAAATACTTTACAGCAGATGTGAGGTTGAGACATTGTTAAATGTATAGATGCATAACAGGCCAAGGTTTCAATACAAAACCAGATATAAAGCAGGTCAGACGCCATCTCTGGGGAAAATGAATAGGTGACGTTTCGGACTGGGACACTCCTTCACACTGAAGAGGTCATCTAGCCATATTCTCCAGAGAAAATTGCATGTCCCACTGAGTTACTCTGGCATTTTCTGGGGTTATTTTTTGAAGCATCTGCTACATTCAACACCAAACGTACAAACTCGAAGGAAGTACGGTACTGCTGAGGCAAGACCTGTCGGAATTTTAACTCTGTGCAAACAATAACATTACCAGACATCCTTGCGAAGCTGCTTCAGTTGCAAGGTGAGCCTGAAGAACATCGGAGCAGCATACCTTAGGACACTAAATTTCACAGACACACTCACGAATTTAGAGTACTGCATTCAGCTCTGAGCACCAGGTTACAGGAAAGATGCACAGAGAAGATGTAAAGGGTACAAAGAGGATTTACAAAGATGTTGCCAGGACTTAAGGGTCTGAGCTATGGGGAGATGTTGAGCAGGCTGGGACTCTATTCCTTGGAGCGCAGAAGGTATAAGGGGTGATCTTACAGAGGTGTATAAAATCATGAGAGGAATAGATCGGATAGATGCACACTCTTGCCCAGAGTGGGGGAATCGAAAACCAAAGGTTTAAGGTGAAGGGGGAAGAAGTTAAAAGGAATCTGAGGGGTAACTCGTTCACACAAAGGGTGGTGGGTTATTGGAACAAGCTGCCAGTGGAGGTAGTTGAGGCAGGGACTATTGCAACATTTAAGAAGAAATTAGACAGGAACATGGATAGGACAGGTTTAGAGGGAAATGGGCAGGCAGGTGGGACTAATATAAATGAGACACGTTGGCTGGTGTGAGCAAGTTGGACCGAAGGGCCTGCTTCCACACTGTATCACTCTATGCCTCTATGGCTCTCTACCTACGTTAGCAACTGATGGACACATGGATTGCTCATCATCATCATCACTCATCGTATTATGTCCCCGAATGTGTACCATATGCCTATACAACATTATGTTCCATGTGGTACTTGATGCTATACGCCTACATATACCTCTAACATCCAAAGCAATCAATAAATCCATGTCCGTTCGCTGCTTCTCCTTTTGCATTCATGAGAAAAATATGTTCAACAAGCAAATATTATTATCACACAAAAGCACTAGTCTTGCAGGTGCCTTTCATGACTGTGTCGGCTTTACAGCACATTAAGGATCAGAGGACATTGCAGCATAACCTGGTCCCCGGAGGGTTTAATCAAGTCAAGAACCTCAATTTTAGTGAAGAAGTTTCACCTGCAGATACTGGGACAGACACAAGTATATACAGTAATTGCGTTTAAGTGCTCCTCGGGGGGTGCACATTTGAATCATAAGTAGACACAAAACATGCTGTGCTTTGGGCGATAAAAAAAAGATAATTGATCTTACTAATGAGGATCTGTGGCAGTTCTAATGGAGAAGTGTTGGCTGCTTCGTGCAAGGTTCCGAGTAAATCGCAGCGATACCGATGGAATATCAATTACCAAGCACCCATCTATTAGCAATATTCTATTGTAACTTCTTGAGTTTGTAAACACTTTTGGTTCCGCCATATTTCTCTCGGAGTAGCCAAATGCATTTAATGATACTGTCCTGTTTTTATTTGGGGGAAGGTAGCTTGAGCAAGAACCCCTTGAATGGGTGGAGACATCAATGGTACCTGGTTGTGGGACCCTGGCTGATCTTAATGGCCATCATTTCCAAAGGTTTTGAAGATGATCTATATGGATCTGTAGAAATCCCTGAGGATTTACCAGGGAAAAATTCAATCTGGCCAGTGATGTTTGAGTGATGATTTGTCAGTAGAAGGTGAAGTACTGATTGTGGATGATCAGCCATGATCACATTGAATGGCGGTGCTGGCTCGAAGGGCCTAATGTCCTGCTCCTGCACCTATTGTCTATTGTCTAACCGGGGACACAAGGGAGATCTTTTTGGCACAATGGCATCTGGTGAAGATTCCTGATTGGTACGGGTGTCAGAGATTATGGGGAGAAGACAGGAGAATGGGGTTAGGAGGGAGAGATAGACCAGCCATGATTGAATGGCGGAGTAAACCTGAAGGGCTGAATGGCCTAATTCTACTCCTAATCCTTATGACTTATGACCTAATGAAGAGAAGAGATGATCTGGGGAATCATCGTATGCAAGGTCTCCAAGCAGAAATTGAATGAGGTCTCTTTGGGTTCCATGAGAAAACCTGAAGTTAAAATTGAAAACCCGTAAGCTGTTCCACATCTAACTCACAAACCTGTGCCAACTAGCCAGATGTGACTGTGAAGATGTCGCTGCTACTCCCCCCGATCCTCCCCTGCTACTCCCAGCCTCCAGCCCTCACTCACACCTTCAATTAAAGCCACCGAGGGCCTCTCAGCGGCCGCTGAGAACAAAGTGGGACCCAGTGGGGGGGCGCCTGTGGCCACATCTGGTGGCAGGCCTGGTTCGCTGCTGCGAGAAGATAAGACTGTACTAACTTATGCAACTTTGTCGGCGTAAAGAAATGTGACGACTCCTTGTGTACTGCCTAGCCGAAGTCTGCTGTATGATTTTAGCGGATTGTATGCAAAAACAAAGTAGTTCACTGTTCCATAGAAACATAGAAACATAGAAATTAGGTGCAGGAGTAGGCCATTCGGCTCTTCGAGCCTGCACCGCCATTCAATATGATCATGGCTGATCATCCAACTCAGTATCCCGTACCTGCCTTCTCTCCATACTCCCTGATCCCCTTAGCCACAAGCCTAACTCCCTCTTAAATATAGCCAATGAACTGGCCTCAACTACCCTCTGTGGCAGAGAGTTCCAGAGACTCACCACTCTCTGTCATACGACTTCCATATGAAGAAAGACTGGATAGACTCGGCTTGTACTCGCTGGAATTTAGAAGATTGAGGGGGGATCTCATAGAGACTTACAAAATTCTTAAGGGGTTGGACAGGCTAGATGCAGGAAGATTGTTCCCGATGTTGGGGAAGTCCAGAACAAGGGGTCACAGTTTAAGGATAAGGGGGAAGTCTTTTAGGACCGAGATGAGAAAATCGTTTTTCACACAGAGAGTGGTGAATCTGTGGAATTCTCTGCCACAGAAGGTAGTTGAGGCCAGTTCGCTAGCCATATTTAAGAGGGAGTTGGATGTGGCCCTTGTGGCTGAAGGGATCAGGGGGTATGGAGAGAAGGCAGGTACAGGATACTGAGTTGGATGATCAGCCATGATCATATTGAATGGCGGTGCAGGCTCAAAGGGCCGAATGGCCTACTCCTGCACCTAATTTCTATGTTTCTATGAAAAAAGTCTTTCTCATCCCAGTCTTAAAGGATTTCCCCCTTATCCTTAAGCTGTGACCCCTTGTCCTGGACTTCCCCAACATGGGGAACAATCTTCCTGCATCTAGCCTGTCCAACCCCTTAAGAATTTTGTAAGTTTCTATAAGATCCCCTCTCAATCTCCTATATTCTGGAGAGTATAAACCGAGTCGATCCAGTCTTTCTAGGTGCATGTGGCAATAAAATATAATTGAATCAAAGAATGAATGTGCCTCGAACCTGGAACCTGGAACCTGTAACAACCTGAGCACTTCAGTTATGATAGCACAGTGGCACAGTGGTGGAGTTGCTGTCTTACAGCGCCAGAGACCAGGGTTCAATCCTAACTACGGGTGCTGTCTGTAGGGAATTTGTACGTTCTCCCCGTGACCTGTGTGGGTTTTCTTCAGGATCTCCAGTTTCCTCCCACTGTCCCACTGTCCAAAGACGTACAGGTTTGTAGGCTAATTGGCTTGGTATAATTGTAAATTATCCAGAGTATCCTACCCTGTAGGACAGTGTAAGTGTGCGGGGATTGCTGGGTGGTGCGGACTCGGTGGGCCGAAAAGCCTGTTTCCGCGCTCTATCTGTAAACTAAACTAAATTAAATCTGCCCAGTCACACAATGTATAGCGGGCATCCAAGCTATCTGTTGTATTCTGAAAATTCAACAATTTATTGGCCTCATTCATTAACAGCAGGATGATGGAGGGAGCAGAAGGAAAAGGAGAAGGTGCGAGAAGAGGAGAGAAAGAAAGAAAGATTTCACATTTCAAACTGGGTGACCAAAGCCCAACTACATCTTTAGTAATTGTAATGGCAGTTCCCCATTTGACCTTTGCCCTCTTACCTTCCTTTCACTGCAGGTCGTCACTGTCCACACTATAAAAGAGACAGCAGCAAGTCAACACAAATATCAACC
Source organism: Okamejei kenojei (assembly GCA_035221665.1). Taxonomy (NCBI): domain Eukaryota; kingdom Metazoa; phylum Chordata; class Chondrichthyes; order Rajiformes; family Rajidae; genus Okamejei; species Okamejei kenojei. Next base: position 100,073,596 of record CM069135.1, read on the forward strand.
TTGGGCATTCCTTAATACAGGGCTGCCAACATTGGGTGAGAGTTGAGAGTGAGAAAGTGCGAGGGGGCGTAGCGACAAAGCATGGGGGGGGAGGTGAGGGAGGGGGGGAGGGGTTTTGGTAGGGAGCTTTTGCATTTTTCAGCTTGAAATTTTGCAACCTGGTGCATACTGTTGCGAGTCTTTTAACTTACACTTGAATGCAACATTTATGCTTCAAATTGGATTAGGTATGAATAAGGTTAGGCTAAATGGCATTCCTAACTACATTCCACAGTAGAGCCAGGCTCTGATCAACAGGTGCAGCACATGAATGACCTTAGTATATTCATGTATGGAAATCAGATTATAATTCATGCTGTTATGCATATATATAGAGAAACAAAAACCTAGAAACAAGGCAAGAGGAGTTGGACTTCCATCACTGTTCTGCACAAATAAATTAATCAACCTTACCCTTTGACTATCGAAACAAGACGAAAATAATGGCACATATTCAACCGTATATGGTTCAATGAAATTAAGATATATATGTAAAACATATATATGGAAACAGGCCCTTCGGCCCACCAAGTCCACACCGACCAGCAATCTACCTTACACCAGTTGTATCCTACACGCCACGGACAGTTTACAGAAGCCAAATACCCACAAACCTACACTTCTTTCGGATGTGGGAGAAACCGGAATATCCAGAGAAAACCATGTGGTCATAAGGAGAATGTACAAATACTGTACAGACAGCACCCGTAGTCAGGATCAAATCTGGGTCTGTGGTGCTGCAAGGCAGCAACTCTACCGCTGCGCCACCGTGCCTCCCCATTTAAAAAAAATTTCTGTAATATATTTATTATGATGTCACGTCAATAAAGATGAACACATGATTATAATTTCTGCCCTTGGTTGGATAACACACATCTCCAGTCATCGTGTTTTATGGCTGGTTTTCAACCTCTTCAGTCTGAAGGTCTCGACTCGAAACATCACCTATTCTTTCTCTCCAGAGATGCCGCATGTCCTGCTGAGTTATTCCAGCTTTCAGTGTCTATATTCAGTTTAAACCACCATCTGCAGTTCCTTCTTACACTCTTTATTAAGCGAAACAGGTCCTATTCTCATAATATTATTCACCTCAACTAAGTCTTTTCTTCACCTCTGTTGCTGCAGAGAATACAATCCCAGTTATCAAATATTTCTTCAAAGTGAAAAAAAAATTCCAGCCCCGCCAATATGTTCATAAATCATCCCTGGATCCTCCCCAGAGCAATTGCACCCTTTCTACAGTGTGTCATAGTCTTACAGCATGGAAACAGGCCCTTCATCCCAACTTGTCCATGCAGATCAAGATGCCCCATCTAAACTAGTCCCATTTATCCGCATTTGGCCCATATCCTTTTAAACCTTGTGTGTGTGTAAGGGTGTGTGTTAGGTTGTGTGTGAGAGTGTGTGTTAGGTTGTGTGTGAGAGTGTGTGTTAGGTTGTGTGTGAGAGTGTGTGTTAGGTTGTGTGTGAGAGTGTGTGTTAGGTTGTGTGTGAGAGTGTGTGTTAGGTTGTGTGTGAGAGTGTGTGTTAGGTTGTGTGTGAGAGTGTGTGTTAGGTTGTGTGTGAGAGTGTGTGTTAGGTTGTGTGTGAGAGTGTGTGTTAGGTTGTGTGTGAGAGTGTGTGTCAGTGAAGCGGCGACAACACCCGGAGTGAGCGGAGACGTGGTGATGTCCAGGGAGCATTTCCCTATCTCCCCCCCTCCCTGGGAATGCGGGCCGGCCCAGGTGCTCTGTGTCCAGCTGGGGTCTGGGGGAGGTGAGGGTCAGTGACCCGGGGGTCCGGGGGAGGTGAGGGTCAGTGACCCGGGGGTCCGGGGGAGGTGAGGGACAGAGACCTGGGGGTCCGGGGGAGGTGAGGGACAGAGACCCGGGGGTCGGGCATCGGAGCGGAGCTATAGCCCGAGATTCATCCCCGCGGCTCCGGAGACGGCACCGACGCCCCCACTCACCCGGTTCGCTCCTGGCAACTCCATGCGGTGTGGACAGAGCGGCCGACGGCCACAGAGCCGCCGCAGGTGAGGGTGTGATGTGTGAGCGGTGCCTGGGGGGGGGGGGGGGGGGATGTCGGTGCTGGGACCACCGCCGCGTCTCACCTCTCACACCATCTGCACGGGAATGTGAATGCGGGTGAGGCAGCATATATAGAGCGGTGGGCAAAACTGCTGGAGAAATGCTTGAGTCTGAAGAAAGGTCAAACCCTGACATAGATGCTGCCTCACCCGCTGAGTTTCTCCAGCAATGCTGTCAACATTGCCATTTTAAATAGTGTGCGATGGCTTAAGCCAATTTTACTTCGGAGTCACGTGAGTGACTACGTGAAGAAGAGCCCGCCTCACGCTGGTAACGTCATGACGTCGACGCTGACGCAGAAGGTGGAGCTGCAGTAAGGAGCAGCTCCTCGCAGCGGTCGGAACGGCCCGCAGGTAAGAACAGTAAAGTTGGGTTTTCTTAGCGGGCGCTGGGTAGGTCCAGCAGTTTAGGAAATATATTAAATCAGGTCAGAGTCATATTAGTGCTGGATAAGCACAGATGATGAAGTAAACTTATATTCGCGGGTTAAATGCTTCCTGGGGTGAAAAATAAATATACGGGAAAGCTAGTGCGGAGCCGGTTCCGATACCGGTGGCCGCAGATATACCCGTTAGCGAATTAGTTTACAAAATGATAACCACGGAGAGAAATGCTCCCGAATATGAAAAATGGAAAATAAAATAAAATAAAAAATCTGAGAGGCCCGTGGTTCTGATGACTCTGACATTGAAAAGTCCTCCAGATAAGTAAACTATGTGGAACTGATTATGGAGCATAGGAGAAAGTTCTCCAAATAATTATGAGACTAGGGTCAAAGTACCCTGAAGGTTCCTAATTAGCCCTGAGGGGTTTAATTATTCTGAATATGGCCATGGGCCTAATTGGAAGTTGGAACTCCGGACCCAGGATTTGGGCCGGAAGAAGTCTCATGGGATGAAATCCCAATTGATTTAGGGCTGCAGAAGGCAGACCCTGTTGATGGTGATTTGCATTTTGAAAGCACACCACAAAATAAAAATAAAAATAAAATGAAAAAATATGAAAAAGAGGCCAAAGATGCCTGGAATAGCAAAAGGTTTTGCTATATATGAAGGAAGTGGTGAGGCTATGGAAGAAATCCTAGCTGCCAACATATATATATGGTATCTCACCAACTTCATGATTTTGTGATGATTGAAATATTAAAATTGCACAGCACAGGAAATTGTGCCTCATTGGAAGAGCCTACGGTTTATCCGTTAATATGGGCATCCATGACTCCAAATATGAGAGCGTCAAATAGTGAGGTTTAAAAATCCTCACAAATTATTCTGTGCTATTATGGCTTTTGGGCAGATGAAAGGAAAACATAAAAATAAAGACGCTATTGTGCAATTCTTTCTATGAAATTTTATATAATATAAATGGCTATTTGGCCCATTTTTCACCCAAAGGTTGCATACCTGTGTCGAGCAAGTGGTGTTTAAGCTCTTGGTATCTTTTGGAATAATCTGCCTAACTTAATTGAAATTGGATGAAAAGCTAAATATTTTAGCTGCATGAAACCTTCGTCTTTGGACGAAAAGGTATTTTCGCCCAGAAGGGGATTTGATATTGGAAATAGAGGCAGAAATATGTCAAGGAAGTTTTATTGTATTGCACAACCAAATACTTACCCGAATTCAGGGGATAAGGAGACCACCACGCTCATATGCAGAGGAATTAAAGACTTGTTCCCTTGCTTAAAGAAACTGCGGATTAATCTCCAGTTAGAGGGAGATTACAAAAAGTTTATTAAGACTGGCTTACTATTATTTTTGATCAGTATATATTACGAGCAGTTTCATTAACTACTATTACTTTTAAAAAAAAGAGGTTAATCCTCCTGTACAGAATAAACCTGCTTATGTTTCGTGTTTTCTGCAATTGAAAAAGCAAGATTTATGTTCACATTGCCTAATTATCTGGAAAAGAGGTAATGGAAAAGATTTTGAACACAAGCATAAATTTGTCTTTAATGTTAGAAGGCATTACAGATGATGGTTGCAGAAGTATTCTGGACCTTACAGGTCTAAATAAGTTTGTAGAATACAAACATGTTCAAATGGAGTCATTGAATACTGCAAAATATTTAATTCAGCAGGTTGTTATATGGCTAAGATTGATGAAAAGACGCCTATTATTCTGTACCTATGCATCAGGTTTCGGTTAGTACTTAAATTTTAATAGGTGTGACAATTATGGCAGTTAAGCTTTGCCAAATGGACTGAGTTCAGCTTTTTACTCTTTACGAAACTGTTTGAACCAGTTTAGCCCAATTAGAGCACAAAATGCACATCATTATGGCTTATCTCAATGACATTCTGGTCATTAGTGATTATCAGAGTCAGCTGAGGACTCAGTTTCAGTTACTAAAGCTTTGTGGTAAGCTAAGGTTCTTAATTCATCTAATTAAGCCCCAGCTGCAGCCAGCACAAACAATTTACTTTTGGGGGTTTGTAATTAACTCAGTGACTAGTTAATACCTTTACCAACAGTTAAAGTGATGATATTTTGGTAACTTGTCATTATCTCATTCAAAATCCTTATCCTTCATCCGAGAAATGGTGACAACCATTGGTGAACTGCTAGCAGCATTTCCTGCAGTAGAATTTGGTTCATTACATTTATTGATATCTTCGAAGGTACAAGATACAAGCTCTCAAAGAGAAGGCAGGCCATTTGACAGGCCTATGTAATTAACAAAAGAAGCTGTATTGGAATTTACAATGGTGGGTTAAAAAAGGAAAATGTCCACAAGCTGCTAATAAATATTATGATTAAACAGCCTGAAATGGTTTTAATACAGATGCTAGTGCTCTCGGATGGGGGCCACAGATTTTATCCTCCAGTTGTGGAGGTAGATGGAAAACTGAAGAACAAGTGTTTCTCCAGAGTATGGTATTAACTATTTGGAGGTTATTGGGGCCTTTTATGGGCTTAAAGCATATTGTTGTGCTAAACCAAGGTCTGCATGTGTTAATACAATTAACACATAAAACAGCTGTGGTTTACATTAATCACATGGGGAGAGTTGGATCAGTATCATGTGATTGTCTGGTCAATGAGAATGGCAATGGTGTATTGGTCGGCAGATATGGATTTCAGCAAGCTATTATTCCAGGTAAAGACAATGTGGTAGCAGATGGAAGGTCCAGGATTTTTAAAGATAATACGGAATGGATGCTTAAGCCAGCAATATTTAAGAAAATTGTTAGACGATTTGGGTTGCAGAAATTGATTTGTTTGCATCCAGGCTTAATCATCAATTGCCTCATTATGTGTCTTGGGAACACGATCGGACGCAGTTTGCAGTAGATGCATTTTCATTACACTGGGAAAAATGTTTCTTTTATGCTTTTCCACCATTTGCTCTGATCAGAGATGCTTGAAGAAAATAGAGCAAGATTCAGCTTCCGGAATTGTTGTAGTGCCAAATTGGCCAACTCAACCTTGGTTCCCAGTTATGCTAAATATGATTAAAGAACCATATATGCAGATTCCTAACTGTAGTGATATCTTGACTAATCCAGTAACAAATGAAGGTTACCCATTATATGCATATATGAATTTGTTAATCTGCAGGTTTTGACCAGACCCACTACAGGAAACTGGGATTGTCGGACCCAAACTTTGACAGTTATTGGTGCATCATGGCGACATAGCACACAGAAACAATATATGACACATATTAAGAAATGGGAAGATTTTTGCACACAGTCAAATATTTCTGATGAATCTGTGATGTTACTCATGTTTTGGAATTCCTTGCCAATTTGCACTTTGGGCAACATTTAAGTTACAGTGCCATTAACACTGCACGCAGTGCCTTGTCGTCCTATTTAGGACTTATGATTGGTGAGAAGTCAATTGGGTTGCATCCATTAATATCACGATTCATGAAAGGAATTTTTCACATGAATCCGCCAAAACCTAGATATACAGAGATTTGGGATGTGAGCATAGTACTTGCTCTACTTAGAGAATGGACGCCAATTGAAGGGTTGACATTGGATAGGTTAAACATTGAAATTGGTCATGTTAATGGCACAGGTCTCAGCCCAAAGAGTGCAAACTTTACAAATGTTGCGTTTAGACTGTATGCATGTGACTACAGATAACGTTGTATTCTATGTTTACGATCTGATCAAACAAAGTAGACCAGGGAGATCTGGAACAAAGGTAACCTTTCAAGCTTTTCATATTGAGCCTGCTTTGTGTGTGGTTAGACATTTGAACCAATATATTAAAGTTACGGACACTTTTCGAGGAAACGAAAAGACATTGCTGCTTACGCACAAAAAACCACAAAAGCTTCAGTTCAAACTATCTCAAAATGGTTGAAACAGGTGTGGTTTTAGCGGGGAGTAGACACTGATGTCTTCAAATCTCACTCCACCAGGGCGGCAGCTACGTCCGCGGCGAAGGGGCGGGACGTACCTCTCGAGCATATTTTAAAAATCGCAGGGTGGAGTAAAGAAGAAACTTTTTCAAAGTTCTACAACAAAACCTGTTCACACTATGACAAGCTTTGGACACGCGGTGTTGGGAGCCACTATAATCACCTGCTTTGTTTGCTATTAATTGCTATAATCAGTTGTGTAGTCACTGATATCTTTTGTCACTTGTAATCATTTTTCCCTCAAATATAAGAGGTATTATTAATGGTTTTTCAACCATTAAAAATTTTAATTGTGGAAAAGATCTAACTTTTGTCTGCTTTCTCAGTATGTGTTTTACTTAGCCGGACTGTCGTACGGATTAATTCTACGACATAAAAAACACAGAAAGCTTTAAACTCTTTCAGTAGTCACTCACGTGACTCCGAAGTAAAATAGTAAGATTAAACGAGAACTCACCTGTTCGAAGTTTGATCGTTATTTTACGAGGAGTTACGATGAGATTACGTGCCCTCCACTCCCACCCTCGTAAAATAAATGATCAAATGGTGGTTCTAAGTCTTTTTATGAGCCTTACTTATGTTACTCCGGCTTTGGTGTTCTGTGTTTTTCATGCCGTTGCTTTGAAGTATGCCGTTACCAGCGTGAGGCGGGCTCTTCTTCACGTAATCCCTCATCGTAACTCCTCGTAAAATAACGATCAAAACTTGAAGGTGAGTTCTCGTTTAATCTTACTATTAAATTGCTCGTTCTTTACGGGGAACCCGCTGACAAAAAACTATTCTCATTGGTGAGTGTGGGGAAGTGTGACTTTACTTCTTTATTCATATATTTTTTTAACATTTTTTTGAGCGTGAGAACTTCTGTCATCTGCGTGAGAGCGTGAGAATTTCCTCAAATGCATTAGTCTCACGCTCAATGCGTGAGAATTGGCAGCCCTGTTAATACTTCTCATCTGTGTTTTTTCCTGTCATGTGCAGTGCCGTCCTAGTAGAGTCATAGAGTGCACTGTGTGGATACAGGCCCCTCAGCCCAACCTGCCAATGCCTACCAAGTAGCAAAAAAAAATTGGTGAAGTAGCCTTTTTAAATTATGCCCCCAGGCTGTGGAATACCCTACCCAGGGTTATGAGAAACGGCCACTCAGTTGACATTTTTAAACGGCAGCTGAAAACGTATCCTTGTACCTGACTTTGAACTGACTTTACTTCCATTGTCCTTTTACATTCTCAATTTTATATTTTTTATTTTTATATAAATCTGTGCTTTTTTAACTCTTTATTAACTGCCTATATTCTTACTGTTTTTACTTGTATTTTTGTTTAGGCCTGTGTTTATGTGGAAAGCACTGGGTTGCATTCGTTTGTATGAAAAATGCTATACAAATAAAGTTATTATATTGGGACTGGTCCCATTTGCCTGCATTTAGTCTCGAGCCCTCTAAATCTTCTTTACCCATTTATCTGTCCAAATTCTTTTAAAAGTCATAATCGTAGCCCCATCTATAGCTTCTTCTGGCAGCTCATTTCAGGCACAGGCTTCCCTTGGAGTGAAACTAATGCTGCTGAGGTCCTTCTGAAATCTCTCCCCCCTCACCACAACTCTATGCCCTAATCCCTGGGGAAAGAAAACCTGTGATAGTTCACTTTATCCAAGCCCCTCATTGTATACCTCACCAAGGTCACCTCTCAGCCTCCTACGCTACAAAGAAAAAGGTCCCAGGCTATCCTACCTCCCCCTATGACAAACCCACAAGACCAGACAACATCCTGATGAATCTATTTTGGATGATCAGAATAGCACACATGTGCATAGTCATAGAGTCATAGAGTTACAGCGTGGAAACAGGCCCTTTGGCCCAACTTGCCCTCACTGGCTAACATGTCTCATTTACACTAGTCCCACCTGCCTGCATTTGGCCCATATCCCTCCAAACCTGTCCTAAACCTGTGCACATACCGACCACCCTTTACGTGAAAACGTTACCCCTCAGGTTCCTAATAAATCTTTCCCCCCTCACCTTAAACCTGTGTCCCCTGGTTCTCTTGCCCAGAGTAGGGGAATCGACTTTGTGCGTCTATCCGATCTATTCCTCTCAGGTACAGTTTCAATGTTGGACAGATGCAGAGAGGGACAGCAGATGGCTTGGGCGGTAACGCTGAAGAGCATTGGGTCTAGATGCATGAGTTTGAACTGTATTCTTCTCTGCGTGTTGCAGAGGGCAGAGGAGGCCGGAAGCCAAACGGACGAAGGACACTGTTGAAGCGGCAATGTCGAGATGACAAGTGCAGTCTATCGTTCGATGGCTGGAGTTCAGTATGACAGTAACTTTGGTGCTGGCGGGGTTATTGAAATGGCATCATATGGCCAACTACTGCAACATGCTATGTATCACGCTGCAGGTTCAATTGAAAGTGAGCTGCACCAATTAACAATGCTTGTTTGATGCTCCCTGTCTAAGTAATGCATGTAATACTCTACAGTTCAATAAAAGAACAACACAAATACACCACCAGTGATGAAGATAAGGTACTGTGAAAGTCCACATTGTTCAGAAAGAGACTGGTGAGTCTGGAGAGAGTCTTAGAAAGAGAACAGCAAGACAAACAGTTTAGTTTGTTTTTAGTTTAATTTAGAGGTAGAGCGAGGAAACAGGCCCTTTGTCCCAAGGAGTCCACACCGATCAGCGATCCCCTCACACTAACAATATCCTACACACACCAGGGACAATTTACACTTATACCAAGCCAATTAACCCATAAACCTGTACGTCTTTGGAGTGTGGGAGGAAACCAAAGATCCGGGAGAAAACCCGCGCAGGTCACGGGGAGAACGTACAAACTCCATACAGACAAGCACCCGTAGTCAGGATCGAACCCGGGTACCTGGCACCACTGTGCCACCCAAATGAAATCCCTTGCACTGAAGGTAGACATAATACGTGTACATGGAGCTTAACATAAGAGGACAGAGATGGCATTAGGGGAGTACATTGTGCAAAATCAGTAAATATGTCAGGACATATAACCATTTAACCATATAACCATATAACAATTACAGCACGGAAAACAGGCCCTCTCGGCCCTTCCAGTCCGTGCCGACCATTTGATTTTCCCTAGTCCCATCTACCTGCACTCAGACCAATACCCCTCCATTCCCTTCACGTCCATATGCCTATCCACTTTACTCTTAAAATGTTAAAATTGATCCTGCCTCCACCATTCTGCTGGAAAGCTGATTCCACACAGCCACCACCCTCTGAGTAAAGAAGTTCCCCCTCACGTTAACCCCGAAACCTCTGTCCCTTAATTCTCATGTCATGCCCTCTTGTTTGAATCTTCCCTACCCTCAATGGGGAAAAACGTATCCACGTCAAACTCTGTCTATCCCTTTCATCATTTTAAAGACCTCAATCAAGTCCCCCCTTAACCTTCTGCGCTCCAAAGAATAAAGACCTAACTTGTTCAACCTTTCTCTGTAACTTAGTTGCTGGAAACCCTGGCAAACATTCTAGTAAATCTCCTCTGTACTCTCTCTATTTTGTTGACATCCTTCCTATAACTAGTCGACCAAAATTGTACACCCATACTCCACCATACTTAAGGGTTTTATTTTACCCAAGTAGATATGTTCTTCAAACAAATCACATGAGAAGTGACAGGGGAAAATGCTGAAGAAAAAATTGCAGTGATCAATGAGCAATAGAAAATTATAAAATTAACAGAAGAAAATCTGAGAATGCTCAGCAGGTCAGGCAGCATCTGTTGAGAGTGAAACAAACTTAATATACAAGATCAGTTATCTCTCATTTTTTGTGGAGGTTGTCTCAGATATTTACAGTCAGTGTGGCAGTGGGTTAATGGGGGAAGTTTGGTAATTAACAATTTTTTTTTCCACAGCACTTCAAAGCTATGATATGGTAAACCAATCAGAAGCCAGACGAAGCAACTGACTATAAATAGATTGTCATAGAGTCATAAAGTCGTACAGAGTGGAAATAGGCCCATTGGCCCAACTTGCCCACACCGACCAACATGTCCCATCTACACCAGTTCCACCTACCCGCGTTTGGCCCATATCCCTCTCAACCTGTCCTGTCCATATACCTATCTAAGTCTTTATTAAATGTTGCAATTGTACCTGCTCTTAAAAAAAAGAGAATCCTAAATCTCCATGGCCAGAAATACCCGTTGTTCACTTTCTACCGTTGAAGCACAAAGGAATAATTCAGTCTGGGAGACCAAATCCACAACCTTCTCTGGTTTGCTTCCCCTAATGTCCCCAATTTCTTAATCTCCACATTGTAAAACAACATCATCCACAACATGAACATGGGGGTTGTGGGGAGAGGGTTGATAAAGAGGAGCAGATAGATAGTTGTGGAAAGGCTTAATGTTACCAGTGCAACAACTCATACGTCCTCATGTTCTTAATGCATGTTTAGTTTAGTTCAGTTTAGTTTAGAGATACAGGGATAGGAAAGGTTTAGAGGTTTAAACTAAACTAAACTAGATGGATATCAAGTTTGTTTCTTTCTGATGAAATCCTTGTGTAGAATAAACTATGCAGTGAGGGAAGTGTTTATTTATTACAGTGTCCATTGAATAAAATGATTAAGAAAGAACTGCAGATGCTGGAAAAATCGAATAAATCTGAAATAATTCTCCAACATTTTTGTCTACCATTGAACAAAATGAAGTATTTTAAAGCTTTTTTAAAATGGAAACTTAACTTTTGAGCAACAGTCAACGTCTTGGATGTTCATGTTCATAGATTTTAGGATTAGAATTAGGCCATTCGGCCTATCAAGTCTTCTCCACCATTCAATCAGCTGATCTAGTGTGGAAATATTGAATGAATTAATGTCTAGTGGCCAAGTATGTACACATACAAGGAATTTGCCTTGATGCTCCGCTGGCAAGTAACTACACGACATACAGTATTTAAACAATTAAGAATAAAACATAAAACATGAAAACATTAAGAATAAAACATTACAGTTTAAACACGTGAATGAAATAAAATACCAGAGCAAAAGGAGGCAACAGACTTTTGGTTATTGAGTAGAGCTACTGCTCGCGATTTTATGTCTGGCTGTGGCAGCTTTGACAGTGCAGAGACGCCTTCTAGAGGGAAGTGCTTCAAAGAGTTTGTGGCCATGGTGAAATTCATTGAGAATTAATGTAGTTTGAGAGAGAAATAGCAACTCGGAGTGTTCTTGGACTGCATGTTGTAACACAGATTGGGGTGTGGACTCAGTGATTTGTGTTTTCAGTTGGAAGTGTTTTAGTTTAATCCTGACCATTTGTGCTTTCTTTGTGGAGTTTGCACATTTGCCCCGTGTCTGTATGGGATTCCCCAGATGTCCCAGTTTCTTTCCCACACCGCAAAGATGTGCGGGTCGGTCGTTAATTGGTAATTGGTCGCTATAAACTAAACCCAAAGTGTCGATGAAACAAGGAACTGCAGATTCTAGTTTTCACAAAAGGACACAAAGTGCTGGAGTACCTCAGCGGGTCAGGCAGCTTCTCTGGAGAATATGGATGTGATGTTTGGGTCGGGTCTGAAGAAAGGTCCAGACCCGAAGCGTCACCTACCCATGATCTCCAGAGATGCTATCTGCCCCGCAGAGTTACTCCAACACTCTGTGTAGACGATTGATTGATTGCTTGAATTGAAGGCAAGGAAAGAGGGGGGGGGGGGTCTGGGGAATGAATAAATTGGGATCAGTGTAAATAGATAGGTGATGGTCAGTGTGGACTAAGTGAACCAAAAAGCCTGTTTCCGTGTTGTATCACTTTATGAATCTTACATTCAAGAGTTTAAGCAATCAGCGTAACATCCTGTACTGCTTCTAGCTTCATCGCTTAAGAACACAGAACAGATAAAATCTTAATGACTTTCTGCCACAAATTTTGCAGTGAAATGTTGAGCCAGCACTAACTGACAGGACATGCTGACATGCACATCGCTGGCATACATAGTATGTTAAAGCCTAACTTTTGCAGCTCCACCGGTGTCAAATTATTAATAATTGCAGGTAGTTACTATCCTGATCCTGAATTGTACTTACTGCAAAGTGGGGAGGAGGGGGTGTAGGGGAGTGGAAACACTGTTCGACAAGCCTGGCATACAAAACACCCAATACAAAACCTTAATTTTTGAACAACAGTCAACTTCATGAATGTTAATAAGTTCTTACTTTTAGGAGCAGATTAGCTAAACTAATGAAAGGGACGTTAGCTAGCTAAGCAACCAACTAAGCTAATGAAAGGACAATGTCTGATATATTTTCTCTTTTTATTAAGGCTTCCTTACCTGATGAATGTTTTTGGGCGCTTTGTGTTTTCATTTTAAGATTTCCAGCATAGGTCATAGAACAGTACAGCACAGGAACAGGCCCTTCAGCCCACAATGCCTGTGCTGACCATAATGTCAAGACAAACTCATATCTGCCTGCATATAACACATATCCCTCCATTCCCTGCATATCTGTATTTTTAGTTTTATTTTTTATTTTTAGTTGTAGAAGTTGGGCAGCGCAGAAACAGGTCCTTCAGCCCACCGAGTCCCAACGGACTAGCAATCCTTGCACACTAATACTTTCCCCCACACACTAGGGACAATTTATCGTCACTAGTTTTTACAATTTGCACATTTTCAATATCTTTGAACCCATTGCAGAAGGCTGTGGAGGCCAAGTCAATTTATATATTTAAGGCGGAGATTCATAGATTCTTGATCAGCACAGGGGCAGGAGAATGGGGTTGAGAGGGAGACATAGGGCAGCCATGGTTGAATGGCAGAGTAAACTTAATGGGCCGAATAGCCTAATTATGCTCCTATAATTAGTGAACTCACGAAGAGCAGAGATCGTGCACCTCTAACAGCTTTACTTTATGTCATCTTATTCCGTCATTCACACAAATGGAGTGTGGGAGGAAACCAAAGAAAATCGGAGAAAACTCCCTGCTGATCATGTGGAGAACATACAAACTCCGTACAGGCAAGCACGAGTAGTCAAGATCGAACCCGGGTCTCTGGTGCTGGAAGGCAGTAACTCCACCGCTGCGCCACCACGCATCCCACAAGCCCCTTGAGTGCCACCATGGTATTTGCCTCCACCAGCACCCTGCAAGTTATTTTGCTTTGCCGTTAGCCAAATCTCTGTGGCTTTGTCTAAAATTCAGAACCATTCAAGAGCAATGAAAAGTCAATGAAATAATTACAGTTCATTACAAATTAAGGGTAACATAATAAAAAAACTGAAAACCAAATGGAGGCAAACAAAAATAGAACAAACTCAATGGAATTACCTAATATGAATGAATAAGTTAATATTCCTCCCACATTGCCATTCATCAACATTCAAATACAACAGACTGACCAGGGGTTGGTTCAGCAAACGGAGGTTGAAGTGCTGATGGGCTCCATGTATAACCTAATGTCAAATGACCATCAATAATTGCCAGTGAAGACGGTCATCTCTGCATATGCCCTGGAATCCCGAATCTAGTGGCATCTGCTTGAGGAGAGTCTGAAAGTTCAGCACAGAGTCATGTAAGATCCACCGTTAAAAGAGAATTAAGTGACACAATATCAATAAATCTTACAATCATTCACGATAAATCACAAAAGTTCCATCTGCAATTCAAGAAACGAGCACACACATATATATAATAATATACAAATAAAACATCAATATATATATAAAACATTCAAATAGTTATCAACATAGACACACATGTATATACGTGTTTGTGTTGATGTGCATGTATATACAGAAAAACTGTGTGTGTGTGTACACATATATATGCATATATATCAACACATATATATGCATATACACAAGCACACACACACACACACACACACACACACACACACACACACACACACACACACACACACACACACACACACACACACACACACACACAGGCCCCGAGGATTTTTCCCATTGATGAAAAATAAAAAAGTTATGTGTGTTTAAAAAACCTTGAGATCCTCTCGCCTGTCAATCACCACGATGAAGGTATCGCCCCTTCCGGGGGGGGGGGGGAGGGGGGGGCAGGGCTATAAAACCCCGGATGCCTGGACGTGACTCAGTCACTCTGCAAGATTGCTAGGGAGAGGCCACGACTCTCATTGTAAGCTGTGAATCAACTGAACTGTGAGTCTGCAATGTACTTGCTATAAATGATTTGTTCGCCCTTAATGACAATGTCATGAGATGTTTGGCCTACTGCCCTGCCTGTGCTTGAAACTGCAATGGTTTACTAGGTCTGACTGTGTTTGGAAGGAATAAATGCTTTATCAGGTCCGACTGTGCTTGGTTCACAAATCCCGCTCATTTCGTGACTTACACTTAGGGGACAGGTCACACTGATTGCGTAATTTGCATAATAAGTGCAGAGGTCACACTGATTGCAGAAATGCCGCTGACTGTGGAAGCCCCAAATTGGAGAGGCCACGCTCAGCCACATGAGTATTCAAGAAAGTTTACTGCCATATATATGTTGTGTGTCAGTGTGTGTGTGTGTGTGTGTGTGTGTGTGTGTGTGTGTGTGTGTGTGGTGTGTGTGTTAGTGTAGTGTGTGTGTGTGGGTGTGTGTGTGTTGTGTGTGTGTGTGTGTGAGTGTGTGTGTGTGTGTGTGAGTGGAGTGTGTGTGTGTGTGTGTGTGTGTGTGTGTGTGTGTGTGTGTGTGTGTGTGTGTGTGAGTGTGAGTGGTCTCAGTGACTGAGCTGCCAGCCTAAGAATCCATTCGGCCCACAATGTCCATACTAACCCTTCGGAAACCAGCCGCTTTGGCCCACAATACCATGCTAGCGTTCCAGAAAGGCTTCTCAGACTTGAGCTTTTTCAGTCATTCTGCTACTTTGCATCGTTGAACTCCATGATTCCCACTTACCCCGTTGATGCATTATCCTTGGCTATTACAAAATCCAATGGTCTCAAATTTAAAACTACGATGTGATATCTGAGCTGACATTATGTGACAGGCTACTAAGTTTCCACCGTGCTTTTAAGCATTGCTCTCCGCACTCCTTAATGTAATGGCATTTTGGTTTAAATCATACAGCACCATTGTACTCGATGATAAATTGCATTTATTTTCTGTGATATGCACACTGGCACACATATGATTACAAGCAGTAGTTTAGTTTAGTTTAGAGATACAGAGCAGTAACAGGCCCTTCGGCCCACGAGCCCGCACCAAACAGCAATCCACGCACAATTGCACTATCCTACACACTAGGGGCAATTTACACTCACACCAAGCCAATTAACCTACTAACTTGTACGTCTTTGGAGTATGGGAGGAAACCAAAGATGTCAGAGAAAACCCACGCGGTCACGGGGAGAACGTACAAACTCCCTACAGACAGCACCCGTAGTCGGGATCGAACCCGGGTCACTGGTGCTGCAAGTGCTGCAAAGGCAGCAACTCTACCGCTGCACCACCGTGCCACCCTGCAATCCCAGTAAGCCCAGCATATGTTATTTACATACTAACAATTTAGTAGGCATAATGGTGACATTATCCCGTTTCCAATAATGAGTGGTTCATACCAAACTGACTTTTCTCCCAGAAGGAAAAGCTATTATCAAATTTATCAAAATATATTAGAAATATTTGAGCTGTAGGCAGAAAACAAAACATAAACAGGGGCAATTTTGTTCACTCTCACAGTTTGGGAATAAATGACTTCCACTTTTAGTAGACAAAAAATGCTGGAGCAACATCTTTGGAGAAAAGGAGTAGGCGACGTTTCGGGTCGAGACCCTTCTTCAGACTGATGTCCACTTTTAGTAGGTGACTCACTTTTAAAATATATAATTTGGTTATCTTACCTATATCATTGATTTAATGCTTAAGAGGGGATCATGATAGAAGCCTCCTCATGGCGGTCCCCGGAAACGACGACACGATGCACTCGGTGACGCGTCGGGCGACCAATTCTGTCAACATGTTGGACGACGACGGAAGACAACAGCGAGCTACACGTCGTCTGACACACGAGCGAGCGAATGTTTAAGATACCTTGGATAAAGTTCCATTCTCCAAATTGTATGATCTATTTGCTCCGGCATTCTCCTTTGAACAGCTCCACACACTGGGAGTAATTTGTGATGATTATTTCCGCATCATCTCCATTGCAGTATGTCGTTTTTACAGTACATTAAGCCAATTTGGAGTGTGAATTTCTAGGGCTGACGAGAGTGGATGCACTGACTGACATAAGTGGGAGAATAAGGCAACAGAGAATGAGTGCAAGCAATGTTGGAGGCAAAGCTATAGTTTTAGGTTTAGGTTTGTTATTGTCACATGTACTGAGATACAGTGAAAAGCTCTGATTTGCATATTTTGCAATCAGATCAGATAATACTATACATAAATACAATCGTCAAACTCAGGTACAATAGATAGAACAAATGGGGAAGATACACAGTGCAGAATATAGTTCTCAGCATTGTCGCGCACCAATTCCATAGGCAAAGTCCAAGGTCCGCAATAGGGTAAAGGTGAATTCAACAGTACCCTGGGCCTGTCCCACTTAGGTGATTTTTTAGGCAACTGCCAGCGACTAGGTGTCACCGGGATGTCACCTGTATGGTCGTGAGTAGTCTCCTCAGTCGCCCAAAGAGTCGTAGCGTTTCTCTGGTCGCCGCTGGATTTTGAAATGTTCAAAACCTTTCAGCGATGGTCGGCGACGGTGGGCTTGTCGTATCTTGTCTTCTCCTGACGTAGGTGCTGTCGTAGGTTGTCGCCGGGATGGCGTATGTTGCCGCCAGGTGACGTAAGTTGTCGCCGGTGCTGACTTCGGTGAATTCCATTGTCGTAGTAGCCGGCAGTCACCTAAAAAATCGCCTAAATGGGACAAGCCCATTAGTCCAGTCGCCGTTTTTTCGGCAACCTGCTATGACTATGACAGTCGCCGGCAGTCACCTAAAACATCATCTAGTGGGACAGGCCCTTAACTTATGGAAGGACAATTCAGAAGCCTGATAGTAACAGAGTGGAAGAAGCTGTTCCTGAGTTTGGTGGTGCGTGCTTTCAAGCTTCAGATGTGATAGGATTCTGCAGACTGGTGAGCAGAGAGCTTAATGTTTCATCGACTTTGGACTTTAACTTTAGAGATACAATGCGGAAACAGGCCCTTCGGCCCACCGGGCCTGCACTGATCAGCCATTCCCATAAGCTATTCTACACAATAGGGACAATTTACAATTTTACTAAAGCCAATTAACATACAAACCTGTATGTATTTGGAGTGTGGGAGGAAACTGGAGATCCTGGAGAAAACCCACTTGCTCACGGGGAGAACATACAAACTCTGTATAGATAGCACCCATAGGCAGGATCGAACCCAGGTCTCTGGCACTGTAAGGCAGTAGCTCTGTCACAGCACTTCCCTACAGATTTCTGAATCAGAGTCTTAGAACATGAGAAAATAAGAAGCAGGAGTATATTGGACCGACAAAGCTTCTGTGTCAGTCAAAAATGTCTCTTTACCTCACGGCCACTTTCCTGCAGTGTCTCTATTCCCTTTGGATTCCCCTCATGGCAAAATAGTAATAAATACAACGACTGAGCATCCACAGCCATTGAGGAAATCCCACAGATTCACGATTTTATGGGACCTTGCCGTATAACTCTGGACGCTCCAACCATTGGAAATGGGCCGAAGGACGGTGGCGCAGCAGTAGAGTTGCTGCCTTACAGCGAATTAAGCGCCGGAGACCCGGGTTCGATCCCGACTACGTGCCGTCTGTACAGAATTTGTACGTTCTCCCCGTGACCTGCGTGGGTTTCCTCCGAGATCTTCGGTTTCCTCCCACACTCCAAAAACATACAGGTTTGTAGGTTAATTGGCTTGGTAAATGTACAAAAAAAAAACAAAAAACATTTGAAATTTGTCCCTAGTGGATGTAGGATAATGCTAATATGCGGGGATCGCTGGTCGGCGCTGACCCGGTGGGTTGAGGGCCTGTTTCCGCGCTGTATCTCTAAACTAAACTAAAAAAAACTAAGCCTGTTCCCATGCTGTGAGAAAATACTAAGGAAAAAATCAACATTTGTGCAAATTATGGGATAAGATGACATAAAGTAAAGCTGTTAGAGGAGCACTATCTCTTCTCTTCATGTTCATTAATTATAGGGCAGAACTAGGCCATTCAACCCATCAAGCCTACTTCGCCATTCAATCATGGCTGATCTATCTTCCTGTCTTAATCTCATTCTCCAGCCTTCTACCCAAAACCTTTGACACATGTACTAATCAAGAATATATGAATATCCATTCACTTGGCCTCCACAGCCGTCTGTAGTGGGCTCAAACATATAATAAATGTGCAAATTGAAAAAACTAGTGGCTCACACCCCCTTTTTAAGGCAAGTCCTCTGCAATCTATTTTCCTGGAATAATGACCACACCCCATTTGCCTCGTTATCTGTTACACTGTGGATGGCTCGATTGTAATTATGTATTGTCTTTCCGCTGACTGGTTAGCACGCAACAAAAGCTGTTCACTGCATCTCGGTAGAAACATAGAAACATAGAAAATAGGTGCAGGAGGAGGACATTTGGCCCTTCGAGCCAGCACCGCCATTCATTGTGATCATGACTGATCATCCACAATCAGTAACCCATGCCTGCCTTTTACCTATACCCCTTGATTCTGCTAGACCCAGGAGCTCTATCTAACTCTCTTTTAAATTAATCCAGTGAATTCGCCTCCACTGCCTTCTGTGGCAGAGAATTCCATAAATTCACAACTCTCTGGATGAAAACGTGTTTTCTCATCTCAGTTTTAAATGGCCTCCCCTTTATTCTTAGATTGTGGCCCCTGGTTATGGACTCCCCCAACATTGGGAACATTTTTCCTGCATCTAGCTTGTCTAGTCCTTTTACAATTTTATATGTTTCTCATCCTTCTAAATTCCAGTGAATACAAGCCCAGTCTTTCCCTTTTCTCATATTTTAGGAGACCAGCACACTAATACATGTGACAATAAACTAAATTTCAAACTGCTTCCCTGCATGGCTGTTTCCCAGCATATCATGAACTAACCACATTTAGCATCGTCACAGTGCCGGAGGTTCGATCCTGACTACTGGTGTTTGCTTGTCCGTACTACGCTCCCCATGACCGTCGAGATCTTCTCCGTTTCCCACACTCCAAATTCGTACGGTGGATCAAAGGGCCTGTTTCCGTGCTGTATCTCTGATCTAAACTAAACTAAAACATGTCTGTAAACCAATATTTACTAGCATTCTCACCATTTGAAAAACACTCCATGTTGGTTTTCTTTCTGCCAAAAGCCACGGCCTGAATTTATCTGAAAATATGCAGTGTGAGTAAACAGAGTTAAGAGTGTGTGAGCACAAGCTGGGAGCTCAACACCTGATTGCATTTCAACAGTGAGCACAGGTTGAAATGTGGGCTAGTGTGGGGATTAGGTGAACCAGGGTGAAGCAGCACTTTGTTTGTAGTTGAAAGAACAATTGGAGCTGAATTGATGAGAAACACCAGCAGCCAGTAGGGCAGGCGACATGTGGTAGAGACCGCAGTGACTCATTGCTGTAAATGTCTGCAACTCATTTAACTCCAGCTCAGAATTGATGGGCTGGAGTTTGAACTACCGACACTGCGATGCATCAGGGATGGAGAGGGAATTAATTGGAAACAGTGTTCTTGGGGACAGTTAAGGGCCTGTCCCACTTAGGCGATTTTTTTCAGCGACTTCCAGCAACGGTCACTGTCGTAGCAGGTCACCGAAAAAGCGGCGACTGGACCCCCCCCCCCCCCCCGGACCCCGACAATGTCTACAACAGGCTATGACAAACTACCACTTAGTCGAAGTCAAGCTATGGCAAGCTACCGACAACCGGCGACCCATCAGGACGGACCACACCTACGACAAACCTCCAACCTACGACCAACCAACCTACGACAACCAATGGAATTCAGCGACAACTGAAGACTAAGACACCAGTCGCCAGTTGACGGAACAGGTAGTCGCCAATGGAATTCACCAACGCACGACGACCCATGTCAAAATGTTACATCTCTTTTCACAACCCCCGACCACAGCCGAGTCGCCTGTTAGTACAAAGGAGAAAGTGGACAGCTATAAGATTCATCTGACAAGGGGCGGCACAAGGGGCGCAGCGCTAGCGCTGTGTTGCTGTCTTACAGTGCTAGGGACCCATTCCTGACTACGGGTGTGCTGTCTGTCGGAGGGAGGTGCTCCCGGTCCTCCCACATGCGGTTTGTAGGTAATTGGCGACAACTAACTGAATTCCAGGCGCAGATCTAGACCAAGATTTCAGGGTCTCGACCCGAAAGCACGGAATCAGCAGCCGACTGAGTCCGCACTGACTCGATAGGGCTCTTGGCTAACTCGATAGAGTTAGATTTTCTTGGGCCTAGCGGAAATCAAGTGGTTGGGAGAAGGCAAAGCACGGGTACTGAGTGTGGATGATCAGCCATTCACAATGAATGGCGGTGCTGGCTCCCGAATGACCTCCTCCTGCACCTATTGTCTATGTTTCTATGCCAGCGATCCCCGCACATTAGCACTACTGCACACATTGTTTTTTACATTTATACAAATTACCAAGTTAATTACCAAACCTACCCATGTACCAAACCTACAAACCTGTATGTCTTTGGAGTGTGGGAGGAAACCAAAGTTTTTGGAGAAAACCCACGCAGGTCACGGGGAGAACGTTCAAACTCCATCAGGTCAGCACCCGTAGTCAGGATCGAACTGTGAGATGCTAAATTGTGTTAGTTCATGACATGTGGGGAACTGCCACTTACAGCAAGCTGTTTGAGTTTGAGTTTAATTTACTGTTACGTGTACCGAGGTACAGTGAAAAGCTTCTGTTGTGTGCTAACCAGTCAGCAGAAAGACAAAACATGATTACAATCGAGCCCCACATTGTACGAACAGAGTCACCTATCCTGTTCTCTGGAGATATTGCCTGACCTGCTGAGATGTTCCAGCACTTTGTGCCCTTTGGGTATTAATAACCGGCAACCTACTAGTTATAGATGATATTAGCTTACCCTCTTATAGTTCAGCAATAACAGACACCATTCCCTCCCCGTGGTCCGTTATAACGAGAATTTACTGTACATAGAACCAGCTATCAGAGGAAGCTGTAGAGTCGGTGTAAAGGGAATGTTTTAAAAGATACACGAATGGAAAAGATTTAGAAGAATATGTGTCAAACACAGGCCACAAGCCAACTATAAATCATGGTCAACATGGATGATTTGGGGCCCATGTTTCTAATGTGACAAACAGTAATCTACTACCTGAAACATATAAGTTGTAGAGAATAACAGGAAAAAGTATTTTATCTAGTGGGCAGAACCTTCAGTTGGTGGGGATTGTCATAGAAATGGTGACATGTGGCTTTGAATCAACATGTCTCATCTACACAAGTCCCACCTGCCTGCGTTTGGCATGTCCCTCTAAACGCTTTAGGTTATTTTAGTAGCCCTCACTGCTGTCTTATCCCTGCCACCGTTTGCGCTAAAAAAGTTTACCCGACCCGGGGTACCCTACTCTGGGCGAGAAATTCTGCACATTGACACGGTCTATTCCTCTCATTACTTTATACACCTCTATAAGAACACCCCTCATCCTCCTGCATTCCAAGGAATAGAGTCCCAGCCTGCTCAACCTCTCCCTATAGCTCAGACCCTCTAGTCCTAGCAACATCTTTATAAATCTTCTCTGCATCCTTTCCAGCTTGACAACATCTTTCCAATAACATGGTGCCCAGAACTGAACACAATACTCTAAATGTGGATAGGAGATTTGAGGTAGGGCAAATATTCAGAGGAGGGGAATTTTTTTAAAGTTAAAAATAAATGAAAGGTGATAGTTCAGGGAAGCATGTAAGGCAGAAAGGGGCAGATCACATGAACATTGCAGTGAAAATCAACAAAACAGCAAATGCAGGAAATCTAAAATATAAACAAAAAATGCTGGAAATAGTCGGCTTGCATCCGTAGAAGGTAAACAGACTGTTTCAGAAATGGAAAAGAGATGGAAGAAACATGTTCAGGTTGGGGGCATGACTCTGCTAAAGCAAAATTAAAGTCTCATTATTAAAATGCTTACAATATACAATAGGATAAATACATTGATACAGAATTAAATGGATATGATCTGATAAGGCAACCCTGGTCTTGAAAATTGATATTCTGGAGTATCACTTTGTTTCCATATTCTCAAGTACTTCATATATCAAATGGATAGAAAAGAAAAGGGGGGAAACTGTTAAAAAATATTATATCAAACACAGAAATGAGAATTGAATGTGCCTCAGAAGGTCAACTCAGAAATGAATTAAGCTGGTGATAAGGAAAAACAAAATAAAGTGTTTAATGGTGGTGATGGAGATTCAAGGAACTGCAGATGCTGATTCATACAAAAAATACACAAAGTGCTGAAGTAACTCAGCAGGTCAGGCATCATCTCATGAGCCTACGGATCGATAACGTTTTGGGTCAGGATCCTGCACCCACACACAACTGACTGACTTCATCCGTTTCACCACTAACATCCATCCGGCACTCAAATACACCTGGACCATTTCCGACACGTCCCTACCATTCCTTGACCTCACTATCTCCATCACAGGTGATACACTCCTGACCGACATCCACTATAAACCCACTGACTCCCACGGTTACCTGGACTACTCTTCCTCCCACCCTGCTTCCTGTAAGGACTCTATCCCCTATTCCCAATTCCTCCGTCTACGCCGCATCTGCTCCCAGGATGAGGTGTTCCACACCAGGGCATCACAAATGTCCTCATTCTTCAGAGAACGGGGATTCCCCTCCCCCACTATAGATGAGGCTCGCACCAGGGTCTCCTCCGTACCCCGTGACACTGCCCTCTCTCCCCATCCCCCCCACCAGCTGGCACATACAACACATAGTCCTCCGCCAGTTTCGCCACCTCCAACGTGACCCCACCACTCGCCACATCTTCCCATCTCCCGCCCTGTCTACCTTCCGCAAAGACCGCTCCCTCCGCAACTCCCTTGTCAATTCTTCCCTTCCCTCCCGCTCCACCCATTCCCCGGGCACTTTCCCTTGCAACTGCAAGAGATGCTACACTTGTCGCTTTACCTCCCCCCTCCACTCCATTCAAGGACCCAAGCAGTCGTTCCAGGTCCGACAGAAGTTCACCTGCACCTCCTCCAACCTCATCGGCTTGTACTCTCTGGAATTTAGAAGATTGAGGGGGGATCTCATAGAGACTTACAAAATTCTTAAGGGGTTGGACAGGCTAGATGCAGGAAGATTGTTCCCGATGTTGGGGAAGTCCAGGACAAGGAGTCACAGTTTAAGGATAAGGGGGAAGTCTTTTAGGACCGAGATGAGAAAATCTTTTTTCACACAGAGAGTGGTGAATCTGTGGAATTCTCTGCCACAGAAGGTAGTTGAGGCCAGTTCGTTGGCTATATTTAAGAGGGAGTTAGATGTGGCCCTTGTGGCTAAAGGGATCAGGGGGTATGGAGAGAAGGCAGGTACAGGATACTGAGTTGGATGATCAGCCATTATCATATTGAATGGTGGTGCAGGCTCGAAGGGCCAAATGGCCCTTTTCTATGGGCCAAATTTCTGCACCTAATTTCTATGTTTCTATGTTTCTATGTATTGCATCTGCTGCTCTAGATGTCAACTGATCTATATCGGTGAGACCAAGCGGAGGCTTGGCGATTGTTTCGCCAAACACCTCTGCTCGGTCCGCAATAACCAACACGCCTCCCGGTTGCTCAGCACTTCAACTCCCCCTCCCATTCCGTATCCGACCTCTCTGTCCTGGGCCTCCTCCATGGCCAGAGTGAGCAACACCGCAAATTGGAGGAACAGCACCTCATATTCCGCTTGGGGATTCTGCATCCTCTTGGCATGAACATCGAATTCTCTCAATTCTGTTGACCCTTGCTGTCTCCTCCCCTTCCCACCTCTCCCTCAGCCCTCGGGCTCCACCTCCTCCTTTTTCCTTTCTTCCCCCCCGCCTCCCCCCACCCCCATCAGTCTGAAGAAGGGTTTCGGCCCGAAACATTGCCTATCTCCTTCGCTCCATTAATGCTGCTGCACCCGCTGAGTTTCTCCAGCATTTTGTGTATCCTTCTTCACAACGATGGGTGATGTTTCAGGCCAGGACCTTTTGTTCAATGGTAGTTATAGTCTGTAGGCTTTCTAACAGTAGCTACATTGTAAGGCAGGGTATAAATCAATTCCTAAGAGTCAAGAGTCAAAGGTTAACAGTCAAGAGTGTTTAATTGTCATATGTTCCGACAAAAGAACGGTAAAATTCTTACTAGCTGCAAATTACCAGGTGAGTGTATAAAAAAAACAAAAAAACAATAAATTATTATCCGTAATAATATGTAACCATAATTGCGACAGAAACTGAAGCCTGATGTGCAACCAAAGTCACGGTTCATAGCCGATCATAGAGTGATACAGTGTGGAAACAGGCCCTTCACCGGCCAACAATGTCCCAGCTACACTAGCCCCACTTGCCTGCGCTTGGTCCATATCTTGCAGAGGTTTGTACTGTACTGAAATCATGAGCTTGATAGTTGCTGGGAAGAAACTATTCTTGAACCTGGAGTTCATAGTTTTCAGGCCCCTGCATCTTCTTCCTGATGGTAGCATTGAAATGAGAGAGTGGCCAGGATGGTGTGGTCCTCAATGTTATTTGCTGCCTTTTTGAGGCAGTGTCTCCTTATAATAGTGGGGAGGTCAATTCCTGCGATGGAGTGGGCAGTGTATGTAGTTTCCTTTGTTCCCTTGTGTTCACGTTTTAGCTCGTAATGGGAATAAATGAGGCATAATGGGCACTTTTAAGAAAGTCACTGCCATTATGACCAGTTATTTTAATCATCTTATTGATTTGACAAAACAAATTGGGACTGGTACCTTTGAAGATGTGTTGATCGCATGTATTTGAACAGCTCCTTAGAACTTGGAACAGCTTCCTGAACTTTGTGAAACTAGCTAGGAAACAAGTTTAGATGTGGTCATGGACAGTAAGACAGAGTTTGTTAATGTTCTTATATTAAGGGTATTGAGTGCCTGTAATGCCTTTGGATAGGCACATAAAAAGGAGATGGAGGGATATGAATTATGTGCAGGCAGATAAGAGTTGGCTTGGCATTATGTTCAGCATGATATTGACACTAGACAATAGGTGCAGGAGTAGGCCATTCGGCCCTTCAAGCCAGCACTGCCATTCACTGTGATCATGGCTGATCATCCACAATCAGTACCCCGTTCCTGCCTTCTCCCCATATCCCTTCACTCCTCTATCTTTAAGAGATCTATCTAACTCTCTCTTGAAAGCTTCCAGAGAATTGGCCTCCACTGCCTTCTGAGGCAGAGAATTTCACAGATGCACAACTCTCTGTGTGAAAACGTTTTTCCTCATCTCTGTTCTAAATGGCTTACCCCTATTCTCTGGGCTGAAGGGCGTGTTCCTGTGCTATACTGTTCTGTTCTTATGTTTAGGGATCCTCTGGGGAAGAGTGATCATATCATAATATAATTTCAAATTTAGTGTGACAGGGAGCAAGTTAAGGCTCAAACTAAAGCATTAAATTTGAACAAAGATAACAAGGCAAAATTAGATCAAGCTGACCGGTAAAATTGATTAAAAGCTAAGAGAGTAAATAGCCCGAGGCAGATATTTAACTATAATTCATAACTTTAACAAAGATATATTTGATTGAGAAATACAAACTATAAGAAGGATGATATCCATAACTAATGAGGGAAGTTAAGGATGGAATCAAAGTGAAAGAATGGGTATATTATATTGCATAGCGATGGATTTAGTTTTAGGGTTTAGGTTTAGGTTTATTATTGTCATGTGTGCAGATACAGTGAAAAGCTTTTGTTTTGCATGCAATCCAACCAGATCAGATATACCATACATAAATGCAAGTAAGTCAAACTTAAGTACAGTAGATAGAGCAAATGGGAAGATAGCGAGTGCAGGATATAGTTCTCCAGTGCACCTGGTCCATGGACAAGTCTAATGTGTACAATGGGGTAGAGATGAATCGGACAGTACCCTAGCTTGTGGAAGGACCGTTCAGAAGCCTGATAACAGAGAAGCTGTTGCAGTGTCTAATGGTGTGCACTCTCAAGCTTCTGTACAGAAACGAGCGGACGATGACCAAAAAAATAAAGAAAATAAGAAAATAAATGAGAGCAAACTTACAAGAAATGTAAGAAGCAATAAGAGGTTGTACAAGTAAATAAAAAGGAAGAAAGGGCTAATAAAATTATAATACCTTAACATGTACACTATAAATGGATTGATTATAATCATGTATTGTCTTTCTGCTAACTGGATAACACACAATAAAAGTTTTTCACTGCACCTCGGTACACGTGATAACAAACTAAACTGAATTGAACTGGAATATCTGCCCCACGACCACTATATGTGGGAGTCCGCTTGACATTTAAGGACTACGTGTCGGGAGCACAAAGAAAGCCTGCACTGCTGGCCAGAGGAATGTACCACTGCACAACCCACCCGCCTGCCGGCCCTGTCAGGCACCCCTGGTCCCACCTGTGGAACAATCTGCGGTCCCCACATTGGCCTCATTAGTCATCTCAGAATCTACATAACCGGAGTGGAAGCAAGTCATCATTGATCCCGAGGGACCGTTGAAGAAGGAGTCTATACTTTCAGCAGAGTACAGTCATTAATATTAAATTGTCAATAGCCTGGAATTCAATACTGACCCTTGAGGCACCCTTCTAGGAATAATATGCAAGCCTGAAACAGCCCTGTTTATTCTATCTAGCTGCCTATTGTCCTTAAAACATTACCTATAATATACTACCTCTAAACCTGTGAAAGCTTATTTTCTGTAATAACTTTTGCTGCAGTGCCTTAATCAACTTCCTTTGGAAAATTCAGATATTTTATAACTATTGGTTCCATTTGATGTATCCTGCTGCCTGCATTCTCAAAACTCAATTAGATTTGGCTAATGAAATGTCTCTATAATATCGTGTAATGTGTTTCATCTAATATCTCTCCTGAAATCATGATGACTCTCCCCAATCAATTTAGACTTTAGACTTTAGAGATACAGTGCGGGAACAGGCCCTTCAGCCCACCGAGTGTGCGCTGACCAAAGACACCTGTACACCACTACTATCCTACACACTGGAGGCCAATTAACCTAGAAACCTGTACGTGTTTGGAGTGAGAGAGGAAACCAGAGCACTCGGAGAAAACCAACGCAGTCGCAGGGAGAACGTACAAACGCCGTACAGACAGTACCCGTAGTTAGGATCGAACCAGGGTCTCTGACTCGGTAAAGGGCAGCAACTCTACCGCTGCACAACTGTGCCGTCCTAAATTTGTTCTCTCAGTATCCGATAATAATGTTGACAAACATTGGAAAAGCATCAGGATAGCATAAGGTTTCATAGGATTTATGAAGGTGAAATCGTGCTTGACTAATCTTCTGGAATTTTTGGAGGATGTAACAAGTAGAATGGATAAGAGAGAGCCAGTGGATGTGGTGTATCTGGACTTTCAAAAAGCCTTTGGCAAGGTCCCACACACGAGATTAGTGCGCAAAAGTAGAGCACATGGTATTGGGAGTAAGGTATTGACATGGATAGAGAACTGGTTGGCAGACTGGAAGCAAAGAGTAGGAATTAACGGGTCCTTTTCAGAAAGGCAGACAGTGACTAGTGGGGTGCCTCAAGGTTGGGAGCCCAGTTATTTACAATATATATTAACGATTTAGAGGGAGGAATTAAATGTAATATCTCCAGGTTTGCAGATGACGCAAAGCTGGATGGCAGTGTGAGCTGTGAGGAGGTTGCTATGAGAATGCAGGGTGACTTGGATAGGTTTGGAGAATGGGCAGATGCATGGCAGATGCTGTATAATGTGGATAAATGTGGGGTTATCCACTTTGGTGGCAAGAACAGGAAGGCAGATTATTATCTGAATGGTGTCAGATTAGGAAAAGGAGAGGTACAACGAGACCTGGGTGTGCTTGTACATCAGTCACTGAAAGTAAGCATGTTTGCCTTAAGGGCCTGTCCCACCAGCATGCGATTGCATGCGTCTAGCGCGACCAAACGTGGTCGCTTGAGGCGTACGGCCTCGTGGGGCCGGTCCCAATTCAAACCGCGGAGGCGTATGGAGTTGTGCGGGGCTGGTCCTGACATCATACTCACCGATCAGCTGGGCAGGAGGCGGGCCGACTGAATTTGGACATCGCATGGCGTTGGGCTGTGATGTCATCATGCAACGGCACGCCGGGCAGTGACGTCATCGCGCAATGCTACCCACTAGGCATATGGCGTCAAGACGCTGTGTACGTCAAGACGCTGCGTACGCCCGTCGAGACGTTGCGTACTCCCTCAATGCGCCTGCGGCCGACAGGCCTTTGGCACGTGGGATTTTCGGACAGTGCAAGATTTTTGGAGCCCCGCGCGATGTTGAGACCAGCCCCGCACAACTCCATACGCCTCCGCCGATCGAAGTGGGACTGGCCCCGCGAGGCCGTACGCCTCAAGCGACCACGTTTGGTCGCGCTAGACGCATGCCATCGCATGCTGGTTACTAGCGACAGGATTGGAGTATAGGAGCAAGGAGGTCCTACTGCAGTTGTACAGGGCCCTGGAGAGACCACACCTGGAGTATTGTGTGCAGTTTGGTCTCCTAATTTCAGGAAGGACATTTTTGCTATTGAGGGAGTGCAGCATAGGTTCATCAGGGTAATTCCTGGGATGGCGTGACTTACATATGATGAAAGAATGTATCGTCTGGGCTTATATTCACTGGAATTTAGAAGGATGAAAGAGAGGGGATCTTATAGAAACATTTAAAATTCTTAAGGGATCGGACAGGCTAGATGAAGGAAAAAAATTCCCAATGTCGGGGGAGTCCAGAACCAAGGTGTCACAGTTTAAGAATAAGGGGTAGGCCATTTAGGGCTGAGATGAGGAAACACGTTTTCACCCAGAGAGTTGTGAATCTGTAGATTTCTCTGCCACAGTAGGCAGAGCATGCCAACTCACAGGAGTTTGCACTATGTCCAGCTACACAGTCATGAGTATAGAGTGAATAGAGCAGGGGGCTGAGCACGCAACCTTAAGGTGCTCCCGTACTGATTATCACTGAGGATGAAGTGTTTCTGCCAATTCAAACAGACTGTGGTCTGTGGATGAGGAAGTCAAGGATCCAATGGCAGAGGGATGCACAGAGACCCAGTTCCGTGACTTTCGTAACCAGTTTGGAGGGGATGATGGTATTGAACGCTGAGCTGTAGTCTATAAATAGCAGCCTGACGTATGTGTTTTTATTGTCCAAGTGGTCCAGTGCGGAGTGGAGAGCCAGTGAGAGCGCACCCTCCATGGACTTGTTGTGATGGTAGGCGAACTGTAGTGGGTCAAGGTTCTTCTTGAGGTAGTAGTTGATATGCCCCATAACCAACCTCTTAATTACAATTAAGTTAAGAAACTAAACTATTTTTAAAAATATAACACAGTAGAGGAGCCTATAAAAGTTACATGACCATATAGCAAGCATAAAGGTGCATTCAAAAGGTGAATAAAAATACCTCCTTTCTATGTTACTGCCAAAGTGTTCTTCTTAATTTTAATTCAAACCACCGATAAATAGTCCCAACGTTGATTCCTAATTACACAGTCTCTTTGCTCAGGGCATTTCATTTGCATGCATGTCATCAAGCTCCTGATAAATAGCTCTCTGTTCCAAGTGCTGTAATGGGAATAGACTACCAGGTGTACAGAGGAAGATTCAAGGAATCTTTCAAGGACACCTTTTCAAAGGTGTCCTT
Source organism: Okamejei kenojei (assembly GCA_035221665.1). Lineage (NCBI taxonomy): Eukaryota > Metazoa > Chordata > Chondrichthyes > Rajiformes > Rajidae > Okamejei > Okamejei kenojei. The sequence continues at coordinate 100,103,980 of CM069135.1, forward strand.
GAAAATTAGCATCTCCAGTGACCCGTGGGCCACAATCGCTCAAATGGGGACGCAAAATATTAACGATGGCACTGAGATTCCATACATTAGGATGGCACGGTGGCGCAGCGGTAGAGTTGCTGCCTTAAAGCACCAGAGACCTGGGTTCGATCCTGACTACCGGTGCTGTCCGTCTGAGGAAAAATCCAGCTGCAGCACGTTATGTTAGAACAAATGTAGTTTTATTAAACATACAGTATAGAACAGTACACCACAGACGCACAAAGTGGGTGCCCACAAAATCAGTGCCGAACATGATGCCAAGTTAGACTAATCTCTGCCTGCACATGCTCCACATCCCTCCATCCACTGCAAGTCCACGTGCCTATCTAATAGCCTCTTAAACGCCACTATCGTATCTGCCTCCACTGCCTCCCCTGGCAGCTTGTTCCAGGAACCCAGCACTCTGTGTAAAAAGCTTTGCCCACCAGTCTTTGACATTTCCGCCCTGGGAAATAGGTTCTGCTACACTATCTGTGCCTCATAATTTTATATACTTGCAACCAAGGTTGATGGTGGAGGCAGACACAATGGTGGCATTTTAAGAGGCACACGGAAATACAGGGAATGGACGGTTTAAGGATTGTGTGCAGGCAGAGGAGATTGGTTTAGCACCTAGGCACCATGTTCAGTACGGACACTGTGGGCCGAAGGGCCTGTTCCTGTGCAGCATTTTTCTATTTAGTTTAGTTTAGTTTAGAGATACAGCACGGAAACAGGCCCTTTGGCCCACTGAGTCCACACCGGCCAGCGATCCCCGCACAGTAACACTACCCTACACACACCAGGGAGACAATTTACATTTATACCAAGCCAATTAACCTACCAACCTGTACGTCTTTGGAGTCTGGGAGGAAACAAAAGATCTCAGAGAAAACCCACGCGGTCTCGGGGAGAAGATACAAACTCTGCACAGACAGCACCCGTAGTCAGGATCGAACCCGGGTCTCAGGTGTCGCAAGCGCTGTAAGGCAGCAACTCTACCGCTGCACCACCGTGCCGCCTATGTTCTAAGTAAATCAGAAGACTTTAATAAATGTGTAGAATACACAAGTACAGTATATGCAATTGTCAAATGTATTTCAACACAAATAAATATGAGTCATTGCTTTTTGGTATGTAGACTGCTCAGAAAATGGGAATTGAAGTGCGACAGAGATCAAAAGGATCCAGAAGTACAGACACACAACATTATTAGTGGCAACATAGTCTGCTTGGGCTATGACTATCACAAACCAAGCTGGGTGGGGGGTTGTTGCCAAAAAGGTAGAATGAAAAAGTATGAGAGATTTTGCTAAAGTTTTATTGAAGTTTGTGTTCACCGCACTTGAACATCACTGCACAGAATGTTTAGAAAAAAGAACATCGAAGAACAAGAGAAAGCCCTGCCTCAAAGCAAAGGGAGTCAACGTCACCAAGGTCCCACACCACCCTGGCCACGCTCTCAATTTGTTCCTGTCTTTGGGAAGGAGATACAGGATTCTGATAACTATGACCTTTGGTATGGTTTAGTTTAGTTTATTGTCACGTGTACCAAGGTACAGTGAAAGGTTTTTGTTGCATGCTAGACAAATGCTGGAGTAACTCAATGGGATAGCAATGGGTGACATTTCGGGTCTCGACTCTTTTTCAGTCTTCAGACTAAAGTCTTCAGACTAAAGAAGGGTCTCGACCCGAAACGTGACTTCGATTTAAACCAGCATCTGCAGTTCTTTCCTACACATTTTGTTGCTTGCTATCCAGTCAGCAGAAGGACAATACATGATCACGATCTAGTCACTTATAGTATATAGATACATGATAAGGGAAGGATAAGTGCAAGGTTATGCCAGCAATGTCCGATCAAGGATAGTCTGAGGGTCACCAAAGAGGTTGATGGCAGTTCAGCACTGCTCTCTGGTTGTGGTTGGATGATCCAGCCATAGGAACAGCTTTTTCCCAACAACTATCAGACTCTTGAACACTAGAAGCACCAACTAAATTATTGCCAACTAGCTCTGTTGCACTAAGAACTCAAGGCTTTTGTTTTGCACTAATGATTTTTCAAGTTATTACATGTTTAAGTTTATTATGTTATCTATGTGTACAGCGAATACAGACCTGTTATGCTGCTGAAAGTAAGAAGTTCCACTGTTCAATTTTCAGTACATACCACCAGGGCCGGCCTTAAGCCGATTGGACCGATTTCCCCCAATTGGACCCCGCGCCTAAGGGGGGGCCCCACGCTAATATTCCGTATTTCGTACGGAAATGCAAATTCGCTTTGTTAAATAAAGATTTTATTTAAAACATTCGCCATATAGATTTTTATACAAAACGAACATTGATAACAACCGCTGCACGGCCATCAGACCCAAACAATTTGTTAACTACTACTGTAGCACTTGTTAACAGCCAGTAGTTAACAAGTAGTTATACAATCTGTCATCAGTGCATCGATCCACATTCCTCAGTAAATGTAATTGTGTTTTGAACAAGTATTAATGACGCCGCGTTCCTTTGAATACAATTCACGCGCCGTCATTAATACTTCACAATTACATTTACTGAGGAATGTAGGTGGATGCATTGATGACACATTGAGAATTTCTTTAAACTCACCATCATGATTGAGGGCTTCTTCTTGGTGAGCTGGTGTGCAGCAGGTTAGTCATTCAATTTACCTACCGACCCACGTTGTGTCTCTCTGTCTTTCGCTCTCTCCCTCTCTCTCTCTCTCTCTCTCTCTCTCTCGCATGCTCTCTCTCTCTCGCATGCTCTCTCTCTCCCACTCCCCATCTCGTCTCTCTCTAGCTCTCTCGGCATTCCTGGAATCATTGACGTTTTGCAATGGACAAAAATGCTGGAGAAACTCAACGGGTGACGCAGCATCAATGGAGCAAAGGAAATATGCAACGTTTCGGGTCGAAACCCTTCTTCAGACCCGGCCTGAAATGTTGGCTATTTCCTTCGCTCCATAGATGCTGCCTCAAGCCCTGTCCCACTGTGCGAGTTCACCCAAGAGCTCTCCCGAGTTTAAAATCTTTGTGTAGCATCTCTGTCCCTATCTTCATATTCCCACTTTGAAATAAAATACAACTTTTGACTTAAAAAATTTGCAGCAGGATCGCGATTAGTCGATTCCCACACATTTTCAATCATCGTTCAATTCAGTGTAATTTTCACATCTGGTTGATGTAGTTTTTTTTAAAAGATACAGTACACTACAATAAATTGTTTCATGCATACCCGGTACTAAACACACAAACATTAAGGTGGTTACTGATGTTACAAATGGTTATAAATGAATATAATTTCAAAGTGAAATAGGAGATTTCCGTGGAAAGAATATTTAGCCAGAATATAAGGTGAGGTCGCTGCAAAATGCTCACTTAAAACAATACGCCGTCAACTCAGGATTGTTTCTTAGCCTGACACGTGTTTCAATCTCACCTCGTAGCTCGCTGTTAATCGATTCATAGCTATTAATTTTCATTCCTGGTCCGTATGGAACTTCTCCAAATGCAAAAGCTTCAAGTTACGCTTCTTGCGTGGTGGTAAGGGGGGGGATGCTAGGATAAAACACCATATATTTGCATTTATATAGCGATCCTGCTGCGAAATTTTTAAGTCGAAAGTTGTATTTTATTTCAAAGTGGCAATTTGAAGATAGGGACAGAGATGCTACACAGAGATGTTGATAGGAAGGAAACGTTTACAGCAGCTGAGTAAAAGATCGGTCAAATGGTAGGTTCAATGAAGATCGGGCGAGGAGGATTGGGGGTGGGGGAAAAGTATCTATAGCTTGGGACTTGCCTCAATGAGTACTGAGATGGATTATCATTCCACACCAAATTTCTTAGACAATAATACCTTTTATGCAATTATCACAACATTTTGTTGGATATGGATCAACGGACTATGTATGGTACATGCTTGTAAATGAGTAAAACACATGTTCTTCTTTAAGTACTGTTGCTTCTGGGATGGAGTGACTGATTACAAATAACCTATATTCTATATTTTGTCATAATATGGCTGAAACATTGGCATATTTTGTGATATTTATTGAGATAGAAAGATACAACTGAGTTTGGGCAAAATATTACCTTGCAATATTCTGTATGTCTGATAGATATTGTGAAATTGAAGCTCAGAAATTATGGGAGGATGACATAAAGCTACAATTGAAAGGTAATGAATATATTGAGTATTCTTATTTCCATCATGAACAATAGTGATATAGGACACCAGGTCCTACTACGGTAAACTCGCAAGCTACTACGGTATGACTATGTTAAAAAGTATCACATTTTTACATCCCGAGTATATTTTACTCGTGGACATTTTTCAACATGTTGAAAAATCTTCACGAGTTACCACATTTCCCGAGTACCTGCCGTTAGCGCTAAGAAACGTCGCGAGCTCCGGCGTACCCGCTACGTTCATTCTACGTGCTTACTATGAGCTTTGATTTTTTTCTTTTAAACTCGGGAGAGCTCTTGGGTGAACTCGCACAGTGGGACAGGGCTTCACACCTGCTGAGTTCCTCCAGCATTTTTGTCTACCTTCGATTTTCCAGCATCTGCAGTTCCTTAGACGTTGTGCAGCGACGGCTGCATCTGCAGTTCCTTTCTGTTGGGGTGGCGTCTCCTGATAAGTGATATGTGCCCTCCACGGGTGCTGCCTTGCCTTACCCCCGTGTCTATCTTCAACTCCCTGTCTGCGGGACGGGCAGGGGCTCTGGGGAGAGGGTTGTGTTTCTGGTCGAGACCCTTCTTCAGACAATCACAAGTACTCTCACCGACGAGAGTTCAGTTCAGTCTGAAGAAGGGTCTTCTCTCCAGAGTCGCTGCGCTGCCTGTCCTGCTGAGCTACTCCAGCTTTTGTCTATCTTCAATTTCAGAGTTAGATAAAATTTCTCATGGGGGGCTAATAGCGTCTACCCCCCAACCCCCTTCCTTGCCAACCTCAGCCTCACGGACCTTAGCGTACCCCTAGTTCCTAAAACCCATTTCCATCACTGATCTGGCATATAAATTAATGACAGTGAGATTTAAAAATCATGTTATATTGTGAATTCTTGTGTGAATGGGATTAGTTTGTTATTTGGATACAGGCTATTTTTTTTAATTATCCTTTTCTTAAGAAATGGAATCTACAGGACATTCTTAATGGGAAAGTAGTGGGCAGAAAGGCATGTCATGCGTGGTTTGAAGAGCAAAAACTTGTAGCTTACAATGCCAAAATTGAAAAGTTGAGGAAAACCAAGGTGTACTGAGTTGTTGGTACACAAAAAGGCTGGAGAAACTCAGCGGGTGCAGCAGCATCTAAGGAGCGAAGGAGATAGGTGACGTTTCGGGTCGAGACCCTTCTTCAGACTGGTCAGGGATCAGGGAAACGAGAGATACAGACGGTGATGTGGAGAGATAAAGAACAATGAATGAAAGATATGCAAAAAAGTATTGGTGATAAAGGGAACAAGCCATTGTAAGCTGTTTGTGGTGTGAAAATGAGAAGCTAGTGCGACTAGGGTGGGGGAGAGATAGAGAGAGAGGGAATGCCAGGGCACAAGGGCTGAGGGAGAGGTGGGAAGGGGAGGAGACAGCAAGCGTTAACAGAATTGAGAAAATTCAATGTTCAAGCCCAGAGGATGCAGACTCCCCAAGCGGAATATGAGGTGCTGTTCCTCCAACTTGCGGTGTTGCTCACTCTGGCCGTGGAGGAGGCCCAGGACCGAGAGGTCGGATACGGAATGGGAGGGGGAGTTGAAGTGCTGAGCCACCGGGAGGTCGGGTTGGTTAATGCAGACCGAGCGGAGGTGTTCGGCGAAACGATCGCCAAGCCTCCGCTTGGTCTCACCGATATAGATCATCTGGCATCTGGAGCAACGGATGCAGTCGATGAGGTTAGAGGAGGTGCAGGTGAACCTCTGTCGGACCTGGAAGGACTGCTTGGGTCCCTGAAAGGAGTGGAGGGGGGAGGTGAAGGGACAAGTGTAGCATTTCTTGCGGTTGCAAGGGAAAGTGCCCGGGGAAGGGGTGTAGCGGGAGGGAAGGGAAGAATTGACAGGGGAGTTGCGGAGGAAGCAGTCTTTGTGGAAAGCAGACACGGGGGTAGATGGGAAGATGAGGCGAGTGGAGGGGTCTTTTGGAGGTGGCGAAACTGGTGGAGGACTATGTGTTATATTTGCTGGCTGGTGGGGTGAAAGGTGAGGACCAGGGGGACTCTGCCCTTGTTGCTAGTGGGGGAAAGGGGAGAGAGGGCAGTGTTGCGGGGTATGGAGGAGACCCTGGCACGAGCCTCATCTATAGTGGGGGAGGGGAATCCCCGTTCTCTGAAGATTGAGGACATTTGTGATGACCTGGTGTGGAACACCTCATCCTGGGATCAGATGCGGCGTAGACGGAGGAATTGGGAATAGAGGATGGAGTCCTTACAGGAAGCAGGATGGGAGGAAGAGTAGTCCAGGTAGCTGTGGGAGTCAGTTGGTTTGTAGTGGATGTCGGTCAGGAGTGTATCACCTGCAATAGAGATGGTGAGGTCAAGGAATGGTAGGGAAATGTCGGAAATGGTCCAAGTGTATTTGAGTGCCGGATGGAAGTTGGTGGTGAAATGGATGAAGTCAGTCAGTTGTGTGTGGGTGCAGGAGGTAACACCAAAGCAGTCGTCGATGTAACGGAGGTAGAGGTCGGGGATGGGGCCCTGGTACGCCGAGAACAAGGATTGTTCGACGTACCCAACAAAGAGGCAAGCATAGCTGGGGCCCATGCGTGTGCCCATAGCTACGCCTTGTGTTTGGAGGAAATGGGAGGAGTCAAAAGAGAGCACAGAGTTGTTTATTGGTTACAATCTGAGGAGTATGATGATGCTACTGACTATGGTATGCCAATGCACCAGCTAGCAACTGATCTGGTCTATTGCTAGAAATTATAATTTATTTACCTATCTGTTACGGACTTACAGCATATAATACATTAATATTAACATTCTGATCTTTAGAATATCACATTTTTGAATTTTCAAGGCAGTCTGGGTGTTACAATTTCTGTCACAATGATCAATTTTGTAATTAGCTACAATTAGGTAATTAACTAATGATATGCTTTAATTTCAGGTCATCAGATTGTTTCATATTTGTTTCAGAATGCTTCAATCTACAATAACTGAAAATGTCATTCAATTCTCTTAATTTTTAAGAAAGTTATGGGCTTTTGTCCTCAATCACACCATTTTCATACTCGGAAATTAGCATCTTGTTCCCAATTGCTTTTGCCCATTTTCATCCTCAGAAATTAGCATCTTGTTCCCTATTGCTTTTCCAGCTAGACGAAACGAGATGCTAATTTCCGAGTATAAAAATAGGAAATTGCAATAGGGAACAAGATGCTAATTTCCGAGCATGAAAGTGGCCAAGCTTTTTTAATACTGAAGATATGAAAGTGAATTAGGTGTCAAATTAAACTTCTTTTTATGCTTTATCTGGTGGGATAAATTGCAGACTTGATTTTTTAAATCTCAAAATTTTGTAACATTCCTAGAAGATGTACCTGCATCTTGGAGGCCGAAGGTTAGGTTGTTAGCCAAGAAAGATAGACTTCGTTATCCCTCCGTACATCGCCATCAAGAACGATGTTGCTGTACTGAGGGATAGCCAAGTCTATCCCACATTGCTAGCAGCTGATGGGAAGCAGCTGTAAAGTGGGAAGCGGCTGTAAAAGGACAGCACTGCTGGGGGTGGGGGAAGAGTTCCTTTCACCGCGTGTGTGTAGTCTGTCCAGGGGTAAAGTTGCGGGGAGGGCAGGAGCGTTGAGAAGGAGGTGGTCGGGGATCATCCAGCTCAAGAGTGGGTCAGCGGGCGATGGATAACAGGACAGCGGACGGTGGAGCTTACTCCATATGTCAGGGCGAGTAACCTCAATTGGTCCCTTGTTCGCGCTGAAACAGGAGTAAACTCCACCACCCGCTGTGATGTTATCCATCACCCACTCCGCTCTATGATCTTTGCTCTTGAGCTGGTCCCCTCACTGTTCAGACGGAGAGCACTGCCAGAGGTGAGCGGGCCGAAAGAAGGTGCTGACATGGCAGTCGGTTCCGCTGTCCGGTGATGGCGGCCGCTTGTAGCCACGCGAGCTGCTTCCCTCCCCGGCCACAATGCAGTGGCTCCGCGTCTGGAGCGCCGCTGCAGCGGTGAGTGAGTGGGTTACTGGCATGAACCCGACCCCCTCCTTCTCAACGCTCCTGCCCTCCCCACAACTTTACCCCTGGCTAGTGAAAGGAACTCTCTCCCCAATTGGTCCCTTGAACTAGTTTTGTCATTCAATAAGATGACAACTGATTCAACATATCCCGCTGTGCTCCCGTTTTTCCCACCATCTTTCCACCTGCCGTCACCCTCCACCCCCCACCCATTTAGTAATTCAGAAAGAAGGAGATTTGGAAGACTTGGGCAAATTGAATTGTTACTTTATTTACTTGTATTTTTATTTTTACAGAGAGAACGATCTGCGCATGCGCAGCTTAAGATATTTTAAAGCCGACTGACTGTCATATTACTCACGACACGTTAAAGCCGACTGACTGTCATATTACTCACGACACGTGACTCATTTATAATTATTTATTTATATTCCTATGAAAATTGTTCCCAATTGGGCCCCGCACCTCCTAAGGCCGGCCATGCATACCACAATTAAACACTCTTGACACTTCAGTGGGGGGAAAATAATGGCCATTGATATAGGACCAGCACCAAGAAATTAACTTGGAAACAAAGCAGCAATTTCTTTGCAGAACATGAGCAGGAACATGGAGGTCACCGTCAGCGGGAATGATTGAGCTGGATTATATGCCAGTTGAATGTGGCTGCTGTGCAGACTAACGCCCCGTGGTCCTGCCCGCTCACACTTACCTGGAGAGGGGGCGGAGAGCTAACCGGGGGCTCCGCATTGGGAAGACAAAGCAACCTTGCGCGCAGTTTACCATTCGCCAAGGCTGTGGTCTGAGTCTCCTCCCCTCCAACCTCTTCCCCTCTTCTCAAGTCTCAAGTCTTTCAAAAAATCTTCACAGCACGGTTAGCCCACAACAAAAGCTTTTCACTGTAGCTCAATACACGTGCCAATGAATAAACTAAAACTGAAACGGTGGTGCAGCGCCAGAGACCCGGCTTTGATCCTGACTACAGATGCTGTCTGTCCGGAGTTTGCACGTTCTCCCTGTGACCACGTGGGTTTTCCCCGGGTGCTCCGATTTCCTCCCACACTCCAAAGACGTACGGGTTTGTAGGTTAATTGGCTTGGCATTGTTATAAATTGTCCCTAGTGTATGTAGGATAGTGTTAGTGTGCAGGGTGTCGCTGGTCGGCGCGGATTTGATGGCCCAAACGGCCTGTTTCAGAGCTACATCTCTAAACTAAACTAAACCTCTGCTATTCTGATTCATTTAAAAACTATCACAATTGTTGAAAATGCTTTCTAAAGATATATATAATTGCGCAAATGTAACGCTGAGAAAGGACTAAACATTAAAGTATGTTATAAATCAATACCCACTTATATAGATCCCACTCTCCCAAGTCATCAAGTGAACAAGGAGCCGGAAAATTGGAAAATTAATCAGAGATATATATTTATAAAGTTGGAGAAGCTTATGTGCAGTAAAGCACAAGCAATCACTTGTTAGATTGAATGGTCTGTTTGTGTGACGTATGCTTTATGTTTCACTCTGTGAATCATCCACAGCTTTAAGGTGAGAGGAACAAAGTTTAACGGAGATGTACTGGATATTAAGAGAGCTTGGAATTCATTGCCCCAGAAGGCTGTGGAGTCCAAGGCAATGGATATTTTTAAGTTGGAGATTGATAGATTCTTGATTAGTTCGGATGTCAGGGGTTATGGGGAGAAGGCAGGAGAAATGGGTTGAGAGGGAAAGGTAGATCAGCCATGATTGAATGGTGGAGTAGACTTGATGGGCCGAATGGCCGAATTCTGCTCCTATAACTTTTGAACTTATGAACTGCTAGGGGGTGTTAGTGGGAATAGATACCATAGAGGCATTTCTGAAGCTTTTCAATAGGCATGTGATATGCAGGGAATTGAAGGATGTAAATATGTGAGACAGAGGAGATTAATTTAGCGACATCATGTTTGGCGTGGACATAGTGGGCTGTGCTGTATTGCTCTATGTTCTACCTGTCCAGTTTGGCTTGATTTTCCATTACAAGATAACGTGAGAACATAAGAAAATCGGAGCAGGAGGAGGCCACTCTGCCCTTCAAGCATGCCTAGCCACTTAGTATGGTCATAACAGTTCTGTCTCAAGATTCATTTCGTCCCCTGCGCTAGTTCTCGAAACCCATCAGTTCTCTGATCTTTCTAAAATGTATCTTCCACATGGAAATATTCCGATATCCACCCTATGATGCTCCTTCGAAAGATCTCATATGTTTTCTCCTGAACAAGCCGAGGAATATTTATGTAATGTAATCTAAACTATTTGTTCTAGCACTGAGCTGTTCTGGGAAACACCATTCATTCATTCATTCATTCATTCATCACTTTATAATTTGTAAGAGATTGTTGGTGGACAATAACTTCTGCTACTGCACCACCGCCAACAGCTGGGCTATTTTGTGCAGGTTACGCTCGCATGGGCACTGGTTGCAGGGGTTATTTAGATTATTATGTGGGCACGTTTGGTGAGATGATCCATGGCCAAGTTGTCGAGCTATGACTTGAAGAGTGACATGGTTGGTGCATACCTGGTGGTGTCGGGAAGGATGATCCACTCTGGGATCATCCATGGATATAGCGACTGTAGATAGCTATTTTTGTTTGTTCTAATTCTAGTATAAATAAATTGACCTGAGGACTGTCTTGTAGATTTCTGGGTATTGGATTGAATGAGGTGAGATATGTTACTAACCACGAGTCTCCTTGCAGACAGTATATAAGCGGGCTTTGGTGCGTCTTGACTCCAGCGACACCCAGCCAAGGCGATTTATCATAACGGAAACACTTGACTGTCTTGAGTAGTCGTTATAGACAAACTATAACGGCACGCCTGTAAACCTTGCCAAGGGTGTCAATGTTAGTACTCTTGTAGGAACAGGAGCTCTCGATACAACTCACTTTGTGCCATAGAAAATTTTGATGATAAAGTGATAAATACAGGTAAATGCAAGCATTATCGATAAATTATTTCATGTACTTGCTTCTGAACATTAAAAATTATTAAATATTTTCTCTTTGAAAGCACATGTTGTTAATGTTTGTGTTACTTCCTACTATGGATCTCATATGCTAAACTCCATTAATATAAAATCAATATCTTTACACATACCATGCCATCATGGTTGGTTCAAACATTATGGTTCCTGTGCTGTACTGTTCTATGCTCTATGCCATAGTTGTGAAATAGTGTGTAGGACAGTGTTGAGGGCCTGTCCCACTTGGCCATTTTTCCAGCGACTGCCGGCATCATTTACTGACGTATCAGGTCACCGAAATATTTGTGGCGTGACGCGGCGGTGACACGCGTGATGTCGTAGTGACGCACGGTGTTTTTCAAGTGTCGCAACATTTTTTTTGTCGCCGCTGGATTTTGAAATGTTCGCTTGTCTTCAACCTCTTCAATGGTTGCACCAGAGACAAATGTGCTTGTGCTAAAAATGAATGATATTTGGAGAAGCAATAAATCATAGCAACAATAAAAGTAGATTCAGTGAAAAGGGGTGTTTCCGATATGTAGATTAAATCCTTTTAGGCTGTTCCTTAGGTTCAAGGGAGGCTTTAGTTTAGTTTGGATTAGTTTAGTTTATTGTTAAGTGTACTAAGGTACAGTGAAAAGTTTTTTTTTGCATGCTATCCAGTCAGTGGAAAGACAATACATTATTACAATCAAGCTGTCCACAAATGTACAGGTACAGGATGAAGAGAATAACATTTAGTGCAAGATAATGTCCAGTATCTTCTGACTAAAGATAGTCCTAGAGTCTCCAATGAGGTAGGTGGTAGGTCAGGACCACTCTCCAGTTGGTGATAGAATAGTTTGGTTGCCTGATAACAGGTGGGAAGAAACTGTCCCTGAATCTGGAGGTGTAACTTTTCATACTTTTGTAACTCTTGGCTGATGGGAGAGGGGAGAAGAGGGAGTGCCCGGGGTGAGACTCGTCCTTGATTATGCCTCTGGCCTTGCCGAGGCAGCGTGATGTGTCAATGGAGTCAAGGGAAGGGAGGTTAGTCTGTGTGATAGTTTGGGCTGCGTCCAAATTGCTCTGCAATTTCAGGCGGTGTTGGATGAAGCTGTTTCCAAACCATGCAGTGGTGCATTCCCATAAAATGTTTTCTAAGGCGCATCCGTAGTAGTTGGTGAAAGTTCTTGGGGACTTCCAAGGAAGTAGAGGTGTTGGGGTCTTGTCTTGGTCATTGCTTCCTTTCCATTTTCTTAAATTCTGAGATAAATTCTGAGGCCAGATTTAATCACTCACATACGCATTTCATCATTTTATGTTTGCTGCTTCATGACATTGTGCAAGGCATCCTAACCAAAGATAGATACAAAATGCAGAAGTAACTGTGTGGGTCAGGCAGCATCTCTGGAGAAAATGGATAGATGCCGTTTCAAGTCAGGCCCTTCTTCAGACTGATTGTAGAAGGTGGGGGGCGGGGGGGGGGGGGGGGGTGGAGGAATCGGTGGGGTCAATGACTTGAGACCATTGTGGGCTGCACCTTTCTTGAATCATCGATGCCAGCTGTGAGCTGTTCTGTACCTTTTCATACCTCTAGTTTCCATCTCTCCCCTGACTCTCAGTCTGACGAAGGGTCTCGGCCCAAAACATCACCTATCCCTTTTCTGCACATATGCTCCCTGACCCGCCGAGTTACTCCAGCATTTTGTGTCTATCTTCAGTGTAAACCAGCATCTGCTGTTTCGTCCTATAGATGTCAGCTCATTGTCATCCAAAGCTCATCAGACAAGTTGCAGAAGGCAGACAACAATTATTTGGATAGAATAATCTCTCGTTAAATGCAAATTTCACAAGGTACGATTTAAATGTGCAATCCAAAGAGTTTGGACCTCTGGATATGAAGCGAACTAACCGAAGTTGCCATTTATAGCCAGAAGATACTTTCTGAATTATATTACTGTCATTGAAATTCACAGGTGTCCACAGAGCACTGCAAACTCCAAAATTATGAAGACAATATTAATTTCTGAATATTGCAATTTTTCTCAATCCTTGAGTGTTAATGTTTCAGACATCAGTATAATTGAATTCAACTATCTACTATCTATTAATATGCATACTCTCCAGAGCAGTTAGTGTCAGCCATTGAGCATGACTTAATTAATTTCTGGGCAGAGATATTGACACGGTAATAGAGAATCCATCCAAGAGCAGCTTCTCCTCTGCCATGTATAATTGTGCAGCCCGTTACAAGTATTGATCCCCCTTGCCACACAGTATATTCCTCTTACAGCTGCTTCCCTTCAATCTTTTAATCATGCTTCCTCTTTCTCTGAACCACACAAACCCATTACACGTCAATCATTCGTGTGTAGCTCATATTGTCATGATATATACAATCATTAGTATTCATTTTAATCTGATATTAATTTTGTTTGCTTATTTTTCTGCTCCATAATTGATCTAAATCTCCACCGTAAAATAATTAACTACTTCCTCTGCCCTCATCGCTCCTCCTGTTTTGCTCTACTTTATATTTAAACTTGCAATTAATTTTGCTGACCAAATAACATTAGTGGAAATGTGTAGATATTTAAACACTAAACAGTGCGTTTCATCAGATAGACACAAATTGCTGGCCTAACTCAGCGGGACAGGCAGCATCTCTGGAGGGAAGGAATGGGTGACGTTTCGGGTCGAGACCCTTCTTCAGACTGCATTTATCCATGCCACTACATGCAATCCTGAAACTAAATCTCCTGATATTAAATCCCCACCTCACCTCCTCCCACAACTTCATATCTGGTCTCGTGTCTTACCCTGGATTCATAGTGCCTTCACTTTAATTAGTAGTATTTCAAGTGGATCAAACCTGTGTGCTTTTTAAAATGTTGCTAATACATTTGTTTGCCACCAATCCCACAGAATTCCATTAGGACCCAATGAATCATGACTACAGTAAGTGCCCAAGCAATTTCAGCTATGCTCTCCTTAAACACCTAAGATATGCTCCATCTAGCTTAGAGGACATGCTAATCTTTTTCATCCTTTCAACCTATCAAGGATGTCTGTCACTTAATTTGAAAGTTTTCTGTGATATTCATGTAGAACAATATTCAATAACGTGTCCGCATTTTAATCTTCAGTGAATACATTTTGGAAAAATTACATTCATTCTCTGCTTTCTGCCCCTTTCCAGTTTTCACCTGTTTTCACGTTTAAGATTTTTAACTTTCCTGCACCAGATATTTACAGCAACGATGCAGTAAAAATATACTTTCACTATGGCATTGCACTTATGTTGCTGCATTCCTTCTTTAGATATATTGACTGCTCCACAATATGATTATTTTTGGTCTGCCTCAGTAATATCTCGCGTCGCTTTCAGAATTCTATTCATGTTCGATGGTATTGATTTCTTTCTAGATGTGATTTTCCACTTTACATGTTAATTTATTTAAAGAGGGTTCTTGATTAGGCTACAACTTCACGCTCCTTGTTATGTATTTGCTTTCACGTCGTCGATCAAATGTATCAATAACATGGAAAATATTTATTTTTAATAACGTCTTCAGTACATGTGCGCTGGCTTTTTTTTTTACTGGGTTCAGTAGTCAGGTTAAAGAGAGTGAGATTGTGATCTGACTATTCATGCTTTATTGGTTATCATCCAAGTGCACGGACATTTTAATCTCTACAATGGCGCTCCTCCCTATAAATTGAGACCTTTGGGACAATATTAAAGCTTAAAATATTTCGACCTTCAGTACCGTGATAGTCAGAGTTTAAATCGTCACCTGGGCATTTGACATAAAATCGTTCTTGTACTTTTTAAATAATATCATAAACCAAGTAATGTGAACGTTCATCTTATGGAAGACAGTCGAGGGGTATATGTGTGTGTGTGTGTGTGTGTGTGTGTGTGTCAGGATTCAAGTCGCTGTCGTCAGCCCAATACAATACGATGCGTTCAGTGGTCCTGTTAGGTTCAATGCGATTGTTTTTAAATGGACCGACACATCTCTCTGGCTTCTTTTGTAAGCACGATGTAAGCACTGTAAGCACTGTAGTTAGCGTGTTTGTTTCCTCGTGTTTAATCCGCCTCCTAAAATGTGTGACTGAGGAAAATGTGTGACCGAGGTTTCCGGGGCTCAGCGAATACTGCCAGTTAGTACAGGCTGTATTTTGGTCATGTTGGCGCTTATGCAGAATCGATTTCTATGTTCATTCTTACTTTCGAATGATTTCGGCTTGGAGTGAATCCCCAGCCTTAGTGAGAGAGGGTAGGAAGGAACTGCAGATGCTGGCTTAAACCGAAGATAGACACAAAATGCTGGAGTGGCTCAGCGGGACAGGCAGCATCTCTGGAGAGAAGGAATGGGTGACGTTTCGGGTCGAGACCCTTCTTCGGATTCAAAGAGTATTTGGGAGGAGGCTCGGGGGCTGCAGTTTAGACAAAGATGTGCACGTTTAGACAAAGATGCGACCCCTTTCTTCGCTGGGAGGATGAGTCGCAAATGCGTCCTTCCGTTCTATTCTCCATGGTACAACGGGATGTCCTGATATTGATAAAGCGGACTCTGGGGGTAGAGCTGAGAGTTAGCAGGGGGGGGGGGGGGGGGGGGGGGGGGGGGGAGGATTGGGTCTTCAATGAGGACTTGGGCAGCGCTATCTATCTTATCTGGAGAACTGCTAATCTATCGATTAATTTTCGCTGGAACTGACAGGACAGGAAGAGAATAGGACTTCGCAACCTGAAAAATTGTTGCATGCAAATGAATAGATTGTGTGTGTGTGTGTGTGCGGAGCTTACAAGGCACACTCCCAACCTGTTAAATGAAACAATCTTTAATAACGCGGCTGAGTTCTTCCGTGATTCCAAAAGGTACATTTCAGGATTTAGAAGGGGAACAAACACACGCACAGAAAATACTGGAAACACCAGGGGGGTCAATAAATATCGGCGCAACGGGGAAAGGAGTTAATGTTTCATGCTGGTGACCTTTGAAATGTAGCTGAGATGGCAGTGGCTTGGATTGAATTCAAAGCAGAATGGTAATTATTAGGGTTCTGATGCACTCCGGGGAGAGGAGGGTCTGTTTCATAGAAAGGCGCTGTTTTTGGCAAACATTGACCAACAGCCTCCAGGTGTCGGTGTGTATTGTTTTGTCTGGCGGTGCCCAGCGGAATAAAGATCATTATTAATAGCGGGAGGTTGAACTGAGAAGCGGCGGTAGGTTTCTATTAAGTCGCCTTTAGCCAGTGCTTTCATCTGAGGAGACTTGTTTCAGATAACAACAAGCAGTGCGTTGGCCAAAGATCATTCTGATAATGAAAGCACGCCAGTCTGCCGTGCAAAATATCCAGTTTATCTTCAGACCTGGCCGTTTGCGCCTCACCTTCTCGCTACTCTGGTGTCTCAGTGCTCCGGGTTCGTCACCCATTCCTTCTCTCCAGAGATGCTGCCTGTCCCGCTCACTTACTCCAGCATGTCGCGTCTGCCTTAGTGGTCCGGTGCCGTTGTCTTGAGGAAACTTGGACCCGCTGCATCCACGTGCGAGCAAAATAACCCATTTTATGAGGTTGGACCGCAGGCGTGCGAGCTGCACCGTGAACCAAGCAGAAGGGTTGGCGATCGGACTGGATGTTGCCAACTACTTTGACCATAGTCCGCCAAAGGTGGGCCACTCTATTGCCCTCTGCCTCTGGTCTCGTCCACCCCGCTCGTCCGGCGGTCTTTATTAATTTAAAGATCGCCCCTCAGCGATTGAGAATAAACAAAAAATCAAATGTACGATGTTGAGATCTTCGCGTGTCTTTTTAGATACAGGCGAAGAAATCAAATTGTTTTTAGGACAATTCCAAAGATAAATGTGGGGTTGTTCAAGGAAACACGAGAGAAATGGATTAGTGGGAATGGGAAGACCGAGTTTATTGCTTGGTGGGAAGAGGCGATGTGTTTTACACATGTGTGCCTCTGCCCGCCAGTGTACAGCCTCTCTCCTGCTTCATGGAGCTCCTGGCGCGATGGAGCCGGCGAGCATCTCCTTGACAGGATGTCAACACGTGATAAGGTGACAAGAGCTTCATAAATGTGCTGGCAAGAGTGAGGGAGGTTGAAAGAGAGAGCGAGGGACGGAGAAGGAGCGAGAGCGAGAGAGAATCCCAGAGAAGGCGCAGGTCTGGCGGGGGACCGGCGTGTTCCCGAGAGAGAGAGAGAGAGTGAGAGAGAGAGAGAGAGGCAGTAAAGCGAGAGAGTGTGAGTATGGGACAGAGTGAGGCACGGCACTGGCATCACCTCACTGAGTAAATGGAAATCACATCGACCGAGCCCTCCCTGGGAGGCAGCAGCAGTATTAATCCAATCTCCGATTCCTTTCACTAGAGAAATCTCTTGAAGAGGAGGGAGAAAGAGACAGGACAGAAAGTGCTCAACCCAGCTTAACAAAAGAGACCCCGAGCTCAAAACGCCACCCGAACTGCTACCCAGAGGATAACATTGAAGGTAAGGTAACGTTGCGTCTGTATGTTTATATAATTTGAAAGATGGTGCCAAGTATCGAACGCCTAAGGTCGTGATTTTCCAAAGATATTTCAACACAGTTTCACTCGTTAAGATGCAGTTAAACGCGTTGCACTTTAACGATCTCTTGGTAATGATTACAATTGAAGTTAAATTGGTGACGGGCTAGATTTGATTTGAACTGCAAGGCTTTCTTTAGTGAATAAATGGCAGTTTCTATTGAACTTTGTCAACTGGAAATGTAGTTAATTCGCCAAAACCATTGACCGGGCGAAAAATTGGAAAAGCTCCATCATTTCGAAAAGGATCCTACATTGGATCCCTCGCACGTTGGCTTGCTGTATGGGCGAATGCTCCCTTCGGAGGGGCAGGTGTGAAGCATGCACCACCTTATTTTTTTTCCTTGCCTCCATTACACTGGACGTTCATAATAAACAATTGATTTGGAGCGCGCAATCCTTTGTCCAAGCCGATTTAGAATGGATGGGCACTTGCTGGCCAACTAGTTACAATGGTCATAACCAATGACTTTTGATCCCATCCAAAGCTCCTCGTATCCATTCATGTAAAACATACATGAAAAACAACCCTAAATACGCGTTTAATTAAGAAAAATATGGAAGATAAACTTTTGGATGCCATGTCAAAAAGTAACCGCGAGGTCGGATTATAATTAACAGACAATAGGTGCAGTAGGCCATTCGGCCCTTCGAGCCAGCACCGCCATTCAATTTGATCATGGCTGATCATCCCCAATCAGTACCTCGTTCCTGCCTTTTCCCCATATCCCCTGACTCCGCTATTTTTTAAGAGACCTATCCAACTCTCTCTCTTGAAAGCATCCAGAGAACCTGCCTCCACCGCCCTCTGAGGCAGAGAATTCCACACAATCACAACTCTCTGTGAGAAAAAGTGTTTCCTCGCCTCCGTTCCAAATGGCTTACCCCTTATTCTTTAAACAAGTGTTTCCTGGTCTCCGTTCTAAATGGCTTACCCCTTATTCTTTAAAAAAAAAGGACTTAGTGGCTTGAGTTAATATAAGTGTCAGCCAGGTCTAAGATGTCGATTATCTCCCAATGTATCCTGTTGAATGTGATTTTTTTTTTAATTGCTTGCCTACAAAACTATTGGGCTTTTAACTGAAGGGAAAACGACGGGATGCCACAAGGAAAAGCATCTCTCGCATCTAACAATGGTCCCACTCAACACACCTCGCACCTCAAGCACTCTACACCCAAATGTTCCGTGTCTCGCATCACATAATCTGATCTGTGCTATGTTCAGGCAGACGCTGAATGAGTTGGCGAGACGCCTATCAGCCTTAATAACACCAAAGAGCGTGGATGAAATCTCAACAACAAAGACACTCACACTCCTGGGTGCCTGACAGCAATTAAAAACTAGTAGATGTTTGTTTAATACCTCTCTTGCAAAACATTTCTCGTTTTAACAATGTAATTATATTTCGTTCCCTTACAAGCACACGCCAGCTCGCCTTTGGCTGGCTGTCTGACAGCTCCCATGTGTTGTCACGGTTTAGTTCTCTGTAGCACCGACTGTCGTGACCCGGCGCGGCCGATCGTAAGCTGAAAGCACACAACGCATCCAACAATGCCAATAGTGATTTGGAAGAATGACACCTTCCACCATTGGCAAATCGAAACGGGTCACGAATCATCCAAATATGGCTATTGCCTTGACTGTGGATGCGCGCGTACAACTTGTTTAATCAGGCTGATGCCAACTCGCACAAAAAGAAGATCGCTGCTGCCAATTCCAGAACGAACTCTACTTTCATAGATAACCAGCGCCCGTTGCTTGCACTTCATGCACGACGATGAGATGTGTTCTTCGCTACTCACAGCGAGAATATTTCATTGGGGGGGCATGCGGAATTACTGGAAACCGTGTAACTTACAACAGGGTCTTCCACGAAACTCCATGTGAGGAATGAAATCGCTCTTCCTCTTCTGTAACTGCCCCCCGTCCCCCCCGTCCCCCCCACCACTAACATACGTTCTTCCGTGCAACAATCCAAATACTTCGTGCGTAGAAAGGAGCTGCAGATGCTGGTAGTATGTGCCGATGAATAGATACAAAATGCCGCAGCAATTCAGCGGGTCAGGCAGCATCTCTGGAGGAAAAGGAATAGATGACTATTCGGGTCGGGACCCTTCTCAGGTCTGAAGAAAGGTCCGACCCGAAACGTCACCCGTCCTTTTTTCTGGGTGAAGGAAGCTGATGCTGCCGGGCCGGCTGAGTTACTCCAGCACTTTGTGTCTATAATCTAACTGTTGATATGGTTCTGCCAAAACAGCTATTGCCACATCTCTTGTTCTACCTTATTGAAATTCTCCGAATCTCCGAATTAAATGAAGTATCCTTTTGCTTATGTTATTTGAAGGAAGCAGAGCATAACTAAACTAAGAACTTCAAGCCACCCAATCTAGTGCTCACGTCACCACAACAAGCAATTTGACATTACAAGTGTAACTTCCAACTGGGATGGTTCATCTGCTGGTGTCTGGAGACACAAGATGAATGGTTACGCACCAGGCTGGAAGCTTCAGCCCATCACAAGTTGGCGTTGGGACCCAGTGGGCCAGGCAGTATATGTGGAGGGAATGGGCAGCTGATGTTTCGGGCGGAGGACCCAGCTTCAAGCTGATGGAGGAGGCGCGAGAAACGCTAGACAAGAGAGACAGGGATGGGGTAGAGCCTGGCAAGCGATGGGTGGATACTGGTGAGGGAGGCCGTTCAGCAGATGGTTGGAGATGGTGCAAAGGAGGCAAAGGGGTGTCAGATAAGGAAAGAAGAGGAGTGAAATGTAAATTGGGAGGGAGGGAGGGAGGAACATGGATGGAATGGGATGGGGAGTGAAAGAGGAGATTAAAGGAAATATGGCACTAGGGGATGAGGGAGGATTGTATTGGGGGGGAGGAGCAAGGATGACTGGGGTGATGAGAGATGGTGGGAAAGATGGGTGCACACATGGGTGGGGGGTGCAGGGGAAAGTGAGGTGGGGGGGGGGGGGGTATTGCTTGCAATTGAATAATTCAATATTCATACCATTGGGTTGCAAGCTACCCAAGCACGATATGAGGTACTGTTCTTCCAATATGTACGTGACCTCACTCTGACTTTGGAGGATGCCAAGGACGGTAAGGTTGGTATAGGAGTTCTAAAGGTGATCAATCAGGAGTTCCAGCAGGCCTTGGTGGTCACCACGTCTAGGTTCGGTCTCGCTGATGTAGAGGGGACTGCACTGGAAGCAGCAAACGCAATATACACGGTTGGGAGAGATCCTCGTGGACCTCTATCTCACCTGGAAGGGCTGTTGGGGTCCCTGGATGGAAGTGAAAGAGGAGGCATAGGGACAGGAAAATGCATAAGGAGGGGGCAGGTTGGGTGGGAGGGGATGAGTGAACCAAAGATTTGCAGCGAGCGTGGTGTCTCTGGAAGCTGCAAAGGGGTGGGAATAGGAAGATGAGACAGACAACGGACAATAGACAATAGACAATAGGTACAGAAGGAGGCCATTCGGCCCTTCGAGCCAGCATCACCATTCAATGTGATCATGGCTGATCATTCCCAATCAGTACCCCGCTCCTGCCTTCTCCCCATATCCCCTGACTCCGCTTTCTTTAAGAGCCCTATATAGCTCTCTCTTGAAAGTATCCAGAGAACTGGCCTCCTCCACCCTCTGAGGCAGAGAATTCCACAGACTCACAACTCTCTGTGAGAAAAAGTTCCTCGTCTCCGTTCAACGTGATCCCACAGGTAGTGGGATCACGTTGAAGGTGGTGGAAATGTCAGAGAATGACGTGTTGGATACAGAGGCTGGTTGGGTGAATGGTGAGGATCAGGAGAACTCTATCTTTGTTCCGTCTGGTGGGAGGGTGAGCAGAAATGGAACTGCGGGACACAGAGGAGACAGGTGA
Organism: Okamejei kenojei; assembly: GCA_035221665.1. NCBI lineage: Eukaryota > Metazoa > Chordata > Chondrichthyes > Rajiformes > Rajidae > Okamejei > Okamejei kenojei. The sequence continues at coordinate 100,125,650 of CM069135.1, forward strand.
GGGATGCATCTACAACAACAGGGGGAAACGATCTTGGATATCCAGGAGTGGGAAGTCCTATCATGGGAGCAGATGTGGCAGAGACGCAGAAATTGAGCGTAAGGCATGGCATCCTTGCAAGAGGCAGGGTAAGAGGTGGTGTCATCAAGATTGTGTAGGAGATAGTGGCGTTGGAAGGAAATGCAGATGATGGATTACTCCAAAGATAGACACAAAATGCTGGATTGACAGTGGGTCAGGCAGCATCTCTGGAGAAAAGAAATAGGTGACGTTTTGGGTCAAGACCCTTCTTCGGACTCCAGTCTGAAAAAGGGTCTCAACCCGAAACATCACATATTTCTTTTCTCCAGAGATGCTGCCTGATTCACTGAGTTACTCCAGCAGTTTGTGTCTTTCGAAGGAGATACTGGGTTTGTAGTAGATGCTGGGTGATCGACCATCTGTCCTTTGTGAAGGAGCCAGGGAAATTGAGAAAGGGGAGAGAGATGTCAGAGATAGTCCAAGTGAATTTGAGAGCAGGGTGGAAATTGGTCGTAAAGTGGATGAAATCAAATTCCACCACGGGTGCAGGATGCAGTCTGATGTAGCAGAGAAAAAGTTGGGGACTGGTGCCGCTTATCTGAGGCCCATAACCTAAAGAAAGTGAGAGGATTCGAAGGATTTTAAGGGTGAAACCGAAGATGCACACAAAGTGCCGGAGTAACTCAGCGGCTCAGGCAGCATCTCTGGAGAAAATGGATGGGTAACGTTTTCGGGTCAGGGAGGACAAGTTCTGACAGGCAGAGGAGTGTATTAGTTGAGGGGAACTGATTGGGCTTCTGTTTGAGGAAGAACCAAAGGGTCCTGAGACCTTCCTTAAGAGGGATGGAGGTGTAGAGGGATTGGGCATCCAGAGTAAAGATGAGGCAGCTGCCATGACTTGGTAAAGAAAATATTCTTACTTGTCCCTTTGACTCAAATGGGCTGGGGTCTCTGATTCAGCCAGGTCATTGGTGACATGCCTCCTTTTGAGCTGTCACGTAATTTCTATCAGTCCTAATTGATTGGTTTCATTCTTATTTGTGAAGCAAGTTATTGGTTCAAGGGATTTGATCTCACTTTATTGCCAACCTGAATGAGTACTCCAAGAATGAGTAGACTGCACTCCAAAGACGTCCAGGTTTGTAGGTTAATTGGCTTGGTGTAAATGTAAAAAACAAAATTGTGCCTAGTGTGTGTAGGGTAGCGCAGGGATCGCTGGGCGGTGCGGACTTGGAGGGCCGAAGGGCCTGTATCTCTAAACTAAACTAAAATAAGTAAACTAAACTATGTGTTGTCCTTTGGATGATATGTGAACTATCAGATCTCTCTGGATGTTAACGATGCCAAGTTCCCCTGATACCCTGCTCAACATTTACCATTCAGCCGAGATCACTTGTACAGATAATACCATTATGTTATCTCCTTGTTGCTTCTACAAAAAATGCTCAATGTATTTGCCTGGACTACAGCAATGACATCGCCTACGAAGTATGTTGTTGCCTGCGATTAACATAATGGCACCTTGAGATTATGAAATGCCCCATGTAAATTCAACACATTTTCTTATGTGGTTCTTTAATTGGAGATATAATGAAGTGCTTTATTTAGCTTGGATACATGCCTTTGGATGCAAGATGAGCACTTGCCTCTGAATTCCCAATAATAGGGTACTAAGGGTGAGGTTTTCCAATTGTCTAACTAGTGCGGGCTCAAGTTCAATGTGGTAAATACGACACATATGATGCCTACATTACATCTTGCTGTAGTGTGTATTTCCTCCTATCTTGTTTCTGCTGCCTCCAAACTCGCATACAGCTCCAGTTTCTTCTTCCTCTTAAACCTTCCCCAACATCTTACGGTATTTACTTGGTTAAGTATTTCTTTACCCATCCATCCCACTCTCGTACCATTGCACTTAGACACTTCACATTTCATTTGTCTTCCTTTAACGCCAACTTTATTATCGGGCTAATTATGCCACATTCTCATCTCCATTTGCATCTCAGAATAATCCTCCTGTTTCAGTCCAGTCTTCCCATTCTATCTCCTTGGTCATTTCTCGCGCCTTGCTGAAATGTATGCTTCCAAATCACCCGTTTCTTTCCACTCTGCCTTGTGTTCTGTCCACTGAATTTCACAACAGCTCCACATTTTGTGCTGTTTTACTGCACTAACTGTCGCTAATTAAATGCAAGTTGTGTTGTTGTTTGCAAAATGTTCTCTTTCTCTAACATCATTTCATCTCACTGAAACTGTCTTTGTTCACTCCTCCGCTTCGTGAACTGTTTGGTCTAATATTGCATGGAGATCCCCATTTCAACTGTTGCACAAGTGACATTTTGAGAAATGCTGATTCATCTCCTCCTCCTATTTTCCTGGGTTCTCTTCTTCGTTCACATACCCCAGGTCTTCTATTTCCTCTGACGTCACGATGGATCCTCCCTTGTTAATTACTCCTTAACCTAACCTGAACTGATTCCTTTACTTCCTGCCTGTCCTCTTATACTTGCAACAAGTCAGTAGCCATTCTAAAACCACTGAACCCTTCCTCCATTGACTCCCTGTTTGCCCATCCACTCCTCACTTAACATGCAAGCTTCTCTCTGACCTACCCCACCAGTCAACTCAATCTTCACCAAAAACGAGAAATGCTGGAAAAATTCATGCATGTTCCAGCAACCGTTTTACGGGTCACATTCTCAGCAACAACTTGCATTTATAAAGCACTTTGACATGGAATGGGAGTTTAACAATTAAAAAAATATCAAAACATTGTTGGACTAATATCCATTGAAGGCTGGTGAGGGCATTGGTGATGGACAAAAGGGATGAAGGAACACACACAGATGTGCTTATGTTTATGAAATGTTTACAACGGGGTAGTGGTCTATCATTGACAATGCCATCTTCAACCATTTCCCTCTCGTTCACTGTCCCAACCCCCCTGTAAGCACATTCTATTCACAAGATCATGGCAAAGTTAGGCCATTCAGCCCATCGAGTCTGCTCTACCATTCAATCAGGGCCAATCCGTTTTTCCCTCTCCTGCCTTCTCCCTGCTTTAAGTTGCCTAATTATTTGTCCTCATATTTAACACCTTTGATGTGATGCATGGATCTTCACCAGACTGTGAATCATACTGCTTTGCCATTTCTTAACTCTGATCCTACCCGTTGAAATCTCTTTTCAGATCCTTTTGCTTTGTCCAACCCTTCTTTAAGGTCATAAGGAATATGAGTAGAATTAGGCCATTCGGCCCATCAAAAGCCATTCAGCTTATAAAACTTTCCCCGATGTTTTCATTGTTCTTTGCCTTCAGTGTCCCTGCTCAATCTCAGTGCTCTTTCCGTTCCCAATACAGGGTGTCTGCCAAAGGTGTTTGCTTCTTATTGAGAACATTTTGAGACATTTTCCACGTGAGAGGAGCTTGAAGTCAAACAGCACAGAAACAGCGGGTGCAATAATCTTGACCATAACGTAAAGCACTGGAGAACCTCAATGGGCAAGGAAGCATCTGGGGAGGGAATGGACAGGCAACAGGTGCTGAATCTTGTTCATGAGATGTGGGCTTCATGAATCTCATGAGTATGCTAGGAATGAAGGCAGTGTATCCACAAAGAATGGAAGAGGTGGCACCAGTGGCACTTAAGCACTGGTTGCTGGAAGCCGTGGGTGGCTTCAACTATAGACTCAGGCAGTCCACAAATTCCTGAGTGTCTTAGACATAGAGTTATGCAGCATGGAAACAGGCCATTCGGCCCAACTTGCCCACGCCTTCCAAGATGCCCCATTTACACGAGTCACACCTGCCCACATCCTTCTAAATCATTTCTACCCATTGCGTCAGCGCTCTGAATGAGAGGGTAAAATAGGGGAAGATTTGAAAAGGCAACTCTGCTAAAGATGATAAAAGTGATCAGCAAGTGAAGTGGGATTTGAGGAAGTTTTGAGGTGGAGCTCACACTCGTATGGAGCAAAACTGAATCAGGTTGAAGTAGTATATCGGGTGCCAACCTACAGTATGTTGGTGGAAGAGGAAATGTTATTTTTAATGGCATTGAACACAGAAAATAGGTGCAGGTGTAGGCCATTCGGCCCTTCGAGCCATTCAATATGATCATGGCTGATCATCCAAAATCAGTACCCCGTTCCTGTTTTTTCCCCATACCCCTTGATTCCTTTAACCCTAAGAGTTAAATCTAACTTAAAGGTAGTGGAGTCAAGGATTATGCGGAGAAGGCAGGAACGGGGTACTGATTGTGGATGATCAGCCATGATCACAGTGAATGGCGGTGTTGTCTCAAAGGGCCGAATGGCCCACTCCTGCACCTATTGTCTATTGTCTATTGTCTATTAACTCTCTCTTGAAAACATCCAGTGAAAGGGCCTCCACTGCCTTCTGTTGCAGAGAATTCCGCAGATTTACAACTCTCTGCGTGAAGAGGTTTTTCCTCATCTCAGTCCAAAATAGCCTACCCCTTATTCTTAAACTGTGACCCCTGGTTCTGGACTCCACTAAAATGAATATATATATATATATATAGGATGGGGGTTTGGGGAGTGAACAAAAACAATGGACAGGCAACATTTCAGGTCGGGAACCTTCTTCAGATCAGTCAGACTAAAGAAAGGCTGCCGGCCCAAAACATTGTATGTCCATACTCTCCCCAGACACTGAGCTCCTCGAGCACTTTGTGTTTAGCACAGAAGGGGGGCTTTTGCCTTATTTGCCTGAAAGTCTGTGTTAGAGAATTATCCAATTAATTCCACCTCATTGCTTGTTCCCCAGCCTTGCAAATGTTTCCTCATTAAACATTTATTCAATTCTGTTCCAAAAGTTACTTTGCATATGTCATTATAGGCCAATGCATACCATTTAATGACAACCCACTACATTGAAAGAAAGCTCCTCATCTCTCCCCCATCGACACATTATTTTGCAAATTATACTCCATTTCTTTCCTCTGGTTACTAACTCACAAAGCAGGCTCTCCATCAAAATCACTCATAATATTGAGAAATGTGTATTAAATCTCTGCATCGGTAAAGAGGACAATCCAGCTATTTTGGTCTTGTCACAATCCGAGGTTCCTTATTGCTCGTTCAAACGTGTTAAATCTCCTCATTATTTCCAGGGCATTGACGTCCTTCCTCAAGTATGTCGCTGTAAATCAGATACAATACTCCAACAGATGCTGTCAGTGTGTGTAAAAAGTATTGACAGCGAGTCCTGATCAAGTTTTGCACTTCTGCTAAATGGCTAATGTACAGATAATAGAATTGCATCATTATTATTTAATGTTGTGTGCTAAATGTCAGAAGCTATGTCTGTCAGAGATCATGTGTAGGAAAGAAGTGCAGTCTGAAGAACGGTCTCGACCAAAAACGTCACCCATTGCTTCTCTCCAGAGATGTTGCCTGTCCCGCTGAGTTACTCCAGCATTTTGTGTCCACCTTCTGTCAGAAATGATATGTTACGAGAAATTGATCCTCAAATACAAAAATAGAATCCACTGAATTTTGAAAGTGGAAGTGCATTGATGTTACTATGTATAGCATGTAGGCAATAGATTATTCAGAAGTCTCCATTGCTCAGCATATCTCTTTTACTGAGGTGACGTAATACAAAGAAGACATTTAAGGCGGCACAGTGGTGCAGCGGTAGAGTTGCTGCCACCCAGCGCCAGAGACCTGGGTTCCATCCTGACCTTGGGTCCGATCGGTATGGAGATTGTACGTTCTCCCTGTGACCCCGTGCAGCTTCCTCCAGGTTCTCCGGTTTCCTCCTACGTTACAAAGACATACAGGTTTGTAGGTTAATTGGCCTTGGTAAAAAGTATAAATTGCCTATAGTGTGTAGGATAGTGCTAGTGTACGGGGCTATTGCTAGTCGGCACAGACTCAGTGGGCTGAAGGGCCTGTTTCCGCGCTGTATCTCTAAAGTCCAGAACACTTCCATTAAGGTCTAGTGAAAATTGTAACTAATTTCAGTCGTACTTTTTTTTAATGTTCCCTTTATCATATCAATACACTCAGAGATCTAGTTCCCATGTCCTTTTGTGGGTGTCCTCTGTCACTTAATGAATCTTGTCCATTACCCTTTTACATACTTTCTCTTTCTTCTTCGCTGCCTGGTTCCTTTTCTTGCGCATGCATACTTAAATCTCATGCTTCTCCAGTTTCCTCAGTTCTTTTAGGTCACCGTTATGAGATTCCCTCACCATAGCTACTGAATGACTGCTGAACATTTTCCGTATCTTCAGTGGCTATTTCAGATTTCCAACACTGACTGCAGTCTGCTTGTGTTAACGGTGGTCTTATCTGCCTAACAATAATTATTACAAATTCAGTCTTATGCAATGATACACAGTAAAAACTATTTGGAGCTTTAAAGCTTGAATTTTTCTTAAATTTCCAGACAAACACAGGGTTTAACTGCAGATTTAAAACTGCATGGTGGCATTGTGCCTTACTGCGCTGGAGACCCAGGTTCGATCCTGACTACGGGTACTGTCTGCATGGAGTTTGTACTCTGCGTAACCTGCGTGGGTTTTCTCCGAGATCTTTGGTTTCCTCCCACACACCAAAGACATACAGGTTTGTAGGTTAATTGGCTTGGTGTAAATGTAAAATTGTCCCTAGTGTGTGTGGGGCAGTGTAAATGTGCGGGGAGTGCTGGTCGGCATGGTCTCGGTGAGCCGAAGGGGCCTGTTTCCGCGCTGTAAACTAAACTAAACTAACTCATGTGGATCTATCATAGGGCTCAGGAGCCAAGTGGCTGCAGCTCCCTCTGAGGGCATGATTTAGGAACACGAATGTCCTACACAATGATCATCACAGTGTATCTGGGACAGCCTCCAGGAGGCTGCACAGCTCACAGTGCATCATTGAAATGAGATCTCTATTAGTTGAAAGTCACGACACATGCAGCCTGTGACACGCGGCTTGTGAGAACAAACTGTTATACATCAGAGTCAAAAAACAAACTGCAGGAGTTCCTCCGGCAGTTTGTTTCTCACTCCAGATTTCAGTATGTGCAGTCTCTCTTGTGTTTGCATTGGAATCTCTGGGTTCAAGTGTGAACGTACTCCTTTATATCAACGGAGACCAAACGCAGATTCGGCGATCGTTTCGCTGAACACCTCCGCTCAGTCCGCCTTGGCCTACCCGATCCCCCTTTTGCCAAACACTTTAACTCCGCTTCCCATTCCCACATTGATCATTCTGTCCTGGGCCCTCTCCACTGTCAGAGTGAGGCCAAATGCAAATTGGAGGAACAGCACCTCATATTTTGCGTGGGTAGCTTACAACCCAGCGGTATGAAAATTGATTTCTCTAATTTCAAGTAACCCTTGCATTCTCTTTGTCTCTGTCCCTTCCACACACTAGATGCCTTACTAGTTGCAATGCAGTCCTGATTAGTTTCAGTTTGTATTTACTCATAATCACCTTTTCCACAACCAACAATGGACCTTTGTGGGCTTTACCTTTCCTTGATCATTGTTGCTGGCTTTGATTTGTTCTTTTTGTACATTTTATTAATTTGTTTTTGTACCTTTTCATACCTCTAGTTTCCTTCTCCCCTGACTCTCAGTCTGAAGAATGATTCAGGGACAGTTTCTGCCTTCTTGTTAACAGGTAACTGAATCATCCCACCACAACCAGAGAGCAGTCCTGAGCTACTATCTACCTCATTGGCGACACTCAGGCTATCTTTGATCGGACTTTACTAACTTTATCTTGCACTCAACATTATTCACGTTATTCCATTTATCGTTTATCTGTACACCTGTGGATGACTCGATTGTAATCATATACTGGCTTTCCGCTGACTGGTTAGCACGCAACAAAAGCTTTTCACTGCCCCTTGTGATAATAAACTAAACTAAACTAAGCTAAACTCAAAGAAAGGTCTCGACCCAGAACGTCACCTATTCCTTTTCTTGAGGAAAAACCTTTTCTAGAGAATTGTGATTCTGTGGAATTCTCTGCCACCGAAGGCAGTGGAGGCCAGTTGACTGGATGTTTTCACGAGAGAGTTAGATTTAGCTCTTAGGGTTAAATAAATCAAGGGATATGTGGAAAAAGCAGGAACAGGGTACTAATTTTGTATGTAGACAAAAATGCTGGAGAAACTCAGCGGGCGAGGCAGCATCTATGGAGCCAAGGAAATAGGCGACGTTTTGGGTCGAGGCCCTTCTTCAGTCTGAAGAATGGTTTCGACCCGAAACGTTGCCTATTTCCTTTGCTCCATAGATGCTGCCTCACCCGCTGAGTTTCTCCAGCAATTTTGTCTACCTTCGATTTTCCAGCATCTGCAGTTCCTTCTTAAAGATACTAATTTTGTATGATCAGCCATGATCATATTGAATGGCGGTGCTGGCTCGAAGGGCCAAATGGCCTACTCCTGTGCCTATTGTCTATGTTTCCTGAGATGCTGCCTGACCCGCTGAGTTACTCCAGCATTTTGTGTCTCTCTTCAATGTACTTTAGGTAATTATCAGCTGCACATTGATTGACACCAGAGGAATCTTGGCTAGCGCTCTGACAATTAATGCATATGTCTTCTGTTACACAATATGGTGCTGCATTTGTACTGCAGACAAATCATCAGTTTGCCCCTCTTGCTCCCCTAATGAAGGGCGACCTCTAGTGATGGCAGCACAAGCATAGTTGCAAAAGCAAGCAGCAGATTCAATTTGCACAGGATGCAGATATTGATGGTTCCTGTCTATGCTCTGGATTACACATTAGGCAAAATTGCCTATGTCCCAAAGGCACATAAGTACTATTGTATTTTACAGATTTAATTTTATTACAACGGATTACGTTTCTAACTGAGATTTTACATTTACATTGTCTTCCAAGATGCTGCATATTTTTCTCATTTGGTTAATGTAGGTTCTTTCTTTTTTTCTTGTAATATTTGGAAGGAGTTACAGTTACGTACTTGGATTATGGATTATGAGTTTGCCTTTAGTTTAGTTTAGTTTAGTTTTGAGATACAGCGTGAAAGGAGGCCCTTCGGCCCGCCGAGCCCGCGCCAACCAGCAATCACCCCGTACATGAGTTTTCCCCTACACATTAGGGACAATTTACAGAAGCCAACTAATCTACTAACCTGCACGTCCTTGGAATGTGGGAGGAAACCGGGGCACCCGGAGAAAACCCACGCAGGCACAGGAAGAATGTGCAAACGCAGTACAGACGGCACCCGTGGTCAGGATCTAACCTGGGTCTCTGGTGTGGTAAGGCAGCAACTCCAACCGCTGCACCACTGTGCCACTCCTCTTAATGTAGAAAGGATCACCACACTCTCCAATGCAGAACCAACACTTCATCCTCTGTTACAGCAACCATCTTGCCTATAACCATGCCCTTGCAGTGCAGTTAGAAGACAAAACTCTACCCAACCAGCGGAAAACTTGCTCAGGTATGTCTGATTCACAAAAAACGAACGCAGTCTGGATAAACACCAGCTTCTCAAGGGCGTTTAGTAATGGGCAATAAATGAAGGCCTTACTAGTATTCCTATGTCTTCCATAATGACCACAAAAAAACACACATCATTAACTTTTGCTTAACAACAGCTCATCAGATGAGCTGGAACACATACATTTTTATTGCTGATCTGGTCAATTTTTTTTTGCTGTCTGTTTTGCTGTCTCTCTCTTCATTCCTCACCATGTGTAGTGCACCATGTACATTACAGCATGCCACTCCCACCATTCCCATTTTCAGCTCCCACTAATGAGGAAGGGAAACTGACAGTCAACAGCATAATCAATATCGTTCTATAAGAACATAAGTGCATAAGCAGCAGAAGCAGGAGTTGACTATTTAGTTCCTCCAGCCTGCTCCACCATTCAATAAGATTATGACGGATTATTTATTTTAGTGTCGATCGTCTGTATTATCCAGAGATCTTTCCATTCCCTTAATATCCAAAAAGTTAACAATTGGTCTTTAAAAGATGCAGCCTCCACAGCCTTCATGGTAGATAATTCCTTTGACTCTTTACCTCTCTGGTGGGGAAAAAAAAATCTATTCATATATCAATCCTTAATGGATGCCCCTTCACTCTGAAACATAATCCCGGCAACTATCCTGTTAAAATCCTGTGAGAATTGTATATGTTTCAATGAGATCACCTCTCATTCTTCCAATCTTACAGGCCTGGTCTGTCTATTTTCTCTACGCAGCAAAAAAGATCCCAGAAACCAAGTTAATTAATACAAAATAAAGACACAAGGTGCTGGAATAACGCAGCGGGTCAGGCTGCATCTCTGGGGAACATGGATAGGTGACGTTTCGGGTCAGGACCCTTCTTCAGACTGATCTTTGTTACACTCCCCCGGTTATTGGGTGGTCTTTTTTAGGTTAAATGATCAGGCGTGCACATAATATTCCAAGTGGGGTATGGCAAGGACTCGGGTTAACTGCCTCTTCCTTAGACAGTGGGATTACATTTGCCAACTTCCAGATTCTTGCTGCAAGAGTGGTTTATGGTAACTGGGTCTGGGAGTTTCTTCCTGCCATATGGAAATGTAGATTATTTATTATTTTAATCCTCCTGTTGACAACACATGGAAGTCCATTAGAAATAGAAGCAGAGGCCATATGGTGCTTATATAATTCTGTATGTAGACTACTTTCCCAGTCATTGGCCATTCCTTTGTCTGGATTAGTTTCTTGAAGATATTCAATGCCTGGCTGGACGGCAGGAGCAGTGGAGGAAGCAGATACGGGAGTGGCATTTAGGAGGATTTTACATCGGCACATGAAAATCTAGGAAATTAAGAGACATAAATCACATGCAAGCTGAAGAGATTGGTTTAATGTAGCATCGTGTTCCACGCAGACGTCATGGGCTGAAGTGCCTGTTCCTCAGCAGTATTGTTCTGTGTTCTAACTGGGCCAATGAGCCATGAAATAGCAGATGGAGCTGGGTTCAGCGTAGCATCTTTGGTAAAAGAAAACAGGGCACGACTTAAATAGCAAAAGGTGCGGCCCTGGGGATTCATGGAGTCATATAGCAAGGAAAGACTACAGTCCCTTGCCCATTCCGACTAAGATACCCATCCACTTTCCAATCCACATGCCTGTGCAAACGTCTTTTAATTGTTGTGATAGTGCCTGCCTCAACTACCTCCTCAGGCAGCTTGTTCCATATACTGTTGAGAGGTGCACATTTATAATTGCATGAAGGTGGCAGGCTGGTGAAGGAGGTTCCGGGCCTTCATTGGTCTGGGTATTGAGTACAACGGTTGGGACACAGGGAACTGCAGATGCTGGGATCTTGATAAAACACAAAAGGCTCAAGTAACTCAATAGGTCAGGTGGCTAAGATAGACGCAAAGTGCTGGAGTAACTCAGAGGGACGAGCAGCATCTCTGGAGAAAAAGGATGGGTGATGTTTCGGGTCGGGACCCTTCTTCAGACTGCAAGTAGAGTGGAGGCGGTGGAGGGGGGGGGGGGGGGGGAGCTGTGAGGCCAGAGAAGACCAGGACAAATCAGAGCCGACAACAAGTGACCTCAGGCAGGGTGGAGCCCTGGTAGGACCATTGCTGGCTAGAGAAGGTGTGATCTCACGAAGGATGCAATGTGGTGCAATGTAGAACTGGTTCAAAGACTAGGGTGGAGGAAGGGTGCAAGGTGGGAGGGGAGAGGACATCTGCGCAGGGGATGGACAGGCAACATTTTGGGTTGAGATCTTTCTTCAGGCTGAAGAAACCTGGGACAAAGTCCTGACCCGAAACATCACCTATCTATGTTCCCCAGAGATGCTGCCTGACCCTCTGAGTTACTCCAGCACTTTGTGCCTTTTTTTTATTCATTAACTTGATTTCTGGGATCTTTTTTGCTGCAGGGAAAAAATAGACAGTGAGGGGTTAATGGGTGGACAAAGGCTGGAGAAGAAAGGTCCAATAAGAAGAGGAGAGGAGTGAAATGTAAAACCAGAGGGACGGATTTAGGTGGAAACATAGAAACATAGAAAATAGGTGCAGCAGTAGGCCATCCGGTCGTTCGAGCCAGCACTGCCATTCAATATGTGGCTGATCATCCAAATCAGTACCCCGTTCCTGCTTTTTCTCCATATCCCTTGATTCTGTTAGCCCTAAGAGCTATATCTAAAGGGCCTGTCCCACTTACGTGTCCTTGGCACACAAATTACGTGACCTCGTGCTCGCGTTGAGCCAAGACGGTCGAGCGAAGGTCGGGCGCGATTACATGCGTACACACAGCCATCTGGAGCGAGTGACATCATTTGAAGATGGACACAAAGCTGGAGTAACTCAGCGGGACCAGCAGCATCTCTGGAGAGAAGCAATGGGTGACGTTTCGTGTTGAGATTCTTCTTCAGTCTGAAAAGAAGGGTCTTGACCCGAAACCATTGCTTCTCTCCAGAGATGCTGCCGGTCCCACTGAGTTACTCCAGCATTTTGTGTCTCTCTTCAATTTTCTTGGCCCCGCTCTGGGAGTAGAAGTGGGGGTGGATCCAGACCGCAACGGCCGTGAGCCCCAGGCCAAGTTCAGCGATCGTTTGCCTGCTTCTGCTGCTGTTGAAGGTGAGACGTTGCGTCGCACCAGGGTCTTGGGCCTGTCCCACTTTGGCCATCAGTTCCGCGACAGGCCATTGGCGCGCAAAGATTTCGTTCACTGCAAGAATTTCGGAGCCCGCGTGATGTCAGGACCGGCCCCGCACAACTCCATACTGCTCCGCGCTTCTAAGTGGGACCGGCCCCGCGCGGCCATACAGTGCCCGTACGCCTCAAGCAACCACGAGGTCGCGTAATTTGCGAGCCAAGGACGCGTAAGTGGGACAGGCCCTTAACTCTCTCTTGAATACATCCAGTGAATTGGCCTCCACTGCCTTCTGTGGCAGAGAATTCCACAGATTCACAACTCTCTGGGTGAAAAGGTTTTTCCTTATCTCAGTCCTAAATGGCCTAACCCTTATTCTTAAACTGTGACCCCTGGTTCTGGACTCCCCCCAACATCGGGAACATTTTTCCTGCATCTAACCTGTCTAATCCATAAAGAATTTTATTTGGAACAAGGAGAAAATATGGACGGGTGAGCGATAGTGGAAGAAATGGATGCGCACAGGCAAGAAAGGAAGAAAGTGTTACTTAAAAATGGAGAATTCAATGCTTGTGGTGAGTAATGTTGGGCCTAATATCTCAGAAAGGATGTTGGAGAGGGTCCAGAGGAGGTTTACGTGAATGATCCCAGGAATGATCAGGTTAACATATGATGACTGAAGACACTGGGCTTCTACTCGCTGGAGTTTAGAAGGATGAGGGCGGACCTCATTGAAACTTACCAAATAGTGAAAGGCCTGGATGTGGATGTGGAGAGGATGTTTCCACTAGTGGGAGAGTCCATGGCCTCAGAATAAAATGACATACTTTTGGAAAGGAGATGAGGAGGAATTTATTTAGTCAGAGGGTGGTGAATCTGTGGAATTCATTGCCACAGACGGCAGTCATTGGGTATTTTTAAAGTGCAGATTGAGGGATTGTCGATCAGTAAGGGTATCAGGGGATATGGGGAGAAGGCAGGAGAATGTTGAGAGGGAACGATAGATCGGCCATGATTGAATGGTGGAGTAGACATGATGGGCCGAATGGCCTAATTCTGCTACTACAAATTATGAATTTATGAGCTCATACCATTGGGTTGTAAGCTACCCAAGCGGAATATGAGGTGCTGCTCCTCCTGTTTGAGTGCTGGATTTGTGATGTTATGTTACAGTACGGGACAACGGTAAGGTCACAATTGGATTATAGTGTACACTTCTGTCGGCCTGCTATAGGAAGGATGTCATTAAGCTGGAAAAGGCGCAATAAAAACATTATGAGGATGTTCCAAGATCTGGACAGTTTGAGTTCTAGGGAGAGGCGGGACAGGGTCCAGAGTATGAGGGAGAAGTTTATAAAATCATGATTTCACAGGCAAAGTGAATATTCTCGGTGTTATCCCCAGGGGAGTGGAGTCTAATCTGGAGGAGATAGCTTTAAAATGAGGGTGGAAAGATTTAAGACCTAAGGGACATTTTCTTTCATACGGAGGCCTGTGTGTACATGGAATAAGCTGCCAGAGGAAGTGGTCGAGGCAGCTACAATGACAATGAAAAGACACCTGGGCGTAAGTATAGGAGTGGATTTAGGCCATTTGGCCCATCAAGTCTTCTCTGCGATAGGATGTGGAGGGAAATAGGCCAGCAGCAGGCAAGTAGAAAGGTTCTTGGCAAGACAACTCGGTGGGACGAGTTGGGCTGAAGGGCTGTTTCTGTGCTGTACGCTGCTTTGTGATCCTATGAGTCTATTACAAGAGGGAGCGCAGGTACAAATCTAGTATGTTCCCCAAAGCACCAGAACATTCCATTTATTTTTTTCTGAAATGTGCCATAAACTGGACATTGCTGAGGAAATAAATTATCCAAATGTTTTTACTTTGCGACATAGCACTCATCTGCATTCCCCTAGTGTGCACTTGGTTATCGGACTAGGCTATGCGCTCTACAATGTATGGATTTTATCCCACAGCTCTGCGACAGCAATGCCATCAAGCTGACATACAGTAAATTGCATTGACTATTCACTGCCGTATTTCAAGCCAGACTAGGATTTACTGATATTAATTTCTTGCTGTAGCGACAGTTTGCAATCCGTATTAAACAATTTTATTAGTAATTCCTTGCTGGTTTACAAGTTTTAACAAGGTTGTTATTTAGATCTTAGGTTTGATCCAGTTTCCTATTAATATTCTTCATCCATCGAGATCGAGGAATCTTTCCCATTCCCTAGTCTGGTTGATTGCAGAGTACAAAATTGCTCTATTAATATTATCCCGTATATGGCCATCTACCTTAGCCGTTCATTTCTGTTCTGCAGTCACACCGATGATTTTTGACCTCTCGCAGCTAAGGCCGCATGGTGGAGACTTGCTGCCTTAAGGGCCTGTCCCACTTACGCAACGTTTTCGGCACCTGCCGGCACCTGTCACAGTCGCAGCAGGTCACCGAAAGTTTTTAACATGTTGAAAATTCAGCGGCGACCAGAAAAAGGTGCGACTCTTTGGGTGACGACTCACGACCAAACAGGCATCAGCACGACCATACAGGCGACATGTCGCAGGGTGACGCCTGTATGGTTGTGAGTACTCACCCAAAGAGTCGTACCTTTTTCTGGTCGCCGCTGGATTTTCAACACGTCGCCACTCTTCAATTCCTAAGATCCCTTAATTTCTTTGGATGTAAAATCTTTACAGCCAACACAGCAAGCCTACAGAAATAAAGAACTGCAGATGCTGGTTTACACCAAAGATAGATACAAAGTGCTGGAGTAACTCAGCGGGCGGGCAGCATCTCTGGAGAAAAAGGATGGGTGACGTTTTGGGTTAGGACCCCTCTTCAGCAAGAGTACGTCTTATTACAAGGGTATGTTGGCTGAATTTGAACAGGATTGCCCAAAATCTGATAGCACATTCACAGCTTGTAATTTAGCATCTGTTGAAGTCTGCACATATCATCTATACCGTGTATTTACAGACTTAATGCTCAGTTGAAAAATTACCATTTCAGCCAGCTTATACTAAGTTCATGGAAATTAAATATTACATTCCGTTTTTCCTAAAGGCAGTGTTGACTATATTTTTGCATATTGATACTTCAGTGGACTAACCTTCATTATCTTCAACATGAGGTGTTTGTGATTAATTGTAAGATGCCCACAGCCTTTCAGCTCGACAAAAATCAAGTTCATTGCTGAATATCGCTTATGCCATTCAGGCAGGGCTATTGGTCTTTGCTTTCTATTCTGGCAAGTGTGTTAGTTTCTTGGTTATTACCTTCTGATTTTTAAGACCTAGTTTAAATTCAGCCAATGCTGATGGATGGTGAAGATTCATTATACAATGAGATTGAGTCACACAAAATTGCCTTTACCTCAGCCCTGATTTGACACTGTTGATAGTCGGTCACTTAGATACAAGTGGATTTCAATTGAAGAAGGGTCTCGACCCGAAACGTCATCTATTCCTCTCCCCAGAGATGCTGCCTGACCCGCTGAGTTACTCCAGCTTTTTGGTTTCTACCTTCAATTCAAGTTGAGTTTATCATCGTAAGTACAAGTATGTCATAGTGATAGAGTGATAGAGTCATATAGTGATAGAGTCTTAGAGTCATAGAGTCTTAGAGTCATAGAGTCTTAGAGTCATAGAGTGATACAGTGTGGAAACAGGTCCTTCGGCCCAACTTGCCCACACCCACCAACATGTCCCAGCTACACTAGTCCCACCTGCCTGCGTTTGATCCATATCCCTCCAAACCTGTCCTTTCCATGCACCTGTCTAACTGTTTCTTAAATGTTGGGATAGTCCCAGCCGCAACTACCTGCTCTGGCAGTTTGTTCTATACACCCAAATCATGTCAAGTCAAGTCAAGTTTATTCATCACATACACATACGAGATGTGCAGTGAAATGAACAGTGGCAGTGCTCGTGGACTGTGTGCAAAAAACAAACAAATAAACAAACAAACTACAAACAGAATGGAACAGAATCACACATGCGCGGGGCTCAATCCAGCTTGGGCTCAATACCAGCAAATTATACGCTAAATCAGCTCAAACTCTGCCTGTTATATAGGTTGTTGCAAGAGTTGCAAGAAAATAAAGGGCCTGTTCCACTTGGGCGACCTAATCCGCGAGTTCTGGCGAGTTTGCCCTCGACTCATACTCACAGTATGGTCGCCACGAGGTTGTAGGAGGTCTTCGTAACTCTCCTTCATGCTCGAGAGTAGTCTCCGTGTACTCGAGGCCTCAGCTAGGTTGCGGCGTTTTTTTCAATATGTTAAAAAATGCTCGCGAGTAAAAAAAGATCGCCATGGAAAAAATCTATACTTTTTTTACTCGTAGGCTTAGTCGTAGCAGGTCGGCATGTTAGTCGTAGGTAATCAAGGGCACTCAAACATATTCAAAGGTAGTCGTAGTCTTCATCGTAGTCAGAGGTCGAAAGGAGGTCGAAGGAGATCGAAGGAGGTCGCCTTCACTCTCCACTAGTCGGTGTCCATTTTCCCGAAGTTAGTTGTAGCTAGTCGTAGCTAGTCGAAGCTGGTCTTCAACATAGTCGAAGGAGGTCAAAGGAGGTCTTCTACATAATCCAAGGAGGTCTTCAACATGTCATTTTTTCAAACCCTTCTAAACTCGCCAATTAGGTCCTCCAAGTGGGACAGGCCCCTTAACTATTCCTGAACCAGTCTTCTTTACTTTCTTCCTGGTGGTAGAAGTGAGAAGAAGGCATGGCCTGGATGGTGGGGATCCTTGATGCCAACATGTCATGTAAATGCTTTGGATGGAGAGGAGGCTAGTGCCCATCATGGACGGGGCTGGTGCCACCACTCACTGCTGCCTCATGCGGTCCTGTGCGTTGAAATTGTCATGCCAGGCCATGGTACAACCAGTTTTCATTTTGAAACACCTGATGTTAAACAGAATTACATTCTCAATGAAAGACACAAAGTGCTGGAGTAACTCAGCATGGATAGGTGGATAGGTGATAGGTGATAGGTGGATAGGTGATGTTTTGGGTCAGGGACCCATCATCCATGTTCTCCAGGGATGCTGCCTAACCCAATGAGTTACTCCAGCGCTTTGTGTCATTTTTAGTAAACCAGCATCTGCAATTCTTTTTTTTTTACATTCTTAGTTTTGTTTAGTTCAGAGATACAGCCCAGAAACAGGCCCTTTGGTCCACCAAGTCCGTGCTGACCAGCAGTCCCCACACACTAACACTATCCTTCACACACAAGGGACAATTTACAATTTTACCGGCCAATTAACCTACAAACCTAAACGTCTTTGTAATGTGAGAGGAAACCGGAGCGCCCAGAGAAAACCCTCGCAGGTTATGGGGAGAACATGCAAACTCCGTACGGACAGCACCTGTAGTCAGAATCGCAGTCGCTGCCTCAAAAAGGCTGGCAGCATCATCAAGGACCCACACCATCCTGGTCACACACTCATCTCCCCACTACCTTCAGGTAGAAGGTACAGGAGCCTGAAGACTGCAACGTCCAGGTTCCCCACAGCTACTTCCCCACAGCCATCAGGCTATTGAACTCAACTGAGACAAATCTCTGAACATTAATAGACCATTATCTGTTTATTTGCACTTAATCTGCTTATTTATTGAATGGCATATGGACACACATTATTATATAATGGCATATGGACACACTGATCTGTTCTGTATTCATGCCTTCTATATTCTGCTGTGCTGAAGCAAAGCAAGAATTTCATTGTCCAATCTGGGACACATGACAATAAACTCTCGTGAATCTTGAATCATTGAATCTTGTACCTGGGGCTCTGGCCTCTGTGTGGCAGCAACTCTACCGCTGCGTCACTACGCTGCCCCCAATGAGTCACTGTGTTATCTTGGCTGGGATTTCTACAGCTGATTTCAGGGTGAATTAGTCTGTACCATGCTAATCACCCTGAAAATCGTTGTGCCTTGCAGCGTCCTGACATGGATTTGCATTGTCAATATGTTCAGCATAATTCTGACAGTTGTGTTGCTAACCTAAACCAATGTCAGTTTGTCCACTAAACCTTGTAGTTCTCTAAACAATAGTGCAGTTCAGAGAACGTATGGGGTAGGTACTAAGTTTTGCCCAACTGGCACCTGAACTGCCTGTGTGGAAGATGGAGATTGTGCAACAATAAGTATCACAAGAAGTGGAAACAATTCATTGCTTGATTCTGCAGTTTTCAATATTCTTTGTTCTCCTGCTACTGGTTTAGCAATACATCAATTTGTAGGTATTCCAGACTCCAGCACTGAAATCCTTTGTAATAATCAGGGCACCGAGAGGAAACCAACATGGTCACTCGAGGAACATACAAACTCCAAGCAGCCAAAGACTAGTACCAAGCCTGAGTGACTGGAGCTTTGTGATAACAATGCTAACTATCATGCCACTGTGCCGTCCAACCTGTGCTCACATTTGCAAGTTAGTGCTAATTTGTGGAGCCTTATTCCAGAAAGAAGCTGTGAGGGAGAATGAAAATCCCATGGACTAATGAGGACATATCTAGAAACATGCACAAAAGTGCTTTGAATTAGTGCAAACAAATTTCTGAATATCTTTGCTTGAAAGTTAACTCCTATAATTATTGACTGCTTGACCTGTTCTTTAAGATGTGAGCTTTGATGATAACTTTGATACTCAGCATCTTCAAGCAACATAAAGGCACAAGTGGAGCCCAAACTCTTACTGGAAATAACCTATTTGCTTCATTTTTGCTTTCCTGTGAATTCCACGTCCATAAAGAAAAGGATAAGAGATTTTTGTTTGATGCGGCACCATTTATTAAATTTAGGTCAAACTTTTATGCTAACACGTTGTAACATTATCTTCAGCCCCCTCATATTTTTTATTTTTTAAGTTGTTTAATAGTTTGACACTACTTATGCATAGTAGGATTGGACTGGATGGCACATATTTACAACTTATCACTGTACCTTGGTACATGTGATAATGATAAACCAATATCAATATCATTAATAATGTACTCTCCATATCAAACAAGAAATACCACAGTTGGACACAAAATGCTAGAGTAACTCAGCTGGTCAGGCAGCATCTTTGGAGAAAAGGAATAATAACGTTTTGGGTGGGAACCCTTCTTCAGACCCAAGATGGTTCGGTTCCGACCCGAAGCGTCACCTAGTCCTTTTCACCAGAGATGCTGCCTGAACTGCTGAGTTACTCCAGCATTTTGATGTCTATCTCTGGTATAAACCAGCATCTGCAGTTCCTTCCTACACAATACCGCAGTTGGTTTGTGCATAGCAAGGCTCCATAAACAGCATTGTGATAACAAATAATCTTTTGTTTTCCTCGTGTCACCTCTAGGATACCTCTAGCTTCGATCTCCCCTGACTCCGTCTGAAGAAGGGTCTCGACCCGAAACGTCACCTATTTATTTTCTCCAGAGATGTAGCCTGACCCACTGAGTTACTCCAGCATTTTGTGTCAATCTTCTGTCTTGAGTGGGAGGAATTAATATTGCCAGGATTTCTCCTACAGAAGAGGGGTTCCAACCCGAAATGCAATCCGTCTATTCCCTCCACAGATGCTGCCTGGTCCGCTGAGTTGCTCCAGCATTTTGATTTTTATTCAACATTTCAGCATCTGCAGTTTCTCTGGTTCCAAAAGCCTCACGGTATTCAAGTCATCATTTTAATTTATTCACTGTACAAACATTCTGCTCAAGATCAGTATTCATTCTATGGGCATAAATTTTCACTCAATGTCAACATGATGAAAAATGTTATCATGCTTGTTATGCTTGATCAGATTGCAAACTTTGAAATATTTTTTGTAAATAAAAAGAAAACATAATAAATTTCATGTTTTTCTTTTGGTACCTGGAGTGTTGTTAAATATATAGTGAATATTCAACTAGTCTATCCTAGAACACCAAGTCAAAATGCCATATTGCTTATGCATTATAAAGACAGTTTTCTGCATTCATTGGCTTAGTTTAAACACTACTATAAATCTATGACATTTGATATTAAAAGTCAAAACAGAAAACGCAAAAACTTCCACTTTTAACAAAATTCCCCCACTATTTATATGCATTATATCAGGTTCAAACTAGTAAGATTAAACGAGAACTTTAAACGAGATTACGTGAAGAAGGCCATCAGTCGTCATGCGCGTCAATCTTCAAAGCAGCGGTGTGGAATCACAGAAAAAATAAGTTGACCTAAAGATAGTAAGATTTGGAGAAACTAGAACAACCAGATGACCTGATAATATGAGGGTTGGGAGCAGTGGGCACGTAATCGCTCATCGTAACTCCTCATAAAATCAAGATCAAACTTCAAACTGGTAAGTTCTCGTTTAATCTTACTATTTTACTTCGGAGTCACGTGAGTGACTACGTGACGATTTCAAAGCTCTGTGATTTCACGCCGGTTTCGAATCCAGGCGTCACACACTGAATGGATTGACCATGGGTGAGTGAGAAAATATTAATGCATTCAGACATAACATAGTTAGGTAACAAAACTGATGCTTTAATGCAAAACAAAACAATAGTGACCCCGTTCAACCTGGGGGGAAACAATGAATAGAATTCAAAATGGTACGTGCAAACACCCCCGGTCCGGCAATGGGTTTATTATAAAACCGGCGGAACATCCCTTCATTGGCCCATCCTGCCGCTGCTAGGATGCTGTCGAGGGGCACGTCCATAGCCCTTGCTGCCGACGTTGATGCAGCCCTGGTGGAGTGAGATTTGTAAATGTCAGTATCTACTCCTGCAACTGCCAGTACCTCTTTTAGCCATCTGGAAATGGTTTCTGTTGACACCCTATTGTGTGGCTTCTTACTGGCTGATTAGGACAGCTAACTCTGAGCCTCTGAGGCTCCTGGTGACTGTAATATACTGGTGCTCGACCACACATAGTCGTGGATCTTCGGGGTATGCCAGAAACTCAAGCCTGGGCCCTGGCACCCCGGCCCTGCTCTGTTTGAACTAAATCATAAATGACAAAAGTTATGGCGTTGGCAGTGTTGTGCATGTTGTCGAGTCGCAGTTTGTGTAGGGTCTGGACTCGTTGCGCTGTAATGAGCGCCATTAGCATGATCACCTTGAGGGTGAGCTTGTGTAGGGATAGTGTGGTGGCTGTGGCCCACTGACGGAGTAGTGTTAGCACCACGCTAACATCCCATGTGTCGGTATATCGTGGCCTGGGAGGGTGTAGTGTTGTATATGCCCTTCATGAATCTGGTAATAAGGGGATACTTTCGCACCGGTCGGGCCCCCGTTCCCAGTACTAAATATGAGGACAGTGCACTCCTGGCACTGTTGATGGCACTGTAGCCTAATTTCTGGTCATGATATAAGGTAGACAGAAATTCCAGTATGTCCGTGATGCACACAGTGTCATATGTAATGTTGGATGCCCGGCAATACGTCTCCCACTCCTTGATGTGGGAGAAGTACTGTTTTTGTGTGCTGTCCCTCCAGGCCGTTGTAATTACATCCACCGTTCGATCAGCCAGTCCGAGTCCCAGGAAAGGTCTCCTCAGAATCTGCAAACCAACAAATTGATTTGGTCATGTGGCGGATGATGGCTCCCCGTTACCGGGTGTACCAGCAGCTCCCTGCTTTTGGGGGCAGGCTTCAAAGGCTGTGCCATGGTTCCCAGGATAAGTGGGAACCAAGACTGCGTAGGCCAATCTGGCACTACCAAAATGCCTGTAGCATTGTCTTGCTTTATTTTGACCAAGCATCGGCTGATGAGGCAAAAAGGAGGGAAAACACACAAGAACATTCCTCCCCAATGCAGTGTGAACGCAACGACTGCTACTGCCCCTGGGTCTGGCTCACATGAGACATATTTGGGTAACGGGTGATTCAACCTGGAGGCAAATGAGCCAATATCCGGCGTGCCATATCGGGCAACAATGTCGGTGAACACGACATGATTCAACATCCATTCTGTGTTATCATTGAATTTCCGTGATCTAGTGTCTGCCACCATATTATATCTGCCTGGCAGGTAGATAGCCGTGACCCAAATGTTCCTTGCAATACACCAATGCCAAAGGAGGTTTGCCAATTTATCACATGATACAGATTTTATTCCCCCCATGTGATTAACGTACGCCACTGCCGTGGTGTTGTTGATCTGTAGTTGTACATGCACATGATGCATATTGCTGCAATAAGCCTTTAAACCATAGAGTGCTCCCAACAACTCTAAGTAGTTGATGCCATATTGCTGTAGGATTAAGGACTCCTGCACATTCCATCTGCCCCCGCAGCTGGAGCTGGTGTCTGTTGCCCCCCCAGCCCAGGCCACTCGCATCGGTTTGTATTATTATCGATGGTGTGTCAACTTGAAAGTTCTTAGTACAGTGATGTATATTGGTAGCCCACCAGTGTAACTACACAATAGCGTCTGGTGGTAAGTGCATATGTTCCCCGAATTGGCCTGCGTAAGATTTGAGGGCCTGTTCCTTTGCACGTTGTAAATTTTGGTAGTGCAAAGGTCCGAAGCGTACAGCTGGAAAGACTGCCACAAGCTTGCCAATTATGCTTGCTACTTGTCTGATTGTTGGCTGCTGGTTAGCAATTGGCTTATTGCAGGCTTCCATCAAGTCTGATTGCTTGCCACCTGGCAGAGTCACTGACATTTGAATTGAGTTGATTGTAAACCCTAGGTAATCAATTACCCTGATTGTAGTCAATTTTGACTTAACTGGATGGATTACAAATCTCAGCCTCTCAAACATGAGTCTGGTAGCTGAAACAGGTGCTATTGCTGATTCCTTTGTGTCCCCAATTATTAGAATGTCATCCAAATAAGCCATCACAATGTGGTTCTGTGCTCGTAGCAGTCCCAGAACCGGGTTTACTAATTTTGTAAAAAATCTGGGAGCTGAAGTCAGCCCATTTGGCAGCGCCTTGAATTGCCACATCTGCCCCATCCAGTTATATTTCAAATATCTCCTGTGTTCCCTGTGTATTGGTACGGAGTAGTAAGCATCTTTTAGATCTATGCAAGCCATATAACATCCTTTGGAAACCAGCTGGATAGCTGTACCAAAGTTGACCATTTTTAAATGTTTATACTGCACATGGGTATTGAGTTCCGTCAAGTCCAGGACAATACGACTTCCTCCATCCTTCTTTTACTTGGGAAAAATGTTCGATACAAATTGGCGTGATTCCTGGCGAGACCTCTGAATCACCCCTTTTGCATGTAAAGCCTGAATTTCAGCTTGTATCTCAAATCTTTCCTGTTGTGGAAACTCATATGTGCGATTTGGTACATTTTGAGTGGGTGGTGCTGAGCCAAGAAGGAACCTCTATTTTAAACCCCTGTACACTGTGCAGTATGAATGGGTCCACTGTAATCCAAATCCATTCATTCAAAAAATGTTTTAGCCTCCCCCTTACTTGTAAGTTAGAGGTGTGTAAATTGTCCCACAAGGGACTAGAAAGTCCTACCTTGGGCGTTACTGCCTGTGTGGTCCTGGCCTCCAGCCTCCCTCCTTGGGACAGCTGGAGTCTGCCTCCTGTCCCTGAACCCCTGGGCTGGTTGTGCATGGTGTGGAAGGCAGCATAGGGGTGGCCTCGTAGCGATGAGCCCCTGGGTGGAGTTGAGGCTCGGCTCATGAGGCGGAGAGTCTTGGCCTCATCATCCAGCTCTCGGACCTGCTTCGGCCGGTCTGCCCCAAAGAGGTAGTTGGCCGGCTGTACACTGCTGGCCTTGCACAGCACCGCAAATTTCGGGTTGAATGCCGGCCGTATTGCGCTCTTGCGCAGACAGTTTATCTCGAAACAGGCATTACAGAGGAGCTCCACAGCGTCCTGCTGTGTCTCCGTTAGTGGCCCGCCATCGATGGACCTGGCAAAAGCCGTTACCCCTGAGGCCAGTAATTTTAGAATTTTCTGGAGTTTAACCTCATGGCCTCTTACCCCTGCTCCAATATGGCCCCAGATGGCGTGGTTGACGGCGGGCACACTGAGGGAGGCACAGTTGACAGGTGTACTGTAGCGGCCGGTGGTCTCCTCCATAACCTGGTCCTTTAGCTGGTGCAAGGCCAGGTAGTTTTTGGTGGAGGCCAGCTCTTCATCCAAGGCCTCTCCGGTTGGGGCAGGTATGGCGAACTTAAACGGCAACACTTAAACTGTGGCCCCTCGCTCCCTAGGGTGTTCCCTCTTCTGGAGCAGATGTCTGGAGGCACCTCTCCAACAGGTGCTCCATCTGGGAGAGGCGCCCGCAGACGCTGCCCAGTGTGGGAGGTGATTCCTCCGGCCCGGACTCATCGGAGTCTACGGGTCTGGCAGACTTGTGGGTGGATTTGCGCCCTGGCCGGGCTTCAGGTGCTTTCCTGAAGCACCAAGACGCGCAGACGACTGACGGCCTTCTTCACGTAGACACTCGCGTGACTCCGAAGCAAAATTAGCAGAGCTCTTCCATTTTCAAATAAGCCACCAGTTCTGATCTCTTTCAGATCTGAAGTTCTATCGTATCGTATTGTATCGTTTCATCTGCTCGTTCGTGTCTTCATTTACAATACCAAATGGGAGGACCAATATAGATTCCTTCATGTGTAGGAAGAAACTGCAGATGCTGGTTTAAGGCAAAGATAGGCACAAAATGCTGGTCAAGCAGGACAGCGGGACAGGCAGCATCACTGGAGAGAAGGAATGGATGACGTTTCAGGACGAGATCCTTCTTAAGAAGTATTCCTTCACTCCAGAGGTGCTGCCTGTCCTGCTGAGATACTCCATCATTTTGCATCTAAAGACTCCTTCTTCCCAATTAACTATATCACCGGCCAAGTCCCTTTCCTGGGAGATAGCATATTGATATCTTCCCTGTCCTTCCTCAAATCCTCACATATCACTAACTATTTTATTTTGGTCTGAAGAAGGGTCCTGGCCTGAAACGCCGTTTGTCCATTCCCTCCACAGATGCTGCCCGAGCCACCGAGTTCCTGTTTTGTTGTATCTTCTTTTATTGCTTCTACTTTCCACCCCGCCTATAGCAGACAAATTGTTTAATTCATCAACGCTCAGGGGTGACCTATCACACAGTTTTATGATTCTCTATAGCTTCTATATGGGGTTGCAGAAATGTTTACTGTTGCAAGTAAGGCAAGAATTTATCAGTCATTATTTAGTCATTGGGTCATACAGAGTGCAAACAAGCCCTTCAGCCCAACTTTCTCACACCGATCAACATCTCCCTTCTGCACTAATCCCATCTGCCTGCATTTGGCTCATATCCTTCTAGACCTGTCCTATCCATGTACCTGTCCAAATGTTTCTCAAACATTGAGATACTACCTGCCTCATCTACCTCCTCCGGCAGCTTATTTCATGCACCCACCACCCTTTGTGTGAAAAGGTTACCCCTCAGTTTCCTATTAAATCTTTAACTAAATTCCTATTCCACCTATGTCCTCTGGTTCTCATTTCCCCTACTCTGGGCAAGAGACTGTGAGTCTACCCGATCTATTCCTCTCATACTTAAGCATAAGGTAGCCAGTAATAAATCAAGAAGGACATTCGGGAGAAACTTTTTGTAATCTAGAAAAAGTGAAAATAATTGAAGAAAATAGCTTAGAAAGTTTATGGGAAAGGCAAATGCAAAACAGAAGGATTAAAACCATATTTTAATGGATTTGGCTGGAGCAGAATAGGATGAGGATCTTTTAGATCAGGTTTTTCATCGAAATGCTTCTGTACTCGAAATATTTTGTAATACTTTGAAGAATAACTCAGGAAAATGGAGCTGAGGTAGAAAGTCAGGCATGATCTTGATGAATTGCAGAGCAGACTCTAAGGGCCAAATGACTTACCCCTGCTTGTGATAATTATGTACATTATCTATGGATAGTGGAGCACAGTGTCTGGAATAATCAGTTTGGGGCAGGGCAGAGTGCAATTTAAGACACAACTCAGAGCAAAAGGCCATTAATGCAACGAGCAGATTTTACTTAAAGCAGCATATTAAAAGTGACATTCTATAAAGTTTATTAAAAAAAAGAGCCCCTACAAACTACAGCAAATAAGATGAAAGTAAGATGATTTCTTCCGCAAGCGAACTGAAAATTCTTGCATATTGATTATTTCCCCATGAGAATGCATGAGTGGAGAACAGTTACAGTGCGGTTCCTGGAGCAATTAACCTGGGAATGACCAAAACATCTGCATTCAGGCTGGGGAGAGTAATGCCATTGTACACCAAACTGCAGGCTGGGAGAATATGTTCACATTTAGCAGTTCTGGAGTTAATATTGCATGTAGTATCACGCGTTTAAGAAACATTTGGACAGGTACATGGATAGGACAGGTCTAGAAGGATATGGGCCGAACAGGCAGGCAGGTGGGGCTAGTGTAGATGGACATGTTGGTCGGTATGGGCAAGTTGGGCAGAAGGGCCTGTTTCCACACAGTATGACTCTATGTACTTTCAATTGTATACAGGTTTGTGCAAATATGTTTATATATTAAGCATGTTTAATAATTTCTCTTTCTTTTCATCCTAGCTATTCCATAGCTCACACTAAAAGCTAATCATGAAGTCTCTCTTGGAAGCCCTTTCAGACACAACTTTCCGGACAATCACTACCGACCTTCTTTATATTGCGTCCAATGAGGTACAGTACGACGACAGTAATCTGGGCCTTAACATGACAAAACTTGGTTACGCCACTCAGAATCTGCACTCCTCCCTTGGAAAAGGCAATGCCTACCTGGAGAAAATGGCTTCAGGGGAGAACTGATGTCCAACGCTAACCTCCACGATTCAATGAATGCCAGTAGTTTCCTGTACAACCAATCCATTATGAATGATGAATCAACGATAAAGTGTGGAGAAAACTTCATGGACATGGAATGCTTTATGATCCTGACCCCAAGTCAACAGATGGCAATTGCTGTGTTGGCATTGACATTGGGGACTTTCACAGTACTCGAGAATGTACTGATTCTATTGGTTATTATCCGATCGCGCAGCCTCAGATACAAACCATCTTATCACTTTATCGGCAGCCTGGCAGTGGCTGATCTTCTGGGCAGCGTGATTTTTGTGTATAGTTTTGTCGATTTCCACGTATTTAAAACGAAAGACAGCCCGAGTGTCTTCCTGTTCAAACTGGGTGGCGTCACCGCCTCTTTCACGGCTTCCGTGGGCAGCCTCTTCCTGACCGCCATAGATCGGTACATCTCCATACACAAGCCTCTCGCCTACAAGAGGATTGTCACGCGGCCAAAAGCAGTTGTCGCCTTCACGGTTATGTGGACCATATCTGTTATCATCGCCATCCTCCCTCTGTTGGGGTGGAACTGCAAAAAACTGAACACTGTCTGCTCCGACATCTTTCCGCACATCGATGAGAATTACCTCATGTTCTGGATAGGTGTTACTAGCATCTTGTTGATTTTTATCATCTATGCCTACGTCTACATACTGTGGAAGGCCCACGCTCATGCAGTGCGCATGATTCAGCGCGGCACACAGAAGAGCATCATTATCCAGGGGCCCGAGGGCACCAAGGTGCAAACTGTTCGACTCGATCAAACCCGCATGGACATCCGGCTGGCCAAGACGCTCGTCCTCATTCTTGTCGTTCTCATTATCTGCTGGGGTCCTCTCCTGGCCATCATGGTGTATGATGTCTTTGGGAAAATGAACAAGCTGGTCAAGACGATATTTGCCTTCTGCAGTATGCTGTGCCTGCTCAACTCCACAGTCAATCCCATCATCTACGCTCTGAGGAGCAAAGACCTGCGGCACGCTTTCCGCAGCATGTTCTGCTCCTGTAAGGGAGCCTCGGCCCAGCCATTAGAAAACAGCCTGGAGTCAGACTGCCAACAGAAGCAGGCGAGCTATCCTGGCAGCATGCAAACAGCAGCGAGGAACTGCATCAAAAGCACTGTGAAAGTAGCTCAAGTGGCCATCTCGGTCTCGACGGAGACATCAGCTGAGGCTGTGTGAGCGTAGAGATCTGAAGGATTAATGTCGACAATAATTCAGAGAAGATCAAGCCACATTTCTCTAAAGATCCCTTAAAATAAAAAGCCTCGGGCTGTATTTCCGACTATTTGCCATAACAACACTTGTGTTAACTTGGAAACTGCAGCAGAAACCAATTTAGCAATCGTTTCCACCCGCCCGGCTCTCCCACATCAAATGAGAGCCAAGCTGTAGATTTGAAAAAAATGGTTCACACTGTAATACTAAAAAAGTAGTATATGTGGGAATATATTAAATCTCATTATACTCCTGCCGTTTAGGACACAACTAAGTTATCTGGAAACCAATAAGTCCTTTTAAGAATTTCAAGCAAATTAATGTCTGTCACATGTACAACAATAATACAGGTACTTCCCAGATCTTCAAGAGAATCCAAACCAATTTGCATTTCATGGATTTCTTTTTACATTTATGATACTGCTACTCAGGCCAGAGTCTGAGGTAGTATTTAGCTTCATTTCCCAATTGCAACTGATCAGAACAAAGCAACATATGAGGGCACTCCCCAACAATATTGTACTTACTGATCATAACAAGCCACTTTGATGAATTGGTCTAACATTGATGTCTTCAGAGACATACCCCCTCTGATATTAATATTTCAAATTGCAGCTCAGCCTCTATTAAAAATGAAATTATGTATCAATTGTATCCCAGAAGCTAAGTTGATTTTGTCTCTTCTTTCTTGGTCATGTGGCAGATTGACCTGATCAATTTGTTTTCATATGCAACACTGTTCATTGCATGTATATAAAATGATAGCCTGACAAATATAATATTGATATAATTCCAATTGCTTGCTCCAAGACCGTTTAAATATTGGATGAAGGAACTCACAAAATTAAAGTGAATAATTGTGAAGTTATCTAATATTATTAATGCCATAGGAGTCGTGACGTGAATGCCATGCAGTTATCCCACTTGTTTAATTTTGGAATCCGAATTCAGAATAATACATGAAGTATGGTATCAATCAAACAAAACTAATAGGGAGAAAATTAAATATAAGTAAATGTGCATTCATTTAATATTTTAGTAGTACTTACCAAAATGTGTTAATGATAGTTAAATGGTACCTTCCTTTCTAAATTCGCTTATTATTTGGCATAATTAATCAGGTGCTTTTGAGTTCCGGGACTTTAATTGCCAGCCACAGCTCTATCTTTTAAAGTCACATTAATCTACGTGTTTGAAATAGTATTTTACAGATGCTGCCAGTATGGCTTGATATAAGCAGAAAGCATGTGCTAAAGACATTACTTCTTTCTAGACTTCACTCTTGATCCTAATGAATGCAGCACAGGTAAACTTGTTTCTTTTTAAAATTTATTATAGAGCTTTATAAATTATTCCATCTTTTAATGGATGATGGAATGAAAGGGTGAATGGAAGACCCTGGCGATTACTGTCTGACCCAAGAGCAGATGAAAGATGTTCATGAATTTGTGAGGCTTGTCTGCCAACCAGCTTAACTTAAGCATTTATATCGTCTGAGTTATGTCATGCACTAGTTTATGAGTAGGTATGTTAATATTACACAATAATTTCAATGTCAATCAGTTTTATTGACACCATATCCTGAATTCCAAGGAAAAGTCTCTCAACGTAGTTGGAGAAATAACGTTTGTACTCAAGAAATTATGTTGCTGTGTGACTTGTTTTAAGTGATATGGGGACTTTCTTTGAAGAAGTTATTTATTCACATGGAATATTTATGATTGAATCCTAAGAAATCATTTCTCATGTCAATAGCTTACTGCCACAAAATAGGTGTATAAAGAACACATAAAATTGATTTCATTGAACCATATTGTAACGTTTTCTCAGAACTGCATATTTAAACACAACTTTGCAGATGACACTAAAGTGGGTGGTATCGCAGATAGTGAAGATGGTTATCAAAAATTACAGCGGGATCTTGATCAGTTGGGCAAGTGGGCTGAGAATTGGATCACGGTTTTAAAGCAGATAACTGTGAGATGTAGCATTTTGGGATGTCAAAGCAGGGCTGGAACTTCCCAGTGAATGTCACGGCCTTGGGGAGTGTTGCAGAGCAGAGGGATCTAGGAGTGCAGGTAAATAGTTCCTTCAAGTAGCCTCACAGGTAGATAGGGTGGTCAAGAAGGCGTTTGGTGCATTGGCCTTCATCAGTCATCAGAGTGTTGAATATAGAAGGGGATGTTATGTTACAGTTGTATAAGACGTTGGTGAGGCCACCTTTGAAGTTTAGAGGGATCATGGGCCAAATGCAGGCAGGTGGGACAAGTGTAGAGGGGGCATATTGGTCAGCATGGGCAAGTTAGGCTGAAGGGCCAGTTTCCATGCTATATGACTACGACTAACATAGTATCATATGACAAAGTTTTTGTACAACATTCAGAGTTTATATGTGCTTATATTGGCATGACAATGTTAGTTGCAATCCGTTAGCTGACAAAACATGAGTGTAAATAGCTGAGTGGTTAATTTGAGTGTTGAAGATTGTTTGGGAATGTATTGATTACTTAAGAGGAACCATTTCATAAATCAAAATTAACATTATCTGTAAAATCAGTTACTTTTATGGATGCACACCTCTCCAAATCAAATGCAATGGCCAATGCATTTAGGTAATGGTATCATAGAATGGATAGAGCTCTAGGAAAGGCATTACATTATGAAATAATAATTCAAGTTATAATTATGATATAAATTTATTATCGTTTACTGTTGTATTGTGTTAATTGAAGAAGGAAGTCTACTTCAGGCGCAGATGTGAAATAGAAAGTATTTTAAAACAACTGCAGCAACACCCTGATTGATTAGTACGGGTGTCAGGGGTTATGGGGAGAAGGCAGGAGAATGGGGTTAGTAGGGGAGTTAGACCAGCCATGACTGAATAGTGGAATACTGAATAGTTCTCTTAAGAACCTTTGCAGTAGATCTAAACATAAAGCCCAGATTGTCTGAACAAGGAAAGTGGTCTGTTTTTCTCAGCTGATGAAGACAGTGGAAAGCACACAACTGTGACATGTTCACATTATCAACAATTGTGCTTGAAAATCCAAATATGCAGCAGGCTTAAGCAATAAATACGATATAAATCTGAAATTAAAAAATGCTACACTTAGTTAAGTGGGATCATAACTTGAGGCATAATCAGAATGTTGTTTAACAGAACAGAATGCACATAGTTCTTAACGAAAAAAAGCTAAGGAGATGAAATCATACAGTAATTCACAAGCTTCAAAGTCCTGGTAGAAGGAATGTTTCAAGAACATATTTTGCTGTTGTCCTTCATATAACCACACAATCATAGCAAATACTAGAAAGCCCATTGTGTTCTTGTCATCACATTTTTTGCTGTCATGGAAAGCAGAAGCTAAAGAAACGTTTATAGGTTTTGCTTTGAAAAGCATATATACTAGCATGGACAGTTCTTGGAAGCATATGACAAGGAAAAGACAGTAGCCCAATTCAAATCTTAAAATGAAAAAACTGCAGATACTGGAAATCTGAAGTAAAAGCAGAAAATGTGGAAGCATTAGCAGGTCAGGAAGCATCTATAGGAAGAGAAGCAGATTAAACATTTCAGACTGAAGACACTTTGGTGGACCTTGGAGGGTTTAGAAAAAGATCAAGCCAATTTTAAGGTGCAGAATGCGTGGGGGAGGGATGGATAGAACAATGGGAATATCGGCGATAGGGTGAGTCCAGGCTTGCTGTGGTGATGAGGTTCGTATTCACAAATTTTAGGATTAGGTCCATTTGTTAGAACTTGGAGCAGTGCAGAACATGAACAGGCCCCTTGGCCCACAATGTCTGATGCCAAATTAATCTCCTCTGTCTGCTTTTGATCCACATCCCTCCATTCCATGCATATCTATGTGCCTATCCATTAGTCTCTTTTAGATAGATTATTGTATATACTATTGTATATACTAGTGTATATACAATACAATATATAGTAATTTACTCTCTGAAAAAAAAAAACTTTTATGCTATTTGTCTCAATCATTTTCTTCGATAACAAGTTCCACATTTCTCCATTTCCGGTTAGTTTAGTTTATTTTCACATGTACCGAGATACAGTGAAATGCTTTTTTTATTGTGTGCTATCCTCCAATCAGCGGAAAGACTATCTGCTGATATGGAGGATTCGACTGAAATCCCTGGTTATTATATTGATGGCTGTGTTAGATTGATGGTATCGAGTTTTACATTTCCTTGCGAGGGGAAGCATTGCACAATATACAATAAATGCAATTTTGTCCCATGCACCTTGTATCCATTAGATATGAAGAGTGGACATAATTCTATTACCTTTTATAACGATTTTTATCTCGCTGACAAAGTAGATCTTCTTGTATTAAAGGCTTCTGATAAAGGCTAAAATAAAAACAGCAAATGATCGAAATGCCCAGCAAGTCAAGCAATACCTGAGGATCTTCCATTGTTCTCAGTTCAGTTTAGTTTATTGTTATGTGTACCAAGGTACAGTGAAAAGCTTTTGTTACATGCTAACCAGCAGAAAGACAAAACATGATTACAATCGAGCAATTTACAGCGTATAGATATATGATAAAGGAACAACGTTTAGTGCAGGGTCAAACCAGCAAAGTCTGATCTAGGATAGTCCAATTCTCAAGTATTAACTCTGCATAAGATGTCTCAGCATGTGATGTCTGAGTATTTCCAGCATCTTTTGTTATCTTAGATTTCCAGTATCTGCACATTTTTTTGCTTTTCAAAGAGTGATCTGATTGTGAGAATTAATTTTAATCCTTGAGGATTTTGAAACATTGGCCTATCAGTGGTAACGACTGCCTGACACCCCAGTTGTATCGGGAGCGCACATTTAAAGCAACCATTGATATAGAAACGGAATTACTTAACTCATGTGTGGTAGGTGGTGAGGAGCATGGATAGAACAGGTTTAGAGGGATATGGGTCAAATGCAGACAAGGTGGGATTAGTGTAGATGGGGCATGTTAGTCGTTGTGGGCAGGTTGGGCCAAGGGCCCTGTTACCATGCTGTATGGATCTATGACTTTTATGAGTACAAGATTGGATATCAACCTTCCATTTGTAGCTGCACCTTTCAAACTTGCTATGATTTCAGCAGGGATCAGCTGACCCGAAACGTCGCCTATCTCCTTCGCTCCTTAGATGCTGCTGCACCCGCTGAGTTTCTCCAGCTTTTTGTGTACCCTCGATTCTCCAGCATCTGCAGTTCCTTCTTTAAAGCTTTAATAACTTGTCCAGTTTATTTTGTGAATATTTGAACCATTCAGATTGGAAAAGACACAAGTTCAGTCCATAAACTGCACTGATTACGCTGTCACTCGCACTGTTGTGTGTCAGAAAAAGACAGGAAGTACTGGAGTAACTCAACAGGTCAAGCAGCACCTCAGAAAAGAAACAAGTTCAGTCCATAAACTGTACTGATTAAGTTATTACTAGCAGTGTTGTGTGTCAGAAAAAGTCACAAAGTGCTGGAGTAACTCAGCAGGTTAGGCAACATCGCTGGAGAACATGGACAGGTGACATTTCGGGACGGGACCCTTCCTCAGACTGATTATGGTGGAGTGGGAGGGGGGCGGGAATGTAAAGGAGGATGAGCAGGGCAAAGCCCAGCGAGATATAGGTGGATACAGCTGAGAGGGGGGAGTTAGTTGGCCTCAGCAACACTTTAGGTAGAACAGGCTCAGATTAGAATTTTCTTTTTCAGTTATTGCTTCTGGCTGAGCCACTGTAATCTTATGAAGTCCCACCTTTTTTTGGTTTCCGCATAACTTACATTAAAAAGCCGACATCTGCCAACTTTTACACACTTCACTGAGCAGAGGCTAGGGACTCCTAAGCACAGATTGAAGTGCAGCCTTCCTGTGTCTGGGTAAGTGCCAGTCCCAGGATACCTATGTTGCACTGATGGACTTCCCAGTGTGTGTGGTGAGGCTGTGCTGTCTTCCTCGCATTTCCCAGCTCTTTGTCTGAGAATTCTACCTGACATTCAGCGATGCAATTAAATAAACTGGGAGAAAGCTAGGAAGCTACAGCGCCAGAGACCTGTCTAGGGATCTTGCGCATTCTCCCTGTGACTGCATGGCTTTTCTCCGCGTCCTCCGTTTTCCTTCCACACTGGCTGATCTGTAGGTTAATTGGCTTCTGTAAATTGTCTCTAGTCCGTAGCATAGTGCTAATGTACAGGGTGATGGCTGGCCGGCGTGGACTCGCGTGCCAAAGGGCCTGTTTCCATCCTGTATCTCTGAAGTCTAAAAGTAAAGTCTAAGAGAATGGCAAGTGTGCCAATTAGATTAAATTTGGTTAGTTTAAATGTATTTGTTATCATTTTAAATGGCTGGATTGGAGAATGGAGATGACTGGACTGGAGATTTAAATGGCTGGATTAGAAGATAAGGAGAATAAGAGTTTTTTTTATCTATGAATTGGAAATTGGATCCCGTAATGGAGAAATATTCAGTCAGGGTGAGAATCAGTTGGTCATCATCATCATCGTTCACTGTTAATTAATTGATTCTTTATTATCACATGTGACATGTCACAATGAAATTCTTTGCTTTACTTACCATACACATGGTATGCAAAGAGTCGCCATGTATAGGGTGCTGACAAAGATACAAAGTGTTCAGCGTAGTCCCCATTGTTCCCTCTTTGTTCTCGGCATCCCCCCCCCCCCCCCCCCCCCCCCCCCCCCCCGCACACTTGGCCCCCATATGTTCTCAGCAGCTTTCCTCTTTACACCAACTCCTAATGGCAAAAAGCACCCGGTAAACATTTCTACCGTTCCTTCAAAGGTATCTTGGGAGTTAGCTTCACCAACATTTAAAATGTAAAATAGAGCAGCATTTGTTGCTAACAAATGTTATGTACTAGAAATTGTGTGTTATCATTGATCAGTGTGCAAATTCAATGTAATAAAGGAGTCATTGCATTATGAAGGGTGCGTTGTCAGCTACAAATTGTGTAATTTACATTTTCTTTGCTGGAATGAACAATATAAAGATGGGTATAAAACAAAAAGTACAAGGTGCCCTTATCCCATCTGTTATTGTAAAAATGTTTAGCTGTGATTAGTGGAATGTGTTGACTCTGTACTTCAAATTAGAGAGTGGAAATTGTGTTTCTTCAAACTCGGTTGTACTAAAGGCAACTGTTATCTCAGGATCAGGATGAGTTCCAGATTTACACAGTTTGTTCGGAGCAAGAGCAGAGAGAAGTGGGGAAAGTGAGAGATTACCGTGCAGCCACAATTTGATTCACGGATGTTATTGAAGTGACAGCATCTCTCTGGACATCTTAACTAAATTGTACTCGATAAACGTTGGCAGTCGGCAGTGGCGTGACATGATGGATTCCATACTTGTCGAATCCAAAGCCACAGCCAGCTCTGAAAGATGCAACAATCTGTAACCTATAAAAGTCTGAAGGGAAATGTGCTTGAGCAGTTTTTAATGAGTCCGTATTATATATGAATCCATGACATGATTTACTCAATGCTTTTAAACATTTTACAATCTCTCAAGACTGAAGCTGCTATGGGAAATTGGTAGAAAATTGATATTGATGCATTTGGATTTACTCTTTAGAGATAAGGGCTCAAGGGTCACTTAAATTCATAGCTTCGTAGATTCATAGTTATATAGCATAGGATTAGGTCCTTTCATCCAAATTGTCCTGACCTTGGCAACCAGGATAGCTATTTATGCTAATCCCATTTTCCTGCATCCCTGTGCACATCCTATTCACGTACCTGCGCAAATGAATTTTAGGTGTTGTAATTGTACCTGCGTGCACGCCTTCTCTGGCTGCTAGAAGAAATGGTTGAGGCAAGTACATTAACAACATGTAAATGACATTTAGACAGGTACGTGGATAGGTAATGTTGAGGGATACAAGTCAAACGTGAGCAAATTGGACTTGCTTAGATGGGCACCTTGGTTGGCATGGACAAGTTGGGCCAAAGGGACTGTTTCTGTGCTGTATGACTCCATAAAATTGACACAAAGTGCTGGAGTAACTCAGCAGATCAGGCAGCATCTTTAGAGTATATGGATAGGTGACATTTTGGGACCCTTTTGCACAGGTCATGTTGGGATCCAGTTTGAAGTGGGTCCCGACCCGAAACCTCACCTATACATGTTCTCCAGAGTTGCTGCCTGACCCGCCGAGTTACTCCAGCATTTTGTGTCCTTTTGTGTAAACCAGCATCTGCAGTTCCTTACTACTACTCTATAAAATTGACTCTCAGATCCCCTTTAAATCTTTTCCCAATCACTTAAATTTATGGGTTCTAGTTTTAGATTTCCCTATCTGGAAGAAAAAACTGTGAATATGCCCCGGGAATTTTATAAACCTCTAATAAGGTCACCCCACCTGCCTCCTTCACTGGAGGGAATATAATCTCAGCCGGTCCAATCTCTTTGGCAACACAATCCCATCCAGTCCAGGAAACATTCATGTAACTCGTTGTTGTGTCCAATCTACCTTAATCATATCCTTCATAAAACATGGTGATCAAATACTCCCAAATGTGGTCCAACAAATTTGTGCCAGATTAAGGCAGGCATAACATACAACTTCTTCACCACTCTGTCTAGGTGTTCATCACTTTCAGAGAACCACGTACTTGTACACCAAGGTCTCACTCTTCAAATAATGCTCCCCAGGGCCTTGCCATTCACTGTACAAGCCATGACCTGGATTAGCTTCCCAAAATGCAGCACCTCATACTTGCCTGAATTAAGTTCCATTAACCATTCCTTTGCCCACTTTCCCAGTTGATCTAAATCCCGTTGTTACCTCAGACAATCTTCTCCACTGTCCACTGTAGACAAAATCGTGGTGTTATCTATAAACGTACTAATCATGCCATCCACATTCCTTTCCAAATCATTAATATATGTGATGAACACCAAAGGGCCCAGCGCCAATCCCTGCAGCAAGTCACTGGTCAGAGGTGTCCAATCTTAACAGGCAACCACTCCACCACCACCCTCTGCCTCCCACCACCGCCAATTCCATATTGAATTTGCTATCTCACCCTGGATCCCATGTATTCTAACCTTCTTGACCAGCCGACCTTGTGGGAATTTGTCAAACACCCTTGCTAATGTCCACACTGACAATATCCACCACACCGCCTTTGTCAATCCTTGTGGTCACCTCCTCAAAAATCCCAATCGAATTGTGAGATAAGATCTCCCATGAACAAAGCCATGCTGACTATCCTTAATTAGTCCTCGCCTTTCTAAACGCAAATAACCCTGTGTTGTACCTCCCCGAGGGTATACTGTCTACTGCCGAAGGATGCAATCAGTACGAGTATTAGGTTTCCTTATGGACAACAATTGTTACACTTGACAAAAATAAAGTAACTTAGCCGATAGCTGGCACTTTACTGTGCCTGGTAACGAAATATAATGCGGGATTATTGGAATGGTAGAACATTTAAAAATGAAACTTCAACTGCCTCTTTTTCAGGTCTTGTCAAAGTGCAACGATAAATCACAAATGCAGATCAAAAAAGGTCAACTGACATTTTGTAACCAAAAAAAAATCACATGGATTTTGTTTTAAACATACTTGACATTAAAAGCAGAGAAAGAAAAAGCAAATGGGACGGCCTTTTAATTAATTAATTAATTGATTAATTAATTCAGCAAATGTAAAGTGTGACACGTTATTCTTAAAATGACAAACTGTGATGGATAGATGTATTAGGTTTGTGCACCTTGTTAACTGAGCTACGCAGTTTTTTAGCAGATAGAATGTAATTCTTGCTTCCTGGTTTTTAATAGTCCTTTTCCTTGTGTTATTCCAGTGGGAAGCAATATTATTTATTTATGGAATCTACTGTCAATCTCTGGTCACGCCCTATGTGCCAGGGTGTAATTGTATCTGCACTTTAAGACTGATGAATTTTGCATGTTAACTGTATAAATCAGATAAACTCCTGGTTTTGTAGGACAAAGCCAATTGCTATTTGTGATTTTTTTTTTCATTAATGCCTAACATTCAATGTAATAGTCTTTTGGCATCCTGTAAAATAAAGATGTGTTTGATGTTATGAATAGTGTGATGTTACATCTGGCAAATGTATCTGGGTACCTACCAAAGAGTCACAGAGACTAAATACAGCATGAAAACAGGCCCTTCGTGTCCACCTTGGTCACACCGGCAAACATGTCCCATCTACACTAGTACCTCCTGCCTGCGTTTGGCCCATATCCCTGGAAACCTGTCTTATCCATGTACCTGTCTAAATGTTTATTAAACGCTGCGATAGTACCTGCCTCAACTACCTCCTCCGGCAGCTCACTCCATACTCCCACCACACTTTGGGTGGAAAAAGTTACCCCTCTGGTTCCTATTAAATCTTTCCCCCCTCACCTTAAACCTGTGTCCTCTGGTTCTCGATTTCCCCACTCTGGGCAAGACCCTGTGCATCTACCCAAACTATTTCTCTCATGATTTTGTACGTCTCTGCAAGATCACCCCTTATCCTCCTGCACTCCAAGAAGTAGAGCTGTAGCCTGCTCAACATCTCACTATAGCTCAGGCTCTCACTATAGTCCAGGCAACATCCTCATGAATCTTCTCTGCATCCTTTCCAGCTTGAGAACAAAGCTCTAACAAAACCAATTGGCAAAGTACATAATTTCATTTGTGTGAAAATTACTTTGAAATTGAAAACAAGTTTCTTGTTTCTGTTATGTCTTGCCCTGCTTCAACAGATATTGACAGGAAAGACAGTCTGAAAGTTTAATATTTTATGTGGATATGTGAAGATTTATATAAGCAGGCATCTAATGTAATGAAATAAACCAGATTTTTCTCCTTAAAAGTCGGTAAATCCTGCAACACTGTAATGCACCACGGTATTGAGATCCCACAATTAATAAAGATAAAGATCAAAAGAATCATCAAATTGATCACCAGTTCAAAGTATGGTATATCATGAAAATAAATTCTACACTTCTCCATTATTCATAACTTGGAAATCCCAGGCAAGAGTCACTTTGTTATTTTCCCACTAATCAGCATCATGTGATGATGATGGAGATGGTCAGACGGATTCTTAGTTCAAAGCTCGATACAATATCAACGTGATTGTGTGGGGTTATATGAATTAAATCAACATTTACTTTTATTTAATTTAACATTTCGCAGCAGAAGAATACATTCCCTTAATGTATCAATACTATTGCGGGTGGAGTTCCTTTTCAGAAGGGCTGAGGTGGATTATTCCATGGACCTCCTGATAATAAATGTAATTTCAGAGTAACACCTAATATCATAGGAACATAGAAACATAGAAAATAGGTGCAGGAGTAGGCCATTCAGCCCTTCGAGCCAGCACTGCCATTCAATATGATCATGGATGATCATCCAAAATCAGTTCCTGCTTTCTCCCCATATCCCTTGATTTTGTTAGCCCTAAGAGCAATATCTACCTGTAACTCTCTCTTGAAAACATCCAGTGAATTGGCCTCCACTGTCTTCTGTGGCAGAGAATTCCACAGATTCACAACTCTCTGGGTGAAAACGTTTTTCCTCATCTCTGTCCTAAATGGCTACTCCTTATTCTTATCAATACTGTATTGGATTGTAAAAGTTAATTAAATAAGGAGCTACAGGATATTTTACTGTTCAACAGACTTGTTTTATACATACATTTTTATGCAAGGACCAATTACCAGAGAATGGCTCTGTGTACTATTCATGACTGACCAATTTACTGCAAAATCTGCCAGACAACTTGTTTACAAGTTGTTCCCCCTTTAGATACTTCAGATTTGGAAATGGACAGAGTCTTCTCGCAACATCAACAGAGATGTGTCCCCACAGGGGAAGGGGGAGATCGGCGCAACAGGACAAAAGGGGCGATCGATGTGACTAGGGGGAGAGGCAATGTCGGTGTTGAGGCAAGGGGAGGCGTGACAGGGGGAGAGGGGAGGTCGGTGTGAAAGGGGGAGAGGGGAGGTCAGTACAACAGGGGGAGGGGAGGTCAGAGGAATGAATCAACTTCCCACACGGCCGAAGATGCCAGCACAGGTGAGTTGTCCCACAGGAATGGATAATCTAGATTCAGGTTTAAGTTTATTCTTCTCACGTGTACCGATGTACAGTGAAAATCTTTGTTGTGCATGTTATTCAATCAAGTCCAATTCAAGTACAACAGGTAGAGAGCAAAAGGGGATCACTAGAATATTTGGAAATGGTGATAGATTTATGTATAAAAGAGATTTAAAAGAGTGGAGCTATTGTATCGGATGATAGCAGATCCTTCTCTGTGAAGAGCATGTAAACAGTTGCCACGCATAATAATGGATCAGGTGAAGCGTTTCAAATCCGGTTTTGCCGTTCTTAATAATAAAGTTGATATTACAAATTTAGCTTGAGTCTTTCTCAGGCAATTAATATTACTTTAAAAGATTTTAACTGCAGACGAGGCTTTCAGTGTTATTGATGATTTTTAAAAGGACAATTCTGCTGGCTCGGACAGTGTGTCCCTAGATAAGATTTGCAAAAATGGACTTCAAGGTGTTAACAAGAATATGTTCTTCCGACGATCGATACGACAAAGCTCCAGTTGGTGTCAAGAGCAGTTACTTGCAACCCTTCAATAGCCGGCAAATCCACCCCGTCAGTCTCCCAAATGCTCATTAGTATGTACAGAAGTCAGGCATTCATAAACTAGAGATGACCTTTATCCTGGTAATACGCAGAAGGGAAAGTATGATGAGAAACACAAGACGGTGACAGAATTCACTCGATTTCCTTCCACAGTCAATCAGTGGTAATCCCAGGAGGCTCTGTAAAGGTTGTGCAACCCTTATCATCAGACTTTCCTTGCTGAACGTTAGCTGCACAAAAGAAATTAGAACGTTATGAACAGAAGCAGGTGTAAAGCCTCCTTGATCCATAAGCCTGTTTGCATCACTCCACAAGACCATGGCTAATTTTTAAATTGAGACACATTTCTGCCCAATCTCCATATTCCATGTAGAAACAAGGTACTGCAGGTGCTGGTTTACAAAACAAGGACACAAAGTGCTGGCGTAACTGAGCAGGTCAGGCAGCATCGCTGGAGAACAGTCAGAGATAAGGTTTTGTGACAGGACCCTTCTTTAGACAGATCCTTCTTCAGTTTGAAGAAGGGTCCCGACACAAAACATCATTTGAATGAAACAGGGTGACACGGTGGTGCAGCGGTAGAGTTGTTACCTTACAGCGCCAGAGATCCCGGTTCGATCTGGCTATGGTGCTGTCCATACGGAGTTTGTACATTCTCCCTGAGACTGCATGGGTTTTCTCCAGGTGCTCCGGTTTCCTCTCACACTCCAACGATGTACAGGTTTGTAGGTTAATTGGCTTCTGTAAAATTGTAAACTGTCCCTAGTGTGTAGGGTAGTGTTAGTGTCGGTGTGATCGGTGGTCGGTGCGGACCCAGAGAGCAGAAGGGCTTGTTTCCGTGCTGTTTCTCTAAAGAATCTACCAACAAGGGTTGGTCTGAAAAATCCCAGAGGACTGCAAACAGGCACACAACAAGTATCTGTTCAGAAAAAGACACAAAGTGCTGGAGTAACTCAGCAGGTCGGGTAGCATCTCTGGAGAACATGGATAGGTGATGTTTTGGGTCCAAACCCTGGATCAGTCTGAAGAAGGACCCTGACTCACCTAAGCATGCTTTCTGGAGATGCTGCCTCGTCGGCTGATTACTCCAGCACTTTGTGTATTTTTAGTAAACCAGCATCTGCAATTTCTAGTGTCTCCAATATTTGTTCTGAACTGAAACTGACAGTACTTTAATGTCTGCTATCTCTGAATCTGTGCTATTTTCCAGCCAGATAGTGAAGGCGCATAAAATTGATCCATCAGTCTGCTTCTGATATCCCTTCCCCCCTCCTGCAGTGTAGCATAGTCTCATGGTGAGCATTTTTTCAAGTCCTGTTTGAAACTCATGACTGTGCGCCGGACCAGGCTGTGGCTCAGCATGTTGGCACAGTGACATTGTGATATTATTGCAACTTTTGCTCCAAAAGTTGGTAAAGGGCCTGTCCCAACAGCATCCGACTCCATGCGGTGAGCGCGACCAAACCGGCAGCGGGGGCCACGCGGAGGTGGGGTGAGTGGCGCGACGCGGCGGGAAGTGAGGCGAACCTGGAGCGAAGTCTGAAAGGTAAGTTCGCCAGGACAGAGAGGGACACACAGAGAGGGGCACAGAGGCACACACACAGAGGGCCATGGAGCCACACACAGAGAGGGTCACGGAGGCACCTACAGAGAGGGTCACGGAGGCACGATGTCGAGACGGTGTGTAATGCGTCAAGGCGACTGCAAGCCGACAAGCC
This sequence comes from Okamejei kenojei, assembly GCA_035221665.1. Classification (NCBI taxonomy): domain Eukaryota; kingdom Metazoa; phylum Chordata; class Chondrichthyes; order Rajiformes; family Rajidae; genus Okamejei; species Okamejei kenojei. Next base: position 100,168,612 of record CM069135.1, read on the forward strand.
GTTGCCGCGCGGAAATTTTGAACATGGTTAGTTTTTCGGAGCCCCGCGCGATGTCGGGATGAACTCCGCACAATTCCGCACGGCTCCGGCGATCGAAGTGGGACCGGCCCCGCGACGCCGGACGGCTCAAGCGACCACGTTAGGTCGCGCTCATTGCATGGAGTTGCATGCTGGTGGGACAGGCCCTTAGAGTGCACATTGCATTCAGTTTTTAAGAAGGGTGCAAGTACAAAGGAAAGTGCTTTCACAGTAAAAGGAATGCTGACTCTCTTTAGGTCATGAACGTAGAGCTATAGAAACACGCCCAACGGCCCAACTTGCTCATGCTGACCACGATGCCTCATCTATACAAGTCCCATCTGCTCGTGTTTGACCCGTATCCCTCTAAACCTCCCCTATCCATGCACCTGTCCAAATGTCTTTTAACGGTTTATAGTACCTGCCTTGACTACCTCCTCTGGCAGCTCGTTCAATATACCAAAAAAATGTTTTTTTAGTTTTAGTTTAGAGATGCAGCATGAAAACAGGCCCAGTGAGGCCACAGTAACCAATGGTCATCTATACACTAGTTCTATCCTACACACTAGGGGCAATTTACAGACACCAATTAACCTACAAACCCGCATATCTTTGGAATGTGGGGGGAAACTAGAGAAAACACAGGTGGACATAGGAAGAACGTACAAACGGCGCACAGACAGAACCTGTGGTCAGGATGGAACCCAGGTCTCTGGTGCTGTGAGACAGCAGCTCTACCGTTGTGTCAATGTGCTGCCCACAGTTTCCTATTAAATCTTTCCCCACTCACCATAAACCTATGTCCTCTGGTTCTTGATTGCCCTACTCTGCAAAAAAAAAACTCTGTGCATTCACCCTATATTTTTCCCCTCATGATCTTATCCACCATTACAAGAGCAGCCTTCACCCTCCTGCACTACAAGGAATAAAGTCCTATGGCCAACCTCTCCCTATAGCTCAGACCCTCAAGTCCTGGCAACATCCTCTTCAATCTTCTCTGCTCTCTTTGCACATAAACAACACAATGGAAGTAAGCATGCAGGTACAGCAGGCAGTGAAGAAAGCAAATGGCATGTTAGCCTTCATAACAAGAGGAGTTGAGTATAGGAGCACAGAAGTCCTTCAGCAGTTGTACAGGGCCCTAGTGAGACCACACCTGGAGTATTGTGTGCAGTTTTGGTCTCCAAATTTGAGGAAGGACATTCTTGCTATTGAGGGAGTGCAGCGTAGGTTCACAAGGTTAATTCCCGGGATGGCGAGACTGAGAGTCATATGCTGAGAGAATGGAACGGCTGGGCTTGTATCTAGAAGGATGAGAGGGGATCTTATCGAAACATATAAGATTATTAAGGGTTTGGACATGCTAGAGGCAGGAAGCATGTTCCCGATGTCGGGGGAGTCCAGAACCAGGGGCCACAGTTTAAGAATAAGGGGTAATCCATTTAGAACAGAGATGAGGAAACACTTTTTCACACAGAGAGTTGTGAGTCTGTGGAATTCTCCGCCAGAGGGTGGTGGAGACAGATTCTCTGGAAACTTTCAAGAGAGAGCAAAATAGGGCTCTTGAAGATAGCGGAGCCAGGGGATATGGGGAGAATGCAGGAACAGGGTACTGATTGTGAATGATCAGCCATGATCATAGTGAATGGCGGTGCTGGCTTGAAGGGCCGTATGGCCTACTCCTGCACCTATTGTCTATTGTCTATTATCCTATAGCAGGGTGACCAAAACCATAATCCTCCAAATGTGGCCTCACCAGCTTTGGGTCTGAAGAAGGGTCTCCACCCAAAATGTCACCTATTCCTTTTCTCCAGAGATGCTGTCTGACCCGCTGAGTTACCTCAACTTTTTGTGTCTAATTTTGGGTGACAATCGGTACTGTATTCATGCCGCTGTACTGACGCAAGGTATGGGTGAAAAATTATTAAAAGGTTTTTTTTAAATTAATCGCTTAATTAAAATGGATAAAATATAAGTTCAGGCTTATTATTTTATGACTCATTAAAATATACGTCAGGTGAATTTATCAGGCTACATAAAGTGCCTCATAGATGAGAAAGTACTTTTCAAAATGCAGTAATGCTGTAATTTCAGAAATGTGCATGCGCGCAGTACAGAAACAAGACTATAATCTACTATCGTAGCTTTGTGCTAGCTTTTGTATACCTTGGTGCTGCACATTAGCATGCAAATCAAGGATTTAATTTTACTGCAGAGCTAGGAGCAAGGCTGCAGTGACAATTAAAACAGATTGCAATCAGTCACAGACAAGTGGGCGTTCCAGTGACAAAATAAAAGAGACGCCTGTGAGCACTTTTGAAGTTTTGAAGATAATTGGAAAATATGTTAGCGCTGCCGTTAAAGGGCCTGTCCCACCAACATGCAACTCCATGCGGTGAGCGCGACCAAACAGGAAGCGGGGACGGCGCGGAGGTCTAGTGATCCCCGTACAGGGCCGGTCCCACCAGCATGCGACTCCATGCGGTGAGCGCGACCAAACCGGCAGCGGGGGCCGCGCAGAGGTCGGGTGAGTGGTGCAAAGTCCACGGTAAGTTCGCAAGGACAGAGGGACACACAGAGAGGGTCACGGAGGCACATATAGAGAGGGTCACGGAGGCACGACGTCGAGGCGGTGCGTTTTTCGGAGCCCCGCGCGATGTCGGGATTAACTCCGCACAACTCCGTACGGCTCCGCCGATCTAAGTGGGACCAGCCCCGCGAGGCCGGACGGCTCAAGCGACCACGTTAGGTCGCGCTCACCGCATGGAGTCGCAGGCTCTTAAGTCTGCAAAGAAAGAAGAGATCATGAGTTAAGCTGAAAGGAAGGAAAAGTCAACAGGAGAGCGGCGATGTTTTAATGTAATTAGTTCCCAGGATGAGGACATTGATGGCCACGACAGCATTTATTGCCCATCCTTAACCATTCCTGAGCAGACGAGGTAATTCAAAGTAAACCATATTAACGGAGAAAGACACAAAGTGCTGGAGTATCTCAGCAGGTCAGGAATCATGGATAGGTGACATTTCAGGTTGGGACCCTTCTTCAGACGTCTTGACCCAAATCATCGCCTCTCCATGTTCTCTAGAGATGCTGCCTGATTTGCTGAGTTACTCCAGCATTTTGTGTCTTTCTTTGGTAAACAAGCATCTGCACTTCCTTGTGATAAACCACATTACTGGGGCTGGACTCACAAACCAGGTAAGGACTGTAGGCTTCCTCGTTTTCTGAAACAATCTCACAGCATCACAGCTGTCATTATTGAAATTACATTTTTCTAACATCCTTATCTATCTAATTATTTAAATTCCATGACAGACATGGTGGAATTCAGTCTGGCATCGCCGGACGTTTGGTTGTTGGTCGTTGGTCCAGTACCTTCACACTACCCAATGCCATATTCAATGTGGCAGAGAAACACTGGGCATCTTGCTTTGCTGGATCCTCAGTGAGGTGAATAGCTAGCCTGTTGCACAAAAGTCTCAAGGATGATGTGTTGTCCCCAAGGATGGCAGTACTTGACAGATGTGGTATCCACACACAGGAACAGTTGGGTATGGGAGTTGACATAGGAAAAGGTGGCAAATCTTTGACACACAAAGACTCAACTTTAACAGTCGACACATGGGGAAAGATACTGTATGTGCTTGCAATGCGGATTGTTAACCTGTTCTCCTGTGTTAAGAAATGTCCTTCCCTAAAGGGTCCCAATCTGAAACATTACTTATCCATCTCTTCCAGAAATGCTGCCGGACCCACTGAGTTGCTCCAGCACTTGTTTTTTTCCTTACCTGTAAGATCTTTCATTGCACCGCATTCATAAGGTGGAGGAGGGAACCGAATTGGAAACTGTACCACGTTCCCATCTATTTCAAATATCAAAGAAATGAAGATGGACACAAAGTGAAGGAGTAACTCAACAGATTAGGCAGCATCTCAGAGAAATGTGGCGGCGTTCCGGCATTTACACGGCAGCGACTCAACTTCGGAGCTGGGGCGGCGTTCCAGCGTTTACACGGCGGCAGCTCGACTTCGTAGACTCAGCCGCGGGCCCGGTGGACTCGGCCGTGGGCCCAAGGGACGACATCGTCGGGAGCTCGCAGGTCACAGGTTGGTGACCTGTTTTTCCGGAGCTCCGCGGCAACAGCTGCGTCCGCTGGACTGGAGGGCGGCAGCTTCGGCAGCTTCGACCGACCCGGGCCGCGAAGTTTGAACCGGCCCGTTCGCGGAGCACGGTTAAGCCACGGGACTGACTTACCATCACCCGGTGGGGTCACAACATCCGAAGCCTGGATTGCCTCGGCGCAGAGGGAGAACAAAGAGGGAGGAGACAGAGACTTTAAGACTGTTGCCTTCCATCACAGTGAGGAGGTGCCTGGTGAACTCACTGTGGTGGATGTTAAATTTGTGTTTATTGTGTGTTTTTGTTATTTATTATTATATGTATGACTGCAAAAATTTCATTCAGACCAAAAGGTCCGAATGACAATAAAGGAATTTAATTCAATTCAATTCAATTCAATTCAATTCAAAAAGGATATGTGATGTTTTGGGTCAAAACTTTTCTCAGAATCCTTCAGGGATCCTTCGTCTGAAGAAAGGTCCCGACTCAAAACATCACCCATCCTTTTTTTCCGGAGATGCTGCCTGATCCGCTGAGTTACTCCAGCACTTTGTGTCTATCTTTGATATAAACCAGCATCTGCAGTCCTTTGTTTCTACATCAAAGAAATGAAACTTGGCCGAGGTGTCTTGATTACCGAGCACGGTTACTTGCTGAAAGGGTTATGGGGAGAAGACAGGAGAATGAGGTTGAGAGGGAAAGATAGATCAGCCATGATTGAATGGTGGAGTAGACTTGATGGGGCGAATGGCCTAATGCTGCTCCTAGAGTTCAAGTTCAAGTGAGTTTATTGTCATGTGTCCCTGATAGGACAATGAAATTCTTGCTTTGCTTCAGCACAACAGAACATAGGCATTGACTACAAAACAGATCAGTGTGTCCATATACCATTATATAAATATATACACATGTGAACAAATATACCGATAAAGTGCAAATAACAGATAATGGGTTATTTTACTTCGGAGTCACGTGAGTGACTACGTGAAGAAGCCCCGCCTGGCGCTGGAACGGCATTACGTCGACGCTGACGGCAGAAGCAAGAGTTGCAGAGCGCAGCTCCTCGCAGCGTCCGGAACGGACCCGCAGGTAAGTGCAAGGAAAAGAGGGGACGATCTAAAAAAGACGTTACGCTGGTAAAACCAGCAAAAGAGAAAGTAAAATTAAAAATCAGAGTCACGCTGGCGTACTGATTTAGCCAGATAATGGAAAAGAAAAATGGAGAAGTCTCAAAGGAAAATTTCGCGGGTAAAAAGATCATCCCGGGGTGAAGCTAAAGAGTCGTGACAAGAGTTTAGTGCGGATCCGGTTCCGATACCGGTGGCCGCTGATTCACCCGTTAGTGAGACTATAATTTCTCCAGAAATGCAAACCACGGAGGAAAATGTTCCTAGAAAAAGTAAAAAGAAATCCGTGAGGCCCGTGGTTTCTGATAATGACTCTGATAATGAAAGTCCTCCGGATAATAAAGCTATATGGCTAAAAATGGAACATATGGAGAAAGTGCTCCAAAATATAATGAGACAAGGGTCACAGTACCCAGAAGTTTCCCAAAATGACCCCTGAGGGGTTTGAATATACAGAATATGGCTATGTGCCAAATTGGGAATTTGAAACTCCAGACCCAGGATTAAGGGCGGAGAAAGTCTCATTGGATATAATTCCAAGTGTATCAGGGCTGCAAAAGACAGACCCTGCAAGTGGTGATGTGGATTATGAGTGCACACCACGAATAAAAAAGAGGAGGCCAGATGTGCCTGAGATGGCAAAAGATTTTGCTATACCTGAAGGAAGTGGTGAGGCTATGGAAGAAAACCTAGCTGCCAGTATTAATTATATGGTATCTTACCAACTTCAAGATTCTGTGATGATTGAAACAGCAGAATTATATAAAACACCGGAAAATTGCACCTCATTGAAGGTACCTACGGTTAATCCGTCTATATGGACGCCTATGACTCCAGGCATGAGAGGACAAGAAATAAGATTTCAAAGAATCCTCAAATTGATTTCAGCTGCCATTACTGTTTTTGGAAGGCAAATGGAGGGGTTGGAGATGGATAAAATCCAAAAAGATACTTTGCGCTTATTATGCAATTCCTTCTATGAAATTAATTGTATGAGGAAAATTGCGATTCGGCCCATATTTCATCCAAGGTTTGCAGGTCTGTGTCGATCAAGTGGTGTTCAAGCTCCTGGTTATCTATTTGGAGAAAACCTGCCTAAGCAAATAAGAGAAATGGATGAAGAGGCTAAATCTATTAGCCACATGAGACCTTTCGTCTTTGGACAAAAAAGGTATTTTTCGTCAAGAAGGGGATTTGATTTTGGAAACAGAGGCAGGAATATGATAAGAAAATATTATCATCCAACACAGCCTAATGTTCACCCGTATACGGGGAGAAGGAGACCACCACGTTCATATGGAGAGGTGCAAAAAATGTATTCTATGCTTAAAGAAACTGTGGACAAATCTCCAGTTGGAGGGAGATTACAAATGTTTTATGATGAATGGCTTGCCATCACATCTGATCGGTTTATTTTACAAACAGTTTCAGGAGCTACTATTACATTCAAAGAAGGTGTTAATTCTCCGGTACAAAATAAACCTGCTTATGGTTTTATGTTTTCTGCAATTGAAGAGGCAGAAATTAATGTGGAAATTGACAAATTGTTTAAAAAAGGTGTTATTGAAAAAACTGTAGAACATGAGCATCAATTTGTGTCAAATATATTTCCAAGAAATAAAAAAAGATGGTGGTTGCAGAATTATTCTGGACCTTACAAACTTTAATAAATTTGTCGAATATAAACATTTTAAAATGGAAACATTCAACACTGCAAGACATTTGATATCAGCAGGTTGTTATATGGCTACAATTGATTTAAAGGATGCGTACTATTCAGTACCAATACATCAGTTCTTTCGAAGGTATTTAAAATTTAATTGGCTGGGACAGCTGTGGCAATTCAAAGCTTTACCAAATGGGTTAAGTTCAGCTCCCAGGCTCTTTACAAAGCTGTTGAAACCAGCTTTAGCACAATTAAGAGCACAAAAACACATCATTATGGCTTATCTGGATGACATTTTAATCATCAATAGTAATCAGGAATCAGCTGAAAAATCAGTTTCAGCAACCAAAACTTTATTTGAGAAGTTAGGTTCTTGATTCATCCAATTAAGTCCCAGCTGCAGCCAGCACAGTCAATTAACTATTTGGGGTTTGTGATTAATTCAGTTACTATGTTAGTAACTTTGCCAACAGATAAGATTGATGATATTTTAGTGACCTGTAGGGGTCTCATTCACAAACCTTATCCCTCCATCGAGAAGTAGCAAAGGTTATTGGTAAATTAGTGGCAGCATTTCCTGCAGTAGAATTTGGTCCATTACATTACCAAAACCTTCAAATGGACAAAATAAGAGCTCTAAAAAAGAGAGCTGGCCATTTTGATAGGCCTATGCAATTAACAAAAGAAGCTTTATTAGAATTACAATGGTGGATTGAAAATGTCCCATAAGCTGCTAAAAATATTCTGATACAGCAGCCTGAAGTAATTTTACAAACAGATGCTAGTGCTCTCGGATGGGGGGCGACAGATTCATTCTCCAGCTGTGGGGGCAGATGGACTGTCCAAGAGGAAATGTTTCTCCAAACATATGGTATTAGCTATTTAGAATTATTGGGTGCATTTTATGGGTTGAAGGCCTATTGTTCTACAAAAAAGAATCTGCATGTACTGATAAAATTAGACAAGAAAACAGCTGTTGCATATATTAATCACATGGGTGGAGTTAGATCGGTATCATGTGATTGTTTGGTCAATCAGATATGGCAATGGTGTATTAAGCACCAAATTTGGATTTCGGCAAATTACAACCCAGGTAAAGACAATGTGGTGGCAGACAATAGATCAAGGATGTTTAAAGACAACACAGAATGGATGTTGAACCCAGTAATTTTCAGTAAAATTGTGACTCAATATGGGTTACCAGACATTGATCTGTTTGCATCAAGACTAAATCATCAATTGCCTAAATATGTGTCTTGGGAACCAGATCCAGATGCAGTAGCAGTAGATGCTTTTTCACTACACTGGGGGAATATGTTCTTTTATGCTTTTCCGCCATTTGCTCTGGTTCAGCAATGTCTGAAGAAAATAGAACAAGATTCTGCCACAGGATTATTGGTGATTCCAAATTGGCCGACACAACCATGGTTCCCATTGATGTTAAACATGATTAAAGAACCATATATGTCAATTCCTAGCAGCAGTGATTTATTGATAAAACCAGTAACCAAAGAAATTCATCCATTACATGCTTATATGAATTTGTTAATCTGCAGGTTTTGACCAGACCACTACAAGAGCTTGGATTGTCGGATAGAACTATGGATATTATAGTCGCATCATGGCGAGATAGCACTAGAGACAATATATGACACATATAAAGAAATGGGAAAAATTTTTGCAGACAGTCAAATATATCCTATCATACTGTGAACATTGCAAACATATTGGAGTTCCTTGCCGAGTTGCATTTTGAACAACACTTAAGTTATAGTGCCATTAATAGTGCACGTAGTGCCTTATCATCTTATTTAGGACAAATCTCTGACCAGAAATCAATTGGATCACATCCATTAATATCCAGATTTATGAAAGGAATCTTTAACAAAAATCCACCCAAACCAAGATATACAGAAATTTGGGATGTTAGCATTGTACTTACTTTACTTAGGCAATGGACTCCAATCGAAGTTCTGTCATTGGAAAAGTTAACATTTAAATTAGTAATGTTAATGGCATTGGTTTCAGCTCAAAGGGTGCAAACATTACAAATGGTACGTTTAGACTGTATGCATGTGACTGCAGATAACATTGTGTTCTATGTTTACGCTCTGATCAAACAAAGCAGACCAGGGAGAACTGGAGCAAAGGTAATGTTTCAAGCTTATCCCATTGATCCAACGTTGTGTGTAGTTAAACATTTGAATCATTATGTAAAAGTTACCAAAACTCTTCGAGGTGATGAAAAAACATTAATGATCACGCATAAGAAACCACACACAAAGGCTTCAGTGCAAACAATCTCAAGGTGGTTAAAACAGGTGTTACTTTTAGCAGGAGTAGACACTGATGTGTTCAAATCTCACTCCACCAGGGCAGCAGCTACATCCGCGGCGAAGTTACAGGACGTACCACTCGAACATATTTTAGAAACCACAGGGTGGTGTAAAGAAGAAACTTTTTCAAAGTTCTACAATAAACCTGTTCACACAATGACAGGCTTTGGACACGCGGTGTTGGGTTCACTATAATCACCTGCTTTGTTTCACTATTGATTGATATTATCAATTATCACTTATATCTATTATCACTTTGTAATGGTTCCCTCAGATGTAAAAAGAGGGTTATTATATGTTCTTTTATCATTAAAAGATTTATGGAAAGAACTAAAACTAGTCTGGTTTTTCTCATGTATGTGTTGACCTAGCCGGACTGTCGTATGGAAGAATTCTACGACATGAAAAACACAGAAGCTTCAAAATCTTCACGTAGTCACTCACGTGACTCCGAAGTAAAATAGTAAGATTAAACGAGAACTTACCAGTGTGAAGTTTGATCTTTATTTTATGAGGAGTAACGATGAGGGATTACGTGCCCTCCACTCCACACCCTCATAAAATAAATGATCATCTGGTAGTTCTAAATCTATGATGAGCCTTACTATCTTACTCCGGCGATTGTGTTCTGTGTTTTTCATGCCGCTGCTTTGAAGTATGCCGTTCCAGCGCCAAGCGGGGCTTCTTCACGTAATCCCTCTTCGTTACTCCTCATAAAATAAAGATCAAACTTCGAACTGGTAAGTTCTCTTTAATCTTACTATTAATGTTCAGAGTTTTTTCCTTATGATCTTATGAATTGCAGGCTTGGCATGTGAAGGGTAACACCATCTTATAACTATTTCTCAAAAACAGACGGTGTATCCACCATTAAGTGAACATTTCACAAAAATCACTTGGAAGACACACCTTTTCTTGGGGTCGGAGAAGTAAAACTGAAGTTTAAATTCATAAATTTTAATTAAGTTTTAATTCACGTTGTATATTGGCTGAGGCCAACAACGTGTCAGCCACATTAAATGGCAAACACGGCAAGAGACGTCAATTCAGCAAAACATAAACACAAGAAGTTATATCTCAGGAATAAGGAATAAATAATTGGTGAGTACTATTATTTCTTACTTTCAAGTTGGCCCAATAGTTCAAGTTGTTAGTTGGAACTGTAGAACTACATAGTGACTACATCTAATAAATGGCAATTAGATGCACTTGTATATAAAACACAAATGCTTAGGAAAATAAGAGTTACATGCCCTCTATTGAAAAATATTCAACTATTTCAGTCTTTATGGTAAGGAGATTCAGAATCTTTGCTGAAATGAAAGAGGGCCTTGATAAAACTGTGCAGTTCCGGTAACCTTATCTAAAGAAGGAAATTCTTGTCTTGGACGGTGCAGTATAGATTCAACAGATTGATTCATGTAGACACAAGGAACTGCAGATGCTGGTTTACAAAAAAAAGCAACAAAATGCTGGAGTAACTCAGCATGTCAGGCAGCATCTCTGCTAAACATGGATAGGTGACATTTTGGGTTGGGGACCCTTCTTCAGACGTCTTGACCCAAAACATCACCTATCCATGTATACCCAATGCTGAATTCAATGTGGCAGAGAAACACTGGGCAACCTGCTTTGCTGGATCCTCAGTGAGGTGAATAGGCAGTTGCAAGATCATCTCAAGGATGACTTGTTGAGAAAATGTATAGGCGAAATTTTGGGATGGGACACTTTAGACTCAGACTCAAATTCAGGTTGATTCATAGGCTTCACCACAAGAGATTGTGTCAGCCTTCTCTTCGATTCCACGCCAAGATGTGTTTGGAAGACAATGAGCATGCACCAGATGCAACAACTTGCCTAAGCTGCCAATAACTATCGGAGCCAGTATCACAGCTGTCTGCTGACCCCAGCCTATCCGAAGACCCCAAATCACATATACAGTTGGTGGGAGAGGGGAGGGGAGGGGGGGGGGGGGGGGGCAATATGTTTAATGACATGTTGACAGCTATGGTTATACAGGCGTACTAGCTCTGTCCACTTTGCTAATCGAGGATGTGCCTAGGCACTCATGGGAATACTGTACAGGACTGTATGTAAGAAAATAATTTCACTGTGCGTTTACAAGCACCATTGAATCATTGCTGTGTGGATGCTCTTGGCAAACAGCTGATATGAACTGGCAACTAGAATCACGAAGAACATTCTAAAACAAGATCAATAAAAATGAAGAATAAGGCTGGAGATATGATTTTAAAGCCATTGAATCAATCATCTTAGCTGTCCCCGTTTATGCATACTGTCTTCTGTGACAGTGCCTAGCAACCATGGGTACACATTATAGTGGATTTTTTTCACTTCAATATTCTCAGCACATGCTCTACATTCCAAGTGGGAAATTGGGCACTCTGGCACAGTTACAATTAATGAGACAATTAGAGACCAAGGTGCATAATTGTCCTCGTGCGTGTTTTTTTTTACCATTCCTATGTTTCTCCAAAGATAATTATTCAATCCTTTGTAGATGGAGGGAAACTGTAACAGTTTGAGTCTCTACATGGATAACCTGAAAGTGCTGTATAAAGCATGATACAATCATTGACATATCATTATGTTATTAGTGTGAAATTATCAATTTAATGTTATGAAGTTACTGTCTTCATTTAGTTTTGACAGCTGACAACTAGATATGTGAATCAAGTGTTAAAGAGACAATTGACTGCATAACTGTGTAATTTTACAAATTGAATTTTCATTCACATGCACAAGTCATGTGTGTTATGTCGCAGTAACTAATTGGAGGGCGATTCTGCACGGCTCATTAGAGCAGAGGGCAGCATTTCCAAAAGGTGCGGGCAAAAGCATATGACAGCAAAGGGATGGGGGTGGGTGTGTTTGGTGGAGGTGTGCTGGCTGGGTAAAAGAGGCAGAGATCAATGAAGAGCTCACTTGTAGAAATAGACGTTATTTTTTCCTCTGTTAAATATCACCATCAAACAATGGTAACATAAAATGTACCTTTTTAAATAGCAGCATAATGCAAAGCCATTATTAAGTTATGAATTTAAATGATGCAACACATTTCTACTACTGCAGCTAGACCTGGTGAGCTTTGGCAATAAACGTACTACCTTGTAACAGGAAGCATTTGAAGCCCACATGCCACAGAACACAACTCAGCCAGAGTCAGAATAATTAGAGTCTTAAGGCAGAGACAGATAGGTTCTTGATTAGAACGGGTGTTAGAGGTTATTGGGAGAAGGCAGGAGAATGGGGTTAGGAGGGAGAGATAAATTAACCATGATTGAATGGCGGAGTAGACTTGATGGGCCGAATGGCCTAATCCTACTCCTATTTCTTATGATCTTATGAGTCATAGAGTCATACAGCACCGGAAAAGGCCCTTCACTACAACTTCATGGAACTAATCAATGACTTTAGAAGAGGAAACCGAGGATCCATTAACCTGTCATCATCAACGGATCAGTGGTAAAGAGAGTCAAGAACTTCAGGTTCCTGGGCGTGCATATCCCTGAAGATCTGTCCTGGACCTAGCACATTTTTGCAATCATAAAGAATGCCCATCAACGCCTCAGCTTCCTTAGAAGATTGTGGAGATTAGATGTGTCGACAAACACTCTCTTGAACTTCTACAAGTGTAGGGTAGGGAGCACATTGCCCAGCTGCATCACCGCCTGGTTCGCCAATATGAATACCCAGGAATAAAGGTAATTTATCATGAATACTGACCTCTGCACCCTCAAAGGGACAAGAGGCGTTGTCTCAAAAGGGCAGCCAGCATCATCATGCGGCCCACACCACCCTGGCTGGCAATGCTCTCATTTTGATCCTGTCATCGGGAAGAAGATAGAGGATTCTGAAAATTGTGATGTCCAGGTTCACGGACAGCATCATCCCAACATCCATTGGGTTATTGATCACTACGAACTCCAGCTAAACTGTGCACTACGGACCTCCTGGTTCGCACTAGAGGCTTTGAATTTTGATCTGTTTTCGCACTATATTGGGTTTTTTTATTTACTGAACCTTTATTTTGTTAGCTTGTTGTGTTACTTATTGAGTGCTGTGCCTCCAAACCTGTTGTGCTGCTGCTGCTGCAAGTAAGAATATAATCGTTCTGTTTCAGGATATAGATCAATAAAACACTTTTGACCCTTAATTATAATAGAGTACCTGCTTTAACCTATTGCCTATCTCTTTTCTTATCTATGTCATGGGTGCCAACGTACACAGCGACTTCTGGCTGCTCATCTTCCCCCTTGAGAATGTTCTGCTGCTGCTCCAAGTCATGTTCATAAGTTCTAGGAGCAGAATTAGGCCATTAGGCCCATCAAATCTACTCCGCCATTCATTCATGGCTGATCTATCTTTCCCTCTCAACCCCATTCTCCTGCCTTCTCCCCGTAATCGCTGACACCCTTACTAATCAAGAAACTGTCAATCTCCGCTTTTGAAAAAATCAATTGATTTGGCCTCCACAGCCTCCTGTGACAATGAATTCCACAGATTCATCACCCTCTGACTAAAGAAATTCCTTCTCATCTCCTCTCTCAAGGAACGTCCTTTTATTCTGAGGCTATGGCTTCTGGTCCTAGACTCTTCCCATTAGTGGAAGCATCCTCTGCACATTCACTCTATCCAGCCCTTCCACAAATCGGTAAGTTCCAATGAGCCCCCCCCCCCATCCTTGTAAACTCCACCGAGTACAGGCCTAATGGCATGAAATGTTCATCATATGTTAACCCAATCATTCCTGCAATCATTCTTGTAAACCTCCTCTGGTCCATGGCACAAGGGAGGCTAAGCTGAAGTCCCAAGAATTAGTGGCAGGCATTGCAAAATCAAACAAGCCTACAGTCTATTTCCCTGGACATTCATCTTCATCATGAATGATGTGGGGATACGAAAGTTAACTTGACAAGTTATAATTACTGTAACTTCAGAAGGGAGCTAGAGTCTGACATAATTATGTGCTGACTTCCCAAAGCCTTTTCATCATTTAAAAATCACAAGGCAGACTGTGATGGAATATCATGCTTGTCCTGATGAATTCTACTCCAAAATTACCTCCAACCTCAGCAGAACACCTACTATCCAAAGATTCACACCCTTCACCTCCTGCACTCCATGCCTGTAATGTGAACTATGTACAAGACATAGAAACATAGAAACATAGAAACATAGAAATTAGGTGCAGGAGTAGGCCATTCAGCCCTTCGAGCCTGCACCGCCATTCAATATGATCATGGCTGATCATCCAACTCAGTATCCCGTACCTGCCTTCTCTCCATACCCTCTGATCCCCTTAGCCACAAGGGCCACATCCAACTCACTCTTAAATATAGCCAATGAACTGGCCTCAACTACCCTCTGTGGCAGAGAGTTCCAGAGACTCACCACTCTCTGTGTGAAGAAAGTCTTTCTCATCTCGGTCTTAAAGGATTTCCCCCTTATCCTTAAGCTGTGACCCCTTGTCCTGGACTTCCCCAACATCGGGAACAATCTTCCTGCATCTAGCCTGTCCAACCCCTTAAGAATTTTGTAAGTTTCTATAAGATCCCCTCTTAATCTCCTAAATTCCAGAGAGTATAAACCGAGTCTATCCAGTCTTTCTTCATAAGACAGTCCTGACATCCCAGGAATCAGTCTGGTGAACCTTCTCTGCACTCCCTCCATGGCAATAATGTCCTTCCTCAGATTTGGAGACCAAAACTGCACGCAATACTCCAGGTGTGGTCTCACCAAGACCCTGTACAACTGAAGTAGAACCTCCCTGCTCCTGTACTCAAATCCTTTTGCTATGAAAGCTAACATACCATTCGCATAGTCTGAAGAAGGGTCTCGACCCGAAACGTCGCCTATCTCCTTCAATCCTTGGATGCTGCTGCACCCGCTGAGTTTCTCCAGCTTTTTGTGTACCCTATGTACAAGACATACTGGTATGGATTTATTATTGTCAGGTGTACTGTGATGCAGTGAAAAACATTGTTTTGTGTTCTTACCATTGAAAAAGATTTATATATGATTACAATTAGCCAGGATTTTGCCATAAATGCCATGTGCCTTTTCATGTATTTTTTGATGATTTCAGGAAGATAATGCCTTTTTCACGATTGAGTGCCTAAATCAGCCTTTTTCTTTGCCATTTTAACGTAACTTACAAGAAAATTTACACCACTGGGGCAAAGCCCGGCTGCATGGGTGTTAAGTGGTGATTGGGGAGGTGTAGGTGGGGAAGGATCTAGTCTTTTCAAACTGCAGTCAAGCTGTGAGTAGGTGTGAAGTGTTGGTTGGGGAGGGGGTGTGGGGGTACCAGGGTTAAGTTTCTGTTTATCGAAACTGCTAGAACTCATTAAAGGTAGTTGGTCAGCTGACGATTGTCCAAGGAGCAGGGTTTTTTCCTCTTGTAGCTTGTGATTTCTTGCTAGCCCTTCCACACTGAAGAAGAGTAATTTGCTGAGAACTTGCTGCTCAACTTCGCAGAGCACCTTTCCTTGGCAGCTCCGATTCCTCTTCTCAGCTTGTGCTCGGCCTGCCTGTAGAGGTCTGCATCCCGTTCCTGTGGGATCTACCCCTGCAAGCGTCAAAATGCCTAAAGTCAAGTCAACGCCTTGTAAAAAACTGAACGATTTGGTGAGAGTGTACGGGAGTGATATATTCTCTACAGACAATTGTGTGCTGTTTTGCAAAGCATGTGAGAAGGCAGTGAATCATGAGAAGAAATAGTAAGATTAAATGAGAACTTACCAGTTCGAAGTTTGATCGTTATTTTATGAGGAGTAACGATGAGGGATTACGTGAAGAAGCCCCGCCTGGCGCTTGATCAGCATACTTCAAAGCAGCGGCATGAAAAACACAGAACGTAATAGCCGGAGTAAGATAGTAAGGCTCAACATAGATTTAGAACTACCAGATGATCATTTATTTTATGAGGGTCAGGAGTGGAGGGCACGTAATCCCTCATCGTTACTCCTCATAAAATAACGATCAAACTTCGAACTGGTAAGTTCTCATTTAATCTTACTATTTTACTTCGGAGTCACGTGAGTGACTACGTGAAGATTTTGTGGCTTCTGTGTTTTTTATGTCGTAGACTCATTCCATATGACAATCTGGCTCAATCAACACAGTAATGAGCAAATAACACATTTTTCCCAAACATTGCCTCAGTTTATGTGATAAATTGTTTCCCATTATAAAAGAATGAAAGTAATGCCCTTTCCATTGAAAGGCAAATTTATCACCAAAATATCAATTGATAATATAATTTGATAGTATAAACAAAGCAACAATTACAGAGAACCCAACACTCCGTGTCCAATCCTGACACCATGACTGGTTCCTTTTAACTTTAATATTTATTTTACACCCTCCTGCAGCCTTGAATCTTTGCTCGAGCGGCCCATTCTGTGTCATTCCTGTTAATGTATCTACCTCCTTAATGGAGTGATTTTCCACATCTGAATGTCTAGTTCCACTAAGTGTTAAACATGTTTTAACCATCTAGAATATAATTATCTAGAACCATCAGTTTTTACTGATACCTAATGTGGTTTTTTGTGTGTAATAAGTAGTGCTGTCTCACCACCACAGAGACTCTTACCTACTTTAACATATTGAGTCAATGTTGACCCACACCCAATTTATGGCCGACAGGATATGCTTATAGTTTACCTTGGTTCCAGCTCTTCTTGGTCTGCTTTGTTTGGTAAACTCATAAACATATAAGATAATGTAATCTGTAGCCACATGCAATTATATAACGTAATAGCTGCAATGTTTGCACTCTTATGTTGATACTAAAGTCATGAGCATTATTACTTTCAATGTTAATTTTTTGAATCATTGATAGAATTGGAGTCCATTGCCTAAGGCAATTCAGGACTATGCTGATCTCCCAACTTCTGTATTTCAACTTTGGACAGATTATATATATATATATATATATATATATATATCCCTTTTTCATATCGGGATATTACGAATGAACCCGATACCTTCTTGGTTAGCAATTTGTCCTAAATAGGACAATAAACACTATGAGCCCTATTATTGGCTCTATCAATTAGATACAGAGAAAAAATGCAATCCGCAAGGAACTCACATATATCTAATATGATAAATAACTTTTACTGTCTACAAAAGACTTCCAATTTCTTATAAACAAAATATTGTTTTTTTAAGTTATTTCTCCAAATTGCAGGTATAACATTCCCATTGTACATAATTATTTTATTGTTATATTGTTAAAAATTCATAGACCTCTTTGACCGTCAAACTGTTATAATGGTCTGGTCAAACCTGCAGATAGCCAAATTCATATCTTCATGTCATGGATGACTTTGTACAACAATAAATTACTGCAACTATGAGTCATCATAAGTGGTTCAACATCAGTCTCAACATTAATGAGAACCATGAAGGTCCGGTTTGGGCCACCAAAGCGCCCCTGGCAGTGTCCTGCTACATTTTCATCAGACACTGCCCTATCAGACAAAAAATGAGGAACATAAAAGAACATCTTTCCTCATGTAATTGAGAGAAATGCATCCACCTCTCCTGTTCTTGGTTTTCCCACGAGAACATTTAAGAGATCGGTGATTTAATCTGGATAAAACCAGATTAATGGTAAGTAATCCATATTACTGACAATGTTTTTCCCCCCTGATTTGTTGTCTGCGACAACATTGTCTCTTCCTTAGAGATAAACAGCTGGACTAAAAACATTTTTAGAATACGCCACATCTGGTTACCCAGATAATCACTTGATTATTATCTTACTTGTCTCATGTGATTGATATATGCCAGAGCCGTGGTATTGTTCACCTGATATGACATGCACACTTCCATAATAGAACAATAGGCATTTAATCCATAAAACTCCTGATACTTCAATAATTAATACAAATGTTTGGAGAAATTTCTTAGGACAATCCATTTGCAATTACCTGGTGTTATTGTCCGTAGTCCCAAACAAGGGACGTATCAAATATTAACTTGATAAGAATAAATATTATTCTTACCTTAACCCAAATAATCACAGAAGCTATCCATCATCTGTTAATACTTGCTTCAGCTTGCAACGGCTGCTAAGCTTATATTTAAAGCAGCTTGTGGACCTTTTCTATCCACTACTTTAATTCTGATAACGTATCCTTTGGTATTTGCATAGGCCTGTCACAAAGGCACACTCTTATAATGCTTCTGTTTTCCCTCTTTTGGAGCTTTTTTTACTCTTTTACCTAGGCTCCTTCTCTGATGGAGGGACAAAGTTTGTCAACAAAGCAATGAAACATATTTGTATCTCGGAAACATTTTTCCCCCTCTTATGGTGCTGAATTACTCCTAAATCCAGAATAGTAATTTAGGAATGTTTATGAATGCCTAAAACATAAGTTTTATGGGATGGGTCAGGACCCTCGCCTCTCAACAGGCTTGTAATTGCAGCACTAATTTGCAGCTGACTCCTTATCAATCTTCCAATTTAAAATGTGATCAAGATAAACCATCACATTAGTGCAAGTACTGCCTCATTAGTGCGTACTGATCTTTTTATCAGTACAATTGTTGTTCCAGTATTATGTGAACAGCTTAGAACTGAATTTAATCCATTAGACAATGTCTTAACTTGCACAGCTGACCCATTCTAATTAATTTCAAGCACCTGTAATATGATTAACAATTTGTTAATAACAACTGTTTTTCAATGTTGAAGTTGTCCATTTTAATAAAATGTTTTTACACTGTGAAAGTGTATGTAAAATGATGTTTTGTATGGTTTTACCACCACATCTTTTTCCCTGGTGAAATTTATAACACAAATGTACGTACCCCTTCTTTATTGGAGATATTTTGGGTGCAAACCTAAAATCAATTTTTAGGTTTTCCTATACAGGTGAACCAATTCCTTCTACAATTTTTTTTAGTCCTTTATTATGTTATATCAATGATCATAACATACCTGTAATCTCCCACAATTGGAGATTTCATCAACTTCTTCTGTAACAAGTTTTTGCACCTCTTCAAACGTACCATTATCAAATCTTTACATTGGATCATAATTTTTGCCAAAGTTTAAAGACCAATAGTCTGTCTTTTGTAATCAATGTCTTTGATTTATCCTGGGGCAGGTTTACTCCATAATAATCAGGAGTTTAACATAACTTGATCTGTTTTGACCTGCAAATCTAAAGTGCAAAATTGGTCCCAATAACAATTACATATATATAACTAAAAAATAATATTATATATTTTATCGCATTGAGCTCCACAAACTGATGGCAATTTATCTTTTTATTTTAAATGTTTTGGATATTGCACAATGTTTATTTGTTTTACATAAGTAGTGATGCCATGCACCAGCTTGAAATACTTTGAAATCGTATTTCCTTATGTCTCATATAATTGAGACATGGGTACCATAAACGGATTCACTGTAGATACCTTTATAAAACATAAAAGTTTTATCAATATTCTGCTGTTTTCAACAATAACAGCTTTGGTGAGAGACCAATTAATTTTGGTTTCCATGGTTACTTTCCATGGCCTCATTCCTTCATTCAGGTATCGTACCTAGTACACCTGTATATATATATTTGTGCTGTGGTGTACCTTAATAAAACATAAAAGTTTTATCAATAATTCTGCTGTTTCAACCATAACAGCTTTGGTGAGAGACCAATTAATTTTGGTTTCCATGGTTACTTTCCATGGCCTCACTCCTTCATTCAGGTATCGTACCTAGTACACCTGTATATATATACATTTATTTATTTTTGTCTGTGGTGGGTACTTTATGACCAGCCACCACTATCAATGTACTTTTAGGGTCAGTTTTTCCATATTCTTTTACTGCCCTGGTTACTCCTGAGTTTTTCCTCAAGGAGACTACCTTCAAACAATCCGAGGTAGATATTCCCACGTTGATAAATTCCACCATATATATTAATATATGAAACCCCCTCAGGGTTTGTTTTTGGGAATATTCTTGGCCTTTTAAACCTTTGGTTGAATTTTTTTTTTTTTAACTCCGTTGTTTCTTACACAGAGTATTTTCTTTCCATTTTAACTTTTATTTATTTTTTGCTTTTAAATTCTTTTTAACTCCTGGTGGCTCTATACACCAGCCACGGAGTTTAGCTATGCCCTGTAAGTATTTCAACTGTACTTACCTGCGGGCCCATACCTACCGCTGTCAAGGAGCACACAAGTCGGCGGCAGAGAAACTGAAGGTTGGAAAGCTTGTGTCCTCACAACATTTACTGCTGGCTCTGAGTTTCTCGCAAATCTGAGTTTTCGAGTGATCTGTGCAAAGCGTTCGTTGATGCTGGTATTCCACTGTGGAAATTGGAGAACAAATCTCTCAGAGGTATTTTAGAGAAATACACAGAGAAACATATACTGAGTGAGTCATCATTACGGAAAAATTATGTTGACAGCAACTTCAACATTGTTGTGCAGAAAATTAGAGATGAAGTTGCACGCAACAAAATATGGATCTCAATAGACGAGACAACCGATGCTGTGGGGAGATATGTTGCCAATGTGGTCACCGGTACACTGGAGGCAGGTCAACCATCAAAGGAGTATTTGTTGACATCGGAAGCATTGGAGAAGTCAAACAGCTCAAGTATTGCTCAGTTGTTTACATCTTCACTTGCTGTACTTTGGCCAGAAGGTATAAGACACAAGAATGTTCTTCTGTTTGTGACTGGTGCAGCTCCGTACATGAAAAAAGCTGCTAAAGTTTTATTACCCAAAATGTTGCATTTGACATGCTTAGCTCACGGACTCCATAGAATTGCCGAGCACATTTGCTTGTTTCCAAATGTGGATCGCCTAGTTTCCAATGTCACGAAAATCGTCCTCAAAGCACCGTCACGTGTGCAGCTGTTCAAGGAAATGGCACCTGAGATTCTGCTTCCTCCTCAGCCCGTTTTGACTAGGTGGGGTACATGGCTCTCTGCTGTACTCTACTATGCTGCAAATTTTGAAAAGATAAAAAGAAATCGTCAACTGTTTTGAAGAAGAAGAATCTGCTGCAGTCAGGATCGTCAGTGAAATCATGCAGAAAAGGTCCCTCCATCGTGATCTTGTGTTTATTGCTTCCAATTTTGCAAACTTCCCACAAGCTATTGCTTCCCTTGAGAAACGTGGCGAAACATTAGTGAATAACTTGCAGGTTTTCAACAAAGTAACTGACGATATTCGTAAAGTTCCTGGCGATGTAGGTCAAGACATACAAGGAAAATGTGAGAGAGTGATTTTAGCTAACAAAGATCTTGAAGAAATACAAAATATAGCTAAAGTTCTCAAAGGTTGTTGTTATGCACAAGATATCAACATGAATATAGAGTTTGTAGCTTGTTTTGGGTATGCACCAGTGGACCTCAGCTGGGGTAGAAATAAGTTTTTCTAATGTGAGTGTGACAAGGTGGTGCAAAGAGAAAGGAAGCGGAGTTCAGAATATAGCTAAGAGAAAGTGCATATTAAAAATAGTTATTGATAGGGGACGATCAGCCATGAACACAATGAATGGTGGTGCTGTCTCGAAGGGCCGAATGGCCTCCTCCTGCACCTATTTTCTATGTTTCACATCTGAAGCATATTCTGTCTTACAGACGGCATAGTTTAACACCAGATAATTTGAAAAAAATGCTAGTAATTATGTGCAACCAGGCAACTTTGGTCATTTAATATAGTATACCTTTATAATTATCATTTTTAACCATATTTTGGTGGTGGGAATAAATGCCTTTTCATGCCTTTTTTGTCAATAAATGTCTTTTTCGTGCCTTTTTTGTAATTTTATTATGCCTTTTTGCCTGCCCATTTCTGAGATTTTTAGCGCCTGAACATCCTGGCTCTAATTATAATCAAAACCTAATGTGAGTGTGACAAGGTGGTGCAAAGAGAAAGGAAGCGGAGTTCAGAATATAGCTAAGAGAAAGTGCATATTAAAAATAGTGCAAGGGTCAGAACAAGGTAGATTGGGGGCTTGGGAATACATCACTTACCTGATGAGAAGTTCGTTCAAGAGCCTGATAACAGAGGGGCGGGAGCTGTTCTTGAATCTGGTGGAGCGTGCTTTCAAGTTTTTGCATCTCCTGCCCGTCAGGAGAGAGAGAAGGTGGAATGACTGGGGTGTGAGTGATTACTGATTATGTTGGCTGCTTTCTTATGGACAAGATGGTGCTGGAACAATGCGACTGTTTGCAAGCAGGTCAAGAGGATCCACTCTTGATCCTCTTCAAGTGGATCAAGAAGAAGATCCAATCCCATCCATTACAATTGTTCCACTGCTGCACCACACATAGCTCCTTGAACATACAATCATACCACATGGAAACAAGCCCTTTTCCCAACTTGCCCACACCGACCAAGATGCCCCATCTACACTAGTCCCACTTGCCTGTATTTGGCACATAGCCTAAACCTTTTCTATCCATGTACCTGTCCAAATGGCTTTTAAATGCTGTGATATTACCTGCCTCAACTACCTCCCCTCGCAACTTGTTCTATATACCCACCAGCCTTTGTATGAAAAAGTTGCCCTGCAGGTTCCTAATAAATCTTTCCCTTCTCACCTTAAGCCTATGTCCTCTGGGTCTTGATTACCCTTCTCTGGGTAAAAGACTCTGAGTGTTTACCCTATCTATATCCACCCCTCTATGACCTCTACTAACTAGAAGGGCGAGAATAGCAGGTGCATGGGAATTTCACCAGCCTTTGCTTCCCCTTCAAATCACACCTCTGACTTGGAAATATATTGCCACACCTTGCTCATTCCAAATTGATCAAGATTCCAGCATCTACAGTCTCTGTGTTGCATTTTGTTTGTTGCTTCAGTCCAAGACTCCATCCAAGACCACAATAAATCGCAGAGAATTGTGGTCGCAGCCCTGATCAATCACACTAATGGGCCCTGTCCCACTTAGGCGATTTTTCAGGCGACTGCCGGCGACTGTCAAGTTGTAGCCAGTTGCTGAAAACCCGGCGACTGGAATGGCGACTGTCAGAGTGGAACACACACACACACACACACACATCGTTTCCTTCACCAGCCAGTTATGCAGGTGGGAGGAGCGCTGTCTGAGTGAAATTCACATGATGCAAAGCCAATGTGATACAGACACACACCACGTGGAAAAGGAAGGTTGGCGCTGTAATTAAGGCAGTGAAAGCACAGTGTGCGGTAGGGTCACGTCCTTTAAAAGATGGGGGAGAGAGAGGAGAAGGGGAAGACGGGGTGGGGAGGAGTGGAGACAACTTTTAAGAAGCCAGAGATACAGGGCCGTGAAGCTCAGCGGATATTAACATTACCGGTCAGTTATCCTGAAAACTACTGTTTATGTTTTTTTTCCCAATGAGCCAATGAAATTCACCGGTCAGCACCGGCGACAACCTACGAGAACCTACAACAACCTACGACCTCCTGGCGACCCACTACCACTGCACCTATGGCACGAGAATTCGCGCTACTCTCCATGGCGGCTTCATTCTGGTCGCCGCTAATTTTTAGACATGAAAACAATTTTTCCCCGGCAACCGCCCGCGAACATGTGGCGACCACATAGTCTCCTGTGGTAGCCTAAGTGGAACTGGCCCATAACCAACCTCCCTTCCACGGACTCCATTTACACTTCACGCTGCCTCGGCAAGGCCACCAGCAGAATCAGGGAAGCGTCTCACCCCGGTCACTCCCTCTTCTCCTCTCTCTTGTCCATAAGGGATATAGATGTGTGAAAACGCACACCTCCTGATTCAGGGACAGTTTCTTCCCTGTTGTTATCAAGCAACAACTAGAGAGCGATCCTGAGCTACCTTCTACCCCCAGACTGAAGAAGGGTCTCGACCCGAAACGTCGCCTATCTCTTTCGCTCCTTAGATGCTGCTGCACCCGCTGAGTTTCTCCAGCTTTTTGTGTAACCCTCGATTCTCCAGCATCTGCAGTTCCTTCTTTAACACTTTGTCTACCTTCTACCCCGTTTGGAGACCCTCGCACTACCTTTAATCGGACTTTACTGGGATTTATCTTGCACTGAACATTATTCCCTTTATCATGTACCTGTGAACTGTGGGTGGCTCGATTGTAATCATGTATTATCTTTCCACTGACTGGATAGCATGCAAAAAAACACTTTTCACTGTACCTCAGTAAACGTGACAATAAACTAAACTAAATTAAACTATATCATGCCCATTAAACTTAGACATATATGTCCCACCTACCAATTCCAGGGTCAGGCAGGTGTCTTGCAAGTGACAATCACAATGCCAAAAGTAAAGTTAGACTTTGATTGAAACTTGAATAGACTGTAAGAAGTAACAGTTGAAAGGACTGAAGAAAGGCCTCGACCCCGAACCGTCACCTACTCCTTTTCTCATGAGATGTTGCTTGACCCGCTGTGTTACTCCAGCATTTTGTGTCCATCTACAATTGAAGGCAAGGTCAGGTGAATTAAATGTCTGTTACTATATATTTGTGAACTGGTGAGCATTAAAACATCCAATTCAACTGGACTACTAGCCCAGGGCCAATAGTAACCAGGCTAGAACTACCAGCATACTTTCCAAAAAAGCCTTTATTATTCAGTCAATATTCCTTGATTATGTTTCAATAAGATTAAGTTATACAGAGAAATAATCTGGTCCGAGTCTATCCAGCCATCCATCGCTGTGTTTTACTGTCTCATGAAGTCGGAGGTGTCCAGAGCTGTCACATACTCGCCGATGGTGGGCTCGTCCGTGTAGAAGCTGTCGTCGTCGTCATCCATGTTCATCGAGTCGTCCGTCGCCTGCCGTTTGCTCGGCAACGCCTGGCCACCCGGCGGCGGGCGCATGAGTGGCAGCGGCGAGAGGCGCGGGGGTGGCACGGCGCGCGGCATGGGGCGCGGCACGGGCGGCGCGGCGCGCGGCAACGTGTGTGGTGGGGGTGCGCTTGGGCGCGGGGGCGGCGGGCCACGGGGGCGTGCGGGCGAGCGGCGTGGCGATGGAGGCCGGGCGGCTGCGGCGGCGGCAGTGGCAGCGGGGGTGGGTGGCGGCGGCCGGGGTGGCGGTGGGCGGCCACGCCCCCGCGCCACCGGCATCGGCCGCTGCCCCGCCGGTGGCTTCATGCCGGGCTTGAACGGCCGCCGCCCTCCTTTCCTAGCGTCGTACTGAGGTGGCAGTGGAGGGCGTGGAGGTGGCACCTTCCTCTTCCCCCCTCGTTGCTTAGATTTCCTGAAACAGAAGATGGGGGGACACAATCAGATGTAATCTTAGCCCCTTAACGGTGATCTACCTTAACGCTGATCTATTGTACATTGGCTAGATCGTATGTAAGAATAGTATCGTCTGATTTATAACATCATAAAACAGAGGAGCAGAATTTGGCCCAATAAGTCTACTCTGCCGTGATCTATATTTCCCTCACAAACCCATTCTCTTGCCTTCTCCCCATCCACTCTTTGACACCCTTACTAATTAAGAATCTATCAACGATAGACAGCGGGTCAGGCAGCATCTCTGGAGAAAAGGAATAGGTGACGTTTCTATCTATCTCCGCCTTGAAAATGTCTTTGCCTCCATAGCAATCTACAGCAATGAATTCCACAAATTTTCCGCCGACTGGCTAAATAAATTCCTCCTCCATTCTAAAGGTACATTTTTTTATTCCAAGGCTATGCTCTCTGGTTCTGGTTGGTTCTGACAATAGTAAACTAAAACAATCATTAGCCGATTCTCAATCTTAACACCATATTACTGTCTGCTCGCCTTACTCATTTAATGTCTTTTGTGCCTAGATATCTATCAGCTTCTTAAGTGTATTCAGTGACTTGGTGTAGCCACATGTAAATAGTGTGGTCACAAAGGCTTTTGACACATTGGCCTTCATCAGTCAGAGTATTGAGCATGGAAGTTGGAAAGTCACGTTACAGTTATACAAACAATTAAGGCACATTTAGAGCATTGTGTTCTGTTCCGGTCGCTATGTTATGGGTCACTAATAAAACACAAAGTACTTGTGCTGTAACACCAGGATAAGCGTTAAACCAAATAAACCAAGCCCAAAACCAAAGTAGTATCTCAACTGCTTATACATACTTATGCTAAGGACAACAACTAACTCCATATGCAATAATAAGCTAACAAGCACATAAAAACTGATTGTCTAGATGCAAGTATCATTGGGGTTATCAAGTGGGCACCTCCTTTCACTAGTTTGAGTTAGTTCGTTGAGGCCACGACTCATTGTTGTCAAGCTGGAAATGGTGCAGAGAAAATTTATGAGCATGTTGCCAGGACTCGTGGGCCTGAGCTATAGGGAGAGGCTGAGCAGGCTAGGACTTTATTCCTTGAAGCACAGGAAGATGAAGGATGATCTTATAGAGATAAACAAAATCATGAGAGGAATAGATCAGGAGTCTTTTGCCCAGAGTGGCGGAATCAAAAACTGAAGGATATAGGTTTAAGATGAGGGAGGGAAAATTTAATTTGTATTTGGGTTTTTTTTTACACAAAAGGTAGTGGGTGTATGGAATGAGCTGCCGGAGAAGGTAGTTGAGGCAGGTACTATTGCAATGTTTAAGAAACATTTAAACAGATACATGGATAGGGAAGGTTTAGAGGGATATGGATAAACATGCAGGCAGGCGGGACAAGTGTAGATGGGGCATGTTGGTCAGCATAGACAAGTTGGGCTGAAGAGCCTGTTTCAACACTGTATTACTCTAAGGCTCTATAAGAGTCAGGAAGTCAATGTTGCAGCTTTACAAAACTTTGGTGAGGTTGCATTTGGAATATTGCATGCAGTTCTGGTTAAATCCATTACAGACAAGATGTGGCGGCTTTGCAGAGGATGCAGAAGAGATTTACCAGAATGCTGCCTAGTTTAGTGGGTATTAGCTATATTTCTTGAACATTGGAGGTTGAAGGAAGACAGGATAGAAGTAGATCAAATTATGAGATGCATACATAGTGTAGAACCTTTTCCCCAGGGTAGAGACGTCAGAATCCTGAGAACATAGCTTCATGGTGTGAGGGACAAAGATGTGCGGGGCAAGTTTTGTTTACACATGGTGTAAGTACCTGGAGAGATGGTGAAGGCTGATACAAAAGTGGTGCTTCTGAGTCTTTGGGATAGGCACATGCATATACAAGGTATGGATGGATATGGGTCACACGAAGGCACAGGAGATTAGTTGAACTTGGCATCATGTCCGGCATATACACTGAAAGCCAAAGTGCTTGTTCCCGTGCAGCACTGTTTGATGTTCCTGTTGAGAACATTTGTGCTTAGACTTGCACAGAGAGCTAACAGCGAGGCGAAAAGGGAAGATAAGCACGATCCAGAACCTATGATTTGGGTCTGTCTATACCTTAGCTCTGTGTCGTGTGGTTGAAGCGACAATGTAAATTAACAAAAGTGATATTGGTTAAGATAAAATAAAAATCAGTACAATCCATTCACCTTCACTTATGTTAATGTCCCCAGGTTAACTGCAGGTGGCATAAAGCTAAGAGGCCAACTATGAAACGCATTTAGTCCTGCAGATTGGTTCCTTGGAGACTTGTCCTCACCCCACCTCCCCCTTCCACTCACGTGCAGGACTGCAGCGTGTGGATAGAGGGAGGTGGAACATCTCCGTTCAAGAAGAACAGCTAGCTCCTCATGTGCAACGTTCCACTGCTCCTGGAGAACTAGAAGCTGCTCACAGATGGCATCTGTTTGTCTACTGGGAGTTGCAATCTACGCACAGTGTGTTACGCTGCTCAGTGAGGATGTCGAGCATGTCTCTGGTAGCACATGTCTCTGGTGCATCAAGCTGCTACCATTCGGCAGACACCAGACCACGTGGGAGGCTGCTTGGATGCAGAGACACACTTCGAAAGGAGATGAGAAGGAATCTCTTTAGTCAGGGGGTGGTGAATCTGGAATTCATTGCTGTGAAGGCCAAGTCAATGGATGTTTTTAAGGTGAAGATTGACAGATTCTTGATTAGTAAAGGGCGTCAGGGGTTATGGGGAGAAAGCAGGAGAATGGGAGAGATATGGGGGAGAAGATTTGATGGGCCGAATGGCCTAGTTCTGCTCCTAGAACTTATCAACTCTTCATGGCAGCCATCATCTAAGCCTGTACGACACGAATGCCACAAAGCTCTTGCCAAAAAAGAAAGGATCACATCCAGACTGAAAGACATGGTCTCCTGGCTCTGTCTCTCTGGGAATTAATTCCTCCACACTCCTTTACACTTCTTGTATTTGGCCAGGAAACCCCGACAATGAACTAAGTAGAAACAGGAACTGGAGATGCTGGTTAATACGCAAAAGGACACAGCTGGAGTAACTGAGCAGGTCAGGCAGCATCTCAAATAGATTTGGTAAATAGATTGTAGATTTGGTAAATGCAGTCTTTGGCCCAGAGTAGGAGGCGCGAGAACTAGAGAACAGGTTTACCTTGAGGGGGGAAGATTTAATAGGAACCTGAGGGGTAAAGTTTTTTTACACAAAGGGTAGTGGGTGTATGAAACGACCTGCCAGAGGAGGCAGTTGAGGCAGGTACTATCACAATATTTAAGAGACAATTGGACAGAATCATGGATAGGATAGGTTTAGAAGGTTATGGGCCAAGCGTGGGCAGATGGGACTTGTTTAGATGGGTTGGTCAGCATGGGCATCTTGGGCCAAAGGACCTGTTTCCGTGCTGTATAACTCTCTGATTCTATCTCTGGAGAACATAAATAGGTGATGTTTCGGGTCGAGACCCTTCAGATGGAAACTTCTCCAGATGGAAAATTCTTCAGGCTTCTGAAGAAGGGTCTCAACCCAAAACTCTACATATGCCATGTTCTCCAATGAACTAAGTCTCTCAATCTGCACCACATCAACCTTGTTATTCAAGCGTCCTAATTGTGGTCAGTAACTGTGTGCTTGCGGCAGGACAGCTACCTGACCCTCTCACACCTCCTCTGGACTGCTAGTAATTGATATTTCTCCTCATGGTTTGCATCTCTCCAACTCATTTTACTCATTCCACAATGTCAATTTCTGAGTGCTGTGTGGATTGTCAAGTGCAACCTTTCATCTGCGGAAATATTCATAATTGTCCTCCCTCCCGTGTCCCCACGCACCTCCTGCTCTGATTCCCTATTGCTCTGGTGGGGGAAAGACAGGGTTTTCTCGTCACACCCTCAAAGTCAAACAAAGTGACGCTGCAACTCAATAAGTTACGAAGGTGCAGCAACGTTTTTACTGGTTGTGCCTGGCAGACTTTGTATTTGCTTGGCTCATATACGGTTCGCTCCTCAGAGGTCCCTCTGCTCACAGTCTGATGTAGTACTGAGAGAATCCCCCCCAACCTCCATTGTGTGAGAGTGGTCTCCCTCCTGTGTTATTTTATTCCAATCGGGGATATGAAGTGTGATGATTACCTCTTCACTATCCAACCTTCGGAGGCTTGACATGTGGGGAGTTGGAAGCATTGAAATGCCAGTAGTGCTGAGCCAATAGTGAGGGTTTGGTGTAGGAGATGGATCTGTGGGATTAATAATTTCTGCGTGCCGATGGGTTTTTGTGTTTGCCTCTTGGATAAATGTTTCAGTATGAGTATTTTAAATGCTGTGCAGTATTGTTCTGTGGTTTTATGCTCTATGAAGAGTAAATATTTATTTCAGCATTAATTTTCTTAATTATTAGAGTAGAGCATGGGTATTTTTGAAGTCATGCTCAATTTACTTTTGACACTACTAATGTGTAGCGGTGTCGATGACAATAAAATGGGGCTCATTTGATTGTGGGGGAATAGATGATACATTCACCATGGAAATCATTTAGTGAGATTTAGTTCAGTTTAGTTTAGTTTATTGTCACGTGTACCATGGTACAGTGAAAAACTTTTTTTGTTGCATGCTACCCAGTCAGTGGAAAGATTATACATTTATGTGAAACTCATTTTTTTAGCATTTCCAAAAGTAAATGTTTTCATGTCTCTGGATGGTCTACAAATTTCTAAGAGAACAAGAAGCTCATTCAAGTCACACATAAAAATAAATCTGCATCTAAATGCTTTCATTACATAAGTGAACAATACCTGATTGTGAAGATAGACACAAAAAGCAGGAGTAACTCAGAGGGACAGGCAGCATCTCTGGAGAGAAGGAATGGGTGACTAGACAGTCTTGAACCGAAACGTCACCCATTCCTTCTCTTCTGAGATGCTGCTTGCCCCACTGAGTTATACCAGCTTTTTGTGTCTATCTTCGGTTTAAACCAGCATCTGCAGTTCCTTCCTACACACAATACCTTGATTGTCAATTAACCTGGCTTCTGCACGATACAATTGCAAATTTGTACTTAAAATGGGCTTAAAACTGCACATTTCAAGGTTCTGATGAAATGTATTCTCATAATTAAATACAGTTAAAGAGACAGCAAAACTGGACAGTATAGTGGAACACTTTTTCTTCTTACTATTACTGCCAAAGAGGGTGTGAGAAACCTGATTTAACATCACTGAAAGATAAATCAATTATGTTATAGAGCCACACAGTACGAAAACAGGTCCCTGAGCTCACTCAACCTGCCCATGTCGACCAAGAGGCCCCAGCTATGCTAGTCCCTCTACCTGCGTTTGTCAGGTCATCTATCATCAGCGTAAACCAGTCATATTTACATTTAAAATTTTGATTGGAAAATTCATACAACATATGCGCAGTAATGCCTTTGTCTAACGAACATGAGCACAATTTGAAGAAATGTCTTTAACTGGTACTAATCAACATTCAGTGAGACCATGTCTCAGTTGTGGCTTAACTTCAATTACGGACTTTTGATCTTTGTCTCTTAGAACATAGAGCATAGAAGAGTACAGCACAGGAACAGCCTCTTTGGTCCATAATATCTGTGTCCAAAACGATGCTCAATTAAACCAATCACCTCTGCCTGCACATAATCCATATCCCTCCATTTCCTGCATATCCATGTGCCTGCATATCTACAAGCCTCTCAATCCCATGTCATATCTACGTCCACCACCACCCCTGGCAGCACATTCAGGGTCCCCATCAATCTCTGGGTTAAAAACTTGTCCTGCTCATCTCTTTCTAAACTTTGTCCCTCTCGCTTTTTCTCACAGAGAGTGGTGAGTCTGTGGAATTCTCTGCCTCAGAGGGGGGTGGAGGCTGGTTCTCTGGATGCTTTCAAGAGAGAGCTAGATAGGGCTCTTAAAAATAGTGGAGTCAGGGGAAATGGGGAGAAGGCAGGAACGGGGTACTGATAGGGGATGATCAGCCATGATCACATTGAATGGCGGTGCTGGCTCGAAGGGCCGAATGGCCTACTCCTGCACCCATTGTCTATTGTCTATTGTCTATTTGATTAACAAAAATCCAAACAATATCAGTTAAAATTAACAGTTTGTCGAGTATCAGTCACCGTACATCCCCGATTGTTCATTTTTTGTGAAATTTATTTTGCATATATAACACATGCGGGTGCTGCCACTTTTGGTGCCATTATGGACTTTGAATAATGGTGCCAAAAATGGCAGAGCACACTTGTGAAATATATGCAAAATGAATTTCATTTCTTCTTATCAAGTCCACACATAAGATTAGAAGTTGTTCAGCCAGGGCGGAACACACTTCTCGGCATCTGCATACAATGGTGTCTGTCTTGTCGCTTCTTGTGCTTCTTGTGGAAAGATTGGTGGAAACAGGGCCACGATGTGAACGCTCTTTCCTTGACCCATGAATTTCACAGTGCAGTTACATATGTGCAAAATCAAGCACTATAGACTATCATTGGTATGAAGACATTTTGGGCTGAAGGCTGACAGAAGGGAGGGCCAGTTGCAAGGCAAATGCCTCTGCATTCCTTACTACTGCAAGTTGCTGCAGCAGTCTCTTAGGGTCAGTCGTCAGCTCATGGAATCAGTGCTGCATTAAAGGATGGGAAAGGGCAGGGGATGTGGAGTGTTGATAGGGTTCAGCAAGAACTGATCGGAAAGGCCAACTGGACTTCATATCTGACCTCTCATCTCTATGCCAGGGAAGGGAATCGTTAAAGGTTAGTGAAGGGGAGTGGCTTGTTTTGATTTTTATGTAAATGACATTAACATTTCAATTAGTTTGCATAAATTGAAGGATATTGCATTTATTTCTTAAGAATGTATATTATTTCACTTGTTTCAGAACGTCTCTGATCACCAGGGACATGGTGATCACTGAACCAAATTGTCCCTTTTGGACACAGAAACAATGAAAGAGGTTGGCGCAAGAAATCCATTGAGGGAGTCTTAAGGTTCAACAGCCTCTGACCTCCTCATCACTTACACATTACTCCACCTGATTACATGGGCAGACGGTAAGTCTAGAATGGATGCGGCATAGTATGATCTGGCCTATTAAATATTTTCTTGCTCCAAGTCTTACATGGCATACTCCAGTGCTAAACTTCAACATCAACAGAATCTCTATCTTTTTGACGTTACTTTTTACATAACAATCTGGGTAGCTTTGTGGAACTCACAATCTCAATGGCCAGTTTTTTGAGAATGCAATGGTTATTTGACAGCAAATATTGTTAAATTCATTTAAAAGGCTTAGAGGCAAGTGTTGGTAAGTTTATCTACAGGCTGTGGTGTGACTTGTTCTAATATGTAGGTTATTTTCCTACATAAACCAAATAATGAAAGGCCTACATAGATAGATCAGCCATCAACGAATAGTGGAGTAGAATCGATGGGGTGAATGGCCTAATTGTGCTCCTATGTCTTATGGTCATGTGGACAAATGAGTAGATTTATTTTCAGGCTATCCAGTTGCTTTGCTGCATTGGGTGGCCTGCTCCTTTCATTGTGATTTTAAGTTTCATAAAGTTTGAGTCAAACAAGTGAATGTAAGTCCATGTAACATATCATTTGTGATGGTTGAGAGGTCATCTCAGGTATGATTGCCCACAGCTATCTGCTGGATACAATATTTGTGTATTGTTTGACAAAGAATTTATCTGGAAATTCTCTAGTTTGTGTTTGGTGGAAAACCAATAGAAGACTCTGAAAATATAGTGCAAATGCCCATCAAAAATCCAAGCGCCCGTCACATGCCGAAAGATTGCAGTGTACAGTTATGGAAATTCTACAGAGATTGAATGGGTAGGATACACTTCTCAGAGTGGAGTGGTAAATAACTATATAAGTTCACGCTAATTAGTAGAGGATTAGGGTGAAATAAAGGAAGGTTCTTGGCCTGGAACCACGGTGACTGAAATGGTGGTGAGGCAGAAACTCTCAACATATTTAATAAGTATTTGGATGCATACATGAATTGTCATAGCCTAGAGGGATATAGAGTGGAGATGAAAGGACAAGGGGTGGTGGTGTAGGATTGGAGCGACAAGAGAAAGCATCCTTCTTAGACATGGGCTTGAACCAACTGAGCTACTATAATAACAAATCTACCAGCCATGGAGAACAAACATTAAAAAATAGATTCCTTCCAAATCATTCAATAGAGCAAACTGAGCATTTTGCAAGCATGCAAGTATCTCCAAAATTACCAAATTTGTTAAATAAAGTTGCCGCCCTTGGGCCAGATATTTCCAGAAATGTGAAATTAAATAAATTGAATCAGCTGATGCAGTGAATTCAGCAATTCATTATTTTAAGAAATAATGTAATGTATCACTCAATTGCTACCGTTTTGGTATTAAAGCTGAAGAGTTGGGCAGTATCTCCATTGATAGAAGAAATTATAGGAAAATAGGAAATGCCAAAACTGAGACGTTAAAAAGTGTTTGGGATAATGATGGAAAGTTTCTAATGCAAGTCAGGAGACAGAAATTATAATTGCAAAATGTTGGTGAAAACACAGTCTGGACAAGGGCAAGTACTATAGGGGATAGGAGGAGGGCAAAGGACCAATGGGATTTCTGGAAGTTCGATGGACCTGATGGGTTGATCAGCCTCCTCCTGTGCCAGGCAAGTGAGGAGTGTACAATCATATTCCTGACTTGCACCCTGTAGATAATGGTGCGGTTTTTGCATGTCAGGAGATGTGAGACGTTTGGCACTATATGCTGTATGCCTCTACTTAAAATCATTCTGAAACACAAAAATATCTTGGGACTGGAAAACTGGAAACAGAAGAGATCTTTCTTTGGAATCAATAGAATATGTAAACACGCAAATAAAAAATAATAATATATGCTGACCAGAAGTTTCTATGAATTAGGTTAGATTTATGGAACTCCCTGAATATTGAGAAGAGATGGGTTAGCTATAAAACAGCCTGCAGCATGGTTCAAAATATCAATTTCCATGGGAATAATTGCAATTACTCTTAGATGTGTTTGGGCCTTAAATATATTCTGAAGTAAATAGTTATAGGTACTGCACAAGTGGTGACTCAAGTCATCAGGTTTATCTAAAAGGAAGTCAATTGATTAAATTGGATTTATTTTCGGGCTGTTAAAATGGACTGAACATATTTACAATCCAGGTAAGCTTTTGTTAAAGAGTTTAGATTTTGATAGTTTAGGAGTTAAGCTGTGAACTGTGGTAAAATAAATTAATAAAGTTATTGAGAAAAAGACGTGTGGGTCAGGAGGGGATGCAAATTGGTCAGGATTCCATTTGGTAGCTCCATGCCAAGTATTCCACTTCCTGGGGTTTCCTGCCCAAATATGGAATTTGCAGTTGACGAGACTGCGTAAACCAATGATTCTTTCATCATATTTTCCTTAGCAACACTACAGAGTTTGTACGTTCTCCCTGAGACCAGGTGGGTTTTCTCTGGGTGCTCCGGTTTCCTCCCATGTTCCAAAGACGTGCACGTTTGCAGGTTAATTGGCTTTGGTAAATTGTCTCTAGTGTGAAGGATATAACTAGTTTATGGTGATCGCTGTTCGACACAGATTTGGTGGGCCAAAGGGCCTGTTTCCACACTGGATCTCTTAACTAAACACTGCTTGCAAGGGAAACTGGAGTGTTCTAAACAACTTTTGTTGCTTTTAGACTCAGGTGAGAGGAATAGGGAAGGGAATGTAAGGCAGCTTTGAATAATGAAATGCTTACCACTGCAAGGAAGAAAATCCACGTCAAAAATGGATTAAAAAACTGGAATTCTTGGAAACTATGAAATTCTATTGATTCCAAAGAAAGATTTCTGTTTCCAGTTTTCCAGTCCCAAGATATTTTTGTATTTCAGAATGATTTTAAGTAGAGGCATACAGCATGTAGTGTCAGACGTCTCGCATCTCCTGACATGCAAAAACTGCACCACTGTCTACAGGGCGCAAGTCAGGAATATGAGATGCGTCAGGAGATGGATAAAGCATATAAATATAAAGCAAGTCAGGAATATGAATGTGAGTCAGGAGATGGATTAAAAATCCCCTGTTGGTGAATACCAAATCTTGCTTTGCCCTTGATCCAGGAGCATAAAATGACATAACTTCAATGGTACTATGCCCATAAAATATAAAGCATTCCAGAACATTGGAATTCATAACTAAAAATTGGGCGGCATAGTGGCACAGCTAATAGAGCTGTTGCTTCACTTAGCCAACAACCCAATATTAATCACAAACTCCGATGCTGTCTATTGGAATTGGGACGTCTTCCCTGTGACTATGTAGGTTTCCTCTGGTTGCTTCAGTTTCTTCCCACATCCCAATGCTGTTCTGATTGGTAAGTTAATTGGCCTTTGTAAAGTTGCTCCTAGTGTGTGGGTGAATGGTAGAATTTGGTGGTGGTGGAGCTGGGGGTATGGGAGGGGACGGGGGGTAAATTGACTAGAATGTGTAGTGCAATGTGACAGGTACATGGATCAGACAGGTTTGGAGTGATATGGGCCAAACGCAGGCAGGTGAGAGTAGTGTAGATGGGACATGTTGATCAGTGTGGGCTAGTTGGGCCGAATAACCTGTTTCCACACTCTTGACTCTTGTGATAGGTTGCATGGAAATTTTATGGAGGAAAATGGGCCAAATGGGCCATCAATGCCCACAGGAAATATGGAAATAACAGAATGAGGGAGCCTGATCTGCCCCATTTTAATTCTTGAAAACATGCATAAAAATCTATTGCTGTTATTTATGCGCATCTACAGTCCCTATGTTGTCAATTTGATTGCTTGAATATAAATAGCAGATGGTGATACAGGGCAAGGGCATAAGGCTTGGGGCATAGTAATTGAAGGACAGTGATGGATCAGGCATGTTTCGATTATGCAAAAACTTGTTCAAGCATTTGCTAGTCAATTAGGAAGATGCAAACAATGCCATGCCAAGCCTTCCTCCGTCTGCATTGCTCCCACTTGACATTCTCATGGCTTGCTCTACAAGTGTAAGGCTGCTGCCTCGCAAGTCAAAGGTGTCGACTTTATACAAAATTTATACAATTGAGTATCATCAATCAAATTTTAACACATGCCATATTAAACCATTATACATTCCAGAGAGAAATTTGCAAATTAACTGTCAAACTTGGTACGTTAACATCAAGGAAGTTAATATATTGCTTATTAAATTATGTTGTTCACTTACCTTTTGAAGCAGAGGAAGATAATTCCACAGATTATGCTGATAACAACCATAACTGCACCGCCAGCGACAGCCATCAAAACTATCTGCGACTTGACTCCCAAAGCAGTCTTTCCACTTCTTGATAAAATCTCTGAAGAAAGTAAAATCTAGGTAGTAGGAGTCTGACCCAAAAACAGTAAATGGAAAGCAAGAAAATACATAATGGCTCCACTATAGTTAACAGCCCTAACTTTATATGTCTTATGCAAATACTTAAAAATCTAACAATATATCTTGTACTCATATATATAAAGTTGAAGAGTAATAAAATCACAAAGTACACATTTCTGGATGTGAAGTTGGATATTGAGCCACAAGAATGAATTATAGATGAATTCATATATGAATTTTAGAATAAACAAAGGTTAACTTGAAAAATATGGGCATTAAGGTATTGTTGGAGAAAGAGTTACAGGCAGAGATAGACTGAGACTGGAACTGTAAAGCGGCCAAAAGTAACTGAGATGTAATGCTGAGGTCAGGTCGGGTCAGGTATTCATCTCGGGTACCCCCCGCCAAGGGTACCATGTAATGCCGTGCTACCTGCTCCATGGTCAGATAGTCGGCGACTAAACCATCTCCCCCACCTGGTTTACCAGGTGAGGAGGGGGCTGTGGACCCCCAGCACGACAAAAAACAAGACCTGTTAAAGGGCGGATGAGCTTCTAGCGAGCCAACGGCCATCCACACTTCAGTAGAAGTTGCGATCGCTGTCGTACATAGCATTGTAAGGAATGATGATAAAGCACACACACCAAAATCCCATACTTCCAATGGCGGAAGTCCGCAGGAACTGGAGGACAGAGATGTGTGGTGCGTCCGTCACCGTTCCCATTGGAAACCAGCACCACTGGGTCGCAAATGTTTTCAACGATGATTAATGAATGAAATGCTGAGTCTCTATATGGCGCTGGTCAGGACACGTTTGGAGTACTTTATGCAAATCTGAGGAAGGATGTGCTGGCTCTGGAGAGGGTCCAGAGGAGGTTTACAAAAATGATTCCAGGAATGAGTGGGTTAGCATATGATGAGCGCTTCACAGCACTGGGTCTCTACTCGCTGGAGTTTAGAAGGTTAAGGGGGGGACCTCATTGAAACTTACAGAATAATGAAAGGCATTGATAGAATGGTGGGAGAGTCTGGGACCAGAGGTCATAGCCTCAGAATTAAAGGGTGCCGTTTTAGAAAGGAGGTGAGGAGGATCTTAATTAGTCAGAGGGTAGTTAATCTGTGGAACTCATTATTACAGAGGGCTGTGGAGGCCAAGTCAATGGATATTTTTAAGGCAGAGGGAGACACATTCTTGATTAGAATGGGTGTCGTGTTATGGGGAGAGAGCAGGAAAATGGGATTAGGAGGCAGAGATCAGCCAATGGCGGAGCAGACCCGATGGGCCGAATGACCTAATTCTACTCCTAGAACTTGTGAACTTGTGAACTGACTGTCATTCACCAGAGGTGGATTAACAGGAAGGGGAAATACAGAGAACAGTGGAGCCATGGGGACGAAGTATTCAGAAGGTCCAAAGAAAATTGCCAAGTTAGTCTTAAGTGCTGAAATGGTGGGGTGGGGAGCTAGGACATTAGTTTAAAAACATGGTGGGCAGGGTGCTAATGGGGATCAGCGAGCAATGTATACTATAAGTGCGACTTCATGGAAGGCAAGATTTGTGTTCACAGAGTTTGGAGTATTGATGTTGGTGATGAGATTATCAGTGAAATAGGGTGTTAGAATAAGTGATGATAGGAAAATGGATCGATTGTAATCATGTATTGTCTTTCTGCCGACTGGTTAGCACGCAACAAAAGCTTTTCACTGTACCTCGGTACGCGTGACAAAAAACTAAATTGAAACTGAAACTGAACTGGGTTAGTAATATACAACTGTGCTGGGACAGTTTCACAGTGTGTTAGATTAGAAAATGGCCAAAGAATCTAGAATGAAGCCTAGAGCAGAAGATGCTGAATAGATGTCCTTTGTACCGAGTAGATCCTCATTAAAGAACATAAGAATAACATTTGTGCCTGAGTGGGAGTTTTCTTATTCCATAACTGACAGAATAATGGAGTCCATGATAGCACACATCTCAAACCATAAATTGGGAAGGACATCAGCAAAAGGCAGTATATTGAATAAAAAGAAAAGGCGACAAAGGACAAATCATTGAAGATATTCGAGGAGAAAAGACATTGCCCAAGAAATTCAGCTTCTGATCAGAGAATGAAGAACAGAATCTTGTAAGATCAATCCGCCAGCAATGTGAAATGTTGGCAGAGGATGGATGGTCAATTATACTAAATTTAGTGGAAAGGTTGAGTCGGAGAAGGAGAAGGAATTGAACTACTCAATGAAATGATTCAACTTAAAATGGCTTTGGATGTTTCTCCCCTACAATTTCAATTTGAATGAACAGATTTGAATTGGGCAACTAGGAATAGATTGGGGAGAATCACAGAGTTTCTTGCCCGGAATAGGCAAATCGAGAACCAGAGGACATCTTTTTAAGGTGAGGGTGGAAAGATTTAACAGGAACCCGAGGAGAACTTTTTCACGCAAAGAGAAGTGGGTGTAGGGCACGAGGTGCTGGAGGAGGTAGTTGAGGCTGGTATTATCGCAATGTTTCAGAAACATTTAGATAGGTACAGATATGATAGGTTTAGAGGGATATGGGCCAAACACAGGCAGATAGGATTAGTGTAGATGGGACATATTGATCAGTGTGGGCAAGTTAGACCAAAGGGCCTCTTTTCCACTCTGTATGACTCTATGACTAACTTTGAAGAAAGAAGGAGGTTTCCTGAATAGATCCTGTTAAATTGTTCTCAACTAAAGAGGATATAATGAAGGAAGTGAGTGGTCGGGAGCCTGAGTAGGGTATCAGGTAGACACAAAGTGCTGGAGTAACTCAGCCGGTCAAGGCAGTGTCCCTGGAGAAAAACGATGTGATGTTTCGGGTCGAGACCCTACTTAGGTAAAGTTAAAAGGTAGAGTTAAAAGATTCACGTCACACCATTTCCATTCTAGCATTCCACTTCCAAATAACCCTGGTTTGTTCTGACCTGAGACCTTTTAGTAGTGCTTTAAAAACATTGTACATGCAAGATGAATGTTGTACTTAATATCCGTAGCTGGTCTTTTTCACAATCTCCAACATTCATCACTATAATGGAAACAATTTAGACAGTCCTCGAACAGCATTGATCCAGATTCAAACAGTGACAAACCTTGATCAATTCTTCTTTCAGTTGCCAAATTGGACAATGATATCAGGGATGGACTACCATCTTCATCAATATGTATAGATTCATTTAAGACTTAGATGTGTAATTGCCCATTAACTACTGTGTAAATGTCACAGCTCAAACGGCTTCAAACCAATGATGGATGATCAAAAGTATGGAATGAAAGTAATCAGTTATTCCTATAGAGTATTTTTTTATTTAATCAAACTCATTAAGGTTTGCTCTTTGTTAAAGAAGGAACTGAAGATGCTGGAGAATCGAGGGTACACAAAAGGCTGGAGAAACTCAGCGGGTGCAGCAGCATCTAAGGAGCGAAGGAGATAGGCGACTTTGTAATGTTCAACTTTTGTGCTCATTCATCTATTTCATCTCTTTGAGAGGTATTAAGTTCTGTTCAGTTTCAGTCCACATCTGATCTTAAATAAAGCGTTATGTGGGTCTACGAGGGGAAACAGGTGGAGAGAATACAGGAATTAATGTAGATGTAATGTGATGATCCGCAGGATTGACGGTGGATGAGGGATGTGTATTTGCTGCACCAATTCCTGAGGCTGCCTTGGAGTGGCACAGAAC
This sequence comes from Okamejei kenojei, assembly GCA_035221665.1. Classification (NCBI taxonomy): domain Eukaryota; kingdom Metazoa; phylum Chordata; class Chondrichthyes; order Rajiformes; family Rajidae; genus Okamejei; species Okamejei kenojei. Next base: position 100,209,277 of record CM069135.1, read on the forward strand.
ATCAGGCATTGCTGATGAGGACTGGCTGAAGACGGGAGCCCAATGGATCAGGATGCCAAACAGTTCCGGCGCCAGGCATGATTAGAGTACGTCAATATTGATAACTGGCATATGGATGTCAATGATAATTCCCTGGCCCAGGAACTAAATAATTAACTGGATTGAAAAAATGCAGCCAGTAGGTTTGGTCCTGCACCTGACTATGAGATGTAGAAACATAGATTATTCAATACATCTGAAAACTACCTTCCCCCAATCCGTAAAATAATCTGTATCTAATCTTTCAATTGATGCACCTCTGACATATGTTACCAGACATTCATGACTATACCACATAGAAACATTCTGGATTTACCATCTGTCAATGGCATCAATGTGCACTGGCGAATGCTTTCTAATTAGAATAGGGCGCAAGTCAATGATGGATGATCAAAAGTATGGAATTGTTTTAGATTTTCAAGTTTAATGATTATGATGCAGAGGAAGTGGCGTCAGCATAGCTGTTTAAATGTAAACATTTTATACCACAAAGCATAATCTCTTTCCACCATGTTGCAACAAATTCTTAAAAATAAAATACATTTTAATAATGCAATCAGCAACTGGGACAATTCCATGCACAGTAAATTGCCTGCCACAGTTTATTACTTGGCAGTGAATGTCTGTTGGATCTCTCTCTCTCTTAGTTAATGGGCATTCCACTGCAGCATCTACAAAATTGAAAGAATTAATAATAAGGCAGTGATCCATCTAACTCGTTTGGTGGAGTAAATACATTATTTTGTGTTTATAGAGGCTTTTTAAGAAGAGTTATGCACTGACACACTGGAATCTCATTAATGTGCCAGATTGAAAATAACTTTGCACAATGGGGGTAACTTTGATTTAAAAATTAAACAACAATATGAAGCTTTAAAGGCCACATGATAAATAGGGGAATATTTATTCTGTGGACAAATGACTTGTTATGGTGATACAGAAATCAATGGAATTTATTACATATCAAAGTTACATTCATCTTTCATTACTAACTCGGTATAAATAACTTCAAAGCGTTAACGCTGTGAGTCAGACTGTACCAGTGAGCATAAAGAAAAATGTTGGATTGCAGTGCAGCGGTAGTGCACCATAATGTCTAACGGAGAGCCTCTTAGCACAAAGACCTGGAAGAATCGAGGCAGTGGTAGTAGCAAAATATTCAATGCAGCTCTAAGAAGGGGGGAATGCAATACTTTAAGGGGACATTGGTAGTTTCAATGCTTGCCCAATAGTCTTTTTTGAAATGGAGAGGGAGGGAGCAAGGAACCAGAGAAAAGGGCAGATTGTTTATCCTGCCAAATTTTGCAGAGAGGCAGAGCAAAGAGTGATTGGTGTGTGTAGGAAGTAACTACAGATGCTGGTTTACACCGAAGATAGACACAAAATGCTGGAGTAACGTTTTGGGCTGAGACCCTTCATCAGACTGAGAGTCATGGAGGGGGACACTAGAGGTATGGGAAGGTACAGGACAAAGCAGAGCCTGCATCAATGACTCAGGAAAGATGGAGCCCACAATGGTCTGCCACTGGTTGGTTGGCTAGTTGGCTGGGGTTGAGGTGATAACGAAGGAAGATTGGTATCTTTAATCTGGACGTGAAGCTTGCTCAGAGAAAATCAGAGACGCACGGACCTGCGGATGCTGAAATCGTGCAAAGAACACAAAGTGCTGGAGTAACTCAGCGATTAAGACAGCAGGGAATATCAGCTTGGGAAGTGGGTACATCTTCACTAGGGATAATCTTGCCTCAGAGGTGGTTGAGGTTTAACATAATGAAGTAGAAGCCATCATCAGCAGCTATATTCTGGAACGTGTACAAAAAAATACTCCTTTTTGCTACATGATATGTTATGAATAAAGGTATTTCTAACAATCATATGCTACAGCCACTGTGATGAGATTGGGACCACAGTCTATTTTGTTCTTCCATCTGGCACAGTTGGTGGAGCTGCTGTCTCACAGCGCCAGAGAGCCAGGTTTTCTCCAGATGGCACAAGTTTCCTGCCACATCACAAAGACGTGTGGGTTTAGGTGCTCAGTTCCCTGCTCTACTCACTTAATAACCCATGACTGTGCAGCTGGACATAGTTACAACTCAATCTTCGCTGACAATACCACTGTTGTTGTACGAATTGCAGATAATGATGAGTGTAGGAATGTAGATCATCTGATTAAATGGTGCCAGAACAACAACCTTGCTCTCAACATCAGTAAAACCAGTAAATCAGTAAAAAGATGGTGAATGAATGTTGACTTCAGAATAGGAAGGCCGAGGACCCAAAAACCAGTCAACAACTTCAAGTTCCTGGGCATGTATATCTCTAAAGATCTGTCCTGGACTCAGCACATTGATGCAATCATAAATGCCTCTAGTTCCTTAATGCCTCCATTAATGCCTCCAGTTCCTTAGAAGATTGAGGAGATTCTATAGGTTTATAAATACCCTCTTGATCTTCTCCAGGTGTATGGTAGAGAGCATATTGGTTGTATCATGGCTTGGTTTGGCAACTTGAACTCCCAGGAACGAAGGAGATTACAAAAGGTGGGGAACACTGCCCAGTCCATCATGGGGACTCACCTCCTCACCCTCAAAGGAATCTACAAGGGGCGCTGCCTCAAAAAGGCAGCCAGAATCATCAAAGACCTGCACCACGCTGGCAACACTCTCATTTCACTCTTGCCACCGTGAAGAAGATATAGAAGCCATAAACCAGCAATGTCCAGGTTCAGGAATAGCTTCTTACCTGCCACCATCACGCTGTTGAACACTACACACTACAACTAAACTCCAAACTGCCTGGTTTTTGCACTATGTTGGGTTTTTTAATATATTGAACTTCTTTTATTATATTTGCTTATTACATTATTGAGTAATGCGTTCACAAATCTATTGTGCTGCTGGAAGTAAAAATTTAATTGTTCCGTTTCAGTGCACATGACAATAAAGCACTCTCTCTCGTAAATTGCCCCCAGTGTGTAGGGAATGGACGCGAAAATGAGATTACGATGAACAAGTGTGTACGGGTGATCGATGGTCGGCGTTGACGCGCGGGGGGCTGAAGAGCCTGTTTCCTTGATGTATCTTTCAATCAATCAAGGTCTGACAAAAAATCTACTCTTGTGGAGGGAAATAAGAGGCAGGGAGAAGCCGACATGTTGATATTCTGTAGGAAGATAAATCTCTTCCCGCATCACAAGCACAGATCTGCTCGTAAGCAGACAACAGAATGTAAACGACACCATGCATGAGCTGTTTATTACTCCGCACAGTTTCTTCAGAGTGGATCTTCCATCACTCTCGGCTGGAGCGCAGCAGTTTATTCACAGGACAGTCTGTGAGTATGGACAGCAGCAGTGAGAACCCAGCTGTGGAACCTGGACATAGGCACATTGTTTAGGTAGACTGCAAAGTGCCAATGCCATGGAACCATGCCAACACGCGGGCTAGAAGCAAATTCCTAATGGAGGTTAAGTGGAAATTGCTCACTGAGTCTTATATGCTGCAAATTGTCTGTTGCTACCTGCATCTGCTACCAATTGCTTGTGCTGTATGAGTAACCTAGTGTAGGCAGCCACCGCAAATTCACTCATATTTAGAAAAGGTGTCAATCTCTACAATCTCTCTCAAATGCGGGCAGGTGGGACTAGCATAGATGGGGCATCTTGGTCAGCATGGGTAAATCGGGCCAAAGGGTCTGTTTCCCTGCTGTATGATGCTGTGACTATGGCTCTATAATGGTGTTTGAAAATTACACATGATGGTGATTCCTCTGGTGCAGGCGGTTTCATTGAGTGAAGGACCTGGAGAAAACAGAAAAGGAACAAGCGTCAGTACAGCACCTGGAGGCTGGGTTGCCACAAATGTCAAGCATCAAAAGGTATTCAAAGTAGGCCAACCTGCCTGATAATCGGTTTCTCGCAGGTGCATGCAAGGGCGCAAATAATAGTGAGAGGCCATGTTCCATGAAGCCTCCAACTTTGAAATGTCCCATCTTGTGACACCTCTGGAAGTTAGGAAGTTGCCACAATGCTAGGGGTGAATTCTGATACTGGCTATTACCCCGTCACCTGCCCTGCCACCCGCACCCAATCTTACTCCTCTCCCCTGTGCTGTGCACCATTTTCTCCCGAAGAAGCAGAGAGTGAGAGTTGGTGAATGATTGTTGCATCGAAGATGAGTGGGAAAAGGAGGAAAGAGATTCAGGATGGGAGGACCTTATATGAAAGGCATGCGACTGTAGGAGACATAAGCATTCTGCAAGGGCTAGTCTCTGAGACAAGAAGATGCTGCTAATTGCTGTTCATATGTCCATGCCATTCGGCCCATCAATTCTACTTCGCCATTCAATCATGGCTGATCTATCTTTACTTCTCAACCCCATTCTCCTGCATTCTCCCCATTACCCCAGACACCCCAACTAACCAAGAATCTGTCAATCTCTACCTTAAAAATATACATTTATTTGGCCTCCACAACCATCTACAGTGAATTCCACAGATTCACCACTCTCTGACGATAAAAATTCCTCCTCCTTTCTACAGGTACATCCTTTTATGTTGATGCCATGACCTCTGGTCCTCTCCACATTCACTCTATCCAGGCCTTTCACTATTCGGTAAGTTTCAATAAGGCTCCCCCTCATCCTTCTAAACGCCAGCAAGTTCACGCCCAGTGCTGTCAGAAGCTCATTATTTCTTAACCAATCATTTCTGGAATCATTATCGTAAACCTAAGATAAGGCAGCAAGAATTGAATTGAAATTAATTTCCTTTATTGTCATTCAAACCTAAGTTCAAACGGAATTTCGTACCATGCAGTCATGACAAAAAGAAGCAACAAAACACACAATGAACACAATTTACACAAACATTCATCGCAGTGAATCTCCAGGCATCTCCTCACTGTGATGCAAGGCAAAACGTTTTATCTCTTCCTTGCTTGTTCTCCCGCTGCGTCGAGGCGATCAAGGCTCTCGATTTTGAAGCACCCGCCGGGTGATGGTAAATCCCGCAGCCGATTTTTAAGCTCCACGAATGGGCGGACGAAGCTGCTATCCTCCAGTCCAGCGGATGAAGCTGCAGTTGCGGGTGCTCCCGAGAATCGGTCACCAACCAGCTCCCGATGTTACCGTCCACAGGGCCCACGGCCGTAGCCTCCGAAGCCCCGAAGTCGGGCCGCAGCCACAGCGCCACCACAGCCTCCGAAGTCAGCCAGCTCCGCGATGGTCAGTCCACAGGCTCTGCCACCGGAGCCCCCAAGGTCGATTCCAGTTGGAGGCCGCCAGCTCCAAGATATTAGGCCTCAGCGCAGACTGAGACACCACAAGGAAAAAGTCGCATCCCCGTTGAAGGAAAATATTTCTTTTAAGTTTCCCTCACCCCCCCCACATATATACAACTAAAAATAGACTAAAACACACATCTAACAAGACAAAAAGGAAACAAAAAAAGGAAAGACAGACGGACTGCAGGCGAGCCGCAGCTGCTTGGGCAGTGCCGCCACTTCCGGAAATTGAAGAAAGGGAAGAGTGTGTGTTTGTAGTGAGAGGGAGAAATGGTAATGTGTTCTTGCGCTGGATAGAGAAAGGTGTAATGAAGGAGAGCAAATTGCTGAGAAAGAAGGGAGAGGAAGGAGAGACTGATTACCAGAGTTTGTGTGAGATTGTCAAAGCAATTTCTGCAACAAATTCCAGTCCCGAGGGTGATGTTTCTGTGCTGACAACTGCAATAATTACTCCATGTCTATGTTGATATGTTCCTCCCACTGATGAAAGGAAAGCTTCCATTATTGCCCCGACTTTGTCCAACGTCCCCTAGAGAGGCTTACCTGTAGTGTTTGCTGACACACTTTACTCTTCCATCACTCCAAAGCAGTTTTCCAGAAAGAAATGCTAATCTTCTTTAACAGGCAAGTTCCTTGCTGTAGGGAGGCCTTTGGCTGGCATGCTGGAAATTACACTAATTGTTAGGTTTCGTATTGTGTCAAAAATTGGGAAGAAAATTAGTATATTGAGGTCCAAGAGTTAAAATACCCTATGATGTTTGATGATCCACGAGTGAGTTTTTAAACGTATCCCATACTGATCTGGCCTGATTAAATCTGGGCCAGAAATATGAGAAATAAATAATGAACAGATTACTTGGATTCTGGGAGATAGTTAGTGATAAAGCTAACCAGAGAATGTCAAGTGTGCTCATCAGCCGCTGTCCCACTTTCCCACTTTCCCAAATTACTCACAAATTCTCCCGAGTTTTCCCCTTGATTCAAACTTGAAGAATAACGGTAATAGCCAGCCGTAGGTACTCGGGGCTATTTTATTTTACGCGTGGACATTTTTCAACATGTTGAAAAAACGTCCCGATTTACCTGATGCCCTGAGTACCTACGGCTGGCATTATGAGCCGCTACGAAATATCTACGGACTCGCTACGGACATTCTCCGAGTTTGAAGCAAGGGGAAAACTCGGGAGAATTTGTGAGTAACTCGGGAAAGTGGGACAGTGGCATAACATATCTCTTGGAGATTGAAGGAACTGCTCAAGATGCTGGAATCTTGAGAAAAACAATGTTTCTTGTTCAGGTAGAAGGAAATATAGTTAGTTTGACAATGGTCAGATTTGAATATAAATGTTGCTCTCCACACGTCTGTAAAATATATTAGTTGAATAAGTCATGTGTTATCTTGATTGAGTAAAGAATATTACTCGTCACAAAAAAATGGAGAACCATGAGTATGTGTGGAAGACATACAGACAATGTCTACAGCTTTGCCCTCGTCAACCTTCTTGGCTACATCTTCAAAAAACTCAACCGGGTTCATAAGACGCGATCTCCATCCAGTGCAGAATGGATGCATGTTGGTGGTGGGGGGAGGGTGTCATATTTTTGTGAATATGGTTGATGACATCTTCTGAATGGATGGCTGTGAATATTTTGCAGGCGTGACCAGCAGTAAAATGTAAGTCTGAGGCAAACGGCGTAGCAGAGCCACTAAAGATCGTTCAACGCTCGCTCCACAGTGTGTATGTTCGGGTGCTTGCGAGTCAACAGGCCAACCCGTGAAACAGTATATAACCGCTTCACAGAACGCCATGAACCCAGCAACAACAAAAGTTCAGAATGAATGGCAGAAACCTGAGGATGAGACTGGTGGCTTAGGCAATGCTCTTGGTAGCAGCCACAGTCCTTGCACTCTAACATATGTCTGTACGTCTTTCCACATTCCACCTGACAGCATCCTGGCACATTGCCTCAACAAAGAAATGTCCCAACCCAAAACGCTACCTATCCATGTTCTCCAGAGATGCCGCCTGGCCCATTGAGTTACTCCAGCACTTTAGTTTAGTTTATTATTGTCATGTGTACCAAGTAAGAGTGAAATTTTTTTTGTCACGTGCTGTCGAGTGAAAGAAAAGACTATATATGATTACAATCAAGCCACCCTCATTATACAGACACAGGATAAACGATATAACGGTTAGTGCAAGATAACAACCAATAACGTCTGATTAAAGATAGCTCAAAGATCACCAATGAGGTGGATGGGAGGCCAGGACCGCACTCCAGCCGATGAGAGGACGGTTCAGTTGCCTGATAACAGCTGGGAAGAAACTGTCCCTGAATCTGGAGGTGTGCATTTTCAAACTACTGTACTGATGGGAGAGGGGAGAAGAGGGAGTGACCGGGGTGAGACTGCTCCTTGATAATGGTGGTGGCCTTGTCGGGGACGCGTGAAATCTAGATGGAGTTAATGGAAGGGAGGCTGGATTGCATGAAGGTCTGGGCTACACATCCACAACAATGTCAGATAAGGATCTCAGGATTCATAGAAAGAACGAGATTTCGCTGGAGCAGAAGTCAAGGATGGCATTTTGAAGGAGGCTTTATCCATGAAGAGATAACTTCTCTGACATAAATTTCTGATTAAGGATATTGTTAAGGATATTGTTAGCTCTGAAACCACTCCCAGACTATTGACAGCACTGCTAGGGGTAGACAATCATCAATTAATCTTTAGACCGTAGCATACAATGGAGACATTGATTGTCCATTGTCAGCTGGCACATGGCCATAGGTAATGCATTATTCAGATTTGTGCTTACTGAGCTAGAATCGGTTATCATCAGACTGTCTTTGAATCAAATAGGGTCCAGATTGCAGAAAATGAAAATTGCCAGATTATAACACGCCCAGCCAATATCTGAGCACATTACAACATTAAGTACTCCAAAGTCAGGAAACTTGTTCCCAGTGTGGAAATGTTAAGAATAAAGAGCATAGCTTTAACGTGAGAGGAACAAAGCTTTACGGAGATGTGCGGGGCAAGTGATTTACACAGAGAGTGGTGGGTGTGTGGAATGGAGGCACAAAGAAGCTTTTCGATAGGTACATGGATGTGGAGGGATATGGATCACATGCTGTCACAGGAGATTAGTTTAAGTTGGCATCATGTTTGGCACGGTGTCATGGGTCAAAGGACCCGTTCCTATGCTGTACTGTTCTATGTTCAATATTGAACTCTACAATAAACTTTCTCTGTATCAGCCATTTCTGCTGTGAATTATCCACCAGTCCTTTCTCTTTCTATGAGCAAATATTGACCTGCTGGGCATGTGCCACAGCTCTGTGTTTTGCAACATTTTCTGTTCCTTTGTTTGTATTCCTGCTTTCTCTATCAGGCCTGATGAATCCATTGACTAGATGACCTGTACAACTTAACCTCAAGGAAACCCTGGCCTCATTGTGTCACAGGCATTCCCTCCGTCTTGTCCCTCCCACCCACCACTGTCTCTGCAATTTGAAACCAACTTGTTACTCTCTGAAGTTGAGAGTCTAAAGATGAGTCCCAAGTACCTGATATGTTCATGTTCTCCTGACCTGCTGAGTTACTCCAGTCCACTGTGGGTACTGACCTCCCCACCATCAAGGGGATCCATACGAGGTGCTGCCTCAAAAAGGAGGCCAACATCATCAAGGACCCACACCACCCTCAGAGCCTGAAGCCCGTAACTTCCAGGTTCAGGAGCAGCTTCTTCCCAACAACCATCCGGCTATTAAACACAACAAACTCCAACTCAATTCTAAACTACAAACTATCGTGATTGTACTAGGGACCTTGGGACATTGTTTTTCACTCTGCACTATATTGTTTATTTTTTATATGTTTAATTTGTTTTTGCTGTTCATTATGGTTTTGACTGAGTACTATGTTCACATATCTGTTGTACTGCTGCATGTAAGAATTTTATTGTTCCATTTCAGGATATAGGATAGTGAAACACTCTTGACGCTTGTGAAGCAGTGACCAACAATACTCCTAAATTACTATTAAAACACAAAGTACTTTTGCTATAAAACCTGGATAAGCGTTCAACCAAGGAAACCAAGCCCAAAGCCAAAATAGTACATAAACTGCTTATAAACACTTATGCTAAGGACAATGACTAACTCCATAATCGTGTAGATACAGGTATATCATTGGGGCTATCAAGTGGGCACCTCCCTTCGCTGTTGTTTTCTTGAGTTAGGCCCACGACACCTCGGGAAGGCTCAACAGTTCCGGCATCCCAGAATCACCCCCATCAATACCTGCTCTCACCACCTATGCTAGCAGTATCTACTAAATAAAGGAAACTACAGACAATTAATTCACTTAAACAAATGTTACACACTTGCTTCCTGCCTTACACTTATCCTACCCCATCATTAAACAGTTGTAGTGCCACACTGCCACTAAGATCAACCTCACATAAAACTGGGACACACTTACACAGAATAGACTTACAAAGAAATGAACATACCACGCGTTATACGTTTCCTTTCTGCCCCCAACTAACACTGTTTCTTCTTCACCTAATCCACTTACTGCCTTGCTCTGCTGCCTCTGGCATCTCCTTTTATGGCCTGATGCAAACTCTGTCCGCATATTCCCAGCTTTTCACATAGACGTGATCGATCGCGCTATGGGACCTCTACAACCCACCACTACCAGATGTACTCTTGCTTTCCATCCTCGCTGCATAACTTCTGCTGCCAAATCTACATATTGAAGCTTTTTCCGTTCATAAGCCTCATCCACTAAGTTCTCCCAAGGCACCATCAATTCTATAAAATACAGCATCCACTATCCACAGTCCAAGAGAGCAGCTTATTGAGGATTGTTTCATTGAAGCCATCATTTACATCTCCAATTCACCAACAGTGTCATAATTCAAGCACTTGAGTCCAGGCCACTCAAATCTGATTGGCTCCTTTGGCTCAGCTTAGACCTTTTGGTCAGCTCATTAAATATGAATAGTAATAATTACGGATTATTCATGCATAAGCACTCAATGGTTCACAACAGATATGTGCGAAGTAGACACGCACACTGAAGTTATTTTCTTCCAAACAGTCCTGTGGAGTACTGCCATACCTAAGCACACCCCCCATTAGCAAATTGGACAGAAATAATCTACTGATCCCGCATGCAAAGGGCACCATGTTTTGGCGCCCTTTCAGGCATCCTTGTATTACGTTGAGCATTTCGGGGACCATTACACCAATGTCGGAGCACTCCGGGGAGCATTTCACCAATGACCACGGCTTTGGAGGTCTCATGTGGCTGAGAATCAGGTGAGAGTGTGGGCAACTTCAGGTAGGTTTAGAACATAGAACAGTACAGCACAGGAATAGGCCCTACAGCCCACAATGTTTGTGCCAAACACGATGCCAAGTTAAACTGATGTAATCTGCCTGTCCATCATTCATATCTCTCTGTTCCTTGCACTTGCACTTGATGTCTCAACAACACCACTATCATGTCTGCCCCCACCACCATTTCCACACTGGGAAAAAGATTCTGACTGCCTATCCTATCTATGCCTCTCATAATTTAATCTACATAAAAGTCTAATTACAAAATGCAGCATCTTGGAATTGGCCAGGAGAGTTTGGCGTGGTGGAGTGTTCGGTGGGGAGAGCAGTAGATTCCCTGTAGAAGGATAGACATAGATACATAGACAATAGGTGCAGGAGTAGGCCATTCAGCCCTTCGAGCCAGTACCACCATTCAATGTGATCATGGCTGATCATCCACAATCAATGCCTCGTTCCTGCCTTCTCCCCATACCCCTTGATTCCGCTAGCCCTAATAGCTCTATCTAACTCCCTTTTGAATGCATCCAGTGAAGCAGCCGCCACTGCTTTCTGAGGCAGAGAATTCCACAAATTAACAACCCTCTGGGTGAAAACGTTTTTCCTCATCTCATTTCTAAATGGCCTACCCCTTATTCTTAAACTGTGGCCCCTGGTTCTGGACTCCCCCAACATTGGGAACATATTTCCTGCATCTAGCATGTCCAATCCCTTAATGATTTTATATGTTTCCATAAGATCTCCTCTCATCCTTCTAAATTCTAGCGAATACCAGCCCAGTCGCTTCATTCTTTCATCATATGATAGTCCTGCCATCCCGGGAATTAACCTCGTGAACCTTAGCTGCACTCCCTCAATAGCAAGAATGTCCTTCCTCAAATAAGGAGTCCAAAACTGCACAAAATCTCCAGCTGTGGTCTCACTAGGGCCCTGTACAACTGCAGAAGTACCTCATTGCACCTATGCTCAACTCTTCTTGTTATGAAGGCCAACATGCCATTAGCTTTCTTCACTGCCTGTTGTACCTGCATGCTTACTTTCAGTGACTGATGTACAAGGACACCCAGGTCTCCATGCACTTCCCCTTTTGTTCATGTTACTTTTAACTCCTTCATCTAATTCATTAATGTATATTGTAAATAGCTGCGGTCCCAGCACCGAGCCTTGCGGTACCCCACTAGTCACTGCCTGCCATTCTGAAAGACACCCATTAATCCCTACTTTTTGTTTCCTGTCTGCCAACTAATTTTCAATCCACGTCAATACCCTACCTCCAATACCATGTGCACTAATTTTGCACACTAATCTCCTGTGGGACCTAATCAAAGGCTTTCTGAAAGTCCAGGTACACTACATCCACTGACTCTCCCTTGTCCATTTTACTTGTTACATCCTCAAAAAAGTTCAGAAGATTAGTCAAGCATGATTTCCCCTTCATAAATCCATGGCGACCTGGACTGATCCTGTCACTGCTATCCAAATGCGCCGCTATTACATGTTCAATAATCAACTCTAGCATCTTCCCCATCTTCGCGGACTACGACATCCTGAGGCCGCAGTCTGCGGAATTTCCAGCCGCAGGCGGGCCGTGGACTTACCATCCGGAGTCTGGGATCCCTCACCGGGGATTGCTGGAGAAGAGCTCCGGCCGCCGGCCTGCGGCCTATAACATCCTGAAGCTGCGGTCTCCGATAAGAAAGTTCCGATTTGGGCACCAAGCCGCAGAGTGTGTTCGACCGTTCATGGCCCCGACCACGGGTGAACAAGGGAGGAAGACTGGCTGAACTTTGTGCCTTCCACCACAGTGAAGAATGCTGTGGTGGATGTTTGCGTTAAATTTTATTGTGTATTGTGTGTTATTTTTAAGTCGCTGCTGGCAAATTCATTTCACTGCACCTTCGGGTGTATGTGACGAATGAAATTGACTTGACTTGACTTGAAAATGATCAGCAATGCGTCCACGATTTCTAGAGCCACCTCCTTGAGTACTCTGGGATGCAGACCATCAGGCCCTGGGGATTTATCATCCTTCAGTCCCATCAGTCTACCCGACACCATTTCCTGACTAATGTGAATTTCCTTCAGCTCCTCCATCACCCTAGGTCTTCTGTCCCCTAGTACATCTGGGAGATTGTTTGTGTCTTCCCTAGTTAAGACAGAACCAAAGTACCTGTTCAACTCGTCTGCCATTTCCTTGTTCCCCATAATAAATTCACCTGCTTTTGTCTTCTGTCTTCAAGGGTCCAACTTTGGTCTAAACTAAGTTTTTCCTCTTCACATACCTAAAGAAGCTTTCACTATCCTCCTTTATATTATTGGCTAGCTCACCTTCATACCTCATCTTTTCTCCCCTTATTCCCTGGTAGGCTCCAGTACAAGTTGCTCAAAGAGTCCATCTCGGAGGCACTCTACAAACTCCCTTTATTAGGGTCCAGTACCAACCTGATTTTCCAGTATACCTCTCTTTTGATGTATGGCATTGTTCGCCTGTTATTAATCGACCCCACACACTGCCTTTAGAAAATGCTGGTAGTAAATGCATGTCTGCCAAGCAACACATAGACAGTCAATGAATAGTATGGGAAAGATTGGGTGCATAGTTGTGTCATAATAGATGTTGAGCACATAGGTTGAATATGTGACATTAAAGTATCATTCATTCATTCATTCAAATATCAAGAGTCAAGAAAGTTTACTTTTCATATGTACTGGGATGGAACAATGAAATTCTTACTTGCTGTGCATTAATGCAACAAATTAGTTTAATTTAGAGATACAGCATGACAACAGGCCCTTCAGCCCACTGAGCCCGCTCCAATCAGCGATCCCCCCCTGTACACTAGTTCTACCCTATAAACTAGGGACAGTTTTACAGAAGCCAATTAACCTACAAACCTGCAGGTCTTTGGAATGTGGGAGGAAACTGGAGCACCCGGAGAAAACCCATGTGGTCACAGGGAGAACGTACAAACTCTGCACAGACAGCACCCATAATGAGGATCGAACCAGATTACCAGGGCTGTAAGGCAGCAACTCTTCCACTGCACGACAAATAAATATACAATAACTGAAAATACAATAAATTATCAATAATATTCGATAACCAGACCATAGGTAATATAGCCTTTTGCCTGCAGTGTGTATCCTGGCCCCAGCATGCATGATTTTAGATAGGCAAACTTTTATGATTCTCACGACCGAAGAATTAGGTTACAAGAGCTCATGCTTTACATCGACTCTGAAACATGTTGCTGATTTCTGACTGAAACTGTCGAATGTGTGAGATAGGGAAACTTGACTTGGTTGAGTTATAAATAATCTGAATAGCCTAAGATTTTGAACCCAGCTGCTCCCAATGGTAAATGACAAATCCTAGCATATTTTCAGTCGACCCGAAACATCACCTATTCCTTTTCTCCAGAGACGCTGCCTGACCCGCTGAGTTACTCCAGCATTTTGTGTCTGTCATAGATATGGTTGACAATCAGAACCTTTTGTCCTAGGATGAAGCGAGAGGTGCAAAGTTTAATGGAGATGTGCGGGGTAGGTGTTTGTACACAGAGGTGGTGAGTGCCTGCAATATGCTGCTGAGGTGGTGGTAGAGGCAGATACAATAGTGGCATGTAAGAGACTTGGATTGGCATACGGATATGTGGTAAAGGGAGAGATATGGATTATGTGCAGGCCGATAAGAGTTGATCTTGGTATCGTGTTAGGTACAGACATTGTGGGCCGAAGGGCCTATTCCTGCACTATACTCTTATGTTCTAACATGAATGTCACTTGATTCAAACTGTACTTTGAAGAAGATGAGTGAGGTCGACATCTCTCGTTTCCTTTTCCCCTGACTCTCAGTCTGAAGAAGGGTCTCGACTCGAAACGTCACCTATTCCTTTTCTCCAGAGATGCTGTCTGGCCTGCTGAGTTACTCCAGCTTTTTGTGCTTTGAAGAAGGTGGAAAGTGTCAGAGTCGAGGTTCCACTTGCAGCATTGCTAAATACCTGATCACGGGATCATGTTGATGGAAGGCCAAAAATAGGAGGATCCTATCCTCATGCAAAATCTGACAATCTGACCATCTGGCAGGCTGATAGTGTCTGGGGCAGGAAATGGATAGAGGATTTAAGGGCTTGGATGGATGTGCAGAGAAGGCTTACTCCGATGGGCCACGGGATGTGGAAAAATTAGAAATAAACAGGTGCTATTCACTTCACAGCAGAGAAATTTAATGGAAGATTTGATAGAGGTATTTTAAATTACTAATTTAAAATAAAGTTCACAGGGTCAGTAATTAGAATGTTTGTACTTGACATCAGAGGCATCGGGAAGAGTGGTGAGTTATTTTAACATGAAAGGCTAAATAGTGATGGAAGGATTAAAGTTAATTTTGAGAGAACATAGAAATTAGAAAACATGAGTAGACATTCAGGCCCTCAATCCCATTCTGCTATTCAACAAAATAATTTTACTTCAGCATTATATTTCATGTCATAGTTCCATATTTCCCCTCATTCATATCATGTCTTGAAATCTATTTGTATCTGTTTGGAATGAATATGTCTATGATTCTATAAGTTCATAAATTCGTACTATAGGAGCAGAGTTAGGCCATTCAGCCCAACAAGTCTACTTCACCATTCAATCATTGGTGATCTATCTTTCTCTCTCAACCCCATTCTCCCACCTTCTCCCCATAACCCCTGACACCCATACTATTCAAGAATATATCTATCTCTGCCTTAAAAATATCCATTGACTTGGCCTCCACAGCTTCATGTGGAAATGAATTCCACAGATTCACCACCCTCTGACAAGAAATGTATCCGCATCTCCTTTTTAAAGATACATCTTTTTATTCTGAGGCTGTGGCCTCTGGTCCTAGACTCTCCCATTAGTCAGGGGGTCATACAGTGATACAGTGTGGAAACAGGCCCTTCAGCCCAACATGCCCACACTGGCCAACATGTCCCAGCTACACAGGTCCCACCTGCCTGCGTTTGGTCCAAATCCCTCTAAACCTGTCCTATCCATGTACCTATCTACGGTAACTGGTTCTTAAATGCAGCCTCAACTGCCTCCTCTGGCAGCTTGTTCCATACACCCATCGCCCTTTGTATGAAAAAGTTACCCCTCAGATTCCTATTAAATCTTTTCCCCTTCAGCTTAAACCTTTGTCCTCTAGTCCTCGATTCACATACTCTGGGCAAGGGACTTTGTGCATCTACCCGATCTATTCCTCTCATGGAAACATCCTCTCCACATCCACTCTATCCAGGCTTTTCAGTATTCAGTAAGTTTCAATGAGGCCCCCCCTCCTCCATTCCAATGGCCTTCAAGGGCAATGGTGTCACAGACATTTTCAAAATACCGATGAAGAAATTTCTCCTAATTTTAGTGCTAAGCAGCCTACCCCCTTAGCCCGAGAGTATGATCCCTAGTTCAAGGCGCCACTTCCAGGGTGTCATCATTCTTACATTGTCCCTGACAAGCCTTCGAATAGGGTAATCTCAACTAGACTACACAGTCCTAGTGTACTCAATCTCTCCTCATATGACAGTACTGTCATACTGTAGCTGGTCTGGTGAATCTTTGCTGTAGCCCTTCCAGGTGAAGTGGCCGTAGCTGTACACAGTACTCCAAGTGTGATTTCACAAACACTCTGTAGAATTATAGTCGGCATCTCCAATTTTGTACACAATCCTCTTGCATTAAAAGCCAATGTACCATTTGCTTTTCTAATTATTAATTTCCAATTACTTATATACAACACAGTATATTTTTACATCAACACTTCTCAATCTCTCACCATTTAAAACTCAGATATAACTCAGGTATCTCCACAATGTACTCCATTTACCAGGCCTTTGCCCATTCACAGCTTGCCAATACCCCCCCTGTGGCCTTTATGCATCTATATCACAACGCATATACCACTTCGTTTTGTGTCATCAGTAAACTGCAAATGTTACATTTGGAAAGTCAATTTTTGAATAGCTGGAGCTCAATTATCAATCCCTGCAGTACCAAGCTGAGAAGCCTACCAACTTTAGAAGAACACATTAATTCCTACTCTCTCGTTTAACTCAATTACCTGACTCTCAGTCCATGCAGTAAAAACTCTCCAATTCAATGAGCTGTAACCGTTTTCACAAATCTATTTTGACCTTAGCAAAAGCCTTCTGAAAATCCAAATACACTCATCACGCGTTATCCTCTTCTACTCAATCTTCTCTCTAGATTCAACTTCAAATGACTCCAGTGAGTTAGTCCAATGTAATTTCCCTTCATAAAGCCATGTTCAATCTACTTAATCACATTATAATGGCAGGCGAAACCCAGAAAACCCACTCTTTTTCTTAATATCTATCTATTTATCTTATAGATATAATCTTTTTCAAAACATTGGGCTGTAGATCATTAGGTCCATGGGATTTATCAGTTTTCAGGCTCATTAACTTTGTCTTTTTTTTATTTCATCATTTGCTTCTCTTTGATTCTCCAGGAGTCTTGAAAGGTTTTTTTTGTATTCTTCCATGAAGAACATGACAAAGTATTTGTTTAATTCCTCTGTCATTAGTTTATTCCCCATTATAAACTCTTCTGTCTCCAGGTGTATGAGACAAACACTTGAAAATGAAATTGAAAAATAATCAAGGCCCAGAGAGTTTAGATCTGGACAATGGACTAATTTCATAACCACATCCCAAGCGTCGTGACGGATAATTGACCAACACATTTCAGGGCACTCAGGAACACGGCAATAATTCAAAAGAAATGTAAACTTATTTTCATTGAAATAGGTTAATTA